>BKCH01000041.1:0-1200000 GCA_008635985.1 Ficus erecta
AAACAGGAGTAGGAACTATTGTCGTGCTATTTTGGGACGATAAATCAAGAGCGTAGGACTACAGGCAAGTATCGAACCTCACCTACAGTATGAAAATAGTAAAGACTATTTTCAATTATACTATATTTTCAAGTATACATGCTATGTTATGCTATGATATGTGATGCCATAATGTGTGATACTATGCTCTGATGAGCTAAGTTATGTTATTACATGTAATGCCATGTTTTCAGAAATGCCATGTTTTCCAAAATGTCATGGTTTCAAAAATGCTATGTTTTACAAAAGTGCTATGTTTATAAAAGTGCTATGTTTATAAAAGTGCTATATTTACAAAAGTACCATGTTTACAAAAATGTCATGATTTCAGAAATGCCATGTTTTCAAAAATGTCATGGTTCCAGAAGTGATATGTTTTCAAGAAGGCCATATTATGGCAAATGTTGAGTATGATATGACATAGTGACATCATGAAATATGTTCGCTAATGTTAAATCACATGGTAAGATAATCAAGTAAGGTGTCGTACCAACCTCCCTTAATCAAGGAGGCTACATGTTTAGTGGTGATAATTACCTTCCGTGATCGAAATCTGTGATCGTGAAGGGTCAAGTTAAAATTCCCAGAACTGTTAGGGCCTTGCAAACCCTAGCTTTATCTGGAGGCTGCGCGCTTTCGGTACGGACACTATGGGCCCACATGTTGAGACAAGATAATAAAGATTGAGTCTATAATGAAGCATAAAACATTCAATCAATCATAAATGGCTCATGAATAAATTATATGATGATTGACATGTTTTCTTTGAGGTTTAAAATGTTTTGTGAGATTATGTTTGTACTTGTTGGGCGAAAGCTCATCAGATATTTCATACTGTAGGTAAGATGCCTGCAGCTTTACTTGGTGGGCCATGGAGACGATGCAGCAAGTGAAGGGCGGTGTGGGATACCACTACGCAAGATTTTCCGCAAATATTTTAAGTATGAAGTTATATATGTATGATTTAAAAAAAAAATTATTCTGTAATTTTCTTCAAGTTCAAGTGAAAGAAACTAAGTAATAAGTTAAGTAAGTAAAGTAACGGCCCACGTCTACGTAGCCGGCCCTACGTGGATTGTCGGGGGCGTTACAGATGGTATCAGAGCGGTATCCTGCCAGCCTACTTCACGTTGCTTCACATCGTTTCTGCAAGTGCCCAAGTAAGTTAAATATATTTTTTTCTCTTACGATTAGAATTATTTAAGATATGGCTTACGTGATAAGCATATATTATCAATGGTTGCACAGAAGATGATGCTCGTGATACTTTGGATTTTGTGGGATGCATTAGAGCGATCCTAAAATTTACCATAATGTGTATGTGAGGGATAAGCTTATGGTATGATATGAAGAGAACATGAAGAATCCTTAGAGATCATGATAAGTTATGATGTTTCCATGATAGGACATGATAAGATATGAATGGAAGAATGAGTATGAGAAATGAGAGGAATTAAGAACTAGAATTAGAAGATAGTTCGCCAAATTCCGCAAGAATCTAATCCTGCAACTGTAATGGCTAAGTTGCAACGATAATTGCTAGAATAGCAATGAGAAATGAATAGGCTTCGAGATCAGATAGCCTATCACCCTACCTTAGTATGGTGATAATTAGGAACTTTTCATTTTAAGGAAAGGATTAATACCATGGAAGTTAAGTTTCCTGGTTGTGAAACTTTTGCCCCAAAAGAATAATATTAGATATGGGGAAAAGTATGGTAATGCCTTAGCTTGGAATAGCAAATAGGCAATGTGCCAATTTGAGTTGGACATTACCAACATCAATTTAGCAGACCATGATAATGACTATGAGTCTGATGATGACGTTAACGAGGGTGAGATCAATAGCAACCTTTTAAGTAATGAAAATTATGTAATGATGGGAAGTTTTAGATATTCCTAAGAATTATGATTGTGCCTTTGGGATATAAAGGAAATATTGAAAGCGAAAAAGGAGCTTTTAACTAGCTAACAAGTAGCTAGTTGATACAATGATACCTTTCACTGCATTACTTGAACGATATTATGTATAAAAAAAAAAAAAAATGTTTTCAATACTACTATTTAGTATTGTTTTCTATGAGTCACTTGGAAAAAGATTCCAAGAAATTTTTTTATGTATGGTGCTTGATCTTATGCTTATTAGAACCAACCCATGTTATAATATGTAAGGGCCAATCCTTGAGGAAGGAAAAAGTTCCAAGAGAGGGGCCACCATGAAAAGTCAAGGGTTCTAACAGCACAAGATTAACATTGTACCAGAGGGTCCTCAGCTTCAGCTAAATTGAAAGAAAAATATTTTCAATATGATATATTCGCTGAGCCCTCATTTAAGTTAAAGAAAAGTATCTTAAATATAAGATACAATATGTTTTTCAAGTATGGAAAAGTTAAATATGCTTTTCAAATATGGCAAGTTATATGATATACTTGCTAAGAAATTTTATGAAAAAAGTTTTTGTGATGCAGTGTGAAAGGATAAAAGTATAATGAAAGTATGTATGATTGTATGAAATGAAAGCATGAGAGTATGAGGAATGAATTATGATAGAATATGAAAGAAGATTATGGTTCTATATAAGAGACCTAATCTCATTAAGTTATTAAAAGGGAACAAATTGTATGGATTTATGGTGGATTTGAAGACAAGCCACCTAGAATTATTCTGATTTTCGAGGACGAAAATTGTTTAAGGAGGATAGATTGTAATACCCAGAATTTTTACAGACTCATGATTTCGTTATAAGTAAAGAAATTTAAGTTCGTACCATGTGTTTATGTGATATTTCATGAAAATTATGAATATCAGTACAAAATTCATAATTTTATCAATATAGGGTTGAATTCTCGATATATTAGCTACGAGACTCAACAATAATTTGCTTAGGCTAATATAGGCCTTTTTGGGAAAAAGGGCAAAATAGGAATTTTGACTTTTATTCCGGTCAAAGTTAACCAAGGTTGACTTTAGGTTGACCAATTTTGACCAAGATGATACTGCAGTGTAATTTATCGGTATAGAAACTATACTGCAGAAAACTGTCGTTACGGACGATTAAGCGAGAATAAGGTTTGAGACGACGTTAGAGAAAAATCAAGCACAATATTTGGAGCAATATAGGCTAAATGGTTTCAAGTCCCAAGAAAAATTTATACGTAGTCCAATTTTATGCAGATGGATTTTGGACTACAATTCAGTATGATAATACTATTTTAGGACAAAACAGTATTGATATTATCAAAATTAATAAGGAAATGGATTGCATAATTATATTAATGGATTCTTGGAATCAAGTGGATAATTATGCAAGAATTGGAAGTCAAGTAGCACTACATTAGCCGATCACCCGCAGGGACTAAATTGCAAATATTTTGTCCTTAGGGGCTAAAGTGTAATTTTTGGAAAATATGAGATAAGCAAGTGATCAAGATGATGCAAGCAATATGATGTCATCAAGATGATGTTATCAAGGTGATGTAAGCATGCGTAGCTTGGTGAACAAGGCAAACAAAGCTTGTTGAACAAGCCAACTTTTGGCTCACAACCATTGCATGGCCGGTCATTCCAAGATAGAGATGAGCTAGAAGGGATTCCATGCACCACAAGGCTCCACATGGCACCTCATGGCCGGTTATTCATGCTTGGAGAGCAAGTAATTTTTGGTGATGATGTAGGCCATGTGACATAGGCTTGGTGAGGTAAGCAAACATTTGCTTGTTGAACAAGTACTTGGCCTCCAAGTTTTCTTCATGGCTGGCCACATCAAGGAGGGAGGGAAATCATTTTTTCACCTATAAATAGGTGAAGGGTGGAAGCTCATTTGGTTCACAAAAATGAGAAAATACCCCAAAACTATGGCAAAATTTTCTCTCACACTCTCCCCCTAAAAACCGAGTCTTAGAGGAAAGGAAAAAAAAGAGAGTGGCCAGATTTCACATAGAACCAAGCCAAAGATTGGAAAACAATTTTGGTGCCATTAGGGGAGCAAGGCCGGTTGTGGTGGCAGCCAAGAAAAAGAGAAAAATTTTGGGATCCAAGCTTGAGAACCAAATTCCAAACCCTAGAGGTAAACCCTTTAACCTTAATTCTCTTATTGAGTTTGGAACAAGAAATTTATGTGTATGTTTTCATGTGATTATGGCCAAAAAGTTGGAACCCCAATTGGAGGGGAAGACCGGCTGTTGGTGAAGGGAAAAGGGACAGCAAAAGCCAAGCCCAAATCTTGGATCTAAGTGAGGTATAAATTCTTAAACCCTAAGTATTTCATTTAAATTTCATTTGGGAAATTTAAATGTATTTAAGCTTGGTTTGTAATGAACATAAGCTCACTTTAATTTTCTGCCCTAGTGAGGATTTTAGGGTATGTGCTTGATTAGTTAGGGTTCTTGGTTTGGTGGTTTCAATATTGCATGTTAAGTGTTTGTTATGTTGATTAGGGTTTATGTGTTTGATGTATGACGTTAATTTTGTGATGCATGGATGTATGTTTTACGTTAGAAACCGCTGCATGTGTGTATTAGAGCTCCCGCGGTGGCTGGTTGAGCTAGATTCCACGTCTAGGACGTAAAACGAACTCTAAACCGAAAAACTGCCAGGTTCGGGTGAATCCTGACCAGTTTTACGGCAAGCCAATTTTGAGGCCTTTAGAGCTCGAAGTAGAGAAAACTTAAAATATGAAAGTTGTTCAGAAGGATTTTTACTAGGGGGTATCACGGACGGATTTCCAAATTGAGGCTCCAATGGCCTCCGTTTTTACAGAAAACCGAGACTGGTCTGCCCAGACCTAGTCTACACGTCCAGCAAGTTCAAGTTAAAACTGACGAGAATACAAGCAAAACTGGGTTTTTCTCAAAACGTGAAAGTTTTAGGATTCTTCGAGATCTAAAACTTTCATGAAGATAACTTTTTCAAATTCAATTCAGATCTTTAAACTGACACAGTTTTATAAAGACTGTGCAGGGAACAAGAAATTCCTGCACAGGATTTTCTAAAAACAGTTTGGAAAAAATTGTATCTTTCTCCAAAACCACTGTTTTGATTATGGAAACTATTCCAAAGGTAGCTTCCATCCCTAAATGATTTTTACAAAGACCTATTTCAAGAATATGAATTTTTGTGAGTTAAGTAAAGCGATTACGCATGGTAACCGGGAAGGATACCCGAGTTACTGGGTCAAGCCCAAGGCTCAAAGGTTGACTCAAAGAGGATTGACCATAGTTGACCGTAATTGACTTTGGTTGACCAAGAGTTCGACTACAATTAACCTTAAGGGTTAGTCAAGATAACCCTAAAGGATACCAAGATTAATAAATTGGGCTAAGATAAAAGGTTAATTGAGGTAACCCAATAATTATGGACAAGAATAAAGCCCGAGGTTAGGAAGGTAACCTAACCCTAATGGTATGTATAAAGGTTTAGCACATGAGGGTATCCAACGTAACCTCTTAAAGATTAATCCATATTGGGTTGTTTTTAAAATAATAGGGTTACTATTTGTAACCCAGTAAAACATCTAGTATCCGGGACATATACCTAGAATTACCCATAGTTGTTGGTTGGGATACCAACATTTAATAATTATGATTTATAGTAAGATAGAATGTAAATGATTCTTATCTTACACCCTGTTTGGAAACAGGAGTAGGAACTATTGTCGTGCTATTTTGGGACGATAAATCAAGAGCGTAGGACTACAGGCAAGTATCGAACCTCACCTACAGTATGAAAATAGTAAAGACTATTTTCAATTATACTATATTTTCAAGTATACATGCTATGTTATGCTATGATATGTGATGCCATAATGTGTGATACTATGCTCTGATGAGCTAAGTTATGTTATTACATGTAATGCCATGTTTTCAGAAATGTCATGTTTTCCAAAATGTCATGGTTTCAAAAATGCTATGTTTTACAAAAGTGCTATGTTTATAAAAGTGCTATGTTTATAAAAGTGCTATATTTATAAAAGTGCCATGTTTACAAAAATGTCATGATTTCAGAAATGCCATGTTTTCAAAAATGTCATGGTTCCAGAAGTGATATGTTTTCAAGAAGGCCATATTATGGCAAATGTTGAGTATGATATGACATAGTGACATCATGAAATATGTTCGCTAATGTTAAATCACATGGTAAGATAATCAAGTAAGGTGTCGTACCAACCTCCCTTAATCAAGGAGGCTACATGTTTAGTGGTGATAATTACCTTCCATGATCGAAATCTGTGATCGTGAAGGGTCAAGTTAAAATTCCCAGAACTGTTAGGGCCTTGCAAACCCTAACTTTATCTGGAGGCTGCGCGCTTTCGGTACGGACACTATGGGCCCACATGTTGAGACAAGATAATAAAGATTGAGTCTATAATGAAGCATAAAACATTCAATCAATCATAAATGGCTCATGCATAAATTATATGATGATTGACATGTTTTCTTTGAGGTTTAAAATGTTTTGTGAGATTATGTTTGTATTTGTTGGGCGAAAGCTCATCAGATATTTCATACTGTAGGTAAGATGTCTGCAGCTTTACTTGGTGGGCCATGGAGACGATGCAGCAAGTGAAGGGCGGTGTGGGATACCTCTACGCAAGATTTTCCGCAAATATTTTAAGTATGAAGTTATATATGTATGATTTAAAAAAAAAATTATTCTGTAATTTTCTTCAAGTTCAAGTGAAAGAAACTAAGTAATAAGTTAAGTAAGTAAAGTAACGGCCCACGTCTACGTAGCCGGCCCTACGTGGATTGTCGGGGGCGTTACATGTTAGGCCTAATTATGACTAAATATAATGAGTTTTCATTATGAAACAGACTTACGATTTATTATCGTTTTAAGCTAAGTAGTGTGAGAGACTTAAGATCCAAAATACTTGCTATCTTCTTATAATGCATGCTTCTCTAAGTCCTTTGAAAATCTACTTTCCATATTAGTCAGCTACTTAGTTATTTACTTGAATTACTATAATTTTACACCAGCAATGATCGAAATAAGTTTCGAACTCAAAAAATAAAGGCATGAAATTTTACGATCCTAGTTTGTTAATTAAAGCCAAGTAATTATGTTAAGCAACGGTTCGACAAATCAAGTAGTTATAAAAGGTGAGCGACATCGGTAATGGAATAGAGGAGGCCGTATGATAAGCGACAATAATGCATCAACGACAACAATATTAGGAAATGGCTTGTATATTAATAAATAAATAAATAAATAAATTATTCTTGTGGTCCCTATCCTTTTTAGAAAGTTATGATTTAGTCTCAATCTTTTTTTTTTTTGGACTAAAAGAACCCTAAATTCTTTAAAAGGGTGCAAAATTATCCTTTATTTTAACAGACAAAAATTTAACAAAAAATGTCACGTTAGTCACAAATGAATTACTATTTAGGGTAACTAAGAATTTTTTTTATTTTTTCAATGATTCAATTTACATGTGTCATACACGTGATATATTTCATCCAATTTTTTGTCTTGTTAATAAAAAAGGCTAAATTTACATCCTTTTAAAGTGTTTATAGACCTTTTAAGCACTGAAAAAAATATTGGAGATCAAATTACAGTTTTAATAAAAAGTAAGAATTAAACGAATGATTTATCCAAAAGAAATAACAAAAAAAGAGAGAATCTGAGCTAAATATAAATGACGAGAGCAATCAGAGAAGCACCATAACTATTTTTAATGACTACAAATTTTGAAAACAAAATAACTTGAAAAACAACAGCCACAGGCATGGTGCGTGACATCCCAAAACGAGAACAAAAAGAAAAACGAAGATTGATTTATGAAATGACATTGACTAAGGGAGAACATAAAGTTTAAAGGTTAATTTTATAAATAATCACTGACTTATAGATCAAGTTTTATGTTGGCTGTTGATTTTTGATATTATACCTCATATTCTCTTAAATTTTTCTATTTTATACCAACAATCACTCTGTCAATATTATGTATTAAAAAATTATACATAAACAGAACATGTTTTGAGCACCTGAGCTTTATTTATAGATAAAGTCATAGTCAAATATATTTTAGAAGAAAATTATACATGAATCAAAGATAATTTGGAAGTAAATCGTACTTTAATTAAAGCTATATAGCACAAACTTTATGTCATAGAGCTATTTTCATGGTACAGTTTTTCTACAAAAACATTTATTTATGATTTTAGTCTTAATTAAGGCTCATGTGATTTGAAATTGTTTAATTTTCATTCAGTTTTTGACGAAATACCGATGTACGAATGATTTTTGTAACAACACAAATGGTCAAGGTAGTGTGACGTATAAAATTAAAAGTTAAGGAGTAACTTTAGTCTGAGAGTAATAATTCAGGGGCCATTTGTGAAAAATAACCCAAAATTTAAAAGCCAAGACAAAGATTAAAAACAACAAAATTTCAGGAAAAATAAAAAGAAGAAGAACAATATAAGTTCGGATAGATTGTTGTAGGTATAGTCTAATAATAATTTCAACTTGATTCTATTACAACATAAAGAGTTCGAATCATCCACCTCAAATTAAATAAATAAATTTAAAACAACTCGTATATGGAACATAAAACAACAACAACAGCAACAACTAGAAAACAATAGTAACCATCACAGACGAGGTGTCACAAACGACAACAATATATAATTTTTTCATATAATTAAAGAGGAGAAACAAAAGCCAGCAATCAAATTTATAAAAAGAAGAAATTGAAAAAAGGAAAACAAAAATATAGAAAATCAAATCCAATCTCCCTCGATGACAAACCAAACAAAATAAACAATCCTCAATAGATGGTAAATAAACCCAAACTAAACTTAGGATCACTTATAAATCTTGAAACCCTTCGTCATTCAACACAAAATTTACAAGTACTTTTTTTCTAAATAAATTATTTATTAAAAATATGATATTTACCGCAAATATTTCAAAATATGCTGTTTATTGTAATTTGAAAAAGTTAAGACAGGAGACCGTGTCAAATACCAATCAGAGAAAGTGACTTAAAAAGTGAGCACTTACATATTTCTCATTATGGACCAGTAATTAGATCTACTCCCTCGAAGACATTTTTACGTCGTTTGTTGTACTTCCACCAAATTTTGTCATGATCGCATCACCACTTAAAAACCTGATTTCTACCTGATCAATACAGGCCATATTGCACCACTAAATTTAAGAAGAAATTATAGGAATAGTCCATTTAGTGCATATATATATATATATGTAAAGAATTTTTGTCCCATTTTGATTATTGGTTCAGATTTTTATTGTGTTGATTTCTTTTTATATAGTATTATAATAAGGATAAAAATCCTTAAGCCATTACAAATATAAGTAATATTCATCATATTTACTCTTTTTGGGGTATTCAAAAAAAAAAAAAACCATAATTTAATTCTATATAATGAAGGAATAAATATACGTTTGGACCGTTATTCTACTTTTAAAAGGACCAGATAACTAGGTCTTCATTCTTCTCAAATTGATAGGTGAATTAAAATCGAGTGGATAATTTGGGGGAAGGAAGAATGTTAGTGCAAGTCGGATCCAAGGTACATTATAGAATGGTTTTTCAAGGAAATTAAACAGGGAAGTAGTCATATTGCGACACCTTTGTCTGTAAGGTTTTGAATGACTAATTCTGCTATTTAATAAAAGTATCTCCAATACAACGTTAAATTATTATGTTAATAGTAAATTTTAGTATTTTTAATTTGGATTAAAAAAAATGCTATCTAAGACCATTTTCAATGCATTAATTAAAGTCAGTGTGATATTTGTTAAAAAAAAGGTGAAAATAAGTATTATCTTACTTTATATTCTAATACATAATGTTATTTATACATTTTTGCCATTATTATTGTGTTTTGGAAATTATAAAATTGAATATATATTTGGTATTTAAATAGATTAAAAAAGAAAATATTACAAAATGTTAAATTTAGTATTGACAATACCCTATGACAAATTTCCACAAAATTTAACATATAACAAATTTAGTATAAAATATAACACTCAGTTAGAGAGCATTTTTTTTCATCTAAATGACAATTTACCATTGCCACAAGTTTTTTTAGCATTGTATCGAAGATGCTCTTATAAAGTATTATCTTTGATACTAAATTTTTCATATGCTATATATTGTGATAAATTTATCACAATGTATAACCAATATCAAATTTAATATTTTGATTTTTATTAATTATTATCTTTTGATTTTTTTCGTGTAGAGTATTTTCTGTTGTCATTGCCCTTTATTTTCCGCAATTGCTGCAGTCGTTCCACCGATTCGTAGACTTCAACATCTCCATTTTTCCTACAGCGCGTGTTTGGACCATGGAATACGAAAAATCAACATTTCAAGAAAAAAGTTGATCAATTCCCATTTTGATTATCCCTAAAATACGTTAGAGGAAGGAGACTTTTCGTATCCGAAATGTGAAATTTCTCTTTCTGTCTTCTTTACCTTTGCCCCAGCTATGGAAAATGCACAGTCAATTCTCACAAGACGATCTCGGCTCTTTCCGGCTCCACCTTTGTCCATCAACCTCTCAGTTCTTGCGTTTTTTTCTTGGCCACATTATTGTCCTCCATCTTCACATGTTGCAACTTTCCACGACTTTCCACCGTGGTCCCCTAGTTTTAAAATCCATGTATTCAAATGTGCTCCTCCCTTGTCTTTACCCACTGACAGAATCTTTGTATACATGAAGTATTGTTCAAGTCAAGCTGTTTATATATATGTGTATATATAATATAAAGCAGTTATCGATCTCAATTTAGACGTATAATTAATGTATTTATTTTTTTAATTGCCTATGATTTATGTATTTGTTTTGATTCAATTAAAAAAAAAAAAAGAGAAGTAATGAAGATGGCGGAAAACAATAATAATAAATCTTGGGCATGGTTCGATTTCAACTTAATGGTGAGAAAGCAAACAAACAGATGTAGCACAGTTGAGAATTGACGTTTAAAATCAGCTTTTTGCTTTTAAACAGAGATGTGAAAATGGAGGAATGATGTTTTTATTCTCCTTAAATCTTTTTTAACCCCATCAACTCCTCTAACAAGTTATGATGTGCGGTCAATTTTTAGTGGTGAGACAGCCAAGGAGATATCAATTTGGGAAAAGATCTAGACTCTCTTCTTTTTTCTTTTACTTAGTGTTTCCCCTTGGATTATTTGGATAGAAGGTTTTAACGATGCCTCTTTTTTAGAGAGTTATTATATTGTTATTGTTATTATTATTATTATTTTAAATTTATGAACAAAAGGAGGATAATTGATGTCAAAATAATAGCTAGTACATAGTTTGGCACCTACTAACTACTTAATCCTCCATCAGGTACCCAACTCAAAGTTTATATCAAACTAAAAAAGAAAAACATTATATTTGGTCCATAAAAACAACTCACAAAAAGCAAAAAACCAGAAAAGAAATCGAAATAAAATAAAATTGCATCCAAAAAAATCTACAACTAGGTCATGAATCCATCTTTGCCAGCATCAGAAATGGCGGATGTACGATCTACTTCCAAAACAGAATGCCTCCTTAAAAACCTTTGTTTGGTAAAATTTAACAAAAAAAAATATAAAAACCCCAAAAAATAGAAAAGAGAAAAAAGATGAATGGTCTATATATCCGCTATATGATGCTGTTCATTGTTGACGAAATCTGTAAGAAGGAAGTCCCACTATGTCTCCAGCGAAAAGATCCATACAAAAAGGTGGTCCATCCAACCAACTTGTAGCGTCTTGTCAATTTATGCTTCCAGGAGCTAAATTTAGTGGACACCAACCATTCGAGCATTATATTTACGAAAAAGGAAAAAAAAACATCCTAGCATTATACTTTTACCGGACAACGTTACGTGGATCTGTCAATTTCAATCCATAAATCTATTCCAACTGTATAATTGGGAAGCAAAAAAGATTGCATTAACGACACCAATAAGCTCAGCCTCGAAAGCAAAGGCAATGCCAATAAGAATGGTGGAACATCCTTTTCAAAAGCATTTAGAAATTCTAAAATACGACCACAAGAAGTTGCCAAGACCAGGACTACCATTGGTAGCTTCATCTGTATTGATTTTAATCCAATCTAGAAAAGGAGGGAACCAATGAACAAGGGTAAGCGAAGAGCATTCAATAGTCTCTCTAGAATTTTCAGCCTTTCTAAGAATCAACAAAGCATTCAATCTGTTGTGCATTCAACCTTCACCCAACTTATCGGCCTCTTAGTCACGAGTAAGGAAATAATGATTAAATTAGGGATTTTAGCTCCATCAAAAATAGTTTGGTTACGATAATTCCATAACATGTAACCAAAAACACAAATAACCGTAACCATCCAAATCTCGTGTATTTACTCATTTTGTGATCAATTCTATTGCCCAACCTACATGATTCAAATTAATTGACAACAATTGAAGACTTCCTGAAGGGCATTCCAAACATATCTAACCATAGAAAATTGGATAAATAGATCATGATCATCAGTGGTTTCTTCCACATTCTGACAACGAAAGCATCTATAGGGCAAAACGAATACCGGTTCACTTTTGATTATCTTTAGTAGGGATAAGATTATGCAAAAGGCTCCAAAGAATCAAAGAACACCTAGGCAGGAAAGTTCCCCATTCATCAATTTCTCAACAACTTCTCTAAGAATCAAGAGAGTAGATCTTTCACATCGTTTTGATTTCATTATGCTGTTTTGCATATGATGTTCTTTTGTTTTCATTTTGCGATTTGGGATTGAAACTTGCTAATTTACTATCTTTTTTATTTTATTTAATAAAATGTTTGGAATAAATAGATGACAAGGGTGCTAGTGAAGTGCCACCCTACTCGGGATGTATGGGCAACTATTGATTTTTGTCACAAACAAATTAACTTTTTGAAAAAAAAAAATCTTTTTTTGACATTATCACAATTTATTTCCTTGTTGTAATTTTTTTTACTAGTTTTTGAGGGGATTTTCCTTGTTGTCTCTGTCTTGTATTTTCTGTCATTCAAGCAGTCGTTACACGAATTCGTAGACTTTGAACGTCTCCATTTTCCTAGAAAGCATATATGAACCATGGAATTGGAAAAACTGCTAACATTTCTAGAAAAAGTTGATCAGTTCCCATTTTAGTTATCCCTAAACTACGTCAGTGCTAGTCAAGTTGGTGGGATTCTGCTCCGGATTTTTTTGGCAATCCTGCTGATGACTCCAAATTTAAATGACTTTTCATTTTCTTTTGGCAAAAAAAAAAAAAAAAAAAACTAAAAACTTTCATTCAGCTCTAGGTTCTTTTCCTTGCCATCGAAGTGGCTTTTTTATAATGCCACAGACGTGGCATTCATGTAAGCCACGCAACAACTAGATTTCAATCTGGCTATAAAATAAGCCACAACCAAGCAAATTTCTTGCTTACCTCATCAAGCCTACCTCATCAAGGCAAAACTTGCTCACCAAGGCTTTCCTATCCACCTAACCACCAGCCATGCTAGTGTGTGAACCAAAATATTTGGCTTGCTCACCAAGCTAATTGGTTGCTTACCTCACCAAGGCAAAACTTGTTCACCAAGGCTTGTAAATAACCGGTCATGCTATGCTAGAACAAGTGTGTGGAAGCCAAAGAGGGTGATGTGTCCAAAGGTGGACCAAAGGCAACACCTACCACACCTTTCTCTTTCTTAACTTGCATTCAAGTCCTCACAAGCAAACATATTTCCCCCCTTAAATCCTTAGAGTGGCCGGCCATAATGGAGTGGATTGTTGGCCAATTTTTCAACCATAATTCATACTTAAATCTTACTTTCCATAATTTTTAAAAATCCAATTAATCCCATTAGTTATCACCATATGAGGTGTCCCCTTAATTAAGGCTCCATTTGGTTTTCCTCCACCAATGCAGTCCATAATCATACTAATAAGGATTTTACAAATATTGTTTTCACTTATAACAGTACTGTTTCACTGGATTGCAGTCCAGAATTCATCTGTGTAAAATTGGACTGCGTATGGATTTTTCTTAGAACTTGAAACTATTTAATCCATACTGCTCTAACTAATGTGCTTGATTTTTCTAGGGTGGTCTTATAGCTTATTTGTCTGAAATGATGGTTTTTCGCAGTATAATTTTCATACTATTAATTACACCGCAGTACCGTCTCAATCAAACCTAAAGTCAACTTGGTCAACCTAAAGTCAACCTTAGTCAAAGTTGACCTGAAGAAAATTATAAATTCCTATTTTGTCCCTTTTTCCTCAAAAGGTCTCGTGCTTAACAAAGCAACCTATTATTAAGTCTCGTAGCTAATTAAACGAGAACTCAAATAAATTCTGATATTCAACTCAGATCATGAGTTTCATATCGACATACATGGTTCAGACTTAGATTTTTCTTATTTCTAAGGAAATCATAAGTCCATCGAAATTTCAGGTTCTTACAAATTTGGTGGAATTCTACTCCGGATTTTTTTGGCAATCCTGCATATCAGTCCAAATTTATATGACATGTCATTTTCTTTGGGAGGCAAAAAAAAAAAAAAACTCATTCAGCTCTAGGCTCTTTTCCTTGCACCAAAGTGGCTTGTTTATGCAGACGTGGCATCATATAAGCCACGCAACAATTGGATTTCAAACTGGCTATAAAATAAGCCACAAGGGCTCAATATTAGTTAAGCATTCACCTTTTCTGATCATACAGTCAAAAATGAGTTCCTCAAGAGTACTAAAACTAATCTTGATTCTTCCCCTTTTCCTACACCTTCTCATCACTCCCAACCATGCCTACCAAGACTGTACGCATAATGCTGAATACTGCTGGGACTGTTCCGACGTTGGCAGTTACAGTGCCAACAGCGGCTACAAAGAAAACCTCGACACGCTCCTAACCTCCATATCTTCATCATCAACCAGCGACCAAAATTTCAAGGGGTTTTACAACACTTCTTTTGGACAAAACCCCGACAAAGTCAACGCGATTGCTCTGTGCCGGGGAGACCTCACACAGGACAAGTGCCGTAGTTGCTTAAGCGTATCGCACTATAACCTGTTGGAGAAGTGTTCCAATAAGAAGGAAGCGATATTGTGGGACGAGCGTTGTATGCTACGTTACAGCTTCAACGACTCTATATTTTCGGTCGAGGAGGACGAACCAAGTATGGGGTTTGGAAGCCCACAAAATAGATCAGATCCAGAACAGTTCGAGCAGAAGCTGAAGCCCTTGCTGGATGGCTTAATAAATAAAGCTGCAGCTGGTGATTCATTTAGCAAGTACGCTCAAGATAGTACCACGGTGCCCAATGGTAAAGATATATATGCAGTTCTTCAATGCACACCTGATTTGAGCCTGAAGGAATGCAATGATTGCCTACAAGATGCTTCCTCACGGCTTCAGAAATGTTGTGATGGAAAGCTAGGGGCAAGAATTCTTAAACCCAGCTGTAATCTCAGGTATGAGCCGGGAGAATCTTTCTTGGAATCAACCAATACAGTACCTGATGAAAGCACTTGTACCAGGGAGCAGTGTCTTTCGCCACCGCCACCTAATTCCCCTAGAAACGGTATCGTGGAGCTCTGTTTTCCTAGTTTTCTTAAGGACAAATCCTCACAAAAGAAATGCAATTTGGCAACGTGTCACCTAATCACTTTTTGCAGGAAAGAGTAATACAACGAGAACTGTTGTTGCCGCTAATTCCCCTCCAAAAGGTATCGTGTACGCTAGTCTATCTCTTAATTTTCCAAACTTTATGTAGATTCGTCTGCTGAAAACTTGAAATTCGAGGGACGAAAATTGTTATTTGAATTCTAAGCATTGTGTACAGATTACTTGAACACTTGTTATGATGATCTCCGAAGACATTACTTTGACTTTCAAGTGTATTATAAACTAAAGTCTTTCATAATTTTCGCTCCTTTCTTTCTTTCTCTGATTTTCGCCTTTTTAAAAGATATCTAAAATTTATCTTTTCCTTAAGCGTGGAAAGCATATGTAGATTCTAACTATTTCTTGATGCAGGGAAGACCAAAAAATTGTTAATAGTGATTGTTGCTACTGGGGTGCCGGTTGTTGTTACTGCCTTGCTAGTTGTCATGGGCTGCCTTTTCATTCGCAGGAGAGCGAGAAAGAAATATAATGCTCTAATTACTCAAGAATCTGGTAAAAACTCTAAAAAATAAATAAATAGTTTGTAATTATTTTAAGGATTTTTTTTTTTTTTTTCCTTTTGTTGACAGTAGTAATGCTGATCAGAACTAGTCTAGTCCCAAATCTCGTTTTTCGCTTGAATTGCAGCTGCAAATGATTTGACAAGGATGGAATCCTTGCAGTTCGATTTTAAGAGTATTGAAAATGCCACAGACAAGTTTGCTGATTACAACATGCTTGGTAAAGGCGGATTTGGTAAAGTTTATAAGGTACAAATAGATATGTTGATCCCTTTCATGGATGGAAAAAGCAAAAAAGAAATGATATATGTTATGATTACAATGTATGGATTTTCAGGGAACGCTTCCAGATGGACAAGAAATAGCTGTCAAGAGGTTATCCAAGGGCTTTGGTCAAGGTTCGTCGGAGTTTAAGAATGAGGTTGAATTGGTAGCCAAGCTTCAACACAGAAATCTCGTAAGGCTTTTGGGATTTTGTTTGGACGGAGACGAAAGGATACTTGTCTATGAATACGTGCCCAACAAAAGCCTAGATTATTTTCTATTTGGTTTGTGCATATACAAATACGCTCTTGATGAATTTGAGGAGAACAACAATGTTTATCTTTCAATTGCATCTGACATAATTACTCTCTGCCTAATGTGCAGACCCAGAGAAACATGGTCAATTGAATTGGCCAATAAGATGCAACATAATCGAAGGAATTGCTCGAGGGGTTCTATATTTGCACGAGGATTCTCGACTAAAAATTATACACCGTGATCTCAAAGCAAGCAACATCTTATTAGATAAGAAAATGAATCCGAAAGTATCTGACTTCGGCATGGCCAAGATGTTTGGAGTAGATCAAACTCAAGGAAACACCAGAAGAATTGTTGGAACTTTGTAAGTTTCGACTTTCAAACTCCCTCTGATAATACTTCAAAATAATTTCAATTCATGTCCTAATATTTACATTCGTCTAATCACATGTTTTTCGTTCTTGAGAAAAGTGGTTACATGGCCCCCGAATATGCTATGGGAGGTTTATATTCCATAAAGTCAGATGTTTTCAGTTTTGGGGTGCTCTTGCTTGAGATTCTAAGTGGAAGGAGGAACACAAGCTTTCACATAACGGATTGTGCACTTAGCCTCGTTGCATATGTACGGTTTAGTGGCTTAAACAAAAAATGACCGTCACAATTTGGTCTTTCTGTTTCAGTTATTTAACGTCCTAATATATTTTTTATACGGTGATCGTACAGGCCTGGCAGTTATGGAACGAAGGGAAAGCCTTGGACTTGGTTGATTCATGTTTGAAAGATTCATGTCATGATCCAAACAAGTTTTTGAGATACATCCAAATCGGGTTATTGTGCGTTCAAGAAGACGCAATATTAAGGCCTACCATGTCATCAGTTGTTCTAATGCTGAAAAGTGAAGCTATGAGTCTTTCTCAACCTGAACGACCCGCCTTTATTGCCAACAGGCATACGAGCCACCAAGAAATAATAGCTCCTAGTAGTTCTTCTGTCAACGGGATAACAGTTTCTGATTTTCTCCCCAGATGAGTAAGACAAGATGTTATAAAAGAATTAAATAAGTTCGTCTGATCTGAATCCCTTGTATTGCGCCTTTGCTTAGATCAATCAGGAAAAGAGAAAATTAGTGGCGTTAATGAGGCAAAGACTCTGTTTGTACTTGCAATTTCATTTTGATGGGATAATAAGTAGAATTTAGAAATATCCTTACTTTTCAGTAGGGACATACCAGTAATATGAAAAAGAGAGAGAGAGAGAGAGAGAGATTACTTTTCATTTAAAAGGTGTATAATTGTGGTTGTACGTCTAGTCTAGTAATAATATCATACTTTACTCCATTAAAAGATGCAGAGTTCGAATCTTCCCACTTTTAAATTTAAAAAAAGGTACAATTATATATTGTGTTATTTTACAACGAAGCCAAATCATGTTGATCACAAGTGCCGATTCATTCCATATCTTGCCAAACTTAAAGGGCATCAACAATCAAGACCCATATGTAGTGTTGTATGATACATACTACGGGCAAAAGCCACTCTTTGACGAGCCGTTTTCCATAGTCAAGCCAATAACCATAAGTCAAGCGCTTATTGGGAGGCAACACAAGAGGTTAGCTGTTATCCTAGAGCAAGATTTTTTGTAAAAATCTTGTGTTTTCTTCCTATTTGGTTTTTATAGGGATTGAGAGACTCAAATTTTTCTCTTGTTTGCTATGATTCAAAGGTTTAGCAAGCTAATAGGGGCTTAGAGGGAGTGGCACTATCCACGAACCATACTAGTTTAAGCATTTAAGGTAAACAAAAATTATTTCTCAAGATGAAAATAATTAGGAATATGTGTGATCATGTTTAATATATAGATTATGTCTAAGAATTTATGCTCATATGGTTCAAGTTAAGGTTTTTATGTGCTTGAAATGTTGATGTTGTCAAGATGGTATTTTTAAAGGATCAGATTATGAAAGTTGTGTTTTTGGTTTAAGTAATGTGTAATATGGCTAAAAACACTAACCTTGACTCAATACTAGACTTAATGATGGATTAACGGACTTAAGCAAACTCAGCTAGCACTAAACAAGCTAAGTAATAAAACGTGAGACCTTGGGTAGCCTTGCGGATTAAACGACAAAACTGGACAGATTTTCTGTCCGGTTTGCAGGGCCGTTTTGGGCAACTTAGAGCCTAAAATGGGCCTCGAGCCCAACAGAAGAAGTGTGGGCACGGGTGTTGGGAACAACTTTAATAACATCGCTTTTCGAGATTTTGACTGAAAGATGAAGTTTTAAGTGTTTTTCTAAAAACTGTCCAGAAATTTATTAGGGACTGAAACCACAATTTTGGGAAAAAACGAACCGCTCAAGGGTTGGTTAAAACATAAAAGTTTTAGAATGTTAAAAACAGCACACTTTTAGTGAAGATTCCCGACAGAATAAAAGATATAAATTTTTTTCACGAAATTTACCTTTAAGGGAAAATGGTAATTTCACTATTTAACGCAAAATTTCAGGAAACCGGATTGTGGGATCTTGGATAGAGAACGAAGCGGTGTGTAACTGTCAGTAGCGTAGGTTAAGAAAACCGTCGAGGGCGAAATGGCAATCACGCTTGCTTAGTGCACACAGGAATATTAATAATACATATTCAAAGTTTTTCCTAAGAATTCAAATAGGACTTCACGCATAAGAATGGAACCCAACGGGCCTACTGAGTCTCACTACAATTCAAGTGGAACAAGCCTTTCATGAAAAAGACAACCAAGTTGGAAATTGGGCTTTTTGGGCCCAATTTCACTAAATGGAGTCGAAAGATTTTGGAAAATGGTAGGAAATAACATATTGTATTATTGATAATGAAGTTTATAGCAAGTTTTCTAAAATAGGATAAATTGAAGTATATTTTAATTTTTCTTTTTTAAAATATGTTCTGACTTTCTAATTTTACCCTCTCTCTTATCTTTCTCTCCCTCTCACTATCTCTCTTTCTCATTCACTCTCTCTCGCTCTTTTTTCTTTCTTATGTCACCATGGTCGTAAATATCCATGATATTTCCAAAACGTCCATTGAAATTTATGTGTTTGAGGGGTACTGAAATATCTTTTCCGTCAAAATATTGGTAAAAATTTTGATATCGGTAAAATATAGTGTAATTTTTACAAAAAATCGGGAAATATCGAGGAAATATCGGAAGTTTCAGTAGAAATAACAGAAATTTCGGGTGGAAATTGTAGTTTGAAATTTTCAAAATTTTTGATTTCTATCATTTTATTATCTTTTTTTTTTTTTTAAATAGATGGTGAGATAGAGCAATTAGCAACTAATATGTTATAATTATCTTATAAAAAAAGATGACACATTAAAACTGATAAAATATATTTTTCTAGACTTTTACAAACTTTACACAATTTCTTATTTATTATAATAGGTTGGGAAGAGAATAACAAACCTACATATTAACATATTTACTATTATATTCAGTTATATTCAAATAACTTGTCATGACACTAATATTATTTGAATTATGATGACATCCCGATCATATTTAAACCTCATAAGATTTCTTTTTGATATTAAGATACATAAGATATAATATGTTTCTGGTGTAAACTTCCGTAAAATTGGATTACTAATATTTCTGTCACGTCACAATGGTTTTTGCGTCGGTGGATGTCACGACAGCAGCAGAGAGAACATTGCGATCTTGGCGATGGCGACAAAGAGGAAGCCGTCGTGATCTTCAATCTATATCTCGGCGACGATGACGGCGTTTCTTTGTCACGAATGTCCAAATAGCGGCCACCATCAAACAGAGAAGACAACGATGATGGGATCGTGACGGTGACCAAATCGTGACAGAAATAGTGGCGTGACAACAACATCTGCCGACGGCAACAACTGCATGATCTCTCTCTCTTCCCCTCTCTCTTGCTCACACGTGGATGCAAACAATTCTTTGGTTTTCTGCAGGTTTTGGTTTGTTGATTTTCTTCTCTGAGATCCTTTCGCATTGCTCCGGTGAGTGACGAGCGGCAGCAACAACGGGGAAAAAGGCAATGATGAGTTTTGGGTTTCTGCCTTGGGGTCAGGGTTGGGGCTGATTTGGGGCTAGTTTGTAATATCGACTAACTTATGGACTTTTAAAAAAAATTACAGAATATTGTGTTAGTTGGAGGAAAAAAAAAAGTAATATATTAAATTTTCTTATTAAAAAATAATTTATTTGCAAGAAAATATTGTATTTTCTTGTTGAAAATAATATATTTACGTATTAAAGCATTTTTAGACTAAATTTTATTTAAAATAATATATTTACATTACACACTAAAGCATTTTTAGACTAAATTTTATCTATTTAATTTTTTAATAAACATAATTTCGGATTGTTTTCTTATTGCAAATAATGAATTTACAAGAAAATATTTGGATTTTCTCATTGAAAATAATGTATTTACAGAAAAAAAAATTTTGTATTTTCTTATTGAAAATAATATATTTACACATTAAAGCATTTTTAGACTGCCTTTTACTAAAATTAATATATTTACAAGAAAATATTGGATTTTCTTATTAAAAATAATATATTTACACTCAAGCATTTTTAGACTAAATTTTACCTATTTAATTGTTTAATAAACATAATTTCAGATTATTTTGCAAAACCCCTAAATTTTATTAGAAATTCAACTTATAATTAATTTGGATATTAATTATTAAGCAAAAGTAATTTAAGGAAAGTTAATTAATTTCAAGGCAAGTAAAATTTAGAGAAAATTAAATAAATAGTTTCCTCGATAAACATGTTTAATATTCCTTTTGTGAAGGAACATAAATCATACTATCCAATGAAGTAATAGGCTTATACTTGTGACGAATATATTCCCAAGAGGGATATAATCTGTAAAGCGCGCTGTAGGTTGAGGGACTCGAATTTATATCGATGTAAGTTCAAAACTCATCTATAACATAAAATTAAGTTTTCAAGATATTTTAAAGATTGTGTCATGTCACAAACATGTTCTCTTCTTTTAAATACATGGTAACCAAATTATTATAATCAATAAAGGATAAAATTAGTTAAGATCGTATCAACCTCTCCATTCAGGTAAGGATTAGGACGTCCACTCAGGTGAGGTTACTAAAACTGATGGTCAAAGGCCGCGTGAGCAGGTCTGTGTAGGTAGTTCCCCGGGTTCTATCTGGTTGGGCACTCCTGATACAAACACTTTGGCCAACCGATCAGCATAAGATGGTCGTGAGATAAGTTTGGACTCGGATGACAACAAAATGACTGACAGACGATTGATAAATCATCAGAGGCCAAATAAGGAAAGTTGACTTCGTGAGCAAGCATATCAGGTAAGGGAATCAGCCAGCACGCACAAATCTCATCAGGAAAGGCAGTTTCCTCATATCTTTCAGTCATTCCCCAATTGAAAAGTCAGCTTCCTATCAATATTCAAGGAATTATCCTACCAAAAACAGGCAACTCAAGACAGCCAATCATTCCCTATAAATAGAGGCTTACTCCACAAGCCTAGCGATCATCTCCAGACGTATCTATAGAATGTAATTAACACCCTACTCAGCATATTCAGCAAGATACACGCAATATTTCCCTATTCTCTCTGTATCACATCATTTCCCTTCTCAATCTATCTTTTTATTTATTTATTTATTTATTATACTAAAGATCATCTCTGTAACGCTCGTTTATACATAGTGAAAAGCTCTTAGAAGTACTATAGAGGACGTGGCTTAAAGATTATGGGCGAGCCTCTATAAAATCGATTGTTTCTGTTTCTATTTACTTTTTCTGCCATTTACTTTATTTCTTGCGACTTACTAATAACAACATACTGACGACTCGCCTGTCATCCTGTTTCATTCATTGGCCCTCTTTTTCTTTGATTGTAGATTCGACCATCTACAGCGACCAATGACACTTGTGAAATAAAACATTTTCGAAAAAATTTTAAATAGTACACAAAGATAATCTCTAGACAATGATCTAAATAGGGGCTTGATGAGGCAAAACCATAACATAAAAAATGACAATGAAACCGAAATTAATGTAAGAAATGAAATGAACAAAATGCATTTAAGAAACTCATTGACTTTTTTAATATGTAACTGAAATAGAAAATATAAAATAGAAAATATATTATTATATAAGGTTGATTGGATATTTTGGAAGCAAATTAAAGGGAATGCTGTTTTTAACTTGTACAGAGGAAAAATAAATTAAGTAATATGATAATGGATAGGTCAACTGATATATATAGTTCATTATTTGTCAATCTAGTTGGAAAGAAATATGAGACAGATGTATGGTCGTTAATAACATAAAAAACAGAGAGAACTTTACGCGTGCCGCATGATGATTCCACTTTCACATTTCCTAAAAATGTCTCATAATTTCCTCGTCCTATCTTCCAAGCCATCATAAACTCGTCAAGAATATGCTTGGAATCTTAAATAAGAGTTTCGTCAAGTATATTAGTATTCAAGCTACAAACGAGTACATTTTTGGATGCATATGCCATATCTGTCTCATAAACGAGTACATCATAAAATCATGACGAGTACCTATATTTAAAGACTCATAAACCGGCCAGTAAAAGAAATACATTACTAGTTCATATATATACACACACACACATATATTACTGAAATCCACATCATAAATATACATATATATACTATACTAAGTGCACGACCAACGCTTCATGCATCAATGTGTCACATGAGCGACGAGCCCATGCTATGCAAAGTGCCTTCCCCTTGATTCTGATCAGACTCCGTTAACGTTAAACAATAACCTAAGACAATATCCCAATCTAGATCATCAGCTGCGGACTTTTCTTCTCTCCTAGTTTTTCTTCTCTCGTTTATTTTTCTTCCGAGCAATGTAATTTGTCATCCTCATGTTTAATCCCCGGATAACGTGGCTCTTCATGATGGGTCCACCCAAGCATTCTGGTAGAAGTTGGTGGGATGCGGGACTAATCAGCTGCACATTTCTCGAATGAAAAATGGTTTGAAACTTAAGTAATATTGAACATCATAATTAATAAAAAAAGAAATCCCATAAGTGAACACCAAGATATAAAGATCCACATTTTATTAATATGTGATGTTAAATATCATTAATACTCTTTATTATTGTTCTGAATTTAATCTTGATCGAGATAAATATCGTGTTCCTTTTCTTTTGATACTTCTAGGTGGGACCTCCTCTGTACTACATTTGGTTGACTGGACTTTTCCCTGGGCGGCAAGACATCGAGTTTTCCCCTACCCAATTCCCCATTTCTTTTTATCGCTTTAATCTCATGAAAACATTGTACCATTTTGTGATCACCCAAGAGAGAAAGGGCTTGATCATACAATTAAAAGAAAATATGCTTTCCAACAACGAGACTACTTCCACCAGAATCTTTCTGTTTCTGTCTCTGTTTATCTCCGTCGGCCTAATTAACGTTGGAGCCATTCTTAACCCAACTTACATCTACCATAACTGCACAAACACTACCACTTTTGCCCCCAACAGTCTCTAACAATCCAATCTCAACATCGTCCTCTCTTCCCTTTCCTCGAACGCGACATACCGTGAATTTCACAACACCTCCGCCGGCGGCATCTATGGCCTCTTCCTCTGCCGTGGGGATGTCAACGCCACCGTCTGCAGGGACTGCGTCACGTTCGCCACCATGGACGTCATCAAGCGGTGCCCTGTGGAGAAAGAGGCCATGTTATGGTATGACGAGTGCCAGCTGCGCTACTCCAACCGCAACTTCTTCGGCACCGTTTCGGAAAGGCCAAGAGTAGCTCTTCTAAACACAGCAAGCGTCAACGATCTGGACAAGTTTATCCAGGTGTTGAGCGTCACCATGAAGGAGACAGCAACTAAGGCCTGGAGAGGCGGGCCTGGCGAAAAGAAGTTCGCAACGAGAGAGGCCTACTTCACCACGTTCCAGACGCTGTACGTCTTGGCACAGTGCACGCCAGACTTACCTGGCGAGGACTGTGACGCATGTCTCACGCGTGCCATATGGCTTCTTCCGGTTTGCTGTAATGGGAGGCTAGGGGGAAGAGCTCTGTTTCCCAGCTGCAACATTAGGTACGAATTGTACCCCTTCTACAACCAAACAGCATCAGGGCCTCCACCAACCGATACGAAAGGTATGGTTTCCTTTTCCCTGTCAAAAGCTAATAGATTAGAGCTGTAATTATGAACCACGTCCCTTGCCCGCGATCTGGCTTTCACATAACATGCAGTCTAGGCCTAGGTGTATGGCCTGGGGCCGCAAGTATATTAAACTATAATCTTATTTTTTTTAATTGGAATATTAAACTATAATCTTTACTAATGAAGAATGTTACTACTGAATTTTGAAATTTTTTAATCATTATTATATAATTTGTTCATTATACTATTTATATGTTTTTAGTTTAAATTTAAAAAAAAAAAAAAACAGATCAAACTCATATCAAACCCCTTACTCTAGTTTATAAATAAAACTAAAAAAAAATAATAATGAAAATAAAGAGATTAAAAATCAAGGCTGACAACAAGAAAATAAGAAAGACAATTAAGAAACAAAGTTACGCAAAAGGTAGACGAAAACAATTGAGATGAAAAATGATCTGCTCTTTTATTTAAAAATAATAATAATTAGAGACACCTTGTTAAAACCTTATGCTAGAAAAACCTTGTGGGAAAAACATGGTAGAAGTAAAATGGTATATGATCCAAGCCGAATTCGTAATTCTTCCCTCTTAAAGCACGAAAAGCATAGGCCTTTTCTTTCTGGAAGCAACAATCCTTGAAATATTAAATTTTTATGTTAATATTTGTTATTCTCTATATCTCTAACGAAATCTACAATTTCATTCTTGTTCCGATCTTAGTATACCTCAGGCATTTTTCAACATTCACATGTGATGAAGCTAATCGGCTAATCTTTCGGTTTTATGACATGAATGAGACTTTCTAACATTTTGGTCTCATAACTATGTAGCTGAACATGCAAACAAATCTAATGGTTCCATCAGCAAAACGGGAAAGCTAGCAGTTTCGCTGTGTTCTGCTGTAGTCCTAGTGCTCTTCTGCATCGCATGTTGGTTGGCAAAGAAGAAGAGAAGTGGTAAAAGAATTTCATTTCTCAATTTACTTTCTACTTTTTCGGGATCAACATACACGTCTACATCTACTTCAGGCGAATTAAACAATAGCCTATTTAACTTTGAAACATTTTGCTTATTCGTTTATTTGTAATTAATGGAAACTACAAGACTGTCCGTTGAACAGATCAACATAAAGCAGATTTTTTTTTTTTTTTTGATGTTGCAACAGCTGCAACCTATTTGGAAGACCACTCTTATAAAAAAGAGCTCGATGAAGGTGGAAATGACTTAGATGTACCGTTCTTTGATCTGGAGACAATTACTGCTGCCACAAACAATTTCTCAGTCGATAATAAACTTGGACAGGGTGGCTTTGGCTCCGTATATAAGGTATCCGTTCCATAAAATGTCTCAAATTGTGTAATGAAAAACTTCTGAATGTATAGCACTTTTTTTGTTTTGTTTTTTGTTTTGTTTTTTTTTTTAATGTCTATGCATGCTTAGGGAAGCACAAAAACTAATTAAGCTATAAATATATCAGTTACTGATATAGAGCATTTCATTTTAAACCTCTTACGAATCGGTGAAAATATAGAAGTCTAATTTGGGTTAGAAGTGCAGGGTATGCTATCTAATGGAACCGAAATAGCAGTGAAACAACTATCAAAGTACTCTGGACAAGGAATTGAAGAGTTCAAGAATGAAGTCAACCTGATTGCCAAACTCCAGCACAGAAACCTTGTTAGAATTATAGGTTGTTGCTTTCAAGAAAAAGAGCAGATATTAGTCTATGAATACTTACCAAACAAAAGCTTGGACTCATTCATTTTTGGTTGGTCTTATATTCTTATGACTTTTCAAATCACCATATATAAGTGGCTTTGCATTGTGTCTGCGTTGATCAGGAGATCTCAATCTTAATGATCTACCAAATTTGATTTTTTTATATTTTTTTATCAGATGAAACAAAAAAGAAAATTTTAGATTGGAGAAAACGATTCGACATAATTTGTGGGATTGCTCGAGGGATCTTATATCTTCATCACGATTCAAGGTTGAGAATCATCCATAGAGATCTAAAAGCAAGCAATGTCCTTCTAGATGCAACTCTGAATCCAAAAATTGCAGATTTTGGTCTGGCTAGAATATTTGGAGGAGACCAAATTGAAGCAAGTACTAATCGTGTGGTTGGAACCTAGTAAGTGTCTCTTGAACTCAAAAGTGCTGTTCCTTAATAACAAGTATTACATACATGCAGAAAAAGCTGTATTGGCTAATTAATGAAAACCCATAACATATACTTTGTTATTACAGTGGTTATATGTCACCAGAATATGCGATGGAAGGAATTTTTTCAATAAAGTCAGATGTGTATAGCTTTGGAGTTTTGGTGCTTGAGATCATTTCTGGAAGAAAGAACACTGGTTATCGCCACGAGAAGACAGACTCAAATTTGATTGGACACGTAAGCCTTGAAATTCGTACCTGTACAAACCATTTATTGCCAATGTTCATGTGTTTAATTTTTTCTGACATGATATGGCATAAGTTGTTTCAGGTTTGGGATCTGTGGAAAGAAGGCAATGCCTCCAAAATCGTTGACTCGTCTTTGGATGAATCCTTTGTTAATGAAGCTTTGAGATGCATCCAAATTGGCCTTTTGTGCGTGCAAGAGCTTGCAACTGATCGACCAACGATGTCGGCTGTTGTTCTCATGTTGAGCAATGATTCAGCTCTTCCTTCACCAAAAGAACCTGCTTTTATACTTAAAAATATGTACATGAACACCACCTGGGAGCCGTCAACTAGTGAAGGACCAAACTCTATCAACATCGTGACATGCAGTATGGTGGAAGCTCGCTGAAGACCTTGGTCCTTGATTACAATTTGTATTTAAATGTTCAGCTAGTAAAATTTCTGCTAGCACGTACAAAATATATATGTATTATACTTTTTTTTTTTTAAATCATGTAGGATGCTATGCAATTTACTAGTAGAAAAATACAATGTCCAAGTTTATGGATGCGTGTTAATAATTTCTCCAAAAAGTTTTCTAATTTGTCAATGAAGGAAAGTATGTTGTCTCTAGTCAATCTCTTTTTTGCTTTAAAGACAAGTAACTCATCGTTTCACTCGAATATTGTTTTGTATTTGATATTTACGATACTGTTATTTTTCCTCATAGAGCGGCATTTAAAAATTTGACTCGAAAAAGGAGTTATCGCTTATCTTCAATGTCATATTTCTTGTTACAGAAAAATAAAACGTCGTTGAATTATTTAAGAAATTATATGATGACATGTCGTTTCTCAAAAGTGAAAACTTAGCAAAACCAAGTTGGTAGAATTCTCCTGAACGATGAGAATTTCTTGTTTCGAATCAGCTGATTCTTGCTGATGTTTGAGGACTTGGACTTGAAGCATACATCGATGGCACCATTGAGAGTGTCCGTTAGAATAGATTCTAACCATTTATGGTTGACCTTAATATACGTTATGATACTGAAAGTTGTTAATCCCTTTCGTGTGAGAAAAGCTAGGCCATCAATTCTTTCTTTCTTTTTTATTTTATATTATTATTTTTATTTTATTTACAATCGGAAAGAGTCATGGACTAAGTTGACTGCTTCTATCCATTTTTTTAGTAAACAAATGTACCAAATTTTCCAAGCTGAATTTAGATAGGAAATTTTCTTTTGAAATTGAATATCTTATGGTCCAAACACATAAGATGCAATATAGAGACCGGACTATCTTGAGCCGTCTGAGAACTGACTTTGAAAAAAAAATTTTAATTTTCTTATAAAAATGCGGAAATTAAAAAGAGAAAAACACTTAAACATATAATCATAACCTTTCAATAGATTAAAATAGGTTTTTAGCGACGACGAAAGTCTGGCAACATAGGGTAAATTATATTTTAAAATGTTTTCATCTTGCATACAATATATATTGCATGTATCGTTCGAACAGTTTAAATACTAAGTAGTCAACAAGTCATATTTGCTTACGTTTACTTAACATGTAAATTAGCATCGGGGATTTTGTTGTTTAGTGACGCTATCACCAAAAAGGTAGCATCAGTAATTTTTTTCACCTCATTTTGGATGTGCGCGTTTGACTAAGAACCTTCCCGACGCCCAAAGGAGTTGGGAAGTTGAAAAATTATTGAGTAGAAACTTCCTGACGCCAACAGGCGTTGGGAAGTTGAATAACAATTGAGCGCGCAAAAAAATGGTGCCCTCAAAATTTCAGCCCGCGTTTGAAAAGGCCGCTCTTTGACGAGCCCTTTTCCGTCATCCTAGAGCAAGATTTTTTTTTTTTTTTTTTTGGTTGTAAAAATCTTGTATTTTCTTCCTATTTGGTTTTTGTAGGGTTTGAGAGACTAAAATTTTTCTCTTGTTTGCTATGATTCAAAGGTTTAGCAAGCTAATAGGGGCTTAGAGGGAGTGGCACAATCCAGGAACCATACTAGTTTAAGCATTTAAGGTAAAGAAAAATCTTGCTCAAGATGAAAATAATTAGGAATATGTGTGATCATGTTTCATATATGGATTATATCTAAGAATTTATGCTCAGATGGTTCAAGTTAAGATTTTTATGTGCTTGAAATGTTGATGTTGTCAAGATGGTATTATTAATGGAACAGATTATGAAAGATTGTGTTTTTGGTTTAAGTAATGTGTAATTTGGCTAAAAACACTAACTTTGACTCATTACTAGACTTAATGATGGATTAACGGACTTAAGCAAACTCAACTAGCACTAAACAAGCTAAGTAATGCAACGTGAGAGCTTGGGTAGCCTTGCGGATTAAACGACAAAACTGGACAGATTTTCCGTCCAGTTTGCAGGGCCGTTTTGGGCAACTTAGAGGCCTAAATGGGCCTCGAGCCCAACAGAAGAAGTGTGGGCACGGGTGTTGGGAACAACTTTCATGAAAACCGCTTTTTGAGATTTTGACTCAAAGATGAAGTTTTAAGTGTTTTTCTAAAAACTGTCCAGAAATTTATTAGGGACCGAAACCACAATTTTCGGAAAAAAAAGGAACCACTCAAGGGTTGGTTAAAACATAAAAGTTTTAGAATGTTAAAAACAGCATACTTTTAGTGAAGATTCCCGATAGAATAAAAGATATAAATTTTTTTTCACGAAATTTACCTTTCAGGGTAAATGGTAATTTCACTATTTAACGCAAAATTTCAGGAAACCGGATTGTGGCATCTTGGATAGAGAACGAAGCGGTGTGTAGTTGCCAGTAGCGTAGGTTAAGAAAACCGTCGAGGGCGAAATGGCAATCACGCACGCTTAGTGCACACAGAAATATTAATAATACATAAAACCAGCGAAATGCGATCGAGTCTTTCGATACGGCTCAAAGTTTTTCCTGAGAATTCAAATAGAACTTCACGTATGAGAAAGGAACCCAACAGGCCTACTGAGTCTCACTAGAATTCAAGTAGAACAAGCCTCTCGTGAAAAAGACAACCAAGGTGGAAATTGGGCTTTTTGGGCCCTATTTTACTAAATGGAGTCGAAAAGATTTTGGAAAATGGTAGGAAATTACATATTGTATGAATGATAATGAAGTTTATCGTAGATTTCCTGATAAATTATAGCATATATATATATATATATATTTTTTTTTTTTCTAAAATACGTTCTGACTTTTAAATTTTACTCTATCTCTTCCTCTCACTATCTCTCTTTCTCGTTCACTCTCTCTCTCCCTCTCTCTTCTCTCTCTCATGTCACTATGATCATAAATATCCACAATATTTTCATCGAAATTTCTGTGTTTGAAGGGTACCGAAATTTCTTTTAGATATAATATATTTTCAGTCAAAATATCAGGGAAATTTCTGTATTTGAGGAATACCAAAATATCTTTTAGGTATAATATTTTTTCCGTCAAAATATCAGGGAAATTTCGGTAAAAAATTTTGATATCGGTAAAACGTAGTGTAATTTTTAGAAAATATCGAGAAATAGCAAGGAAATATCAGAAATTTCATGTGGAAATTGTAGTTTGAAAATTTCACAATTTTGGATTTCTATCACTTATTATCTTTTTGAGCATGCTATAATTATCTTCTTTTTTTTTTTTTTTTTTTTTAAAGATCGTGAGATAAAGCAATTAACAACTAATATGTTATAATTGTCTTATAAAAAAAGATAACACATAAAAGCTGAGAAAATATATTTTCCTAGACTTTTACAAACTTTACACAATTTCTTATTTATCATAATAGGTTGGGAAGATATCAACAAACTTACATATTAACATGTTTACAATTATATTCATTTCCATTCAAATAACATGTAATAACACCAAATTTGCTTGAATCAAGATAACATCACAATCATGTTTAAACCTCATTGAACTTCCTTTTGATATTAAGATATATATAAGATATAATATGTTTCTTTAAAAAATTAGAACAATCAAAATTACAAATATAAAATCTTTAAAATACCCTTTAATGATCTGTCTCCGATTCTCTAAGAAAGGAGACGATCCAACTACAAAGGCCGATTATGTAGGATTTTAATTATTAGGATCCATAATTGAACAAAAGAATCTTTTTAATAAATACTTTTTCTTTAAAAAATAATTTTATACGTGAGTGGTTTTGTAACAATATAATTATTTTTTTTTTTTATCCTTGACACTAATTTTATTTTGTAATCTCATAATAATATAATTAAATTGAAGAATATATAAGAAAATAAAAACAGAAAATTGGCAATAGATTCCTTTATATCTTTATTGGTAGAATCCAATTTTATCCCAGCTAGCATTCATCGGATTAATTTGCCTTTTAATTTCTTAGTGGACTGTCATAGTCCTCTCACTGTCCCTCTCCCCACTTCTTTCCTTCTCTCTGATTTATATATGTTTTATTTCTTCCACAAACTTGACTTATCTTTGATTAGGATGGTTCATCTTGGTATTTTTTTCGGGTCTATTTGGTAAGGTTTTGGAGATAGAATTTTAAATTAAAATTGAAATAAGTTTTGAAAATATATGTTAAGTTAAAAAAAAAAAATTTTGTTCAGAGTAAAAAAATGTAAAAATTTAAAATATATTTAGAAAAAAATATATCTATATATATATGTTATTTCGTTATCAAATAATAAATAATACAGTGAGACATGTGCCCATAATTTTATTCTTAATTTTATTTCCTATGGTTGGGCCCACCAGTGGAAGAAAATCTGGTTTTCACACGGACACTATTTAATTTCATTTGATGTCTAGTCAACTAGGTCCTTCAATTTCTTGGTGGCAAGTAAGCAGCTCTTTCATATCCGTACTTTCTCTCACTCATCCCCTTCCCTCGTAATATTAATCACCCATATTATCATCATCATTTTGAACTTTTCACCTCCCCAAAAAAAAAAAAAAATTAAAAATTAAAAAATCTTACGGAAAATATGCATTCTATCAACAGTGGTACTTTCACCGGAACCACCTTTCTGTTCCTGATCTCACTGCTTATCTCAGTCGGCCTAATTCACGTCGGAGCCATTTTCAACCCAACTTACCTCTACCACAACTGCACAAACACTTCAACTTTTGTCCCCAACAGCCTCTACCAATCCAATCTCAACACCGTCCTCTCCTCCCTCTCCTCCTCCGCCGAGGCGTTCAGCGAATTCGACAACGCCTCCGCGGGGGGCGTCTACGCCCTCTTCCTCTGCCGCGGAGACGTCAACGCCACCGCCTGCAGGGACTGCGTCACGTTCGCCACCAGGGACGTCGTCAAGCGCTGCCCCGTGGAGAAGCAGGCCATGTTATGGTACGACGAGTGCCAGCTGCGCTACTCCAACCGCTCCTTCTTCGGCACCGTCGACGAGCGCCCGAGAGTGGCGCTCCTGAACACGGCGAACGTGACGCAGCGGGATCAGGATCGGTTTAGCCGGCTGTTGAACGCGACCATGAAGGAGGTGGCGGCGGAGGCGGCCAGAGGTGGGCCGGGGGAAAAGAAGTTTGCGACGAAAGAGGCCGACTTCAACGGGTTCCAGAAGCTGTACAACCTCGCGCAGTGCACGGCGGACCTGGCCGGAGAGGACTGCGGTAGGTGTTTGGCGGATGCCATAGGGCGTCTTCCCATATGCTGTGCTGGGAAGCTAGGGGGTAGAGTTCTGTTTCCCAGTTGTAATGTTAGGTACGAGTTCTACCCCTTCTATAGCCAAACTGCATCGCCGCCGGCGCCGCCTCCTGGTTTCTCAGCTGGTGTAAAAGGTTTTTTTTTTAAAGCAAAATTAGTTGTAATTAAAAAATCTTCCAAGTATCTTCGGTTTTGAGAAAATTAGGACCCTTTTGGGACTTCTTCAAACTTATCTTCAAATATATATATATATATATATATATATATATATATTATCTTTTTCTTTTACTCAAAATCATTTCTCACTACTCACATCTTTAAAAATATCTACATTAAATTTAAACTAAAATTTTTATACTTATTTTATCTAAACAGTGTTTTTTTTTTAATTTTAATTTTTAACTAAAGATTTATTTTCAAAATTTATTTCAACTCCATCTTCAAAACCTCCTCCGTTTAAACTCTAGGCGGTACTAATTGGAGCATATTTCTCTAGTTTATAATTATACATAAACTTGATGGACTTTGAAGCAAATTTGATGATTCGGAAGTATTTATTAGTGTAATAAAATATACGTAATTCTCCTCCTTTTTAAAGGAAAAATGAATTTGAGAGAATAATTTAAATAAACTTGGTTTTTTAAATAGAATTAACAAACTTGATAGCTGTTTTTCTTTGTTGAGGATATTTATATTTCTGTTCCTTTCTTTACAGGGGACACGTTTTTGTTATAGCACAATGTTATTTGTCTGAACTGAGGAGGTCCTTGTTGTCTATGTAGATGTTCTTGTTTGTTTTTTATGTTTGTTTTTCTTTCTTTGTATGACATCAGCATAGAGAAAAAATATAACACATTATTAATTTAAAAGAAAAGTTCTCAGATTTCATATCTAACCTCGAATTACCTCGAATTTCTTCTTATTTGCTGAACTAACCCTAGCCCTACTTAGATAAGCAGAAAATATAAAAAAATATATCTTAATATAGGTCCCAAACTCGAAGGAAATTAACATGTTCTCATGTCTTGGTTGGAAAATTTAGAAAATTCTCAAGAATTTCTATTTATATGATACCAGTCCTACTTTTTTTAAAATAAATTATAGTGACAGAAATTATTAGGTTTATCAAGATATCCGACTAGATCGGTATCCCTTTGATAATAAGAAAAACATAAAAAAATAGATAAAGAGTTTTTTAATTGAATGATTTTCCTTATTATTTAGTACCCTTATCATGTATCAATCTTACATGAAGTTAATAATAAAATGAAAATATAATGAAGTTTGAGCAAATAAACAGCACCAATCCAAAAAAGAAAAAAACAGGAACAACCACACTATACTTCTGTTTTAAAAGATCTACCCGTGCAAACCTAATGTATTGAGAATTTCTATGCATGTGGTCCCACTTAATTATATATATTACTCCAATTAAGAAATACTCATGCCTGAGAATTAATGTAAATAACACAGATTAAGTTTACGTTAAAAAAAAAGGGTAAGACTAATCAAGAGAAAAATCTCTAAAAATTAGATAATATAGACACATTACACATGTAATGTGAAGACATATACTTTTTTTTTTTTTCCCGTTCTTTATTTGGTTGCTCTCAGAATTTTCCAGTCTACATGAATTTTTCTTTATTTAAAATTTTTTCCCCTGTTGTAGTTTATGATGACTGTGTTTAGAAAAATGGTCCATTATTTCGGGGTATAACTACATATTACTTAATACTCTTTCTGCAGGAAATGGTAATAAAATCTCGTCCAAAACAATTGTGGCCATTGTAGTGCCAATTGCTGTCTGTGTGGTATTATTCATCTTGGGATTCTGCTTCCTCAGTAAGAGAGCAAAGAGAAAGAGCAGTGATGTGGTCAATAAAAATGGTAAAAGGATTAATTATTTACATCAAACAAAAATATTCTTTTATTTTTTCCCAGCAATAACAAATCAGTGACTTGTACATTTTGCTGTGCAGATGCAGGGAATGATATTTCAACAATTGAGTCCTTGCAATTTGACTTGGTTACAATTGAAGCTGCCACAGACAAGTTCTCAGCTGATAACAAGTTAGGTGAAGGAGGATTTGGTGAGGTTTACAAGGTATGTGTTGCATGCAACATTTTGCTTGTGAAACCAATGTTAAAAATTATATATGTACCATAATTCTTCATAATTATTTGAAAAACATATGTTAGGGCATGCTTCATAATGAAAAAGAAATAGCGGTGAAGAGGCTGTCAAAATATTCTGGGCAAGGAGCAGAAGAATTTAAGAATGAAGTTGTACTACTAGCCAAGCTTCAACATAGAAATCTTGTGAGATTATTGGGATTTTGTTTGGAAGGAGAAGAAAAGTTACTCGTCTACCAATTCGTTCCCAACAAAAGCCTTGACTATTTTCTATACGGTTCGTCTGTATAATCCCTTTATAGGAATTAAAGTATATAATTTTCTTTTCCACATTGAATTCGCATTTCATTATTTAGTTGTCTATCATTTAAAGATCGAAACTTTTTTCCACTTTGTAGACCCTGACAAACAAGAAAAATTGGATTGGTCAATACGTCACAAGATAATTGGAGGGATTGCTCGAGGAATTTTGTATCTTCACGAGGACTCTCCACTTAGAATTATACATCGTGATCTCAAAGCTAGTAACATATTGTTGGATGCTGATATGAACCCAAAGATCTCCGACTTTGGCATGGCAAGGATGTTTGCAGTTGATCAAACTAGAGGAAATACAAATAGAGTTGTCGGAACATAGTAAGTTCAACTATTTTTTTTTTCCCATTAACATACTAAATATGACAAAGACCGACAAACAACAAAAGCAAAAGGCTAATATCATTGACTGAAAACTATATAGAAGTTATAGCATTACCCATAGTATCCGATATATTGATGCACATTACTATCTGCAGTGGTTATATGTCTCCGGAGTATGCAATGCATGGCCAGTTCTCTATCAAATCCGACGTATATAGTTTTGGAGTTTTAATCCTGGAGACCATTAGTGGCAAAAAGAACAGTAGTTTTTACGAATCAGGCTACGCCGAGGACCTATTGAGCTATGTGAGTACAAACCAAGTTTTCTATACTGATAGTCGAGTACTAAAGGCAACCCCTTTGTGGATACTCATAATGGATTATAAACTTATTTGCAGGCTTGGAAGCTTTGGAAAGAAGGAACTCCGTTGCAGTTGCTGGATCCAAAACTAATGAATTCGTATTCGGAAAGTGAAGTTGTGAGATGCATACATGTTGGCTTACTCTGTGTCCAGGAAGATCCAGAAGATAGGCCAACAATGAAAACGATAGTTCTCATGTTCAACAGTTACTCAGTCACACTTCCAGTACCTGAAAAGCCGGCATTTTATTATAGAACGGAATCGGACATGCCGACAATGGAAATGAAGTTCGATCAACCTACAAGCTCTGCTGGATATCCATTATCTGTCAATGAAGTATCAATAACCGAGTTATACCCTCGTTAGTTAATTAGTAATGAGCCCGTGTTCGGTTTCTATTTGCCTTAATTAAATTGTGTAGTAGCAAAAGTTATTATTTATTTGAAAATAAATACGGATCATGTAATGTATACTTATTATGTACCAATATGTATTATTTTCTACCAGTACACATCAATGTAGTTTACTTTCCCTTTTCTTTTTAAATGGTTTTGTTCTAACTATTAAAAAAAAATGTTAAAAACAAGACCATCAATAATTAGGAGTATCCAAATTGAAAATTTTCTAAAGATTTTTCTTTTTAAAATTTTGATCATTCTTAATTAACATCACAATAAGATAGGTATCTAGTTTATTTGAAATTAATTATCCTACTATTTGAGCTTAGAGATGGCATATTGGGCATGCATCTAATCTATTCAATTTACTGTCTATTATATAATTTTTATAATTAGGAGATTGAAATACAAGATTAAGATACTGGGATCTTATGAACTAATATTATTTGATCCTCAATATTTAATTTGATTCGAGACTATCCATAATATCAGTGGCCTTCACTACAATTATGATAAATAAAATTGGGAACATGCTTTTAATTATGAAAACCTTATAAATTAGTACAACAAAATCAAGGGATTATGTTCAAATAAATAAATGTGTTATCAAACTGAAAATGACATATATAAAACTGCTTTTAAGATAACATAATTCTAACAAACTCTCACTTACTTTGTAAAGCAAATGTTTTATATATGATAATTGCCATCCCTTGTTGATGAAAGTAAAAAAAAAAAAAAAAAACTCTCGAAAGTAGTGGCTTGATGAGTGGATTAATCAATTTTCTACAAAACATAATCGTAGTGATCACTACGTCTCTACCACTGACACATATTTTATAGTATAAGTATGTAGTATTCCATATATTATATTTTTCTAGTATATATGTTGATTGCGACATATCGACAGACGTGAATACTCCTCGTATTCAAAGACATTTAATGCTACCTGTGTGGTCCAACTCCAAACCAATCAAACCTCGTCCTGCGCATTTATTTCTGCAACCAAAAGTCCAGTCTGTTTGGTGCGGGCAGATAAGGTCTCTCAAGCCTCCCAATCTGACTTCCAAAGGTAATTCAACTCAAATTAAATCTCTAACCAATAAAAAGTCGACACCTATATATCCCTATCTTTTAATCTGTGATCTTTATACATTTCACAGTAACATCAACATAAACAATTTCTCCACTTCCTTCCTTGTCATGTTCCAAACCTAATCGGATTTACTTTCTTCATCCAAAGGGACAAACCTATCAAACTCATCTTTTTCATCGTGGCCCACCCGTCACGTTCGTGTCAATGTGAGAATACGTCCTCTCGCCAACACACGTGCGAGTACTATCATTACCATTAATTTGTCTAGCTAGACTCCGATATCAGAAACCCGAAAAAAAGAAATAATAATAATATTGAGAAATTTCTGATGACGAAAATGTTTCTTCACAAGTTCCTGATCTTTGTTTGCCTTGTTAACCTGTGCTTGGTAATCAAGGTCGGGTTAGCATCGCCTACTTACCGTCAACATGCGTGCACCGATTCGACGACCGGTACTAATTTAACTGCAAACAGCACCTACTACTCCAATCTCAATCTCCTACTATCCTACCTAACCTCGAACGCCACCCTCCACGGTGGCTTCTACCAAATTACTGTGGCGGCGGATACTCCTGATGCCGCCACCGGCTTCTTCATCTGCCGGAGTGATATCGCTGTCTCCAGTCCCAGCACATGCCGAGAATGCGCGGCCAATGCATCCCGAGAGGTGCTAAGTCGGTGCCCCCAGCAAAAGCAGGCGATAATCTGGTACGACGAGTGCTGGATACGGTATGAAGATCGCTCCGTCTTTTACACAACCCCGGGGATAGTGCCGGCCACTTCCTTGTCCAGCTCACTGAGCGTCACGAAAAACGAAACGGACCGGTTCAATAATTTGCTGTCTGATGCGATGAACTCGGTGGCGGACAAGGCAGCAAATTCACGGCAGTACGCGGGGAAGAAGTTTGCGACGGAAGAGGAGAAGTTCACGAGCTCGCAGACGGTGTACAGCCTTGCCCAGTGCACGCCGGACTTGTCAGCCGCGGACTGCAACACGTGTTTGAGGAGCGCTATCGCCTTCTACCCGTCGTGCTGCGGTGGCAAACAAGGTGGGACGGTTTTCCTGCCGAGCTGTGTCACCAGATACGAGTTTTATCCCTTCTACAACGTTACTGGAACAGAGGCTCTTTCTCCACCTCCAGGTACACAGAAATGAAAAACACATTTAAATTCTTGTACCTAAAGAAAAAACAAGTGGAACATATAGAGATTGTCAATTTTCACAGTGAAATGTATGCCTTTCGGGCTCGGAAATATCAAAATCTGTTTAACTTTGTGCAGGAAAAGGAAAAGGCTCGTCAATCATCATTGTGGCAATTGTTGTGCCAATTGGTGTGGTTCTGGTGCTCTTCCTTATTGGCTTCTTCCTCCTCCGTCGAAAAGCAAAGAGGAGATACCTCTCTGTTCGCCTAGATAGCGGTAAAAAATATAACAAAATTAAAACTAACATAAAAATCTTTGCTTATACATACTATTGGATAAACACTTATTCCTACAATATCTGGTTGGTTGTTGTAGTTCGATATGAAATGGGAAGGGAAGAGAATTTTCAATTTTCTATGGATGAAATTGAAACTGCCACTGACAACTTTTCGGATGATAACAAGATTGGAGAAGGTGGATTTGGTGTAGTTTACAAGGTAGAAATTAATATTATGTTGAAAGTGAATTTAACCAGTGTGCACCAATTTTATAGTTCCCATGATTTGGTCACTCTTTCATTTTCAGGGCACCCTTCCTAATGGACAAAAGATTGCTGTGAAACGACTTCGAGGAAGGTCGGGACAAGGTGCAGAACAATTTAAAACAGAAGCCCTGTTGGTGGCCAAGCTTCAACATAGAAATCTTGTGAGGCTTTTAGGATTCTGCATGGAAAGAGAAGAAAAGATTCTGATCTACGAATATTTGCCCAACAAAAGCCTTGATTACTTCATATTCGGTATGACCAATCTTTACTTGTTTCGATACTCGTAACAGCTCAACAGCATAAGAAAATTTTACCAAGTGCTTGGAATTTCTCACCGGAGTTCTTGTATAATTGAGTTCAAAATTTTGACATGCTGTGTAGATCAAGAGAAGCGAAACCTTCTGGATTGGACAAGACGGTACAAGATTATAGGGGGCATAGCTCGAGGGATTCTTTATTTGCATGTAGATTCTCAGCTTAGAATCATACATCGTGATTTGAAAGCTAACAATATTTTATTAGATGCTGAAATGAATCCTAAAATTTCGGACTTTGGCATGGCAAAGGTTTTTGTTGTGGACCAAACTCATGGAAGTACCAATCGTATTGTTGGAACATAGTAAGCTTTTAATTCCTATCTCTACTTTTCTTGTATAAAGAAGCTTAAACACTACTTATTTGCCACGTCTGATTTTATGTTCGATTGCATTATTTAGATTGAATTCCGAACAAATGTTTCTTCTTTTCCATCACTCTTTTACGGCATTAATCGTAATATTTTGTTCTACTTTGTAGTGGCTATATGTCTCCGGAGTATGCAATGCATGGACAGTTCTCGGTGAAGTCTGATGTGTTTAGCTTCGGCGTGTTGGTTCTAGAGATTCTCAGTGGCAAGATGAATAACTTTTTCTATCAATCGCATGGCGCTGGAGACCTCTTGAGCTTTGTGAGTGTGAATTCACTATATATGTATATATGAATGAGTTCTTAACAACAAAGTCACAAAATCTTTTTCTTTAATGAGTGACCGCTAAGGGAGGTTTTTCTAAAACAATAAAAAACTAAAACGAAAAAAAGACAGAAAGGAAAACATTTTCTAAGAGGAGAAATTTAAAATTATAAAAGAAATGAAAGAAAGCTGTAACGTCCGACATCACTCTAAATTTTGCAGGCTTGGGAACTTTGGAGGGAAGGGACGCCCTTGGAATTGTTGGATCCGACACTAAGAGGTTCCTTCTCTAGAAATGAAGCCATGAGATGCATTCATATGGGTTTGTTATGTGTTCAGGAAAATCCGGCTCTAAGGCCGACAATGACAACAATAGTTATGATGCTCAACAGTTACTCGGTTACTCTTCCAGCACCTCAACAGCCAGCACTTCTCCATCGTAATAGAACGCAATCAACCATAGCGACAAGGGATCAAGAATCTAATCAATCTACAATCAACTCAATATCATGTTCTGTAAATGATGGATCGATGATCACTGAAGTATACCCCCGGTAGCATAGTTGTGAAAAAATGTTTTTTTTTTTTTTTTTTTTGTACAAATATTCAGTAGTAGATTTGCACCTAAAGAATGAAACTCAAATATCTATTACGGCAGCAGAAGATAATTGCAATGACATTGATAAACATTTAAAGCTCTTGTATAGTATTTTCCGTTTTTGCTCCGAACATGGTTCTTAACAGTTTAATCTTTGTTCTAGCAGGACCAATATACTTTTTGTGTTTTCAATTCTCTTTGCAAAACCTCTGTGTGCTAACATTAATAGAACACAGGAAAGCACGTCTTTGATGCGCATGATCGGAGTCTCGTCAATCGATGAGAATCTCAGCATCATTTTTCTGCTAATGACGAGTCGATATTGAAATTCATACGAGCTAACGGTTGCTTTTACCACTGTAATTAATACTAGTTAATATTGTACTTTCTGTTCTTACTTCTTGTAAATTTGACTCATATTGCTTTCAATTAAAGTGCACCAGCAAGTCATTGAATAAGGATGCCAATCCGCTTCTGCCTCAGGAATGGGTTCGGGTTCGCTCCAGTCTATTAGACCGATGAACAAGTCCATGACCTTATCTCGAAATCACATTCTCAATTTCCATTCGCTTTCCAACGTTTCTGGAGGGTGTTAATTTCTTTCCAGATGCCCAACTATGAAACAAAAACCTCATTTCTTCTCTTCTCTCTTTTTTTCCATAAGATGAAGACAGATAACCAACAAAGTGGACTTGACTTTCTTTATGTTAGAGACGAAAGCTTCCTTTTAATTGCTTTGGCAATTAGAGAAAAAAAAATTTATATATATATCTATGAACCAAAAGAAGAGGAGAGCAATGATATACAAAAGAAAAGCTATATTCACTTGTTCTAATAACAGGAAGAAGATCATGAAGATGCCTTCTTACTGTATGTTTATTTTTGTGCTTGTTAGCTTCCTCAGTTTGACCACTGAAGCACAAGAATACCGATACCATATCTGCTCAAACGAGACCACTTTTACTCCCAACAGCACCTACCACTCCAACCTCAATAGCTTCCTCTCTTCCCTCACCTCCAATGCCACTCTCGATGCCGAATACTACAATGCTACTGTTGGCCAACACCCTGCATCTAAGGTCTACGGTTCCTTATTGTGCCGTGGAGATGTCACTCCAGATGACTGCCGAAACTGTTCGGTGACTGCAAGAGATGTAGCCCAACAGATCTGCCCTGTGGAGAAAGTGGCAGTGATGTGGTACGATAAGTGCACGTTACGCTTTTCGAACGAGTCTTTCTTTGGCACCTTAGATGAAACCACCATTATGATGTACAACACACAGAATATCACGGAATCGGAATGGTTTGCTCCACTTGTGGCAAGGACCATGAACGACATGGTGGCTGCAGCCTCAGTTGCTCCATCCGGTAATAAGAAGTTCGCGACAGGAGAATCAAAAGGTTTGGGACTTCAGACGCTATACAGCCTTGTGCAATGCACCGCAGACCTCTCGATCTCTGATTGCAAGAGGTGTCTTCAACGAATAGTTGATCTTCTTCCAATTTGTTGTGATGTAAAGCAGGGCGGAAATGTTTTCAACCCTAGTTGCAACATTAGATATGAGTTGTACCCATTTTACCGGGTCACAGCTCTGGCGTCAAGCCCAGCACCGGCGCTTCTTCCTCCTCCACCACCACCTCCGGTGCTTCTTCCTCCTCCATCACTACCTCCTGAGTCCACAATAGGATTGAGAGGTAAAAACTCATCAAGCAGAGCACTCTGGTTTTTGCTCTTCAAATAAACAAATTAAGAAGTTGCATCTTATATCTGTAGGCATACCACATTCTTTTCTTCGCAGGAAATGCTAAAATCTCAACAGCAACAATAATTGCCATCTGTGTTCCAATTGCAGTTGTCTTCTTGTTGCTGATACCTATAGGATGCTATTGGCTGAAGAGAAGATCAAGGGATGAATACAATGCTGTTCAAAATAATCAAAATGGTAAACAAATTTTGCCGGTTAATTGTGTTTAACCACAGTTTCTTGACTTTTTATACGTTTTCTTTCTTGTGTTTTTGCAGTTGGGAATGAGATTACAGATGTGGAGTCATTGCACTTTGATTTGGGTATGATTCGAGAAGCCACGGACAACTTCTCTGACGGTAACAAGTTAGGTGAAGGTGGTTTTGGTGTGGTTTACAAGGTATGGCTTAAAATGATCAAAGGTTTCCTTCTTTTTTTTTTTTTTTTGGCAGAAAAGATCAAAGGTTTCAGATGTCTTTGCTAGATTGCCTATAACAATAATGTTTTCAGGGAACGCTTTCTGGTGGGCAAGAGATAGCGGTGAAAAGGCTCTCAAAATCTTCTCTGCAAGGTGCAGGAGAGTTTAAGAACGAGGTAGTATTGGTTGCTCAGCTTCAGCACAGAAATTTGGCTAGGCTATTGGGATTTTGTCTGGAAGGGGAAGAAAAGCTTCTTGTGTATGAATTTGTCCCCAACAAAAGCCTTGACAACTTTCTTTTTGGTTTGTGTCTTTTAGCTCATCTAAATTTTAAGATTATTTACGTTCAAATGCATTCTTAAATTCTATATATGTACCAAACCAGCCAAAAAAAATCTGGCAAAAAATAAAAAATAAAAATAAAATACCTCAATATGATACCTTTTTTAAAGTACTTGCGTGCATTTAACATACAGATGAATCTGGCGACCACGCACCCTTGGATTGGTCAAGGTGTTATAAGATTATTGGTGGGATAGCTCGTGGGATTCTCTATCTCCATGAAGATTCCAGGCTTAGAATTATACATGATATCAAAACTAGTAACATACTTTTAGATAAATAAATGAACCCAAAAATTTCAGATTTTGGCTTGGCAAAGATTTGTGGAGTTGATCAAGGTCAAGGCAATACCAATAGGATTGTTGGAACATAGTAAGCCTAAAAATTTTTATACTTAGTTCTTTGTACTCTTGTCCTTCAGTTGTTCTTTAATCTCGACTGATCAATGTCACTATGCTGATGCGGTGGACTGCAGTGGTTACATGTCTCTAGAATATGCATTTTATGGACAGTTCTTTATCAAGTCTGACGTGGACAGCTTTGGCGTCTTAATTATTGAGATTGTCACCGGCAAGAAGCGTACTAGATTCTTCAACTCACAGGGCTCCGAGGACCTCTTGAGCTATGTGAGTCCCGCATAATTAAGTTTGTATTTAGTAGCATGTTTCCTTAACTAACTTCGGTATATTTCTGTTTTCTTGAGGAAACTTCGGTATGTTTCTCTGAATGGTTGTTAATAAACTTTTTGCAGGTATGGAAACATTGGACTGAAGGGATGCCATTGGAATTGTTAGATCTGCGTCTGAGAGCTTCGAATATTGAAAATGAAGTGATCCGATGTATCCATATTGGCTTGCTTTGTGTTCAGGAGGATCCAGCTGATCGGCCGACAATGGCAACCATAGTTCTCATGCTAAGCAGTTACTCTATGTCACTCCCATTACCAAAAAGTCCAGCATTTATCCCTCGTAGAAGAACAGTGGCCGAGAACATTGCCCCACTAGATCTGCTCGAGTCCGATAAATCTTCAAGCAAGTGGGGTACTATTAACCTAGATAGCATGTAACATATACGCGATCATTTTTTTACTTCTTGTTGAAGATCCTTTTTGTTGGAAAACAGAAGTATAAACCTATTTGTCAGTAAAAATAACTGTTTCAGATCGTTCACTTTGTTTCTTTTTAGTTGTTTAAATTAGCTTACATATTGAATAGGAGCTCTTGCCCAAAATCAAAGTTCCAAAGTTTTTATTGAATCTAATTTGCTGCTAATTGGTTCATAATTAACAGAATACAAATTATTTGTTTTGTCAAGGATACTAATATATGTCTAGGACTTTTGTTGCAAAGCAGTGACATTTCAAAAGCATGAAACATAACAAATTTATTAGGTTAACCCAACCAGTTCATAAACCTCATAGATTTTGAAAACAATATGCTAATGCCGGTCGCTCCTTTCCAAAACTTTGCTTGACGACTTTAAAGTTGCCCCATCACACACGCCTGACATTAATTTCTAGGAGCCAACTTCATAGGAGTATTTTTCCACGTCCCGATAGATTTATATCTACATGTTAACACATGGTAGAGTGGAACCATTTCCTTCTAGGGTTAATTTCATTAATAGCATCTGTACGGATTTTATTATTAAAAATAGTATCACTTTTTTTCCCCTTCATTATTAGCACTACCACGTTATCAATGCCTATGATATGTGGGGCCCAGCAGTATTTAATGTATGTCAAATTCCGGGTTTACCCTCATCTCCCACCCTCCTAAATATCCCTCTCCCTTGCATGTCTTAAAAAAAAATTTCAAATCAGTATCTACAGTGTTTTAGAGAGAGAAACTGAAATCTAGAGAGAGAAAGAGTTCCCAACGGCAAAGGTATTCATGCTAGCAAAGGTATGGTCATTACAAGTGTAACGCCCCCGACAATCCACGTATGGCCGACTACGTAGACGTGGGTCGTTACTTTACTTACTTATCTTAAATCTTTGTCTTATCGAAAATTTCAGAATAAATTTTTTTTTTTAATCATACATATACAACTTCATACTTAAAAATATTTGCGGAAAATCTTGCGTAGTGGTATCCCACACCGCCCTTCACTTGCTGCATCGTCTCCATGGCCCACCAAGTAAAGCTGCAGGCATCTTACCTACAGTATGAAATATCTGATGAGCTTTCGCCCAGCAAGTACAAACATAATCTCACAAAAACATTTCAAACATTTAGAAATATGCCAATCATCATGTAACTTATGCATGAACCATTTATGATTGATTGAATGTCTTATGCTTCATTATAGACTCAATCTTTAATTATCTTGTCTTAACATGTGGGCCCATAGTGTCCGTACCGAAAGCGCGCAGCCTCCAGATAAAGCTAGGGTTTGCAAGGCCCTAACAGTTCTGGGAATTTTAACTTGACCCTTCACGATCACGGATTTCGATCACGGAAGGTAATTATCACCACTAAACATGTAGCCTCTTCGATTAAGGGAGGTTGGTACGACACCTTACTGTTTATCTTACCATGTGATTTAACATTAGTGAACATGCTTCATGATGTCACTATGTCATATCATAATTAACACTTGCTATAACATAGCATTCTTGAAAACATGGCATTTTTTTTAAAACCATGACATTTTTGTAAACGTAGTATTTTTTGAAACCATGACATTTTGGAAAACATGGCATTTTTTGTTAACATGACATTCTTATAACATGGCATAACATGTAATAACATAACTTAGCACATCATAGCATAGTATCACACATTATGGCATCACATATCATAGCATAACATAGCATGTATACTTGAAAATATAATTGAAAATAGTCTTTACTATTTTCATACTGTAGGTGAGGTTCGATACTTGCCTGTAGTCCTACGCTCTTGATTTATCGTCCCAATATAGCACGACAATAGTTCCTACTCCTGTTTCCAAACAGGGTGTAAGATAAGAATCATTTACATTATATCTTACTATAAATCATAATTATTAAATGTTGGTATCCCAACCAACAACTATGGGTAATTCTAGGTATATGTTGTCCCCGATACTAGATGTCTTACTGGGTTACAAATAGTAACCCTATTATTTTAAAAACAACCCAATATGGATTAATCTTTAAGAGGTTACGTTGGATAACCTCATGTACTAAACCTTTATACATACCGTCAGGGTTAGGTTACCTTCCTACCCTTGGGCTTTATTTTTGTTCATAATTATTGGGTTACCTCAATTAACCTTTTATCTTAGCCCAATTTATTAATCTTGGTATCCTTTAGGGTTATCTTGACTAACCCTTAAGGTTAATTGTAGTCAAACTCTTGGTCAACCAAAGTCAATTACGGTCAACTATGGTCAACCCTCTTTGAGTCAACCTTTGGGCCTTGGGCTTGACCCAGTAACTCGGGTATCCTTCCCGGTTACCATGCGTAATCGCTTTACTTACTAAACTTTAGTTTAAAAAATCTAGTTTCCATTTCTTTGGAAACTTGGGTAAATTAACTTCAAAAATCTTTTACTTAACCCACAAAAATTCATATTCTTGAAATAGGTCTTTGTAAAAATTATTTAGGGCTGGAAGCTACCTTTGGAATAGTTTCCATAATCAAAACAGTGATTTTGGAGAAAGATACAATTTTTTCCAAACTGTTTTTAGAAAATCCTGTGCAGGAATTTCTTGTTCCCTGCACAGTCTTTATAAAACTGTGCCAATTTAAAGATCTGAGTTGAATTTGAAAAAGTTATCTTCATGAAAGTTTTAGATCTTGAAAAATCCTAAAACTTTCATGTTTTAAGAAAAACCCAGTTTTGCTTGTATTCTCGTCAGTTTTAACTTGAACTTGCTGGACGTGTAGATTAGGTCTGGGCAGACCAGTCTCGGTTTTCTGTAAAAACGGAGGCCATTGGAGACTCAATTTGGAAATCCGTTCGCGATACTCCCTAGTAAAAACCCTTCTGAACAACTTTCATGTTTTAAGTTTTCTCTAATTCGAGCTCTAAAGGCCTCAAAATTGGCTTGCCATAAAACTGGTCAGGATTCACCCGAACCTGGCAGTTTTTCGGTTTAGAGTTCGTTTTACGTCCTAGACGTGGAATCTAGCTCAACCAGCCACCGCGGGAGCTCTAATACACACATGCAACGGTTTTCTAGCGTAGATTTCTTTAATCACAATTTCTAACATCACCATGCAACCATAATCACATAATCACATAATCAAAATCACCAAATAACCTAATCAAGCACAAATTTAAAAATCTAAATAAGGGCATAAGAAAATAAATTGAGCTTATGCTCTTACAATCCACCTTTGGAAATACACTTAAATTTCCAATTGCAACTTTAAAAGAAAGGCTTAGGGTACCAAAGAAATTACCTTAATCAACTCAAGAGTTGATGCTTGGTTTGGATATAAACTTTTTCCCCCTTGTTTTCTACACCACAACCGGCCTCTCATGGCTAGATGGAGTTCCAAATTCTCAGTCACCCTTAGCTTGATGGGGTTCCAATATTTCGGCCATACCCATAAGAAAATACACAAAAACTTGAATCAAAACCTAAATGAAGAACTAAAGGGGTTTAGGAAGATTACAATTACCTTAATTCCTTGATTGGTGGGTTTCCAAAATTTTTCTTCTTCTTTCTTTCTTCTCAAGAAATCCGACCACCACATGGTGTTCTCTCTCACTTGGGGTTCGGTTTTAATGGAAGGGAGATGAGAAAAGAAAGATTTGGAATGGAACTAAAGTTTGGAAAGTTCTCTAACTTTCCCTATTTATAGTGGAAATTTCCAATTTCCCATAATTATTTTTAGCTCTAAAATTCTTCTTGAATTTGCTTAAGAGTCCTTAATGAACCAAAACTATTTGCTCTTTGATCCTTAAGGTGGCCGGCCATGCAAGGGAAGGTGAGCCAAAGATAGCTTGTCCAACAAGCTTGCTTGTTCACCAAGTTTACTTAGTCACCAAGTAATTCTTGCTTACCTCATCTTGATGACATCACCATGATGACATCATCTTGCTTGCATCATCATTACACAATTTCCCTTCCTTATTCATGGAATGGCCGGCCAAGCCATTGGTTGTGAACCAAAAATTGGCTTGTTCAACAAGCTTATTGCATTGCTTACCTCACCCTTGCTTGTGTCATCTTGATTACATCACTTTGTTGACATCATCAAGCAAAATTGCTTGCTCTCCAAGCCATAAGACAACCGGCCATACTAGGGCATGAACCAAAAATTTGGCTTGTTCACCAAGGCTTTCCTATCCACCTTCCACCGGTCATGCTATGCCATGTGTGTGAACCAAAATTTGCTTGCTCACCAAGCTACTTGCTTACCTCACCTTGATGACATCATCTTGATGACATCACTTGCTTATCTCATATTTTCCAAAAATTGCACTTTAGCCCCTAAGGATAAAATATTTGCAATTTAGTCCCTGCGGGTGATCGGCTAATGTAGTGCTACTTGACTTCCAATTCTTGCATAATTATCCACTTGATTCCAAGAATCCATTAATATAATTATGCAATCCATTTCCTTATTAATTTTGATAATATCAATACTGTTTTGTCCTAAAATAGTATTATCATACTGAATTGTAGTCCAAAATCCATTTGCATAAAATTGGACTACGTATAAATTTTTCTTGAGACTTGAAACCATTTAGCCTATATTGTTCCAAATATTGTGCTTGATTTTTCTCTAGTGTCGTCTCAAACCTTATTCTCGCTTAATCGTCCGTAACGACAGTTTTCTGCAGTATAGTTTCTATACCGATAAATTATACTGCAGTATCATCTTGGTCAAAATTGGTCAACCTAAAGTCAACCTTGGTCAACTTTGACCGGAATAAAAGTCAAAATTCCTATTTTGCCCTTTTTCCCAAAAAAGCCTATATTTGTCTAAGCAAATTATTGTTGAGTCTCGTAGCTAATATATCGAGAACTCAACCCTATACTGATAAAATTATGAATTTTGTACTGATATTCATAATTTTCATGAAATATCACATAAACACATGGTACGAACTTAAATTTCTTGCATATAAGAGTCCGTAAAAATTCCGGTTATTACAACAAGAATAACCACCCGGTCATTATATAAATGACCAACACTAGTATTGAAGCTAACAAAAGTATGGTAAATACAAAAATGATCACCCGATTATTATGTAGATGACCCACAATGGTATTCACGCTAGCAAAGGTATGATCATTACAGGAATGATCACCCGGTCATTATGTAAATGACCGACACTGGTATTGAAGCCAACAAAGGTATGGTAAATACAAAAATGACCATCCGGTCATTATTTAGATGACCCACAATGGTATTCACGCTAGCAAAGGTATGGTCATTATAGGAATGACCACTCGGTCATTATGTAAATGACCGACACTGGTATTTAAGCTAACAAATATATGGTAAATACAAAAATGACCACCTGGTCATTATGTAGATGACCCACAATGGTATTCACGCTAGCAAAGGTATGGTCATTACAGGAATGACCACCCAGTCATTATGTAAATGATCGACACTGGTATTGAAACTAACAAAGGTATGGTAAATACAAAAATGATCACCCGGTTATTATGTAGATGACCCACAATGGTATTCACGCTAGCAAATGTATGGTCATTACAAGAATGACCACCCGGTCATTTTATAAATGACTGACACTGGTATTGATGCTAACAACGGTATGGTCAATGCCAAAATGACCATCCGGTCATTATGTAGATGACCAACATTTGTAAATGACAATACTTACATAAATATATATAAAGTATATAAATTACCTGTTTCTCTTCTTTAGCGGTAAAAACCGACATCACATCATCAAATTTTATATATCGGCGGAGGTCCATGACAGCATACGCGAAATGGCTTCAACGTACTTGGTGGTGAATTTGGCTGCTATCGTTGGGAGGCTTTCATATGCCCAAACAAGTAAGGCATGAGGAAAGCCCGTAATACTATAATGAACTTTATCAGACTTCTTTAACGGTCTTCTCTTTGAAGACAGTCTGTTTTCAACTGCATAACAGATTGCAGCTTGGGTTGCCTCCCGTGAGAGCATGGCCCAAGGAAAAGCATTGAACTCAGCCACGTTATCGGTCAGGACAAAATACTTCGGGTCTATTTTAACGGAGTTTGTATTTGCAAGAGGAATGCAAAATATCATGTATAGTAGGCTAAGCTTGACAGCGTCGTCGTCGTTGTCAAAGTTTGCATTCGACAGCTGCAGCTCTAAATGTTCTCTCGACACACCTTTTAATGGCGAAAAATATCTTGTCATTAATCGGTTATCGACCACCGGTGTGAGATGAGTAGACCCAACACATTTCATGCAAGTTATTAGGCAGAACTCTTTGATGGAAAATCTGCCCAGGTCTTCACCAACCTCAAACCATAGAGCATCACCCATTCCTGAGTGATCCGACAAACGCATTACAATTGTGGAAGACCTGCCCAGCCTAACCAAGCGTATTTAACTTCAGAAACTGTTGAATGCATGGCTGATGGATCACGTTCTCGTACTGTCGGGATGACAACCACTCTTGCAAGTTTTACATGTCTCCGGAATGTTAATGAAAATATTTATTTTGACCCGGGTAATTTCACTATCCGGTATGCGTCGAACGTATTGAACATACAGTAATGTTGCGGGTAACATAAAAAAGTAATTATATTTATGACTGAGAAATAATCATAAAAATTACCTGGTGAAAAATAGCAGAAATATGAATAATTAATTAATTGATGACTAGCAAGTCAACATAAAAATGACCAACCGGAAATAACATAAATCTGAGTAATTTTTATTATGACCAGAAAGTCATTATAAAAATGACTAATATAAAAATTACAAGATGATCTCAAAATAAATAACCAGCCAACTGCATTTTCCGATATTACCTACAATTAACCAAACATCAACAAAAACCCAAATACCAAACAAACAAACTTTGTGTTTATGTTACAAAATCAGATAAAAATACAAACTTTATGTTTTTTTATACAAAATGTTTTCAACAAATCAATTAGAAATGTAGAATCTCATCAAAAACACATATAAAAATGCAAACTTTTTTTTACAATCAATAAAAACGTTCTCAAGTACAATGCACATTCTTACTGAATAATATTAAAATACAAACTTTTTAAACATAAAAACGAAAAAGCAACATTTTTATCTCTTCAACTTTCGATATCTTCTCTTCTACGACATTTTTCGGCTTCTTTGATTCCTTAACTTCGATTTCCCCCTGCTTTCTCTTCAACCCTTCCTCAGCCACCCTTCTCTCGCTCTTTGGTGCCGGTTTTTTAGAACTTTTATCGGTCGGTGGCCTTTTATATGCCGAAGTCGTTACTCGGAGAGACTTCTTTTCGGGAGTAATGTTTTTCTCAGCCAATTTCGTGGATTTCGACATGGGTAGTTTTAGAAGATTCTTCGACGTTCACATACTTCCAAGCGGTTTATAGATGGCTTTCGTGGTGGTTTCGGACGGTTTCCGAGCGGTTCCAGCCAGTGACAACTCTTTCTCTCTCTAAAACACTGTAGATGCTGGTTTGAAAATTTTTTTTAGGGCATACGAGGGAGAGGGATATTTGAGCTGGTGGAAGATAAGGATAAACCCAGAATTTGGCATACATTAAATACTGTTGGGCCCCATATATCATAGGCTTTGATGACATGACAATACTAATAATAAAGGGAAAAAAATTGTGCTATTTTTAATAATAAAATTCGTACAGGTGCTATTAATGAAATTAATCCTTTCCTTCTACTCCAATGACGTGACCTTTTCCAACGACATTAATGGTGGCTTACTTACAAACATAGATTCAACCGACTTGGCTAGTCAGGAATTAATTTCCTTTGATGACGAAAATCCTATAATAATTCCGCTAGTTCTGATAGAGTTAATTTTGATAGTAACACTTCTGAAAATTTTTATTTCAAATGCAATACCCTTTTTAATGACTCTTTTTTATAACACTATCATGTCAGAAAATTCCTTAATCTGTGAGTCTCATAATATAATTAGATATATGAAATATCAAAAACACCCTTGTCTCCTACTTGCTTTTAGTAGCTGCCATCTGAAGTCTATAGCGTTCGAGCAACGACCATTGATAATTATTGTAATTACCCTTCTGATCTATTTATTTTTTTCCCTTATCTATCCGTTATGATCACTTAGTGATAGTAAATACTTTGCTTATATTGTAACAAAATGTGTGTGCGCATTACAAGTTTGTTTGTTTGTTTGTTTTTTTTTTTTTTTCACACCGGTGCACCTTGAACTTAACGCATAGTTGTAATTTACATATTAAATTTTTAATTTTGACAATTTATATCCTGAACTTACAAATTTATAGTTGTTTACCTCTCATTGTTAACAATATTAGTCTTTTGAAGGAAATTGATATGTAATTTGTACATAAGTCATTAATTAATGACATGAATGATTATTTTTATTTATTTTAACCCAAATTTATTTAGATTAAGATCTTTAATTCAGTGCTACCATAGTAGAAAACTTTCAACTAATTTTGTTTTAAATATAATTTTGGACTAATATTAATGAAAAATGACCTTTTATACTCTTAATAATTAATAACCTATTTAAGTCAAGTGTCAAATTTTATTTTAAAAAAAAAAATCAACAGTGTAATCAATTAGGGGTAAATTGCTACAAATTGATATGTTCATGGTATCAACTATCAAAATTAAAAGTTACTGTTGACTATGATATGTGTACGAGTTATTTATCGAAATGAGGATTGGCAATTATTAAAATTATTCTGTTGAGATCAATATGACAAAAAAATAAAATAAAAATAAAAAATAAAAAATGCTTATCAAAATACTAGTTGCTAAGTAATAGTATTAAATATGATGAAATCAAACAAAGATAATTCAACACAACATTATCAAAGAAGTAGCTGTCTGAAGGTTCAACGAAACAATAATGGAGTTGTGTCGTCACATTGGTTGAAAATTGGGGTGGTTAAGTGACCGTAGAAGAAAACTGCAACTTGTTCTCTTGGTTGAGAAAATTACCTAAATAATCACATTTTTTTTAATTTATTGACTAACATGATATAAATTCCTCATTTTTAATCAACATGATACAAATTGTGGTTAACTTTAGTTTAATTTTAAATCATGTTAGTCTAGTGTTAATTTTTTGTGTCATATTAATGTGATGGTCTTTAAATTTATGTCATTAAGGTACTTTCATCTTGTTCGAATGAAGAGAGAAAGGTGGGAGTACTTCAAATAAATATAGAGACATTGAGGAGGAAAATTACCAAAAGTACTGATTTTAGATTAAAACTAAAGGGCGTAACACAAACATGTAATTGCAATTGATTAGAAACCAAGTAATTACTACTACTAAGTAATCATAACTGTTAGATTGACGGGGAAAAAAAAAAGAATATATCGAAAGGATAATTATGACAAATATTGTACCGATGGTCATTACTGTAATTACTTATTTGTCGAGTTTCATAGGAGTAATAATTGCCTAATCAACTATAGCTTTTAGGAATTCAGGGTAAAAAAACACTAACTATATATGGCTTTTATATGATTCCTCGAGGGTAAGTGAGCACACAGAAAAACGACATGAACCTGGAAAGAACAACACACATAACAAAGATATATAACATCTCAAAACGACAGCATGAGAAAGATCATACAAACGAGACATGGATTATAAAAATGTCAATAACTGAAAATAGTTGTCAAAAAAATTTGAATCGATTCATATAAAAACGACAGAAACGTACAAACGACATCTTATCATATGCATAAAGCAACAGAACGAAAGAATGCGAAACAACTTACATGTTAAAGTTGGAACAGTTCTTATTCAAAAAAAAAAAAAAAGTTGGAACAGTTGTCCCAAAAGGTAATTTTATTTAAGATTAATTCAGTAGACTGAGGTGGTAATAGACCTCCTTAATGTCTCGTGATAAGTTCACGTACTATAAACATGATTTTAACTAACTTTATAAAACATATATAAAAATATTATTACATTGATGTCACTATTATAAGAGCTTGTTTGGTAACAAAGTTCCACTCCAACTAAACTGTATTTTTTCATCTTAATTTTTGTCTTTTTTTGAAAAGTTAACAAAGTTTATAACTACTTTTTAAAAAGTCAACTAAACTCAAACTTAAAAATTTCAACTCAACTCAAACTCAATTCATTCACCAAACACCCTATAAGTTTAGAAACGAAAATTGGATTATTTTTTATTTCACTTTTTCAAGAAATTAAACAAGAAGAAAAAAATAATTAACGAGCATCACCGTTATCGTCCATCTACTTTTTTAATTCATTAGTCATTATTTTTCCTATGATTTTTTTAAAAAAAAATAATAGAGAGGAGGAAAAATCCTTGCTCAAATTTATTGAAATGCTTTAAAAAAAATAGTCAAAAGTAAAAATATTCAGAATAAAATACGAAACAATCTTATAAATAACGCACATGAACCAATTACATATTGAATTTCTTTATATATCTCGAAATTTTTTTCCTTTCGACTATGGACTTTATAGATATTCTTAAAAAAAAAAAAAAAAAAATCAATTTTCATGTCATTACGTATATTATTAAGTTCCACTAGTTTATTTCGATATCTCTAAACATCAAACTCCACTTTCTACTGAGCAAGAACATAATTATCTCTTTACATATTATTGAGTTCCGCCAACTTATCCCAAGATCTTGAAACCATCAACTCCGCTTCTTTCTAAACCAGTGCATGACTATCACCTGGCATGACGTTCTTGGAGTTTGAAACCTCTGTTTATGATTTGTAATAGTTAATATATAGTTCTGCATAAGATGGAGCTACAGGAAACTGTTGCATTTACCACTGTCATTACTTCGTGTAAATTTGACTCATATAGCCTTCAATTAAGTGAACAGCAAGTCGTTGAATAAGGACGGGTTCAGGTTCGCTCTAGTCTATTAGACCAATGAACACGTCCATGAACTTATCTTCATATCACGGTCTTAATTTCCATTCACATTTAAACATTTTCAAAGCGTCTTAATTTCTTTCTTTTTCCTTTTGTTTTTTTGATTGGTACAACGAAGACATACGACCAACAAAGCGGACTAGACTTCTTTTATGTTAGAGACGACTCGCCCAAACATTATTTGCATCCTTACCACTTACGTCCACATCCATATGCCTAAGTTTCTTTGGAATCAGAGAAAAAAATCTGCCTCTATAAAACCAAAAAAGAGGAGAGAAAAATCTACAAAAGCAAAACTATCTTCACTAGTTCTAATAACAGGAAGAAGATCATGAAGATGCCTTCTTACTGTTTGTTAATTTCCGTTCTAGTTAGCTTCCTCAGTGTGACCAGTAAAGCACTAGAATATCGATACCATATCTGCGCAAACACGACCACTTTTACTCCCAACAGCACCTACCAATCCAACCTCAATCGCCTCCTCTCTTCCTTCACCTCCAACGCCACTCTCGATTCTGGATACTACAATGCTACCATTGGCCAAAACCCTGCATCTACGGTCTACGGCTCCTTATTGTGCCGTGGAGATGTCACAACAGATGACTGCCGAAACTGTGTGGTGACCGCGGTCAAAGAAGTAGCCCAACGGAGTTGCCCTGTGGAGAAAGTGGCGGTGATATGGTATGACCAATGCACGTTACGCTACTCAAACCAGTCTTTCTTTGGCAACTTAGATGAAACCACCATTATGATGTACAACACACAGAATATCACCGATCCAGAGGAGTTTACAACGCTATTGTCAAGCACAATGAATGAGTTGGTGGATGCAGCCGCTGGTGCTCCATCTGGTGAGAAGAAGTTTGCAACAAAGGAGGTACGAGTGTCAGGATTTCAAACGCTATACAGTCTTGTGCAATGCACCCCTGACCTCTCCAACTCCGATTGTGATCAATGTCTTCAAGGAAATGTTGCTCTTCTTCCAAATTGCTGCAGTGGAAAACGGGGCGGAAATGTTTTCAATCCTAGTTGTAACATTAGATACGAAGTATACTCATTTTACAGGATCACAGCTTCGGCACCGAGCCCAATGCCGGTTGTATTTCCTCCCCCACCTACCGAGTCCGCAATCAAATCTAGAGGTAAAAAACACATCAAGAAGCAGAGTACTCTGGTTCTTGCTTTTGCGATGAATGAATTATATCTATACGCACCGCCTTCTCTTATTTGCAGGAAATGAAAAAATCTCAACAACAACAATAGTTGCCATCTGTGCTCCAATTGCAGTCGTCATCTTATTGCTGACGTCCATAGGATGCTATTGGCTAAAGAGAAGATCAAGGGATGAATACAATGCTGTTCAAAATGATCAAAGTGGTAGACAACCAGTTTCCTCCCTTTAAATTGTGAATTTTTGATAGTTTCTTGAATTTTGAAGCATTTTCATTGTTGTCTTTTTGCAGCTGGGAACGAGATTACGGATGTTGAGTCATTGCAGTTTGATTTGGGTACAATTCGAACAGCTACGGACAACTTCTCCGAGGATAACAAGTTAGGCGAAGGTGGATTTGGTGCGGTTTACAAGGTATATGATTTGAAAAAATGATGAAAGGTTTCAGATTGAGAGCTAGATTGTTACTAAGGAAAATATTTTCAGGGAATGCTTTCTGGCGGGCAAGAGATAGCCGTGAAGAGGCTCTCAAGATCCTCTCTGCAAGGTGCGGGAGAGTTCAAAAACGAGGTAGTTTTGGTTGCTAAGCTTCAGCACAGAAATCTGGCCAGGCTACTGGGATTTTGCCTGGAAGGAGACGAAAAGCTTCTTGTGTATGAATTTGTCCCCAACAAAAGCCTCGACAAATTTCTTTTTGGTTTGTGCCTTTTAGCTCTCTCTCTCTCTCTCTCTCTCTTTCTATGAAAAAAGAGTATCAACTAATGACTATATAAAACCTTATTCTGACTTGATTGTATTTGCAATAAGTGCAGATCAACCTGGAGATCAAGCACCTTTGGATTGGTCAAAACGTTATAAGATTATTGGCGGGATAGCTCGAGGAATTCTTTATCTCCATGAAGATTCTAGACTTAGAATTATACATCGTGATCTCAAAGCCAGTAACATACTTTTAGATGGGCAAATGAACCCAAAAATTTCGGATTTCGGCATGGCAAAGATTTGCGGAGTTGATCAAAGTCAAGGCAACACCAGTAGGATTGTTGGAACATAGTAAGTAAAAATAAAAAAGTAAAAGCTATTTTTGTTGATTATTTTGTAAACTAATTGTTCTTCAGTCTTGACTGATAGATTTTACTTTGTTGGTTGAATGGATTGCAGTGGTTATATGTCTCCAGAATATGCATTTTATGGACAGTTCTCTATCAAGTCTGATGTGTACAGCTTTGGCATCTTAATTATTGAGATTGTCACTGGCAAGAAGGGCACTAGATTCCTCGACTCAGAGGGCTCCGAGGACCTCTTGAGCTATGTGAGTACTGCATAATTAAGTTTGTATACTGAAATTTTGTTTCCTTAATTAGCTTCAGCATAATTCTCTCAATGGTAATTGATCAACTTTTTTACAGGCTTGGAAACATTGGAGGGAAGGGACGCCGTTGGAATTGTTAGACCCGCGTCTAAGAGATTCATATACGGCAAACGAAGTCATCCGATGTATCCATATTGGCTTACTTTGTGTTCAGGAAGATCCAGCTGACCGACCCACTATGGCAAGCATAGTTCTCATGCTAAGCAGTTACTCTATCTCACTCGCGTTACCGAAAAGTCCAGCATTTATCCCTCATAGCAGAACAGAAAACATTGCACCACTACTTCTGCTCGATTCCGATAAATCTACGAGCAAGTCGGATACAATAAACGAGATGTCGATCAGTGATATGTACCCTAGATAGCATGTAACACATACGCGATCAAAATTTTACTTCTTGTTGTCTATGTTGAAGTTGAATGGTGATGGATTTGATACTTTTAATGATAATTATAAACCTATTTGTCAGCAAAATTAAATGTTTCAGACCATTCGTTTTGTTTCTTTTTAGTTGTTTCAATAAGTTTACATATTGAATAGGAGCTCTTGCACAAAATCAAAGTTCCAATTCTTTTTATTGAATCTAATTTGCTGCTAATCGTTTCAAACTAACAGATTAAAAATTATTTGCTTTGTCAAGGATACTTCTAAATGTCTAGCTAGGACTTTCGTAGCAAAGCAGTGACATTTTAAAGGCATGAAACATAACAAATATATTAGGTTGCCCAACCTGTTCATAATCCTCATAGCTTATGGAAACAATATGCTAATGTCAGTCGCTCCTTTCTGAGACTTTGCTTGATGACTTTAAAGTTCCCCGTCACACACGCCTGACATTACTTCATAGGAGAATTTTTTTCCACGTTCAGATGGACTTATATCTAATGTAAACACACGGTAGGGTCGAACCATTTTCTTCTACTCCAATGACGTGACTTTTTTCAATGACATTCATGGTGGCTTACTTACAAACATAGAGACGACCGACTTGGCCAGTTAAGTGCCAAGAATTAATTATTTCCTTTGATGACGTAAAAATTAATATTTATTTTAATTGTAATATAACTTTTAAAATTTTTATTTTAAAAGCAACATTCTTTATAAAGACTTCTTTTTTATAATATTGTCACAGTTAGAAGATTCCTTCATATGCAAGTCCTACAGTGTAATAAAATATGTGAAATTTCAAAAATATCCTCGTCTCATACTTTCGTTTAGTAACCATCTGAAGCCCAATAGCTCGAGTATAATTCTCATAACGACCTTCAATAATTATTGTAATTACCCTTCTGATTTATTCATATCTTTTTTGCAAACAAACCGTTACGATTACTTAGTAATAGTAATTACTTTGGTTACAGTGAATTGTAAATGCCTTTTTTTTTTTTTTTTTGAAGGTAACACTTTTGATGACTATGATATGTGTACGAGTTATTTATCGAAATGAGGATTGGCAATTAATATAATTATTCCGTTGATACTATGATTAAGGAAAAAAAAAAGCTTATCAAACACTAGTTTCTAAATAATATTATATAAATATGATAAAACCAAACAAAGATAATTCAAACACAACATGATTATCAAAATAGTAGTAATATGAAGGTTCAACGAAACAGTACAGGAGGTTGTGTTGTCCCATTGGTTGAAAATTGGGGTTAACTGAGCGTAGAGGAAAGTTGCAACTTGTTCGAATGAAGAGAGAGAGAGAGAGAAAGATGGGAGTTCAAATAAAGACAGACATTGAGGAGGAAAATAACCAAAACTACCAATTTTAGCTGAAAACTAAAGGGCGTAACACAAACGTATAATTGCAAATTTGCAATTCATTAGAAATAAAGTAATTACTACTACTAAGTAATCATAACCTTAGATTGAGAGCGCGGGGGGGGGGGGGGGGGGGGGGGGGGGGGGGGGGGGGGGCGAAAGAATTTTATTTATCAAAAGGATGATTAAAATAAATATACCGATGGTCATTATTGCAATTACTCATTTATTGGGCTATTAAAGACAAGTAGGAAATAAGGATATGTTTGGTATTTTATATGTTTTGTTATACTGTGGCACTCTCGTATTAGGCAATCGTTTAAGGTGACAGTGTTATAAAAGAAAATTCTTTAAAATGACGTCACATTTAAAATTTAAAAAAAAAAAAGAAAGAGTTCCGTAAATTTTGAGAACACTGTCGTTGAACCGCTGGAGTAATAATGGCTTAATCAAGTATAGGTTTTCAGGAATTTAAAAAAAAAAAAAAAACCTAAGGCTTTTAGGATTCCTTATGGGTAAGTGAGCAAACAGAAAAACGACATGAACCACCAAAGGAGGACACATAACAAAGATATATGGTAATTTGTCTATTTAGTCCATGAACTATGTACATTCTATCACTTTTTTAACTGAACTCTGATTTTAGTAAATTAGTCACTAAATTTTTGTTTTGTTTTTTTTTATAATTATTTTTAAAGTTTTGGTCTTTCACACTAAAATTAACGGATGATTCTGAAATTTAACATAGATAACCAAATCCTTATGACATAATAACCAAAAATTTTAAAGAAATTATTATATTAAGTTCAAAAGATTTTAGCTTTTACACTTAGTTTAATTATTTTAGTAAATTTTCATGTTAGCATGGAGTTGGAACATGATTATATATTAAATTTAAAAAGTATTTCATCAATTTCAATTTCCGAGGATCAAAAGTCCTAAAGATCAAAATTTTAGGAATTAATGTACCAAAATTAAAAGTTTAAAACTAAAGTGACATAATGTATATAATTCAGGGACTAAAGCAACAAATTACCTTAAAGATATAAAACATCTCAAAAACGACAGCATGAGAAAGATCATACAAACGAGACATATGGATTACATAAATGTCAACAACCGAAAAAAATTTCAAAGAACCGATTCATATAAAAACGACCGAAACCATACAAACGACATCATATGAATATACAAAAAGCAACAGAAACGACAAGAATGCGAAACGACATACATGTTAAGGTTGGAACAGTTGTCCTGAAAGGTCTTCAGTAATAATAAATTTTATTAAACTAGGGTCTACCAAAAAGTAGACTGAGGTGGTAAATATATCGGGATAAGTTCACATACTATAAAACTAATGATTAATTAACTTTATAAAAGTGTTTTTTATTATTACATTGATATCAGTATAATAAGTTTAGTAAATATTAAACGAAAATTGAATTGTTTTTTATTTAACTTTTTCAAAAAAGTAAACAAGAAGAAAAAAAAATTATAATAATGATCACCACCATTATCGTCCATCTACATTTTTTTTTTTGGGTTTTATTAGTCATTATTTTTCCTATGTTTTTTTTTTTAAGAGAGGACGAAAAATCCTCACTCAAATTTATTAAAATGATTAAAAAAATTAACAAGTATAAAATTGAGAATCTCACCTCAAAGGTAAACCAATCAAAAAATAAAAAATAATACGCAACAATTCTAAAGATAACGCATATGAACCCAATCATGTATAGGATTTATTTATATATCTTAAAATATTTTTTCTTTCAATTATAAATTTTTATAAACACTCTTTGTTTTCATAATCAATTATTAAATTATTGAGTTCCGTCAGTTTCTCTTAATATCTCATAATAAAAAACTCCATTTATACTGAGCAAGAACATAATTATCACCTATGACCAAGTCAATGATAAGTGAAAGATTCTAGATAATGCAAGTATAATGAAATCTTCCTGGTTATGGTACTTTGTATGTGATATAGAACTTCAACTATTGATTATGATTGATTCTACAATGTATCACGGATTTGGCATGGAACCAGCTGCAAATGTACATTATTATGTGAAATTGAAAAGTATCTACAAAATTTAGAAAACGTGTAACGAAGTATTTTTAAGAAAATGAAAAGGAATTAGAAGGGAAGGGGTTGTTGCCAAGAAACTTCAACATCTATAACCTCAATTTCCATTCTCAGCAAACATTTTCCAAGTATCTTAAAATTCCAAAAAGTACAGTACCATAGCGTGGAAATTGGTCATTTTAATGCTATGTTTGGTAAGGAAAATGGAAATGAAAGAAAAGTAAAATATTTGGGTGAGAGAAATTAAAAAAAAAAAAAAAAAAGAAACGTAAGGTTTCTTTCATATTAATTTGATAGAAGACAATTTCAAAAAAAAAAAGATAGAAGAAAAAGAAATGATGAAAGAAGATGTCTAATTTAATGCGTTTCACAGTTATACCCAGGAATCAAGGTTTAAAATAGTTATTTTACATTTTTTGTTTCAAATTTTTCCCGCATCTTTGCTTTCTAAAATATTAATGACTAAGATATGGTGAATCTCATGATTTTATAACTTATTACTTCTCTTTGTCTACTATATAAAGATGGTAATATTTCCTGCGTAGCCAGGATCTGTAGGGTTTTGATTCAAATAGGATGGGGATGGAGAATGATATTAGAAGATAAGTACGAAGTCTTTTTTCCGAATTAAATACCCCCGTCCCGGTTTTTCGTATCTTGAATTCCTCTAACTTCATTCATAGGCTAAAACTTTTCCAAACTAAAGAGATATGCGACCAAACTTTGTTGACTTGTCAAAGACGCAAAAGTCATCTTTCCAGCCCGATTAGTCACAACCTTACCACTCACGTTGTCCTCATAAGCCTAATTAGCTTAATTCCTTGGTCCATTAAAAGGGGAGGGAAAATCTACTTCGATAAAATTTAGAAAACAAAAAAACCCCATGTAGAAACCAAACCCAGTTTTAATTGTTGGAAAAAAAATGATTTTAAATCATTTTGAGGTCCAAATTTGAGTGGGACCCATTTAGTAAAATTAACGGGTATTAGTGGATTTGCGTTCTCTATTGTAAGGAAATAAAAATCATATATTCATACGCTCAAAAATGGTATTCGAGTGAATGAGAAATTGATGCTCAAATTGTGCCCAATGGAATAGAATTTTATTGAAAAATTGCTTATAAATGTGGAGTCTCACATTGTTTAGGCATAAAAGCTTGATAGACTTTATAAGAATTTATACTTTTGGATTAGGGTAAGATTGTGTACCCAAGAGGTTCTCTCACATGCACGGGGTGCAAATCATAACCCCGGTGGGTTAACCCAATGTGTGCGCTTACACGACACGTACGATGCGAATGTACCAAAGTCAAAATTTGACATTTGATTATAAACATCACTTCCTAATACTAGATTATAATGTTTGATAGCCATTACTCATTGTTTTGAATATTTTGAATGTAATAGATAAAATACAATATGCATTTGAATGTCCATTTTATATTAATATATATATTGATAAAAGAGAAAATATATAATGTAATTGATAAAAATAAATAAAAATATAAATTAATAAACTGTTCATATATATTTATATTAAAATAAAATATATGAGGTACTCAAATATACATCAATCAATCCAATGTACAACAATTTCAAAACCCACCATTAATCTATATCTATATATACATACATACATACATACATATATATATATATTTACATACATATACATATATAAAAAGAAGAAAAAAAGGGCACTGTTTTCATCTAAAGCGCGCGTTTTGGTGGAAACGTGCGTTTTGTCTTTTTTTTTTTTCTTCTTCTTCTGGGTTGGCTGACACATGGCAGAGCAGAGGTGGGGTGGGAAAGAGAAAGAGAGATGCGTGGGAGGAGGGAGGCATTGGGAAAGAAAAAAGAGGACATCGGGAAGTGGGACCCTCTTTTGTTTTTATTTTTTTAGAAAGAGAGAGGTGAGTGGGATTGGGGATGGGTTTTTTTTTTTTTTTTTTTGGATTTTTTTTTCTTCTGCTCTAGTGGAAGAGAGGGAGGGAGAGAGTGAAGAAAAAGAGTATGAGGTGAGAGAGAGGAGGGAGCAAAAAACAAAAATAAGATTTTAGTTTTTTTGCTTTTTTTCGAGGGAATGGTGAGAGAGAGAGAGAGAGAGAGAGAGGCATTTTTTGTTTTTGTTTTTTGTTTTTTTGCTTTTCTTTTCTAGGGAGTGTGAGAGAGAGAAATTTTTTTTTTTTTTCTTCTTTTAGGAAAGAGAGGAGAGAGAGGGAATACATGAGGTTCATGAAATGAAAAAGAGAAAATATTATTTGAATACTTTTATGTTATTACTAAATAATATAAATTATGTAAGATCTATTTATTATATATCTAGAAGTTTATAATTTAATTTAATTATCTTAATGTATTTATTTTTTAAAATTTAAATATAATTTTTTTATATTTCACATTTCATGAAAATATTTATTTAATATTTTCTAAATTTTTTTCTTGTAATTTCTTTTACATATTTTATTATAAATAAATCACGTTGATTTAAAAAAAAATATTTTTTATTAACATATTAAAACATTGTCGTTCAGAAAATTTATTTTTATTTTTTTATTTTAGTCTTTTTTTATATATTGATTTATTTTTAATATTTCAGTCTTTTATTTTTTATTTTATTTTTATTAATTTTCTATAAATACATTCTTATAAATTAATAAAAAAATTAACGAGTTTAACACACAGGTGCTTAAAAAACTAGTACTTATTAAAAATTAGAATTGCATATTACTTAATTACGCAGGTAAACACATGACGAATGAAGGTTCCGGGTTCTAGCTAGTTAGGTCCTTGATTAGAAAACAGTGAGATTTTCTTTTAAATTAAAAAAAAAAAAAAAAAAAAAAAGGTGTTTCTACAAGACCCATGAATAAAATAATGAGGAAGATGGTACACTCCTCCCATTCTCTTTTACGTACAATCTCTTTTACGCGTGTACATGTTTTGTCCTCCTTTTCAGTACTTTTTTAGATGACCATACTTGTCGCCATCATTTACTTAGAAAAATCTCGTTTTCCGTGTTTTTAATTATATACATAGCTACAAGCACGAATGACTATGCACAGCATTCCAACAACAACAGACTGAACATGATTGATAAGATTAAAGGCATCCAATCACAAATTATATATATATATATATATATATGACCGAATAACTAAATGGGATGATATAATACTTATTCTTTCGAATTAAAAATCTTTAAGTTTAAATCGTTACTATTGTGATAGTTAGGATAAATGGACAATCCAAGAAGATTCTTATCCAATAGCGTGCTCTATATAAATAGCAAAGCATGTACCACACGCAGGCATTAAATTTCTTGGACCCAACTTTGTGTTAGACTTGATTCATTTTCTTCAATTCTAACTATGTCTTCGATCTATTCCTACGTTCATAAAGCTTTTTCCTATTTCCGTAGATCCTTTTTCAAAGAAATAGAAATAGAAATATATATATATATATATATCAATAGAATTTTCAACTTTTTTCTTTTCTAGTGACATTAGATTGTGACAGGGTCGAGAAGATCCTTCAAAAGCACGGCAAATCCTAAACGACGTCATTGCTGATAAGATACAATGAATAAGTGTATATATGCTGCGTACACTTATTCAACTATAGAGAACTGTTCTTTATTTAATAACATTATTAATGGAGTAATAAATTGATATGCCTACAATAAATTTTGACATTTGTTTTAATAATAGTACATCTAAAAACATTTATTTTAAATTTAGCATATTTTTTTTAAACTTTCATATCTAACACTATCACATTAAATTTTGAAGGTCCTATATTTTTACACTACTACATTTACTCAACAAAAACCCATATTTTTACATATTAATTTTTGTTTTTCCTTTTAGGAAATATGACCAAAGAGTGCGATCGTCCCAACATTCAACAGTTAATGACTATCGATAATAAACTTTAAATTTTGTGAAAACATTCATGACTCTAAAAGCTTTCAAATAGTAATAGTAATATTAATAGTCATGCTTATAATTACTCATAGTTTTTGTGGAAATGACTTGGTAAAATTGATTCATAACACAATTAGAAAGGTCAATCATGAAACTATTACAACCCCAAAATTACAATCACTTCTATCAAAAGACTCCACACATAGTAAATAATCAGTAAAAAAAGTCAATATTAGAACTATCATGCTATCAGTAAAAATCATGATATGGTAATGACCATTCATGATTATGAAAATCGCTTCTTAAAATAGAATGGTATCACACTTAGAATTGCCAACATCCGATGAAACTTATTAATCAAAATATATTATGCGCCGATGTAGATAAAAACTATTTAGCAAAGAAATTATACCCGCCGATGAAATATTTATTTTGTGTTGTAACTATTAAGACTGAGATAGTTAGTTATAGTAGTGTTAAGGATAGTGGCGAGAAGTTTGTTATTACTGTAATAGTTAGTTAGTTTGTTAAACTGCTGTGATTAGTTAATAAGTTCCTTGCCTCTATAACCATCCATTAATCTTAGACCAGTTTGGTATTGTTGTGTTTTTAATAAAAGCACTATTACTTTTATACTTAAAGCAAAAGGAAGGAGAAAAAAAAATCTAAGAGTATCTCTATGGCAGTGTTAAATTGATATATTCATGATATATTTTGATATTTGGGTTAAAAGAAAAGTTCTTTTCAGTAGAGTGCTATTTTTTAAGTCAAATTTATCTTCTGATAAACTTGATGACAAATTTACCATTAAATATAATTAATATGAAACTTAAGATTTCATTCTTAAGAATTAGTGTTTTGATTTTTTCATCTAATAATGAAGTGTTTCCGTTTTTAAATTATTTAAATATTAATGAGTTTCAAAGCCTAATAATGATAACAAAAAGTAAAAATAACACTAGAAAGAACATCAGACATTAAAATACAAAGTAATATAATGTTATTTTTCACACTTTTTGAATACAACATTGATTTTGATATATACATTAATATTATCTAAAATCTACAAAATCTAGCTTCTCCAAAACCTTAAAATTTGCAATATTGGCATTTGTATAAAGTGTTTGTGTACACTTTAATCAAATATTACTGTTGCATTGTGTGTGTGAGTGTAGCGTTTTCAGAGATTCGGTAGATTTTGTAATTAGCTATTTAGGGCTTATAATCAGTGATCTGTTGCAAGTTAGTGCGAATTCACAATGTTAAAAAATTATCAACATTTATTTCGTTCTTATCTTAAAATAGTCTCTTTCATTGTCAAATCTCTGTCTCACTTGACGCCATCTCAGTGCGTAGATGTTGATATTTTCAGATTCTCTTTATACTCCAGCAACTATTCTACGTTAGTTAATTTTCTACCTAGACAGACTTGGATCTTTCTGCCGTGAGATAAAATCAATCCCATTTAAAACTCTCCTATTTCTCTCTCAAAAAAAAAAAAGAAAAAAAACATATAAAAAGCTGGGCTAAAATTCTCTAAAGAACAAGACGAACAGCTGATCATAGTTATATATATATATTAAAAAAAAAAAATGCTTTCCCTGTTATTCTCCTCTCTGCTTCTCTCGGTCGCGCTTCATAGTGAAGCTTCCCCGACTTACACCGTCCACACATGCCCAAACACGACCACTTTCACACCAAACAGCACCTACCAGTCCAACCTCGACGACCTCCTCTCCTCCCTCTCCTCCAACGCCACATCCCGCAATTCTTACAACACCACCACTGGCGGTAGAGACCCCTCCACCGCCTCCTACGGCCTCTTCTTCTGCCGCGGAGACGTCGGCTCCACGGACTGCCAAGACTGCGTGCAGTCGGCCGTCAAGGAAGTCCGCGATAAATGCCCCGTGGAGAAACAGGCCACAATCTGGTACGAGGAGTGCCAGCTGCGCTACTCCAACCGCTCTTTCTTTGGCGCCATTGATGAAGGTCCTGTTTACTTTTTGTCCAACACGGCTAATATTACGGAGCAGGACCGCTTCAACCAGCTGCTGGCGGACACCTTGAAGGAGGCGGCGGCAGACGCCGCGGAAGGTGGGCCCGGCGCGGAGAAATTCGCGATAAGAGTGGCCAACTTCAGTGGGTTCCAGACGCTGTACGGCCTTGTCCAGTGCACACCGGACCTGTCCAGTGAGGACTGTAATAAGTGTCTCGAAGGTTCTATATCGCAACTTCCCTCTTGCTGTAGTGGAAAGATAGGGGCCAGAGTTATATCGGCTAGTTGTAATCTCAGGTGTGTTTGGGCGAGCTTTTTTTTGTTTTTGTTTTTCTGTTTTCCTGCTGAATGGCACAAATTTTTGGAGTTGGTGATTTTGAAATATGATGAAATAGATTATTTATAAATATTTAAATAAGGTGAAATGTTTTTTTTTTTTTTTTTGGTTGAATGGCCGAAGTTCTTTAGAATTAGAAAATGGTCCTTTTCTTTGTTTTTTGTTTTTTTTGACTAAAATGGTCAATCAGTTTTTATCATGAAATTGATATCATTGATTGATTTATATTAATATGTGTTTTTATGGATTAATTACTGATTGGATGGGTTAACCGATATTTGAGTGACCATCAATTATTTTCTTCTAAACAGTTAGACTTTTTTTATTTTTATTTTTAAATGAAGTATTTAAAACTGTTTATTATTATTTTTTATTGATTTTTGTGACATATAGGTATGAACTCTACCCATTCTTTAACCTAACTGCACTGTCACCACCGTCCTCAACGGAACTGACTCCACCACCTCCTGATACTGTTGGGAATCCAAAGACGGAAGGTAAGTGCAATAAAACCAATTCAAGTAATTCAATAATATGGTTCTCTCTCACATACAATCTCAATTGACTCCCCTTATCACCGAGTCGGATTGTTATTTCAAATTTTCTGTTGATTATCTTCTATTAATATTATGTCATATAATTTGAATTTAAGAATTTATTTATATAAAAATGTTAAATATAAAAAATACTTGAACAAATTAAAAAATTATCAAACCACTAATCATAAACAATTATTTAGACAGAAAAATAAGACATCAAATCTAGACACTTCTCCTACCTTTCAGTCAAACTGATTACAACATAGAAGAAAAGCTCCCATCAATTTATGCCAAGTCAGCAACTCAATAACCCACGTGTGTACTCCTGATTTTGCTCTTGAATCCTGCTTATGCCACATCAGACTTTTATCATGACTTTTTTTTTTTCTTTAAAATTTAAGGACGGAATATTTAAACTCTATATCTATCATTATTTTTTTTCTTTAAAATTTAAAGATATAAAATTTAAATTTTATACCTTTAAATATAATTAAATATGATATTATTATTACGTTGTACCCACAATCACAAATTTTTTTACATGGCTTAATTGCATAGACAACTGAAACAACATTTTTTCACTTTTCTTTCGCTTTAGATAAGGTCCCAGTACCTCTCAAGATCATAACTACTGTTGTAAACTTTTTTGCAGGAAAAAGTGAAATCTCAAATTCAATAATTGTGGCCATTGTTGTCCCAATTGCTGTTTGTGCAGTACTTTTCATCATTGTGCTTTGTATCCTCCATAGGAGAGCAAAAAAGTATAATTCTATAGAGCAAGAAAATGGTAAAGATGATTAGATCCAAAACGATCGACTTCTTTTTTGTTTATTTTTTAATTTAGGATAAATGAGATGTTTGGTCCGTAACTTTTTAATGAACTTGCAATTTAGTTTCCAAATTAAAAAAAAAAAAAAAAAAACTAAAAGCTTTATGATGATATCTTTAAAATGGTGCAAAATAATTCGATTAGCTAAGAGACATTAAAAGATTAACAAAACAAATGTCTCGTGAATCAACATAATTTATGATTTAAGAGTAATTAGAAAAAATTTTGTACATGATTTAACTTATATGTGCTATACACATGATCTGATCTACTTAATTTTTAACCTTTGTAAGTAAAAATGGCTGTTTTGCTCACTTTTTAAAAGTTAAGAGAGCTTTTAGGGGTGAAAAAGGTTTGAAAATCAAATTGCAACTTAACAAACAGGTTTGAGACCAAATAAACAATTTATCATTTTTTTTTATCATGTGTCACACACTATTTAACTATTGTCACTCTCTTTGTAACTGGAAATGCTTACCCATTGGTTGTGTAGTTGGGCACGATGAGATTACAACTATAGAGTCCTTGCAATTCGACTTCGCCGCAGTTGAAGCTGCCACAAACAAGTTTGCCCTTGATTGCAAGTTGGGCGAAGGAGGATTTGGTGAGGTGTACAAGGTATGACATTTTGTGATGGCTTCAAAATATGTGGAAAATGCAATGCTAGTATGTGACACCCCCCACTAGAAATACCAAGAGGCCTTCTCATGCAGTTAAAAATGAGATGGAATTATATGAACATAGAAACATTGAAGGATGGAACCGCATTTAAATTACTTGGCACTATTTACTAATTAGGGGTTAGGGGATTTTGAAAACTTAATAATGCTATTAATACGAGACTTCGTAGAAGTTTAATAGATATGTTCTTAATGTAAGAAATCTGGAAAGACTTGCATTTATGTTTGAGAATTTAGAAGTCCAACAGTTGTACTTATTTAGGACCTTTTAGTAGTTACTAAGTATTTAGCTTTCATTTGGCTCTCAGGTCAAAATCTAAGTTTTTCATCTCAATTTTTTTTTTCCTGATGAAAAGCAACAAAATTTATAACTGTAGTTTTTGAAAAGTCAATCAATTTTAACGTTAAAAATTTCATTTCAAACCAGTATACCAAATACAAGCTTAATTTTTGGGTTTTGGAAGTCTAAAGTTTGGACTCATTTTTATAACTTTTGGGGTTTTGGATTTTGAAAGATTTTTGGTTTTAAAGTTGTCATCAATGTTGGTGAATGGGTTTGTAGTACCTATAAATAGTCTTGTAATATTTTATTTGAAAGGATGCTAGTCTTGTAATAGTACCTATAAATAGTCTTAGTTTTAATAGTCTTGTAACTTATTTGTAACTCAAAAATTGAGATTAGAGTTGACGTTATCAATGTTATTCTTTCTAAATTAGGGAGTCTTCTCTTTCATTCCATTATTGTTGGTATCCTTGAGAGAATCAATAAGAATTTGATGCCTATTTTCTTGATAATCATGAGTCAATCAACAAGTTTATAAATGCCCTATATTCCGGCATTATGAGCAATCAACAAGTCTTAGACAAATTTATCCCCCTATCTTTTTTATCCTATTCCTTTTATCACTTCTGCGCTCAATCACTCTTACTTATTTAAACAAACAGAAGGTAAACTTCTAGCAAATAATAATGTTTTCAGGGCACACTTGCTAATGGACAAGAAATAGCTGTCAAGAGGCTATCAAAGAGTTCCAGGCAAGGTATCGGAGAATTTAAGAACGAAGTTCTATTGCTAGCCAAGCTTCAACACAGAAATCTTGTGAGGTTGTTGGGATTTTGCTTCGAAGGAGAAGAAAAGCTACTTGTCTATGAATTTGTACCAAACAAAAGCCTTGACTATTTTCTATATGGTCCGTCCATCTAAGCACATGCTCTTTACTCTTGTGCCTTTAATTCACAACTATCGTTTCCCAAATCTACTGGTAATGCCAAGGAAGGTATCTTTATCGAGCTACTAGTTGTTTCAGAGCTGATTTTTTCTAGCTGAACGTGCAGATCCTAACAGACAATGGCAATTAGATTGGGCAATACGGTACAAGATAATAGGAGGGATTGCTCGAGGAATTTTATATCTCCATGAGGATTCTAGGCTTAGAATTATACATCGTGATCTCAAAGCTAGCAATAATTGTTGGATGTTGATATGGGCCCGAAAATTTCTGACTTTGGTTTGGCAAGGATTTTTGAAGTTGATCAAACGAGAGGGAACACAAGTAGAATTGTTGGAACATTGTGAGTTCGACTGCTTTCCCACTACGTAAATTCAACAATATTTTGTGAAATATTGCGGGGAAAATTGGATTATAGATAGCACTTTCGACTTACTAGCTAAACTAGGACCATGTAAATATGTAATTTTTACAATCGAATTTTCCTTCGCAAATATAACTGGTGTGTTCTCAGATGTCATGTCCATTTTTTTTTTTTACCAAACTGCATGATCAGGACTGAATAACAAATACTGATATACAACATCTTCTTTTGCTAATTGAATATCTCAATCTGTTGTGCCTTTTTTTAGCGGGTATATGGCTCCAGAGTATGCAATGCATGGGCAATTCTCGATCAAGTCTGACATTTATAGTTTCGGAGTGTTGGTTCTTGAGATTGTAAGTGGCAAAAAGAACAGCAGTTTCTATGAATCAGACAGAGCCCAGGACTTGTTGAGCTATGTAAGTATAAAAAATGCTAGTCTACTTAATCTTGAAGCAAAGGCATGTACCCTTATGAAATAATCTCACAGACTTGAGATATTTGCAGGCTTGGAAACTTTGGAAGGAAGGAACTCCCTTGGATTTCCTGGATCCAACTCTAGATCGTACTTATTCGGAAAACGAAGTTAGAAGGTGCATCCAAATTGGCTTATTATGTGTTCAGGAAGATCCGGAAGAGAGGCCAACGATGAATACAATAGTTCTCATGTTTAGTAGTTACTCCATCACACTACCACTACCTCAACAGCCGGCATTCTGCAATAGATCAACTACAGAAACAGATGACATCCCGTCAACCAGACAGAACTTTGATCAATCTGCAAGCAATGAACTTCCATTATCTATCAATGAAGCATCCATAACTGAATTCTACCCCCGTTAATGTGTGGTTTTATTTGAAATTCCGGTACTCTTCGTATGAATTTATTAAGTTGTTTAGCACGTGTCAAAAGTATCCATACTTCCAAATAAGTGGTTACTAGTGTTATGTCATAGTTACATCCGCTTGTGCCAATCTTCGTCTTTTTGGTTCTAAAAATGGTTCACAGTGTCTCATTTTTGATTTCGCTCAGAAAGCATTAATTCTGAATTTTCCTTTGTCCAACCTCAATAATTCGATTGCTTAAAAAAGTGTACCATATCAAATGAAACTCCTGGGTGCATATAACATGGTCTATTTCTTCACCTTTACTTTCAGAGTTAGTAAGTGCAAACAAACGATGTACAAAGTTACTTCAATCAAAGTTTTCTGTCTGGTCTCATTTGCATATGTCAGTTTTAGTAATTAGGCGCTAGGACCACCCAAATCTGCTATCCCCTCTTAGCTATCCTCTCTTTTGTCCCTCCAATAGAAATTCGTCATATCAATTAAATACTTTCAACTTGTTTTCACTATAAACGGCAGTTAGGTGAACGTTCAAGAAAAGGTCCTTGAGAAAACTCTAATAAAATGGGTCTTCTTCGTCCCATCCAGCATCCACTACATCTTCACGATATCGTTCACCATACTCGCATGCGCTCCTAACAACACCTACCTACCCCATCTAATCTTCTTCTTCTCTTCCCTCATCTCTTATGCCATTCGTGATCTCCATTGGGACAATAACCTCTAATTGACATCACTTATGGCTTCTTTCTTCTCTGCGGTAACTGGATGGCGACTGCAACCAAAGAGGTTGTTAATATTATTTTCATTTTTACTGGTTTCACCTCGACTAAGATGATGCTGTTACCATATCCGACATGAGAGAGTTGAAAACTTGACCAAGATGATGTTAAACACCCTATCTAACATGAGAGAGTTGAGGCTCAGACAAGATAGGGTTGACATTGATGTAGCGGAAACGTATGATAGAATAATCAAAACTGTAAAAATAAAGGGGATAGATGAATTAATTTGTTGATTCATACAGAATGTCAGGAAAACCCTTAAAAATCCGTTGATTCATACAGAATATCGGAAGTTGGCATCAAAATTCATTGATTCATACAGAATACCGAAAATTGTAAAGAGAATAATAAAAACTTGAAATTTCATTCAACAAATGTTGTTTTTCATTACAAAAGGGCGCCCTTATATATAAGACAAAATACAAACGGAAAACTACTCAAAAACGGCTTAACATAACTAAAAAAATAATAAAAATACGTAATTTTCTAAAAGTGAAAAGTACATAACAAAATCGGAAATGGAAACTACTAGACTCAAAAAAATAAGGAAACACAGTCGGAATTGGAATTAGAAATTCCTAGATCAACTTACTACAAAAACGAAAATTACTATTTAAAAAAAAACGCTCTTTTGAAAGCCTAAACGATGGAATTTGCCCAAAAAGGGGCGTGCATCATAGCAGAGTGACAAGTTTTTCTCGTCAGCCCATTTCCATCCAAAAAACACAAATTTTTTGTCCAAATCCGACATCACCAACAGACCCTATGACAATCAAAAAAATTTCTTATTTGGCCTTGGGATGGTCCCAACGTCCCAAAAAGGCCAACTCTTTCTACAACGCATCAAACACCCTATTTGATAAGGAAGAATTGAAACCTCAAGCACCCTATCCAACATGGGGAGTTGAAATCTCGACCAAGAAAATATCGGCTACCTAGTTGACAAAGGAGAGTTAAAGCAGAAGAGAAGGCATCCGTTCTAAAATAGGAATATCTAAATTGAGGTCGGCTTCCTATTTGAACATGGGAGAGTTGGATTTACGTTGGCACCTTAGGTGACTGGCAAGTTCACCCTCCTATCTATCTTAACGAAATATTCTTCTCCATTGCAACATTCTAGTTGGCCCATTAACTGCGGCACATAAGACCAATAAAAACAGCAACATGAAGATTGCCTACTTGAACGAAAGTAATAAAGGATGGAGACCACGTTTGAATTTAACTTGTGTGATCTGAATCCTGAGAATGACGGGATTTTCATATAGGGATCTATCTTAAATTATTTAAAACGGAGGTAAAGATGACATCCGATATCTACAAGCTCTAAGATAGTTATCTATCAGATTTATATATTCAAGTATTTATATTTATGTTTAATTATTTCAAGATTAGCTTCTAGTATAATATGGAGGAGGAAGGATTTGCAGGGGTGGTGAAGCACGAGTATTAGCTTTTAGATCATAGAAGTGGTTGAGGTCATTTTTAATCATACAGCTCGGCAAAGCAACATACACGCCAAACTTCCCATTGCAGCATTCCTCAAGAATTTCAACCGCCTCACCTACGCAATCATTGCAATATTTGCCCAGGCCAGCGACGAGTCCGGCATGCCTTTCACCAGCCAGCATACCAGCCCAAAGTGGTATGGGACCGTTGTGTCTGCGTACGTACGAGAAGAACCACCTGACACTGCTCGATCTCTCAGGTTCCCAAAAAAAAAAAAAAAAAAACTCCCCAAATTTTCGGTTTGAACACGTCCACATTATCCGACGAGACATTTTCTCCCATTTGCATACTTCAAATAAGGATCGGTCTCCATGATGCCGGATAAGTTGCGGTTAGAGTAGCGTAGAGTACCTTTTTTTTGTACCACCTAATGGCGGCCTTCTCCTGATTTTAATCACCGAGTCAACGTAGGAACTTTTCCTTATCATTGATATATGGTGCATTTGGAAATATTATTCGTTATATATTATATTATAATGCAACAATATAGTGTGTGTTTAGCTACCTCATATGTTATTTGAATGCAAACACATTTGAACAGTAAGTCAAATCAAAACATTATTGATATATTCACTTTTTCTATCTATTTTTATCAATCACATCACATGCACACTCTCTCTTACCAATTCTAATTCTTACCAATTCATATTAGAATGACTATTCAAATATAAACTACCAAAATATATATTTAAATACAATATACAAAGTAGATCCAAACACATATTATATCATATATATTATATTTAAATACAATACAAAATACAAAATGAATATAACTTCCAAATGAACCAATAATTTTTTAGCATACAAATCAATATTAACAACTGTGGTGCACTATCTATATAGTAGCTTCGTCCAAATACTAATACACAGAGTTGGTTTAACATGGTTGGATGACAGATGGAGTGTAGTCACCTGAATAGCACATCTTGACCCCCAACTTCTAGTATTGATTTTAAGAAAATCACTTCAGTTAGTGTATGGTGTGAACTTAGGCGAAGTCAGAAAAATTTTCAGTGACTTGTTATAAAAAAATTAGAGATAACTTTTTTTTAATAAGAATATAATAATTATATATTTAAATTATTAAGTATGGACACAATGAAAATTTTCTCATAAAATAAGTGAATAACTAAATACTACTGAAATTTCGAGAGTAAAAACTGACATATCAAAAAGAATAGAGGTATAGTTGGAATTTTTTTATACAATAGATGTGCAATTAAAATTACATAAAATATGAGTGTGGGCACTTGTAGAACTCAATTTAGATGTGGCTCCCCCACTTGAAGTAGTCCCTTCCCATGTGGAGGTGATGGAGCCCACATAATTATGAAATAATAAAAAAGGGGAAGGAAAAAAAAAAAAAAAAAAGGCAAGTTAGTAAAGAAAGAAAGGAAGCATGGCCAGCTTATGTGCGCGTAGACCAGGAGAGAGAAAAAGGCAGCAAGAAAGACAAAGAAGGGAAAAGAAAATCGGATTTTGTGTGCGAATCTCTGTCAATTATCTTTAAATTTCAGGCTGTTGTTTGTGGCGTTCTAGGCTACGTCATTAATGATTTGGATCATTACTAATTCTTTTTTTTTTTTTTCAATTACTTTTATTTTTTGTGAGACGTCCAAAATTTTGAGTTTGATGATTATTTGTGAAAAATACACCTTTTGGATGAGTTGTGGATGATTGCTAGTCCCCAGAGTTGCTGCGTTGATTTATTTTTTCAATTTGCTTGATTTGATGTTAGATTGGTTTTGCATGCCCATTTGATTGTACAAAGAAGGAAAAGGGATTTTTATAAGTTCCGTTGAATTATTTTCGAATCAGAAACAATTTTAAAATGAGAAAATAGTCATTCCCTCAATATGCCATTATTAGATTTTTTGTTTTTGTTTTTGTTTTTTTCCAATTTGTAGGCTCCTTATTTTTCTTTTCCTTACAATAAAGTTTTTGCTTATATATATATATATATATATATATATTTTTTTTTTTCTTTTTCTTTTTTGAAGATTCGGCGTACCAGGATGACATGGACAAGGGCATAACAAACCTTGGTAAAAATTAACCACATGATCTCTTTCTCCTCTAAATTTGTACAAATATTCCCACCCATAGTCATTATAGAGATACCACTATTACCTCCAAATTTGTACAAAGATTCATCAATAGTCATCAAAGAGTTATTCTCTATCTTATTAATTTATTTTTTAATATGTTTGCGGACAGTCCTCAAATAAAAATCCACACATTGTTAAACAATGATGACATGACAAGATTTCGTAATTAATTAGATACTGAAAAATTCGAGATAGAAATGACAAAAGTAAAAAAAATAAAAAAAGTCACTCATTAACCCAGTAGTACAATTGAAAAAAAAAAAAAAAGATACTATTATTAATCCGACGGCATAAATGTTCATCGACTGAGACAGGATTAGGTGAGAACTGAAAACACAAAGCTAGATTATTGAAAGATTAAGATAGGCATGGTCCACGGTAATACTTTATGTTATTCAAGCTCACGTTATGACACAAACTAGTTCAGAGACAATGTAACTAGCTAATCTTTTGGTACCCATATATGGATCCCACTAAGTTACAACTTTTAAGTAATTGCTGACTGGAAGATAATTTATAAGCACTTATATGTCAGTATGTAACTAGCTAATCTTACGAACCAAAAAAGTCACCCAAATTTTACAACAGTGAGATAAAGTGTATATATATATTTCTTTAAGTTTGCTAGTTTCTTTGCTAGTCGGTCTCTAATGGCCCTAGTTGCCAAGGCAAAACAATTTTTCATGGATATGTATTTTTACGTACTAAGAAAAGAGAAAAATTTATTATTCAGATGAACAAGGAGTAGGTAGTGATCAAGTACTGGTTGTAAGTTTGTAACATAGGAAATTTATGGAGTAAAGTAAAACAAAGGATTACAAGTAAATTAAGTTTAAGTAGTTCAGTTTTACTTGTGCTAATGACAACATCAACTATACGCTAAACCACATGAAACAAAATCAAATAGCTAAAGACTACCAGAAACAAAAACAAGGAACAATTTGGCATAACATTATGTCATGCAAAGCAACAATACTTCAGACTAGCGAGGATACAATTCGCTAATTGAAGCCTCATTTATAGATGCATGAACAGAAACGTCGCTTCTTGAGCTATACGGTGATGACAACGTATGCATAAAAAATGCAGGTTGTGATGGCACTGGAAGAGAGAGCGAATGACTGTTAAGCATGCGAAGCACCGAGTTCATGGTTGGTCTGTCAGCTACATTTTCTTGGACGCACAGCAATCCAATGTGGATGCATCTAATTATTTCGGGTCCAGAAACAAGTCTTATTGAGGGATCTATAACATTTGAAGCAGTCCCGTTCATCCAGTTTCTCCATGCCTACGAAGGTATGAAACACGCAGGTGCAAATTAGAGAGTAGACAATTTTGTAACCATTCATACTTTTCTAGTATTTTAGGCAAAAACACAGAGCAATATATAATAAAGAGATATTTGTACTTACATAGGTTAAAAGGTATTCTACTTGCTCGTCATGTCCGAAACAATTATTGCTTGATCTCTGGCCGCTCACTATTTCTAAAATTAACACACCAAAACTAAATATATCGGATTTGAACGAAAATTGCCCATGCATAACATATTCCGGAGCCATATATCCACTGCACACCAGAAAAGAAGTTGTAATTATCATTATTATTACGCGTATATGCATTATTTTCTTCTTACTTGTTGTCAGATCTTTAAGATTTTTGACTTTGATAAGAAGGGTGGCTTAAGTATTACAAAATAGTTAATAAACAACACGGTTTGTTAGAAAACCCGTCAAAAAAATAAAATAAAAAATCACACGGAGGTTATCCACAAACTGTCATCGTAAACATAGTTTGAACGAACCGTCCCCCACCCCACCAAAAAAAAAACCTCCCAAACTCCCCAAACTTCGTCAATTGCTGGCTCCATCATCTCCTTTCAAGAAATTAATGCAAACCGTATATTAATATACTTCATGTAAGAGAACTATCACCACAATTTACTTATTTCGATCAAGTAGTAGTATATTGTTATTGATAATACGTTTTGACATTTTTGTATAGATTTGTTGGAGTTTTGCCAAAGAAACGGACTTGATCAACCATTTAGGTTCATTTCTCCAGCAATTACACCGCCAAATTACGAACCGTCAAGATGGAGGACTTACAGAACAAGTCAACAACATGTGGCCGTTTTGCGGATCACACCAAGAGATCAAGTATATCTCGCACCATCCAATATCGAAATGCATCAGACATTGGCCATCATTGACCTGTGGGTGGAAAAGGTCCTTTAGTTTGATCCTCTTCGGCGGCCACTACATGTGATGACTTCAAAAGACTTGGGCTTATTTGTATCTGTTTCGTTTGCCGGTTTGAGTTAAAATTTTTTATTTATTAAAAATTGAGTTGAGTTCATGATTTGAGTTGAGTATTTTGGTGTTCAAATTGGAATTTCAAAATTTTATCTTGAATTAAGTGTGGAAACACTGTTTAAGGCTTTAACTGAAGTTAGAACTGAGTGGTTCAACCAAATGCACGACTGACAATTGGGAAAGAACTTTTTGGAATGAAACTAACCATCCAAACAAATGTTTAATGTTGCATGTTGATAAATCATTTAGGACCTTCTGAGGTATGCGACGGTCCTTATGAAATAGGAAACTTTGAGTGCTGCTTTTTTATTTTACATTTATAAATGAAATGTAGGATTACCATGCTTCAGGGTAAGGGCATTTTATAATTGATGATATAGCTGAAGTTAGATTTGAGTGGGCATTAATTTTAAGTAGGTTCATTCGAAATGGTTGATGGAACTTGTAATTGCTATTGGATGTTGTTGGTAATGTAGATTAAGGTACGTAATATGTATATTATTTTCATTAGGGCTGAACATCGGTCGGTAACCAATCATTTTTGTCTGCTCAATTCACCGACCAACCACATTGGTTTTCATGTAGGGAAACCAAACACTGGGCCAGCAAGAGTGAAAGCAGTTCGGTTAACCGTCCAAAATTGATTGATTTTGTGTTGGCCGATGCGTCAGTTTTGGAAGCCAAAGGTGTCAAGAGAAACACGTACGGTGAGGAGGAGAGAGAATGAAAATGGGCCGAGAGTAGTGGCTGATGGCGATTGGCAAATGATTACGGGAGGGTAAAGGGCTTGCGTCGGATAAGGAGAAGTGGGGCTACTGGCTGCACACGTTTTGTTTTTGGAAATAATTACACAAAAAATCTATTTTAGAGTCATGTTTTAAAATATGTTAATTTTTAATAATATTACGTATATGTCTATTTTGTAAGAAATAAATGTGTATAGTTCTTATTTTGTCATTTTATTATAATTGACATCAATTCATTTTTATACAGATTCTTTATTTTCCTTTTTTATTTTTGCCGTTAATGATGAATATTTTTGTTGATAAATGTAAATCACCTTTAATAAACCTAAATTAGATATAGACATCAGAATAATTATAATAAATATAAAATATTTATTATAAAGATGATAGTTCATGCCAAATAATACATATAAATATTAACAATAAAGATTAATGAAATTAAAATATTCACACTTTTCATATAAAAAAGCAATGAATTTTTTTATGAAAAAAACCTATTTATTTATGTAATCCATTACAAATCATATGGTTGTCATTTATACCTTAACCAAACAAATTGAAGAATAATACAACAAATAGTATCAAATTATTTACAAAAAAAAAACTCTATTATTTATATAAATTAATAGAGATGGAATCGAACATATCTTTGTAATATGAAGGACTGATTTTTTATACTAAAAATTTTTTTGAGATGTTTTTTTTTTATTTATCTAGCTCATTCTTGTTAATGTGAAAAATGATTTTGAGAAAACTTTTCTTTTTTGGTTCGTTATGAAGATTTACACCTTCTTTACAATAAATAAGTAAACGTCTTAAATTCCTTTTTTTTTTTTTTGTAATTTCTTTATTTGTTATTTTCAATTTTTTTTATGAAAGATAGTATTATTTTTATATTTAGTTTTAACAAAATTAACATATTTCAATCAATAGATATTTATTAAATAACCCTTTGTTTTTGCTGCTTAGGATTACCAGATAAGCACTTACGACCTTAGTTATGGGCTTGGACTTAATAGTTAGCAAAAAAAAAAAAAAAAAGAAAAAAAGCTATGGGTTTGCTTGGGCGGGGCGTAGGCTTAGGATTGAGTTATGAAGTGGGAGGCCACAAAAAAGGGATGTGGATTGATTTTTGTCCCTAATCTAAAAACTCTCCATTGGGATGATGTCATAAACTTAATAAAAATTTCTTTAATCTTTTTTTCCTATCTCTCCTCGTACCCCCTATCCCCCTCACGCGATAGCCATTCTCCTCTCTCTCTCTCTCTCTCCCACCGGTTAGAACCAGCGCCTCCTCGCCGGAAAGAAGTCGCCACCGCGACGATCAAATCCGCCTCCAGCCTCGCGATCGACTCCGGAATAGGATTCGCCTCTAGCCTTGCGATCGGCGTCGGAAAGAAGCCACCGCCGCGACGATCGGACCCGCCTCAAGCCTTGCGATCGGCGCCTGAACCGGATCGGCCTCCAGCCCTTGCAGTGGGAGCTGTAGCGAGCTCTCGCGATCAAAGCTGTTCCGGCCGGTGTCACGAGATCGGCCGTCGGGATCTGAGCTCGGATCTATTCAGATCCAGTCTCCTTCGTCCGCGTGCGACCATGGCCAAGGAGATCCGATCTCCACCATGGGCGGCGGTGTGAGACTACTTCTCAGGCACGTCTCCTTTAAAGGCAATGACAAAGTTGTTGGGTGTGTGGTGGCGGGGACAGTTTGCAAATGGTTGGATGTAGAATTCGAGGTCTGAGTTTGCAAATGGTTGGATGTTTTTTTTTTCCGGATTATTTCTTATTATTTTTCTGATTTTTATGGAACTTTGTTTTAGATTGTGGATTGTTTTGTTTGTGTATTCTAGATTTTTATAGTTTTTGTGAAATTATTGACGCATATGTTTTTCTCTTGAATGTCATAAAATTGAATGTCATAAAATTTTAACGAGAGATTCGTTCTTATTAAAGAATTTTATCATATATAATTCATGTTTTGTTATATTTAGTATTTTATATTATCTTAGTGAATTTAATGAAACTTTTATATAAAAAAATATATATCATAAAAAAAATTTAAATCATGCTAAAAAAAAGGATTTTTAAGAAACTGAAAATCATACTTGAGAAAGATATTTATAAAAAACCTAAAACTTATTAACAAATCAATCATTATATGATAAATAATTAATCATTAAAATAAAGATAACATGACATCAAAAAAAAAAATAAGGAAAATAATTTGAATGAAAAATATGTTAAAGAAACATTTTTAAAATTAAAAAAAATTATATTTAGAACAAAAAAAAAAAAATTTCTGATCACATATTAAACCAAAAAAAAAAAAAAAAAAGGTGAACAGCAAAATCGTGAAAGAAAATAATAATGAAATGCTGAATCAGAAAATTCCGTTTAAATCAATAACCAAAAAAAAAAAAAAAAGAGTGAGTGTTCTTTACATACCTGGAGTATAACATAACAAGTAAAGGATAAAAAAATGAATTCCACAAAAAAGAAATATAAATGAGGTTATTTCTCAATCATTTCAAAATTAAAAAAAAAAAAAAAAGAAAGTGAAAAACTTATTTGGATTTATTAAAACTAATTCACATTTATCAGCAAAAAAAAAATATAAATCATTAAAATAAAAATAAAAAGGGAAGAAAAAAATCTATATGAAATAGAAATGATGTCAGTTACAACAAAAGAGTAAAATAGATATTATAAATATTTGTTTTTTTTACGGCAAAAGCAAAAGAGTAAAATAGATATTATAAATATTTGTTTTTTTTAATAGACAATATTGTTTAAAAAATAGATATATTTTAAAATGTGAATTTAAAAATAAAATTTTGTGTAATTATTTCTTTATATCTAAATTCTGAAAACCTTCTTCATCTTTCGAAACCTTCTTCATCTTTGCCGATCGAACATCAAGGCGGTGCTGCTTCCTTGACAACTGCCATCTTTGTTGATAACCGAACAACTATACAACGAGGGACTCAGTTGGTTTCCGTTCTAAACCGAGTCCCATATCCCCTCCCGACCACCGAGCCGCCCATTGCTTGGGTGGTTCAGTTCACCGGCCGACAACGTCGGTTCCAACGTTAGTTGGTGCTCTCCGGTCAAGTTGAGTGGTTGATGGCAGTCGGTGTTGGTTTTTCGGTTAATTCTTTGAAATTTGAGCCTTTTAATGAATTACACAGGGACATCCATAGGAAACTAAAACCATAAATATTTTCTGAAAAAAAAATGTCGTGAAAAGTGTCGTGCCTATGATCAGAAATGGCGCGACAATTAGAACCTTCAAGACAATTTTTAATTGTCGTGGTATGATAGATATACCATCTAATGGTTTTTAGCTGTCAGGATATCTTTTTAGTACGGTTTTCAACTGTCATGAAATAAAAACTTTTACTACTGCCTGAAGGAAAGCATTTGTGGAAGACAAAACCATTATAATAATACTAATAAAATGTAGATTCGTTTAAGAACTTACTAGGTCCCAACAATTCGACTTGTTTTGTCATGTGTTTGATCACCAACAAACAACCTTGCCATCCCAAAATCTGAAATTTTTGGGTGCATTTCTTCATCTAACAGAATATTACTAGCTTTGAGATCTCGGGTGAATAATTCTCATATGAGAATCTTCGTGGAGGTAAAGGATCCCTCGAGCAATGCCACCAATGATTTTGTGACGCTTATCCCAATCCAAATTTGCACGCTTGGTTGGGTCTGCATTTTTGTACAAGAAAATACTCTTCATTCACCATACGAGAAACAATCACAAAAAATGAAATATGTTTCCTATATAAGGTTATGCAGAGAAACGGAAACCTTACCAAATAGGAAGTAATCAAGACTTGCATTTGGTACAAACTCATAGACAAGAAGCCTTTCATCTCCTCTTAAGCAGAAACCAAGTAGCCTAACAAGACTACGGTGTTGAAGCTTGGCAACTAACAGTACCTCATTCTTAAATTCTAGATCCCCTTGGCCAGATTGCTCGGACAACCTTTTCACAGCTATGTCTTGTCCATTAGTAAGTCTTCCCTGAAATATTTACAACAAAATGAATTGCACTCGATTTGGTACCCTACATGTGACCAATTTAGATATAAAGATATCCGTTGCTTACGTTCTTACCTTGTAAACGACACCAAATCCACCATGTCCAAGCTTATTTTGCTCAGAAAAATTATCCGTTGCATCGCTGATGGTTCTAAAATCGTATTGCAAGGACTCCACAGATACAAATTTGTCTTCTTCAGCTTGTATAACGGGCGAGCTATATACATATAGGTCGTATGAGGAGTTGTAAAATGCTATCTATTTATAAGTAGGTCAGCATTATGTAGCTTTCGCTAACAAAAAGAAAATATATTATGCGTTCAACTTACTTCCAAGATTCTCCTTTGCCTTCCTATTCTTAAGTAAAAGCAGATGCAGATTAGTAGTAACAGAAAGGCAACAACAGACGGCACCAACTATTAGGGCCACAGTTTGCGGTGTGTTATTTTTTCTACCTGCAAAACACCCAAAATTTGTCCATTCATAACTATCATAGGAGTTGAAATTATCAAACGAGTTTCAAAGTTTAAACAAACTCTGTTTTTTTAGCCAGAGTGACATAACATACTTCAAGAGCCGCCATGCACTTCTAGCACGAAGGGGGGGGGGGGGGGGGGGGGGGGGGGGGGGGGGGGGAGGGAAAAAAAGAAAAAAAGAAAAAGAAAAACCTTTTCCGGCGCTTGTTCCATTGGGTCGAAGGAGAAGGAGGAAGTATTTGGGGTTGCGGTGGTGGCGGAGGAGGTTTGTATTATCTTCTAGGTCATAGAAGCGGTTAAGGTCATAATTAATCATACAGCTAGGCAAAGCAAACGTATGTGCCAAGCCTCCCCATAACACATTCCTCAAGGCTTTCAATGGCCGCATCTTACGCAATCATTGCAATCTTTGCCCGACAAGTCCGGCGTGCACTGTACAAGCCCGTATACCGGCCCAAAGTGGTTTGGACAGTTGTGTTTCCCACTGCGTACTTACGAGAAGAACCACTCGTCACAGCTCGATCTCTCAGGTTCTCAAATAACTCCACAAGTTGTCGAATTGAACACGTCCACATCTGACGAGACATTTTTCTCATTCGTATATCTTGAAGAAGGATCGGTCTCCATGATTGCCGGATAAGTTGCGGTTGGAGTAGCGCAGGGTACATTTTTCGTACCAACCGATGGCCTCCTTCTCATTAGGACAAAGCTGCGTGAGGACCTTCGAGGCATCGTCAAGGCAGCTGTGACAATCCTCTAAATTGACATATCCTCTGCAGAGTCCGGTGGCGAAGACTTTATCGAGCCTTTCGCCGTGACCTGGCGTAAAAATCCGGTGTCGATGTTTTGGATGGAGGTGAGGGAATCGAGGAGGGTATAGAGGTTGCTCTTGTACGTGCTGTTGGTGGTGTAGTTGCCTTGCGCGCTTATACAGTGGTAATCTAGGAAGCTTGGTTGGGCTTTAATGGTGGGACTTAAGAACATCACGACTAAGATGGGAGAGAAAGAAGAAGAGCACTACTCTTGAAGGAGCTGCCATTGCATTATTAAACTTCGATCCCTTTATTAAAAAACTTCATAAAAAAAAAAGGCTATTTACCTCTAAATCTTATAATGAAATTAGTGAAGGGAAAATTGGCATATAACTTTGAAAAACGGAGTCAACTTAGGAATTTCTTGCTTTCTTTTTTTTTTTGACTGTAGAGTTGAGAGATTCAAACTCTTTATCTTATTATAAAATCAATCATCGTAAAATTATGACCAAAGTATGAAATTACTAGGAATTTTCCCTTTTGTGATTATTATCTATTTTCTTACTCCACATTTAAAAAAGAAAAAAAAAAAAACTTCGTTTGCTGATTTCTTTGGAATATTGTGAGGGAGGCAGTACTTGAATGAAAAATCTGCACATCGTTACATAACGATCACACAAGATAGGAAATTTAAGATAATAATCACCACGAAAAAAAAATTACCAAAAAGAAAAGAAAATGAAAGGGGTACAGTAGGACCACTAAATTTTTTACTCTATTTTTCACTTCAAAATATTCATTTTTATCTACTCTCTGCTCTGATCTCTGTCTACAAACCCAATTCCTTCAACAGAGGAAAGCACCGAATTTTTTTAGGAGAAAGAGTCAAATAATATTATTACTTTTTTTTTCAAAATTTAAAGAAATAAAATAATATATTTTATAATATTTTAGATAAATAATATATTCATAGTAAATTATTTATTTACAAAAGAGTAAATAAATTATTTATTAGTAATGAAATCTTTATATTAATAAAATTATAATTTTGTCCAAGCCAATAAAGATTCACATATCAACAAATCAGTATAAAATTTTACTCTAACAGTGATAGTCGAGTGTCGTTTCAATCAAGACATAACTCTGACTTAAAATATGAACGAGAGGTATTTTCAGAACATGCTAAGTCCAAAATCTAAGTGAATACAAAAGTCACCTACAATATCGAACCTTGTTTTGATGGTTTAAACATATTTATAAATATTAGTATTTATATGATTCTTGAATGCGATCGAGATGATGGAAATATTATGATTGTGCCTCTATTCTATGAAATGCGATTATCTCCTTTTGAGAGATGATCATTACATAAATGCAAGATCACCTTATCAAACATGCGGCTAATGAAAGTGAAAATTTAATAAAGTGTCATACTAACCTCTCCAAGGAGATGAGGAATTCTAAATATGAAAGTTATAATCTTGGGGTGTTGTTGGAGGGTTAATAAACATGATTGGACCAAAAAAAAAATGTCATGCATTATTATTTGCCCTTTCTTTTATGAGAAACACGTACCTTGTTTGCACATTATTTGCATCATTATTCGTGTTATAGGTAATCCGGATAAGAAACCCGTACCTTAGCCTTCTCGATGGACTGGTAAGGCAGACGCGATGGCGATGGAAGCAAAGGGTGTTGAGATAACTCCAAAGACTATATTCCGCTTAGGAACGTCCTTTGAGTATTCATTATGGTTAAGACTTGTTAGGCCTAATTATGACTAAATATAATGAGTTTTCATTATGAAACAGACTTACGATTTATTATCGTTTTAAGCTAAGTAGTGGTGAGAGACTTAAGATCCAAAATACTTGCTATATTCTTATAATGCATGCTTCTCTAAGTCCTTTGAAAATCTACTTTCCATATTAGTCAGCTACTTAGTTATTTACTTGAATTACTATAATTTTACACCAGCAATGATCGAAATAAGTTTCGAACTCAAAAAATAAAAGCATGAAATTTTAGGATCCTAGTTTATTAATTAAAGCCAAGTAATTATGTTAAGCAACGGTTCGACAAATCAAGTAGTTATAAAAGGTGAGCGACATCGGTAATGGAATAGAGGAGGCCGTATGATAAGCGACAATAATGCATCAACGACAACAATATTAGGAAATGGCTTGTATATTAATAAATAAATAAATAAATAAATTATTCTTGTGGTCCCTATCCTTTTTAGAAAGTTATGATTTAGTCTCAATCTTTTTTTTTTTTTTTGGACTAAAAGAACCCTAAATTCTTTAAAAGGGTGCAAAATTATCCTTTATTTTAACAGACAAAAATTTAACAAAAAATGTCACGTTAGTCACAAATGAATTACTATTTAGGGTAACTAAGAATTTTTTATTTTTTCAATGATTCAATTTACATGTGTCATACACGTGATATATTTCATCCAATTTTTTGTCTTGTTAATAAAAAAGGCTAAATTTACATCCTTTTAAAGTGTTATATAAACCTTTTAAGCACTGAAAAAAATATTGGAGATCAAATTACAGTTTTAATAAAAAGTAAGAATAAAACGAATGATTTATCCAAAAGAAATAACAAAAAAAGAGAGAATCTGAGCTAAATATAAATGACGAGAGCAATCAGAGAAGCACCATAAACTATTTTTAATGACTACAAATTTTGAAAACAAAATAACTTGAAAAACAACAGCCACAGGCATGGTGCGTGGACATCCCAAAACGAGAACAAAAAGAAAACGAAGATTGATTTATGAAATGACATTGACTAAGGGAGAACATAAAGTTTAAAGGTTAATTTTATAAATAATCACTGACTTATAGATCAAAGTTTTATGTTGGCTGTTGATTTTTGATATTATACCTCATATTCTCTTAAATTTTTCTATTTTATACCAACAATCACTCTGTCAATATTATGTATTAAAAAATTATACATAAACAGAACATGTTTTGAGCACTTGAGCTTTATTTATAGATAAAGTCATAGTCAAATATATTTAGAAGAAAATTATACATGAATCAAAGATAATTTGGAAGTAAATCGTACTTTAATTAAAGCTATATAGCACAAACTTTATGTCATAGAGCTATTTTCATGGTACAGTTTTTCTACAAAAACATTTATTTATGATTTTAGTCTTAATTAAGGCTCATGTGATTTGAAATTGTTTAATTTTCATTCAGTTTTTGACGAAATACCGATGTACGAATGATTTTTGTAACAACACAAATGGTCAAGGTAGTGTGACGTATAAAATTAAAAGTTAAGGAGTAACTTTAGTCTGAGAGTAATAATTCAGGGGCCCATTTGTGAAAATAACCCAAAATTTAAAAGCCAAGACAAAGATTAAAAACAACAAAATTTCAGGAAAAATAAAAAGAAGAAGAACAATATAAGTTCGGATAGATTGTTGCAGGTATAGTCTAATAATAATTTCAACTTGATTCTATTACAACATAAAGAGTTCGAATCATCCACCTCAAATTAAATAAATAAATTTAAAAAAACTCGTATATGGAACATAAAACAACAACAACAGCAACAACTAGAAAACAATAGTAACCATCACAGACGAGGTGTCACAAACGACAACAATATAATTTTTTCATATAATTAAAGAGGAGAAACAAAAGCCAGCAATCAATTTATAAAAAGAAGAAATTGAAAAAAGGGAAACAAAAATATAGAAAATCAAATCCAATCTCCCTCGATGACAAACCAAACAAAATAAACAATCCTCAATAGATGGTAAATAAACCCAAACTAAACTTAAAGATCACTTATAAATCTTGAAACCCTTCGTCATTCAACACAAAATTTACAAGTACTTTTTTTCTAAATAAATTATTTATTAAAAATATGATATTTACCTCAAATATTTCAAAATATGCTGTTTATTGTAATTTGAAAAAGTTAAGACAGGAGACCGTGTCAAATACCAATCAGAGAAAGTGACTTAAAAAGTGAGCACTTACATATTCTCATTATGGACCGTAATTGATCTACTCCCTCGAAGACATTTTACGTCGTTTGTTGTACTTCCACCAAATTTTGTCATGATCGCATCAACCACTTAAAAACCTGATTTCTACCTGATCAATACAGGCCATATTGCACCACTAAATTTAAGAAGAAATTATAGGAATAGTCCATTTAGTGCATATATATATATATATATATGTAAAGAATTTTTGTCCCATTTTGATTATTGGTTCAGATTTTATTGTGTTGATTTCTTTTTATATAGTATTATAATAAGGATAAAAATCCTTAAAGCCATTACAAATATAAGTAATATTCATCATATTTACCTCTTTTTTGGGGTATTCAAAAAAAAAAAAAACATAATTTAATTTCTATATAATGAAGGAATAAATATACGTTTGGACCGTTATTCTACTTTTAAAAGGACCAGATAACTAGGTCTTCATTCTTCTCAAATTGATAGGTGAATTAAAATCGAGTGGATAATTTGGGGGAAGAAGAAATGTTAGTGCAAGTCGGATCCAAGGTACATATAGAATGGTTTTTCAAGGAAATTAAACAGGGAAGTAGTCTATTGCGACACCTTTGTCTGTAAGTTTGAATGACTAATTCTGCTATTAATAAAAGTATCTCCAATACAACGTTAAATTATTAGGTTATAGTAATTTAGTATTTTTAATTTGGATTAAAAAAAATGCTATCTAAGACCATTTTCAATGCAATTAATAAAGGTCAGTGTCATATTTGTTAAAAAAAAGGTGAAAATAAGTATTATCTTACTTTATATTCTAATACATAATGTTATTTATACATTTTGCCATTATTATTGTGTTTTGGGAAATTATAAAAATTGAATATATATTGGTATTTAAATAGATTAAAAAGAAAATATTTACAAAATGTTAAATTTAGTATTGACAATACCTTATGGACAAATTTCCACAAAATTTAACATATAACAAATTTAGTATAAAATATAACACTCAGTTAGAGAGCATTTTTTTTCATCTAAATGACAATTTACCATTGCCACAAGTTTTTTTAGCATTGTATCGAAGATGCTCTTATAAAGTATATCGTTGATACTAAATTTTTCATATGCTATATATTGTGATAAATTTATCACAATGTATAACCAATATCAAATTTAATATTTTGATTTTTATTACTTATTATCTTTTGATTTTTTTCGTGTAGATTATTTTCTGTTGTCATTGCCCTTTATTTTCCGCAATTGCTGCAGTCGTATCCACCGATTCGTAGACTTCAACATCTCCATTTTTTCCTACAGCGCGTGTTTGGACCATGGAATACGAAAAATCAACATTCAAGAAAAAGTTGATCAATTCCCATTTTGATTATCCCCTAAAATACGTTAGAGGAAGGAGACTTTTCTGTCTGTCTTCTTTACCTTTGCCCACCAGCTATGGAAAATGCAGTCAATTCTCACAAGACGATCTCGGCTCTTTCCGGCTCCACCTTTGTCCATCAACCTCTCAGTTCTGCGTTTTTTTCTTGGCCACAATATTGTCCTCCACCTTCCACATGTTGCAACTTTCCACCGTGGTCCCCTAGTTTTAAAATCCATATGTTCAAATGTGCTCCTCCCTTGTCTTTACCCACCGACAGAATCTTTGTATACATGAAGTATTGTTCAAGTCAAGCTGTTATATATATATATATATATATGTGTGTGTGTGTGTGTGTATGTATAATATAAAGCAGTTATCGATCTCAATTTGGGAACACCAGATCTAGACTTCTTTTTCTTTTACTCAGTGTTTCCCCTTGGATTATTTGGATAGAAGGTTCTAGCGAAGCCTCTTTTTAGAGTTATTATTATTATTATTATTTTTATTTTTAATTTATGAACAAAAGGAGGATAATTGATGTCAAAATAATAACTAGTACATAGTTTGGCACCTATTAACTACTTAATCCTCCATCAGGTACCCAACTCAAAGTTTATATCAAACTAAAAAAGAAAAATATTATAATTGGTCCACAAAAACAACTCACAAAAAGCAAAAAACCAGAAAAGAAATCGAAATAAAATAAAATTGCATCCAAAAAAATCTACAACTAGGTCATGAATCCTTCTTTGTCAGCATCAGAAATTGCCGGATGTACGATCTACTTCCAAAAACAAAATGCCTCCTTAAAAACCTTTATTTGGTAAATTTTAACCCCAAAAAAAAAAAAAAAAACCCCCAAAAAAAATAGAAAAGAGAAAAAAAGATGAATGATCTATATATCCACTATGATGCTGTTCATTGTTGACGAAACCTGTAAGAAAGAATCCCTCTACGTCTCTAGCGAAAGATCCAAACAAAAAGGTGGTCATCGAACCAACTGTAGCGTCTTGCCAATTTATGCTTCCAGAAGCTAAATTTAGTGGACACCAACCATTCTAGCATTATATTTACGAAAAAAAAGAAAAAAAACATCCTAGCATTATACTTTTACATGACAACGTTACGTGGATCAGTCAATTTCATCCATAAATCTATTCCAACTGTGTAATTGGGAAGCACAAAAAGATTGCATTAACGACACCAATAAGCTCAGCCTCGAAAGCAAAGGCAATGCCAAATAAGAACGGTGGAACATCCTTTTCAAAAGCATTTAGAAATTCTAAAATACGACCACAAAAAGTTGCCAAGACCAGGACTACCATCACCAACAATTACTTGATCAATCGTTATGGGTTAAGGTGTGGGAGCTTGAATTTGGAAAGGGCGGACCTAAGTCCTGTATTACACAAACTCACTTTTTTTTTTCTTCAGGAAAAAATATATATATATATATATTTTTATACAAGTTGTTTCTTGGGTGACGTAACTTTACAGCATTACTTTATCTGTCAGTGTTACAAGTCTTGATTGGACCCACCTGTACCTTAGTCCACACGTTTTGTGTCTTACTAGTCTAATTTTTATAGTGGTGCCTCCTTGACCATTGACTTGAAAAAAAAAGAAAAAAGAAAAGAAGAAAAGTTTTTCCACAATATAGTCAGCAAGTCTTCGTCCAAAAGTGTCCTCCACTAACGAGAGGAATGCTATAATGACAGCAGTCTCTCTATTATTCAAACTTTGTTCCAGTTCTTCAAAATTTGGAATGGATTTTTGAAAGAGAGGCATCCTTCTTTTACATTTATTAGTTGACAAGTTTGTAGAAAAGTGCCTTCGTGTGATAGCGATTACATCGTCACATGACAACCCTGGGACGAAGAACGAAAATATTGTTGATAAGTGACGGACATATATAGCAATAATATTTGGCTTCAAACGTACGGGTAATTAGTCGACTCACCTCAAGGGCAGCGATGCTCCTGACGGCCCCCAAGTCTTTAACAATGGAAGCAACCCAAAAAAATGAAATTGCTATTATTTACAAAGTTAACAGAATTATAAAAAAAAAAAAAAAGGCTAGTATATTTATCTCACGATCAAACACATTTTAAGTTAAAGAAGAGCTCAAGGCTGTGTGAGATTTTCTTGTATTCTTTCTTATTATAATGAATTACTGAATAGTGAATTACTATAATGAGTGAAAGAGGACATAGTCTCAACGAATCTATATAAATTTTGTATTTTTTATGTTCGTTTTATTTTTTTCTTATGATTTTTTTGCTATCATTTTATATAAAATTATAGCGCTAATTCTTCACCCAAACTTTTGTCAGGTCTCTTCCTTGTCATCAGAAGCCCATTTCTCACTCTTCTTTCTAACAAGTTAACAACCTACCTTCTTCGTGTGCCTACCTTTGTCACTAGACTCGAGTTTTGTCGTTCAATAATGTACAACGAAAACCAATTTATGAGCCCTTTTTTTTTTTTTTTAGGTAGGTCATTCTTATCATTATTTCATGTTTTTAAATGTTAATTTAAATAAAATCGCATATAAATTAAAAAAAATACAAAACTGGCATTTTCTTATATATACAAATATTTAACTAGCGGTATAGCATATAACTCTATCGCGGGTAGGATATTATGAATCCCCAACTGTAGATTTTTGCTTTTCTTTTATTTAGTTCTATTTTTAGTTTTACTTGGATAATGCCAACGGAGGGATATGAAAAATATCCAACATCATTTTTTCCCCAAAAAAAAGAAAGAAAGAAAGAAAGAAAAAGATGTGAAAGATAACCAGCATGTCGGGCTCTACTTTTAAACTGATCAGAATTTAAAAAATAACGAAGGAAGTTGTTAATCTATGAAGCTCAAATTTTTTAAATATTTTCTTTTTAAGCTATTTTTGTCATGCAGTTCATACAATATAATTGGAAAACAATATATAAATTTTGTAATATTTTTGTATTAATTGTTGTACATTGTGACACAAAATTAATTGAAGATTAGCTATTATTTTATTTTTGACTGTGTAATAATGGATAACATACGGGATTTGTCCACTCGTGAGAAATGGAATGAATTGAGAATTTTTTTTTCACAGTATTACCTACCACGATATGTTTTGTATAAAAACCGTCGTAGTATATGAACCCTACCACGACGGTTTTTATACAAAACCGTCGTGGTGGGGTCACATACCACGATGGTTTTTATACAAAACTGTAGTGATATGTCTATGTATCACGACGGTTTTTTTCAAAAAACCGACGTAGAATATACCTAATTACTCACCGTTTGGTGCTATTTTTGTTCATTTCACGACGGTTTAAAAACCGTTGTGGAATCTGAATAGATTTCACGATTCTGGAAACCACGACGGTTAAAAACCGTCGTGGTTTTCTCTTTTTGTAGTAGTGTGTTGTCATGACTTCACATAGTAGACAATTTATTTATGACTGAAGGAGACGGTTTTTAGCTCGGTTTACCCTCAGACTACAATTATTATTATTATTATTTAATCTCAAGTGTTAGGACTACAACGTGATGTTTTTAAAAGATTTTGATGTCTCTTTTTCTTCATATAAACAAGGATTGAAAATCGACATCTTCATTGATATTTTCACCAAAATTTCCGTATTTTAAAAGTATCTATATGAAATCATGGGTGTACTATCTTTTCCGTAGAGTATATCTCTGTAAGTATCGCTTTTTTTTTTTTTTTTACGAAATAATACCGGTTTCCGTTAAAAGTTTAGTACTAAATTCATATATGAAAATATGGTGTAGTATCTTTTCCATAGAGTATCCATGAATATTTCTGTAAATATCGATTGCCATTAAAATTTTAGTTATTAAATGACAAAATATCACGGAAATTTCTAAAAATTTCCTTGGAAATATTGATCAAATTTCAATTAAGTATTGGTCCTTAATATTTTTTTTCTTTTTTTAATGTATTAAAATTCCTCATTTTTTTGAAATCATTTTTGTTTCTTCATTCAAAATTTCTATACCTGAATATATAGTGGATAGAGATCGAGGGACATATACATGACATGCCAAAATTATCAAAGAAACTGCATAAATGTCATGTCTTGGATCGATAGTATTGAAACTAATTTGGTATTGTAAATACCTTCAAACATTCTAAAAACTCCTTTGATATTTGATATTTCTTTTCATGTATATACTACGGATGTAACATACAATATTAGATTAATTTCAAGTATTTTACTTAATTGGTGAAGGTACGCTTATTACTATTGTACTATGATCATTTCTTAGCATGTATGTTTTTCATATACTTAGTATTTTAATTATGCTTTTTGTGTAATTTATGAACTGTTAACTATTTTAGATTTTTTGAAATTATTTTCAAATTAAGTGTTTTAGGATGAAATTCTGTATGTTACGCCAATTTCTATCGATATCAATATTTCCAATGATATTTTTTTATAAAATCTAAGTACCGGTATTTTTACAAATATCGATATTCTCATCCTAACATATAACATCTCAAAATCACAACTAGTCTTACTAGAAGCACTAATATTGGAAATTTTTTCTAAAGGAATTTCAATCTCCTAAATTCCAAGAACATAATTTCAATGGAAGAAGTTGAATTCCAAGTTATTGTCATACATGTAAGAAAAAATAGCAACTCTCTTATGACTAAAGGAGACAGTTTTGAGCTCGGTTCACACTCGGACTACAATTGATTTTTTTTTTTTTTTTAATGTGTTTTCCTTAAGAGTTAGGACCACAGAGTGATGTTTTTAAAAGATTTTGATGTCTCTTTCTTCGTATAACTTCTCAAAATCATAACTAGTCTAACCAGAAGCACAAATACTGGAATTTTTTTACTAAAGAAACTTCAATCTCCGACATTCCAGGAACATTTCAAGATGAAGAAGTTGAATTCCTAGTTATTATCACAAATATAAGAAAATTAGCCACTCGTATCATATCGTGACCACCTCATTTGTATGAGGCTTTTGTATTCCATCCTTTAAGATCACAAATATAGACATATATATATATATATACACCTTCCCTAAGTAATTTTCTTTAGTTGGGACACAAGGTTGATTTTTCGAATTGGAAATTTATTTCCTAAGTGCTCATAAGTCATATTAATTAGACTCTACTCTGCCCCTTTTTTCCATGAAGAAGAAAGCTACGTGGACATTAAAAAAGTGGAAAAAGAAAAGAATAAAACAAAGGAGAGAAGATAACGTACGTGAATGTACTTATGTCCACAGACTAATGATAAAAAGTTTATTAATAAGGAACATTATATGTGGACTCACATATAAATGCAAGTTACAAATATATAAAATTAGGTTAGTTGCATAATACTAACAAATCTACTAAAATCAAAACATATCCTAAATTACAATAACTACAAACAAATTAAAGATCCTAATACTAATAATTGCATACGAAATAATAACTTTTCTTAATATTAAAAACAAAACTTTCTCTAATATATCCTCGCCACATGTAGCTCCGATTGGAGTTTCAATATTGAACTACAATAGAAAAAAACCTAAATGAATAATTTTTTTTTCTCTTTTATTTTGAATTTCTTGAAAAAACAAACATAAAAGAATATCAAGGCCAAGAAAGGATGGCAATTGTCAATATATAGAGGGAGAGAGGATGCTTGGGTACCTGGACGGAATTGTCATAAGACGATGGAATAAGCAGAAGGCGTTTGGTTAAGGACAACAATTGTCAGAAAATGAGGGAGAAGGTGAAGGGTGCTTTGATACAGGGACGGCAATCTTCAAGGTAGGGAGAGGGTGCACATGGGCACTAGGATGACAATCGTCAAGGAGAAAAGGGGAAAGGGCATATGGGTGCGGGGATGACGATTGTCAAAATAAGACAACAACGTAGGGACGACAATCGTCAATTTACTAAATCAAGATATATCTTAAATTATAACAATTACTAATAAAATAAAAATTCCTAACAATTATTATCACATAATTTCATCTATCGCGTACTTCGTGAATGTAAGAAATTGAGTTAAAGAAAATAATAAATTTGGTTTATCAAAATATTTTGTACACTTAAAAGACATAAGTTAATAAATTTTAAAACATTTTTAAGAACTTATTCTCAAGACAAAAAAAAATTTAGAAATAAATTTGATCTAATTAAAGTATATAATTATCAGTTCCCCTCATTTTTTCCTCCATATAAAGTTTACAACGAATGAAATTAAAAGAAGTTCTTTCAATGTAAAAGACATCTCTGTAGTTTTTAAAAATGATGGGGTTGATTGATAAATAATTAAAAATAAAGAGTTGTGTCATGATTCGAAGAATTCCAGCCATAAATGACAAAAACACAGAAATTAATGGCAAAATCAGAACTATCCCACCCAAGAAAATGCAGCTTCAAGATCCAATCTACTTCGAGTTGACCCTTCATATATAAGCAGCCAATGATTTTTGGTCGTTGTAGATATTTATGACAAAAGTTTTCACGTGCCTGAAAAAATGCAGATGAATCTAGTTGGTTGTTTAATTTTCTTTTATTTTATTTTATTTTCTTTTATTTTTTTTTTTGATAAAATGTTGTTTAATTTTCAATGTCATTAATTAAAAAAATGTTTTTTTTTTTGCACTAAGGACCCTGTACTCTTTGTGGGTTGATAAATTGGTTGTTATATTAATAATTTTGACAATTTCACTCCAGTTTTAGACGCCATCGAAAAAATGCGTGGTACGGTACACGCTCCTCTCATCTCACGTGAGGATTTTAGTAGGGGAAAATTGGAAATTCAAACGAAAAATTTAACTCCTTTCTGCAAAACAATACAAACCCTAAATTTAACTTGTGTGATCTGAATCCTGAGAATGACGGGATTTTCATATAGGGATCTGTCTTAAATTATTTAAAACGGAGGTAAAGATGACATCCGATATCTACAAGCTCTAAGATAGTTATCTATCAGATTTATATATTCAAGTATTTATATTTATCTTTAATTATTTCAAGATTAGCTTCTAGTATAATATGGAGGAGGAAGGATTTGCAGGGGTGGTGAAGCACGAGTATTAGCTTTTAGATCATAGAAGCGGTTGAGGTCATTTTTAATCATACAGCTCGGCAAAGCAACATACACGCCAAACTTCCCATAGCAACATTCCTCAAGAATTTCAACCGCCTCACCTACGCAATCATTGCAATATTTGCCCAGGCCGGCGACAAGTCCGGCATGCCTTTCACCAGCCAGCATACCAGCCCAAAGTGGTATGGGACCGTTGTGTCTGCGTACGTACGAGAAGAACCACCTGACACTGCTTGATCTCTCAGGTTCTCAAAAAAAAAAACTCCCCAAATTTTCGATTGAACACGTCCACATTATCCGACGAGACATTTTCTCCCATTTGCATACTCCAAATAAGGATCGGTCTCCATGATGCCGCATAAGTTGCGGTTAGAGTAGCGTAGAGTACCTTTTTTGTACCACCTAATGGCGGCCTTCTCCTGATTTTAATCACCGAGTCAACGTAGGAACTTTTCCTTATCATTGATATATGGTGCATTTGGAAACATTATTCATTATATATTATATTATAATGCAACAATATAGTGTGTATTTAGGTACCTCATATGTTATTTGAATGCAAACACATTTGAACAGTAAGTCAAATCAAAACATTATTGATATATTCATTTTTTCTATCTGTTTTTATCAATCACATCACGTACACACTCTCTCTTACCAATACATATTAGAATGACTATTCAAATGTAAACAACCAAAATATATATTTGAATACAATATACAAAGTACATCCAAACACATATTGTATCATATATATTATATTTAAATACAATACAAAATACAAAATGAAATATAACTTCCAAATGAACCAATAATCTTTTAGCATACAAATGAATATTAACAACTGTGGTGCACTATCTATAGAGTAGCTTCGTCCAAATACTAATACACAGAGTTGGTTTAACATGGTTGGATGACAGATGGAGTGTAGTCACCTGAATAGCACATCTTGACCCCCAACTTCTAGTATTGATTTTAAGAAAATCACTTCAGTTAGTGTATGGTGTGAACTTAGGCGAAGTCAGAAAAATTTTCAGTGACTTGTTATAAAAAAGATAGAGATATACTTTTTCTTAATAAGAATATAATTATATATTTAAATTATTAAGTATGGACACAATGAAAATTTTCTCATAAAATAAGTGAATAACTAAATACTACTGAAATTTCGAGAGTAAAAACTGACATATCAAAAAGAATAGAGGTATAGTTGGAATTTTTTTATACAATAGATGTGCAATTAAAATTACATAAAATATGAGTGTGGGCACTTGTAGAACTCAATTTAGATGTGGCTCCCCCACTTGAAGTAGTCCCTTCCCATGTGGAGGTGATGGAACCCACATAATTATGAAATAATAAAAAAGGGGAAGGAAAAAAAAAAAAAAAAAAAGGCAAGTTAGTAAAGAAAGAAAGGAAGCATGGCCAGCTTATGTGCGCGTAGACGAGGAGAGAGAAAAAGGCAGCAAGAAAGACAAAGAAGGGAAAAGAAAATCGGATTTTGTGTGCGAATCTCTGGCAATTATCTTTAAATTTCAGGCTGTCGTTTGTGGCGTTCTAGGCTACGTCATTAATGATTTGGATCATTACTAATTCTTTTTTTTTTTTCAATTTCTTTTATTTTTTGTGAGACGTCCAAAATTTTGAGTTTGATGATTATTTGTGAAAAATACACCTTTTGGATGAGTTTTGGATGATTGCTAGTCCCCAGAGTTGCTGCGTTGATTTATTTTTTCAATTGCTTCATTTGATGTTAGATTGGTTTTGCATGCCCATTTGATTGTACAAAGAAGGAAAAGGGATTTTTATAAGTTCCGTTGAATTATTTTCGAATCAGAAACAATTTTAAAATGAGAAAATAGTCATTCCCTCAATATGCCATTATTAGATTTTTTGTTTTTGTTTTTGTTTTTTTCCAATTTGTAGGCTCCTTATTTTTCTTTTCCTTACAATAAAGTTTTTGCTTATATATATATATATATATATATATATATATATATATATATTTTTTTTCTTTTTTGAAGATTCGGCGTACCAGGATGACATGGACAAGGGCATAACAAACCTTGGTAAAAATTAACCACATGATCTCTTATCTCCTCTAAATTTGTACAAATATTCCCACCCATAGTCATTATAGAGATACCATTATTACCTCCAAATTTGTATAAAGATTCATCAATAGTCATCAAAGAGTTATTCTCTATCTTATTAATTTATTTTTTAATATGTTTGCGGACAGTCCTCAAATAAAAATCCACACATTGTTAAACAATGATGACATGACAAGATTTCGTAATTAATTAGATACTGAAAAATTCGAGATAGAAATGACAAAAGTAAAAAAAATAAAAAAAGTCACTCATTAACCCAGTAGTACAATTGAAAAAAAAAAAAAAAGATACTATTATTAATCCGACGGCATAAATGTTCATCGACTGAGACAGGATTAGGTGAGAACTGAAAACACAAAGCTAGATTATTGAAAGATTAAGATAGGCATGGTCCACGGTAATACTTTATGTTATTCAAGCTCACGTTATGACACAAACTAGTTCAGAGACAATGTAACTAGCTAATCTTTTGGTACCCATATATGGATCCCACTAAGTTACAACTTTAAGTAATTGCTGACTGGAAGATAATTTATAAGCACTTATATGTCAGTATGTAACTAGCTAATCTTACGAACCAAAAAAGTCACCCAAATTTTACAACAGTGAGATAAAGTGTATATATATATTTCTTTAAGTTTGCTAGTTTCTTTGCTAGTCGGTCTCTAATGGCCCTAGTTGCCAAGGCAAAACAATTTTTCATGGATATGTATTTTTACGTACTAAGAAAAGAGAAAAATTTATTATTCAGATGAACAAGGAGTAGGTAGTGATCAAGTACTGGTTGTAAGTTTGTAACATAGGAAATTTATGGAGTAAAGTAAAACAAAGGATTACAAGTAAATTAAGTTTAAGTAGTTCAGTTTTACTTGTGCTAATGACAACATCAACTATACGCTAAACCACATGAAACAAAATCAAATAGCTAAAGACTACCAGAAACAAAAACAAGGAACAATTTGGCATAACATTATGTCATGCAAAGCAACAATACTTCAGACTAGCGAGGATACAATTCGCTAATTGAAGCCTCATTTATAGATGCATGAACAGAAACGTCGCTTCTTGAGCTATACGGTGATGACAACGTATGCATAAAAAATGCAGGTTGTGATGGCACTGGAAGAGAGAGCGAATGACTGTTAAGCATGCGAAGCACCGAGTTCATGGTTGGTCTGTCAGCTACATTTTCTTGGACGCACAGCAATCCAATGTGGATGCATCTAATTATTTCGGGTCCAGAAACAAGTCTTATTGAGGGATCTATAACATTTGAAGCAGTCCCGTTCATCCAGTTTCTCCATGCCTACGAAGGTATGAAACACGCAGGTGCAAATTAGAGAGTAGACAATTTTGTAACCATTCATACTTTTCTAGTATTTTAGGCAAAAACACAGAGCAATATATAATAAAGAGATATTTGTACTTACATAGGTTAAAAGGTATTCTACTTGCTCGTCATGTCCGAAACAATTATTGCTTGATCTCTGGCCGCTCACTATTTCTAAAATTAACACACCAAAACTAAATATATCGGATTTGAACGAAAATTGCCCATGCATAACATATTCCGGAGCCATATATCCACTGCACACCAGAAAAGAAGTTGTAATTATCATTATTATTACGCGTATATGCATTATTTTCTTCTTACTTGTTGTCAGATCTTTAAGATTTTTGACTTTGATAAGAAGGGTGGCTTAAGTATTACAAAATAGTTAATAAACAACACGGTTTGTTAGAAAACCCGTCAAAAAAATAAAATAAAAAATCACACGGAGGTTATCCACAAACTGTCATCGTAAACATAGTTTGAACGAACCGTCCCCCACCCCACCAAAAAAAAAACCTCCCAAACTCCCCAAACTTCGTCAATTGCTGGCTCCATCATCTCCTTTCAAGAAATTAATGCAAACCGTATATTAATATACTTCATGTAAGAGAACTATCACCACAATTTACTTATTTCGATCAAGTAGTAGTATATTGTTATTGATAATACGTTTTGACATTTTTGTATAGATTTGTTGGAGTTTTGCCAAAGAAACGGACTTGATCAACCATTTAGGTTCATTTCTCCAGCAATTACACCGCCAAATTACGAACCGTCAAGATGGAGGACTTACAGAACAAGTCAACAACATGTGGCCGTTTTGCGGATCACACCAAGAGATCAAGTATATCTCGCACCATCCAATATCGAAATGCATCAGACATTGGCCATCATTGACCTGTGGGTGGAAAAGGTCCTTTAGTTTGATCCTCTTCGGCGGCCACTACATGTGATGACTTCAAAAGACTTGGGCGTATTTGTATCTGTTTCGTTTGCCGGTTTGAGTTAAAATTTTTATTTATTAAAAATTGAGTTGAGTTCATGATTTGAGTTGAGTATTTTGGTGTTCAAATTGGAATTTCAAAATTTTATCTTGAATTGAGTGTGGAAACACTGTTTAAGGCTTTAACTGAAGTTAGAACTGAGTGGTTCAACCAAATGCACGACTGACAATTGGGAAAGAACTTTTTGGAATGAAACTAACCATCCAAACAAATGTTTAATGTTGCATGTTGATAAATCATTTAGGACCTTCTGAGGTATGCGACGGTCCTTATGAAATAGGAAACTTTGAGTGCTGCTTTTTTATTTTACATTTATAAATGAAATGTAGGATTACCATGCTTCAGGGTAAGGGCATTTTATAATTGATGATATAGCTGAAGTTAGATTTGAGTGGGCATTAATTTTAAGTAGGTTCATTCGAAATGGTTGATGGAACTTGTAATTGCTATTGGATGTTGTTGGTAATGTAGATTAAGGTACGTAATATGTATATTATTTTCATTAGGGCTGAACATCGGTCGGTAACCAATCATTTTTGTCTGCTCGGTTCACCGACCAACCACATTGGTTTTCATGTAGGGAAACCAAACACTGGGCCAGCAAGAGTGAAAGCAGTTCGGTTAACCGTCCAAAATTGATTGATTTTGTGTTGGCCGATGCGTCAGTTTTGGAAGCCAAAGGTGTCAAGAGAAACACGTACGGTGAGGAGGAGAGAGAATGAAAATGGGCCGAGAGTAGTGGCTGATGGCGATTGGCAAATGATTACGGGAGGGTAAAGGGCTTGCGTCGGATAAGGAGAAGTGGGGCTACTGGCTGCACACGTTTTGTTTTTGGAAATAATTACACAAAAAATCTATTTTTAGAGTCATGTTTTAAAATATGTTAATTTTAATAATATTACGTATATGTCTATTTTGTAAGAAATAAATGTGTATAGTTCTTATTTTGTCATTTTATTATAATTGACATCAATTCATTTTTATACAGATTCTTTAATTTCCTTTTTTATTTTTTGCCGTTAATGATGAATATTTTTGTTGATAAATGTAAATCACCTTTAATAAACCTAAATTAGATATAGACATCAGAATAATTATAATAAATATAAAATATTTATTATAAAGATGATAGTTCATGCCAAATAATACAATATAAATATTAACAATAAAGATTAATGAAATTAAAATATTCACACTTTTCATATAAAAAAGCAATGAATTTTTTTATGAAAAAAACCTATTTATTTATGTAATCCATTACAAATCATATGGTTGTCATTTATGCCTTAACCAAACAAATTGAAGAATAATACAACAAATAGTATCAAATTAATTACAAAAAAAAAACTCTATTATTTATATAAATTAATAGAGATGGAATCGAACATATCTTTGTAATATGAAGGACTGATTTATTATACGAAAGATTTTTTTGAGATATTCTTTTTTTATTTAACTCATTCTCGTTTGTGAAAAATGATTTTGAGAAAACTTTTCTTTTTGGTTCGTTATGAAGATTTACACCTTCTTTACAATAAATATGTAAACATCTTAAATTCCTTTTTTTTTTGTAATTTCTTTATTTGTTATTTTCAATTCTTTATGAAAGATAGTATTATTTTTATAATTAGTTTTAACAAAATTAACATATGTCAAATCAATAGATATTTATATAAATAACCATTTGTTTTTGCTGCTTGGGATTACCAAATAAGTACTTACGACCTTAGTTATGGGCCTGGACTTAATAGTTAGGAAAAAAAAAAAAAGCTATGGGGTTGCTTGGGCGGGGCGTAGGCTAAGGATTGAGTTATGAAGTGGGAGGCCACAAAAAAGTGTTGTGGATTGATTTTTGTCCCTAATCTAAAAACTCTCCATTGGGATGATGTCATAAACTTAATAAAAATTTCTTTAATCTTTTTTTCCTATCTCTCCTCGTACCCCCTATCCCCCTCACGCGATAGCCATTCTCCTCTCTCTCTCTCTCTCTCTCCCACCGGTTAGAACCAGCGCCTCCTCGCCGGAAAGAAGTCGCCACCGCGACGATCAAATCCCCCTCCAGCCTCGCGATCGACTCCGGAATAGGATTCGCCTCTAGCCTTGCGATCGGCGTCGGAAAGAAGCCACCGCCGCGACGATCGGACCCGCCTCAAGCCTTGCGATCGGCGCCTGAACCGGATCGGCCTCCAGCCCTTGCAGTGGGAGCTGTAGCGAGCTCTCGCGATCAAAGCTGTTCCGGCCGGTGTCACGAGATCGGCCGTCGGGATCTGAGCTCGGATCTATTCAGATCCAGTCTCCTTCGTCCGCGTGCGACCATGGCCAAGGAGATCCGATCTCCACCATGGGCGGCGGTGTGAGACTACTTCTCAGGCACGTCTCCTTTAAAGGCAATGACAAAGTTGTTGGGTGTGTGGTGGCGGGGACAGTTTGCAAATGGTTGGATGCAGAATTCGAGGTCTGAGTTTGCAAATGGTTGGATGTTTTTTTTTCCCGGATTATTTCTTATTATTTTTCTGATTTTGATGGAACTTTGTTTTAGATTGTGGATTGTTTTGTTTGTGTATTCTAGATTTTTATGGTTTTTGTGAAATTATTGACGCATACGTCTTTCTTTTTTAATGTCCTAAAATTTTAATGGGAGATTCGTTGTTATTAAAGAATTTTATCATATATAATTCATGTTTTGTTATATTTAGTATTTTTATATTATCTTAATAAATTTAATGAAATTTTTTATATAAAAAAAATATATATCATAAAAAATTTAAATCATGCTAAAAAAAAGGATTTTTAAGAAACTGAAAATCATACTTGAGAAAGATATTTATAAAAAACCTAAAACCTATTAACAATCAATCATTATATGATAAATAATTAATCATTAAAATAAAGATAACAATGACATCAAAAAAAATAAGGAAAATAATTTGAATCATGAAGGAAAAATATGTTAAAAGAAACATTTTTAAAATTAAAAAAACATTATATTTAGAATAAAAAAGAAAATATTCTGATCACATATTAAACCAAAAAAAAAAAAAAGGTGAACCGCAAAATCGTGAAAGAAAATAATAATGAAATGTTGAATCAGAAAAATCCTTTTAAATCAATAACCAAAAAAAAAAAAAAAAAGAGTGAGTGTTCTTTACATACCCGGAGTATAACATAACAAGTAAAGGATAAAAAAATGAATACCACAAAAAAGAAATATAAATGAGGTTATTTCTCAATCATTTCAAAATAAAAAATAAAATAAAAAAAAAGAAAGTGAAAAACTTATTTGGATTTATTAAAACTAATTCACATTTATCAGCAAAAAAAAAAAAATATAAATCATTAAAATAAAAAATAAAAAGGGAAGAAAAAAAATCTATATGAAATAGAAATGATGTCAGTTACAACAAAAGAGTAAAATAGATATTATAAATATTTGTTTTTTTTACGGCAAAAGCAAAAGAGTAAAATAGATATTATAAATATTTGTTTTTTTTAATAGACAATATTGTTAAAAATAGATATATTTTAAAATGTGAATTTAAAATAAAATTTTTGTGTAATTATTTCTTTATATCTAAATTCTGAAAACCTTCTTCATCTTTCGAAAACCTTCTTCATCTTTGCCGATCGAACATCAAGGCGGTGCTGCTTCCTTGACAACTACCATCTTTGCTGATAACCGAACAACTGAACAACGAGGAACTCAGTCGGTTTCCGTTCTAAATCGAGTCCCATATCCCCTCCCGACCACCGAGCCGCCCATTGCTTGGGTGGTTCAGTTCACCGGCCGACAACGTCGGTTCCAACGTTAGTTGGTGCTCTCCGGTCAAGTTGAGTGGTTGATGGCAGTCGGTGTTGGTTTTTCGGTTAATTCTTTGAAATTTGAGCCTTTTAATGAATTACACAGGGACATCCATAGGAAACTAAAAACCATAAATATTTTCTGAAAAAAAAAATGTCGTGAAAAGTGTCGTGCCTATGATCAGAAATGGCGCGACAATTAGAACCTTCAAGACAATTTTTAATTGTCGTGGTATGATAGATATACCATCTAATGGTTTTTAGCTGTCAGGATATCTTTTTAGTACGGTTTTCAATTGTCATGAAATAAAAACTTTTACTACTGCCTGAAGGAAAGCATTTGTGGAAGACAACACCATTATAATAATACTAATATAATGTAGATTCGGTTAAGAACTTACTAGGTCCCAACAATTCGACTTGTTTTGTCATGTGTTTGATTACCAACAAACAACCTTGCCATCCCAAAATCTGAAATTTTTGGGTGCATTTCTTCATCTAACAGAATATTACTAGCTTTGAGATCTCGGTGAATAATTCTCAGATGAGAATCTTCGTGAAGGTAAAGGATCCCTCGAGCAATGCCACCAATGATTTTGTGACGCTTATCCCAATCCAAATTTGCACGCTTGGTTGGGTCTGCATTTTTGTACAAGAAAATACTCTTCATTCACCATACGAGAAACAATCACAAAAAATGAAATATATTTCCTATATAAGGTTATGCAGAGAAACGGAAACCTTACCAAATAGGAAGTAATCAAGACTTGCATTTGGTACAAACTCATAGACAAGAAGCCTTTCATCTCCTCTTAAGCAGAAACCAAGTAGCCTAACAAGACTACGGTGTTGAAGCTTGGCAACTAACAGTACCTCATTCTTAAATTCTAGATCCCCTTGGGCAGATTGCTTGGACAACCTTTTCACAGCTATGTCTTGTCCATTAGTAAGTCTTCCCTGAAATATTTACAACAAAATGAATTGCACTCGATTTGGTACCCTACATGTGACCAATTTAGACATAAAGATATCCGTTGCTTACGTTCTTACCTTGTAAACGACACCAAATCCACCATGTCCAAGCTTATTTTGCTCAGAAAAATTATCTGTTGCATCGCTGATGGTTCCAAAATCGTATTGCAAGGACTCCATAGATACAAATTTGTCTTCTTCAGCTTTGTATAACGGGCGAGCTATATACATATAGGTCGTATGAGGAGTTGTAAAATGCTATCTATTTATAAGTAGGTCAGCATTATGTAGCTTTCGCTAACAAAAAAGAAAATATATTATGCGTTCAACTTACTTCCAAGATTCTCCTTTGCCTTCCTATTTCTTAAGTAAAAGCAGATGCAGATTAGTAGTAACAGAAAGGCAACAACAGACGGCACAACTATTAGGGCCACAGTTTGCGGTGTGTTATTTTTTCTACCTGCAAAACACCCAAAATTTGTCCATTCATAACTATCATAGGAGTTGAAATTATCAAACGAGTTTCAAAGTTTAAACAAACTCTGTTTTTAGCCAGAGTGACATAACATACTTCAAGAGCCGCCATGCGCTTCTAGCACGAAGAGGGGGAGGGGAGGGAAAAAAAAAAAAAGAAAAAGAAAAACCTTTCCGGCGCTTGTTCCATTGGTCGAAGGAGAAGGAGGAAGTATTTGGGGTTGCGGTGGCGGCGGAGGAGGTGTATTATCTTCTAGGTCATAGAAGTGGTTAAAGTCGTAATTAATCATACAGCTAGGCAAAGCAACGTATGTGCCAAGCCTCCCATAACAACATTCCTCAAGGCTTTCAATGGCCGCATCTACGCAATCATTGCAATCTTTGCCCGACAAGTCCGGCGTGCACTGTACAAGCCCGTATACCGGCCCAAAGTGGTTTGGGACAGTTGTGTTTCCCACTGCGTACTTACGAGAAGAACCACTCGTCACAGCTCGATCTCTCAGGTTCTCAAATAACTCCACAAGTTGTCGATTGAACACGTCCACATCTGACGAGACATTTTTCCCATTCGTATATCTTAAAGAAGGATCGGTCTCCATGATGCCGGATAAGTTGCGGTTGGAGTAGCGCAGGGTACATTTTTCGTACCAACCGATGGCCTCCTTCTCATTAGGACAAAGCTGCGTGAGGACCTTCGAGGCATCGTCAAGGCAGCTGTGACAATCCTCTGGATTGACATATCCTCTGCAGAGTCCGGTGGCGAAGACTTTATCGAGCCTTTCGCCGTGGGACCTGGAGTAAAATCCGGTGTCGATGTTTTGGATGGAGGTGAGGGAATAGAGGAGGGTATAGAGGTTGCTCTGGTACGTGCTGTTGGTGGTGTAGTTGCCTTGCTCGCTTATACAGTAGTAATCTAGGAAGCTTGGTTGGGCTTTAATAGTGGGACTTAAGAACATCACGACTAAGATGGGAGAAAAGAAGAAGAGCACTACTCTTGAAGGAGCTGCCATTGCATTATTAAACTCCGATCCTTTATTAAAAAACTTCATAAAAAAAAGGCTATTTGCCTCTAAATCTTATAATAAAATTAGTGAAGAGGAAAATTGGCATATAACTTTGAAAAACGGAGTCAACTTAGGAAATTTTTTTTTTTGACGGTAGAGTTGAGAGATTCAAACTCTTTACCTTATTATAAAATCAATCATCGTAAAATTATGGCCATACTAAGGATGAAATTACTAGGAATTTTCCCTTTTGTAATTATTCTCTATTTTCTTACTCCACATTTAAAAAAAAAAAAAAAACTTCGTTTTCGGATTTCTTTGGAATATTGTGAGGGAGGCAGTACTTGAATGAAAAATCTGCACATCGTTACATAACGATCACACAAGATAGGAAATTCAAGATAATAATCACCACGAAAAAAAAATTACCTAAAAGAAAAGAAAATGGAAGGGGTACGGTAGGACCACTAAATTTTTTACTCTATTTTTCACTTCAAAATATTCATTTTTGTCTACTCTCTGCTCTGATCTCTCTCTACAAACCCAATTCCTTCAACAGAGGAAAGCCCGAATTTTTTTAGGAGAAAGAGTCAAATAATATTATTACTTTTTTTTCAAAATTTAAAGAAATAAAATAATATATTTTATAATATTTTAGATAAATAATATATTTAAAGTAAATTATTTATTTACAAAAGAGTAAATAAATTATTTATTAGTAAATGAAATCTTTATATTAATAAAATTATAATTTTGTCCAAGTCAATAAAAGATTCACATATCAACAAATCAGTATAAAATTTTACTCTAACAGTGATAGTCGAGTGTCGTTTCAATCAAGACATAACTCTGACTAAAAATATGAACGAGAGGTATTTTCAGAACATGCTAAGTCCAAAATCTAAGTAAATACAAAAGTCACCTACAATATCGAACCTTGTTTTGATGGTTAAACATATTTATAAATATTAGTATTTATATGATTCTTGAATGCGATCGAGATGATGGAAATATTCTGATTGTGCCTCTATTCTATGAAATGCAATTATCTCCTTTTGAGAGATGATCATTACATAAATGCAAGATCACCTTATCAAACATGCGGCTAATGAAAGTGAAAATTTTATTAAGTGTCATACTAACCTCTCCAAGGAGATGAGGAATTCTAAATATGAAAGTTATAATCTTGGATGTTGTTGGAGGGTTAATAAACATGATTGGACCAAAAAAAAAAAAATGTCATGCATTACTATTTGCCCTTTTCTTTTATGAGAAACACATACCTTGTTTGCACATTATTTGCATCATTATTCGTGTTATAGGTAATCCGGATAAGAAACCCGTACCTTAGCCTTCTCGATGGACTGGTAAGGCAGACGCGATGGCGATGGAGGCAAAGGGTGTTGAGATAACTCCAAAGACTATATTCCGCTTAGGAACGTCCTTTGAGTATTCATTATGGTTAAGACTTGTTAGGCCTAATTATGACTAAATATAATGAGTTTTCATTATGAAACAGACTTACGATTTATTATCGCGTTTTAAGCTAAGTAGTGTGAGAGACTTAAGATCCAAATACTTGCTATATTCTTATAATGCATGCTTCTCTAAGTCCTTTGAAAATCTACTTTCCATATTAGTCAGCTACTTAGTTATTTACTTGAATTACTATAATTTTACACCAGCAATGATCGAAATAAGTTTCGAACTCAAAAAATAAAAGCATGAAATTTTAGGATCCTAGTTTATTAATTAAAGCCAAGTAATTATGTTAAGCAACGGTTCGACAAATCAAGTAGTTATAAAAGGTGAGCGGCATCGGTAATGGAATAGAGGAGGCCGTATGATAAGCGACAATAATGCATCAACGACAACAATATTAGGAAATGGCTTGTATATTAAAAAAATAAATAAATAAATAAGTTATTCTTGTGGTCCCTATCCTTTTTAGAAAGTTATGATTTAGTCTCAATCTTTTTTTTTTTGGACTAAAAGATCCCTAAATTCTTTAAAAGGGTGCAAAATTATCCTTTATTTTAACAGACAAAAATTTAACAAAAAATGTCACGTCAGTCACAAATGAATTACTATTTAGGGTAACTAAGAGTTTTTTTATTTTTTTAATGATTCAATTTACATGTGTCATACACGTGATCTATTTCATCCAATTTTTAGTCTTGTTAATAAAAGGGATAAATTTACATCCTTTTAAAGTGTTTATAGACCTTTTAAGCACTGAAAAAAAATATTGGAGATCAAATTACAGTTTTAATAAAAAGTAAGAATTAAACGAATGATTTATCCAAAAGAAATAACAAAAAAAGAGAGAATCTGAGCTAAATATAAATGACGAGAGCAATCAGAGAAGCACCATAATTATTTTTAATGATTACAAATTTTGAAAACAAAATAACTTGAAATACAACAGTCACAGGCATGGTGCGTGACATCCCAAAACGAGAACAAAAAGAAAAACGAAGATTGATTTATAAAATGACATTGACTAAGGGAGAACATAAAGTTTAAAGGTTAATTTTATAAATATCACTGACTTATAGATCAAATTTTATGTTGGCTGTTGATTTTTGATATTATACCTCATATTCTCTTAATTTTTTTATTTTATAACAACAGTCACTCTGTCAATATTATTTATTAAAAAATTATACATAAACAGAACATGTTTTGAGCACCTGAGCTTTATTTATAGATAAAGTCATAATCAAATATATTTTAGAAGAAAATTATACATGAATCAAAGATAATTTGGAAGTAAATCGTACTTTAATTAAACCTATATAGCACAAACTTTATGTCATAGAGCTATTTTCATGGTACAGTTTTTCTACAAAAACATTTATTTATGATTTTAGTCTTAATTAAGGCTCATGTGATTTGAAATTGTTTAATTTTCATTCAGTTTTTGACGAAATACCGATGTACGAATCATTTTGTAACAACACAAATGGTCAAGGTAGTGTGACGTATAAAATTAAAAGTTAAGGAGTAACTTTAATCTGAGAGTAATAATTCATGGGCCATTTGTGAAAAATAACCCAAAATTTAAAAGCCAAGACAAAGATTAAAAACAACAAAATTTCAGGAAAAATAAAAAGAAGAAGAACAATATAAGTTCGGATAGATTGTTGCAGGTATAGTCGAATAATAATTTCAACTTAATTCTACTACAACATAAAGAGTTCGAATCATCCACCTCAAATTAAATAAATAAATTTAAAAAAACTCGTATATGGAACATAAAACAACAACAACAGCAACAACTAGAAAACAATAGTAACCATCACAGACGAGGTGTCACAAACGACAACAATATATAATTTTTTCATATAATTAAAGAGGAGAAACAAAAGCCAGCAATCAAATTTATAAAAAAGAAGAAATTGAAAAAAGGAAAACAAAAATATAGAAAATTAAATCCAATCTCCCTCGATGACAAACCAAACAAAATAAACAATCCTCAATAGATGGTAAATAAACCCAAACTAAACTTAGGATCACTTATAAATCTTGAAACCCTTCGTCATTCAACACAAAATTTACAAGTACTTTTTTCTAAATAAATTATTTATTAAAAATATGATATTTACCTCAAATATTTCAAAATATGCTGTTTATTGTAATTTGAAAAAGTTAAGGCAGGAGACCGTGTCAAATACCAATCAGAGAAAGTGACTTAAAAAGTGAGCACTTACATATTTCTCATTATGGACCAGTAATTAGATCTACTCCCTCGAAGACATTTTTACGTCGTTTGTTGTACTTCCACCAAATTTTGTCATGATCGCATCACCACTTAAAAACCTGATTTCTACCTGATCAATACAGGCCATATTGCACCACTAAATTAAGAAGAAATTATAGGAATAGTCCATTTAGTGCATATATATATATGTAAAGAATTTTTGTCCCATTTTGATTATTGGTTCAGATTTTTATTGTGTTGATTTCTTGTTATATAGTATTATAATAAGGATAAAAATCCTTAAGCCATTACAAATATAAGTAATATTCATCATATTTACTCTTTTTGGGGTATTCAAAAAAAAAAAACCATAATTAAATTCTATATAATGAAGGAATAAATATACGTTTGGACCGTTATTCTACTTTTAAAAGGACCAGATAACTAAGTCTTCATTCTTCTCAAATTGATAGGTGAATTAAAATCGAGTGGATAATTTGGGGGAAGGAAGAATGTTAGTGCAAGTCGGATCCAAGGTACATTATAGAATGGTTTTTCAAGGAAATTAAACAGGGAAGTAGTCATATTGCGACACCTTTGTCTGTAAGGTTTTGAATGACTAATTCTGCTATTTAATAAAAGTATCTCCAATACAACGTTAAATTATTATGTTAATAGTAAATTTTAATATTTTTAATTTGGATTAAAAAAAAAATGCTATCTAAGACCATTTTCAATGCATTAATTAAAGTCAATGTCATATTTTTAAAAAAAAAAAAAGGTGAAAATAAGTATTATCTTACTTTATATTCTAATACATAATGTTATTTATACATTTTTGCCATTATTATTGTGTTTTGGAACTTATAAAATTGAATATATATTTGGTATTTAAATAGATTAAAAAAGAAAATATTACAAAATGTTAAATTTAGTATTGACAATACCCTATGACAAATTTCCACAAAATTTAACATATTAAAAATTTAGTATAAAATATAACACTCAGTTAGAGAGCCTTTTTTTCATCTCAATGACAATTTACCATTGCCACAAGTTTTTTAGCATTGTATCGAAGATGCTCTTATAAAGTATTATCTTTGATACTAAATTTTGCATATGCTATATATTGTGATAAATTTGTCACACTGTATAACCAATATCAAATTTAATATTTTGATTTTTATTAATTATTATCTTTTGATTTTTTTCGTGTAGATTATTTTCTGTTGTCATTGCCCTTTATTTTCCGCAATTGCTGCAGTCGTTCCACCGATTCGTAGACTTCAACATCTCCATTTTTCCTACAGCGCGTGTTTGGACCATGGAATACGAAAAAATCAACATTTCAAGAAAAAAGTTGATCAATTCCCATTTTGATTATCCCTAAAATACGTTAGAGGAAGGAGACTTTTCGTATCCGAAATGTGAAATTTCTCTTTCTGTCTTCTTTACCTTTGCCCCATCTATGGAAAATGCACAGTCAATTCTCACAAGACGATCTCGATCGGCTCTTTCCGGCTCCACCTTTGTCCATCAACCTCTCAGTTCTTGCGTTTTTTTCTTGGCCACATTATTGTCCTCCATCTTCACATGTTGCAAACTTTCCACCGTGGTCCCCTAGTTTTAAAATCCATGTATTCAAATGTGCTCCTCCCTTGTCTTTACCCACTGACAGAATCTTTGTATACATGAAGTATTGTTCAAGTCAAGCTGTTTATATATATGTGTATATATAATATAAAGCAGTTATCGATCTCAATTTAGACGTATAATTTATGTATTCATTTTTTTAATTGCCTATGATTTATGTATTTGTTTTGATTCAATTAAAAAAAAAAAAAAAAGAGGGAAGTAATGAAGATGGCGGAAAACAATAATAATAAATCTTGGGCATGGTTCGATTTCAACTTAATGTGAGAAAGCAAACAAACAGATGTAGCACAGTTGAGAATTGACGTTTAAAATCAGCTTTTTGATTTTAAACAGAGATGTGAAAGTGGAGGAATGATGTTTTTATTCTCCTTTAATCTTTCTTAACCCCATTAGCTCCTCTAACAAGTTATGACGTGCTGTCAAATTTTTTAGTGGTGAGACAGCCAAGGGGATATCAATTTGGGAACACTAGATCTAGACTCTCTTCTTTTTTCTTTTACTAAGTGTTTCCCATTGGATTATTTGGATAGAAGGTTTTAGGGAAGCCTCTTTTTTAGAGAGTTATAATTATTATTATTATTATTTTAATTTATGAACAAAAGGAGGATAATTTATGTCAAAATAATAACTAGTACATAGTTTGGCACCTATTAACTACTTAATCCTCCATCAGGTACCCAACTCAAAGTTTATATCAAACTAAAAAAGAAAAATATTATAATTGGTCCACAAAAACAACTCACAAAAAGCAAAAAACCAGAAAAGAAATCGAAATAAAATAAAATTGCATCCAAAAAAATCTACAACTAGGTCATGAATCCTTCTTTGTCAGCATCAGAAATTGCGGATGTACGATCTACTTCCAAACAAAATTCCTCCTTAAAAACCTTTATTTGGTAAATTTTAACAACAACAAAAAAAAAAACCCCCAAAAAAAATAGAAAAGAGAAAAAAAGATGAATGATCTATATATCCGCTATGATGCTGTTCATTGTTGACGAAACCTGTAAGAAAGAATCCCTCTACGTCTCTAGCGAAAAGATCCAAACAAAAAGGTGGTTCATCGAACCAACTTGTAGCGTCTTGCCAATTTATGCTTCCAGAAGCTAAATTTAGTGGACACCAACCATTCTAGCATTATATTTACAAAAAAAAAAAAGAAAAAAAATCCTAGCATTATACATTTACAGGACAACGTTACGTGGATCAGTCAATTTTAATCCATAAATCTATTCCAACTGTATAATTGGGAAGCAAAAAAGATTGCATTAACGACACCAATAAGCTCAGCCTCGAAAGCAAAGGCAATGCCAATAAGAATGGTGGAACATTCTTTTCAAAAGCATTTAGAAATTCTAAAATACGACCACAAGAAGTTGCCAAGACCAGGACTACCATTGGTAGCTTCATCTGTATTGATTTTAATCCAATCTAGAAAAGGAGGGAACCAATGAACAAGGGTAAGCGAAGAGCATTCAATAGTCTCTCTAGAATTTTCAGCCTTTCTAAGAATCAACAAAGCATTCAATCTGTTGTGCATTCAACCTTCACCCAACTTATCGGCCTCTTAGTCACGAGTAAGGAAATAATGATTAAATTAGGGATTTTAGCTCCATCAAAAATAGTTTGGTTACGATAATTCCATAACATGTAACCAAAAACACAAATAACCGTAACCATCCAAATCTCGTGTATTTACTCATTTTGTGATCAATTCTATTGCCCAACCTACATGATTCAAATTATTTGACAACAATTGAAGACTTCCTGAAGGGCATTCCAAACATATCTAACCATAGAAAATTGGATAAATAGATCATCATGACCAGTGGTTTCTTCCACATTCTGACAACGAAAGCATCTATAGGGTAAAACGAATACCGGTTCACTTTTGATTATCTTTAGTAGGGATAAGATTATGTAAAAGGCTCCAAAGAATCAAAGAACACCTAGGCAGGAAAGTTCCCCATTCAACAATTTCTCAACAACTTCTCTAAGAATCAAGAGAGTAGATCTTTCACATCGTTTTGATTTCATTATGCTGTTTTGCATATGACGTTCTTTTGTTTTCATTTTGTGATTTGGGATTGAAACTTGCTAATTTACTATCTTTTTTATTTTATTTAATAAAATGTATGGAATGAATAGATGACAAGGGTGCTAGTGAAGTGCCACCCTACTCGGGATGTATGGGCAACTATTGATTTTTGTCACAAACAAATTAACTTTTTGAAAAAAAAAAAAAAAAACTTTTTTGACAATATCACAATTTATTTCCTTGTTGTAATTTTTTAATTTTTTTAATTTTTGAGGGGATTGTCCTTGTCTTATATTTTCTGTCATTCAGGCAGTCGTTCCACGAATTCGTAGACTTTGAACGTCTCCATTTTCCTAGAGCGCATATACGAACCATGGAATTGGAAAAACTGCTAACATTTCTAGAAAAAGTTGATCAGTTCCCATTTTAGTTATCCCTAAACTACGTCAGTGCTAGTCAAGTTGGTGATATTCTGCTCCGGATTTTTTTGGCAATCCTGCAGATGACTCTAAATTTAAATGACCTTTCATTTTCTTTTGGCAAAAAATATAAAATAACTAAAAACTTTCATTCAGCTCTAGGTTCTTTTCCTTGCCATCGAAGTGGCTTTTTTATAATGCCACAGACGTGGCATTCATGTAAGCCACGCAACAACTAGATTTCAATCTGGCTATAAAATAAGCCACAAGGAACCAATATTAGTTAAGCATTCACACTTTCTGATCATACAGTCAAAAATGAGTTCCTCAAGAGTACTAAAACTAATCTTGATTCTTCCCCTTTTCCTACACCTTCTCATCACTCCCAACCATGCCGACCAAGGCTGTACGCTGACTGCTGAATACTGCTGGGACTGTTCCGACGTTGGCAGTTACAGCGCCAACAGTGTCTACAAAGAAAACCTCGACAGGCTCCTAACTTCCATATCTTCATCATCAACCAGCGACCAAAATTTGAAGGGGTTTTACAACACTTCTTTTGGACAAAACGCCGACAAAGTCAACGCGATCGCTCTGTGCCGGGGAGACCTCACACCGGACAAGTGCCGTAGTTGCTTAAACGAATCGCACTATAACCTGTTGCAGAGTTGTCCCAATAAGAAGGAAGCGATATTGTGGGATGAGCGTTGTATGCTACGTTACAGCTTCAACGACTCTATATTTTCGGTAGAGGAGGACGAACCGAGTAAGGGGTTTGGAAGCCCACAAAATAGATCAGATCCAGAACAGTTCAATCAGAAGCTGAAGCCCTTGCTGGATGACTTAATAAATAAAGCTGCAGCCGGTGATTCATTAAGCAAGTACGCTCATGGAAATACCACAGTGCCGAACGCTGAACCAATTTTTGCGCTTCTTCAATGCACACCTGATTTGAGCCTGAAGGAATGCAATGATTGCCTACAAGATGCTTCCTCACGGCTTCCGCTATGTTGTGAAGGAAACCAAGGGGCGAGAATTCTTAAACCCAGCTGTAATCTCAGGTATGAGTCGGGACTTTTCTTCGAATCTGACAATGCAGTAAACGTTGACAGCACTCCTCCAGCGTCACCTAATTCCCCTACAAAAGGTATCGTGGAGCTCTGTTTTCTTTGTTTTCTTGAGGACAAATTCTCACAAAAGAAATGCAATTTGGCAATGTGTTAACTAATCATTTTTTGCAGAAAAGAGTAATACGGCAAGGACTGTTGTTGCTGCTGTTGTTCCGACTGTTATTGCGGTCATGCTCATCGGCATTTGCATTTTCTAAAAGCTAAGGAACCGTGGTCAAAAGCATGGATCAAGTAAGTTTGATTTGATTTGTTGCTGCATCCGATTTAATTTCAGAATTCCTCTGTTGGCAGTACTGCGTGATAAGGAAAGTGATAATCAGTCACAAACGTGATCAATGGGATTTGTATTTAAGTGTAAATATTTAGGAATCATTTATTCCAGTATTGGAGATTTGTTAGGCTTTCTAATTTTGTACACATTGTAGACAAGTATATATAGTACACATTTACATCAATGATTGTTGGAAAAAACCATTCATAAAAATTCTCTTTCTCTCTCAATCTTTTATTGTAGCAGAGCGTCCTTAAACTTTAACGAGTGAAACCCAAATGGCCGAAGTCCCCACCCAAAATCCCAATCCAAATTCTACCTTAGTAAGTGTCAATTCTGTCAACAACATAGCTCCTCTGTCAAGCAATGTCTGTCCTTTAAATACGTACCAAGAGACTATCTTAGCAAATGTCAATTTTGTGAACAACAAGGTCACACAGTCAAGCAATGTCCATTATTTAAATACATGCCAAGAAAATACCAATCACTACCTCAAGCTCATTTACCGTTCTTGCATCCCAATGGCTTATTGACTCTGGAGCTTCACATCATGTCATTACAGACCTCAATAGTATGTCTTCTCATTCTAACTACACTGGCTCCGATGGTATTATGATTGGCGATGGCACCGGCCTCTCGATTACCCAAATTGGATCCACAACACTTTCTTCTCCTTCCAAATCTTTTCATTTATTAAATGTTCTTTGTGTTCCCACTATGAAAAATAATTTGATTTTCGTCTCTTAATTTTACCTTAACAATAATGATTCTATTGAATTCTTACCCAACTCTTTTAATGTGAAGGATCTTTGCAAGGGGGCAATTTTTGCACGGAATAACTAAAGATGGTGTCTATGAATGGCCATCGCACTCCTCCAACAATAAACCATTGCTTGCATTCGACTTTACGCCGTGTCTTGCAACAGTTTATTGGTGTCCAATTCAAAGTCGTCGAGTTTTTGTGTAATTCGTGTCATTGTAATAAAAGTGTTACAACCCGACTATTCAAGTTTGTAGCTTTACTTATGAGCATTTAAATCATGAGTTTAATTTATTTTTGGGTTAAGTTAGAACGGATTTTCACGGTGACTTTGGTAGAACGAATATATTTTCAATTAGTTAGAATGTTAGATTATTATTATTATTATTGCAACAAAAGTTTCATTCACTTATATAGAAATATATGTTATCAAAGTTCTGTATGGTAGTGTTAGTTTTATTATTATTATATATGTTTGTTAGTTATAAAATAGATAAATGAATAAATGCGCATATACATAGATAGAGTAACCAACTTAGGCTTACCTTTATTTATACGTAGACTCTTCGTTTGTTTCCCCAGTTTTCCATTATGCAACCCACAACAGAGAGGGGGAGAGAGAGAGAGAGAGAGAAAAGTCCCTTGTTCTATTTCAATTTTGTTAAACCAATATTATATTCCCACCGCTAGACATAAGAAGAAAATCTTCAATTACTTTCGTATAAATAAGTAATTAATTTCACTGCCCTAAACTAGCAGGTGATCAATTACTTTGCACGTGAAGTCTAAATACCCTTAAGCGCATCAAATTCCTTTTTTTTTTTTTAACTAATGAAATAAATTAAACATCAGGACTATCATGTAGTATAGTCATATAAATAATATCTTATAGTCCAAGCTTGATCTAAAACAAAATTTGGGTGTCACAATTCTCCCTCTCTTATAAAAATTTCGTTCTCAAAATTTAATGATTCTAATGTCTCCAAAAAATAAATATGAGTAAATTATTGATCCTACAACACTCTATTTATATCACTAAAAACGTATTTATTATGATATCATACTGTAACGTCCCCTAAACCAGTATGTCAATTACTTTACACGTATTGTCCGATGGAGTCTGAATACCCTTAAGCGCATTACATTCTTTTTTTTTTTTTTTAACTTATGAAATAAATTAAACATAAGGACTATCCTGTAGTATAGTCATATAAATAATATCTTATAGTCCAAGCTCGATCTAAAAATTAGAATCGGCTTCAACGGTGTAAGGCAATCTACATAAAAATATAGGATCAGAAGTTAACGGCAAGCACTTGGATGGCAACCATACAAGCAAGCCAGCTGTCACATTCTCCTATAACTCAAGCATGACATGTCCCATAAAGAATAAGAAAAAGTGTGAAGAAGAAATGAAGGCAGAAAAAAAAAACAGAGAGAGAGAGATGGAAATGTTAGAGGCAATGAGAGAGGGGAAAAAAAAGTTTCTACTATCTAGTAAGCAACTAATTGATGTAAGTATACCTTCCACTGCATCACTTAAACAATATTATATTTTGAAACATGTTTTCAGTTATGCTATTTGTTATTATTTTTCATAATTAATTCGAAGAGATTCAAAGAACTTATTTTTATGTATGGTGTGAAATCTCATGCTTGTTAGAACCAAATCAGATAAAATTTAATATGCAATAGGTGTATGGGTTAAGAAGGTTGAGATAAAGTATATATTGATGTGCAAAAGTTTGTTGAGGGGTATAAACCGTTAGAATTAAAATGTGAAAAACCTAAAAATGTCATTTGATAAAGAAAAATATATAATACACATATGCGTGCAGATCGAAATTAGATGCAAAATTAAAATACATTTGATGTGGAATTAACATATGTAAAAGTAAGGATTTGTAGACACAATGTCTCACAAAAGTGCAAGAGTAATTCATAATTTCATGGACATTTTTTAACCGTTTATTAAGGGAGTTGAAATCCCTAATATTAATGACATCTCAACTTTACATCAGAACTTTTCCTCTCTTTCATTTTCAAAAAATTCAAATTTTAAAAGTCTATACATTTTTTATTTTAAATCGAAATAAGATGATTTTTATATCAAAATGCTCGTAACGAGGAGACGAATAAAAAAAATTCATTTTGCATCAAATTTTTTATATCACATAACTTTTCCAAAAATTTTCTTTTCAAACACATATTTTCAACCTAACTTTCAAAAATATCATCTCTATATGTATCCCAAACTAGTCCTAAAATTAAAACTAACAGCACTATATTAAAAATTAAAATAATTAAAAAAGCTAGGGGCCATTCCCCCTTCCCCTGTCATTGACCATGCATATAAGTAAGAAAATTACCATAATGTCCAACCTTTCCTTTATTTTCATTTGGCTTCTTCTCTCTCCACGCCTCGCAGGAGTCTTCCATCTTCCTTGAACCCTTTTTACTTTTTCTGCTGCAACTCCAAGATCCTAATTTCCTTCCTACTACGACAACAACAGGTTGCTGTACCGGTTGAAAAATGCAAGTTGGGATTTTGTTTTTTAATTTCCTCAAAGAGCACATATTAAGAGTTAGAATTTATTGTAAACGCCAAAGAGACTCAGCAACTGTTGTTTACACCATACCCGCCACTATCGTCCATGGAATCTAAGTTTCGATTTCCAGCATATTATTAGCTTTAAAAATTGAATTTCATTAATTTGTTTCATCTATCATACTTTAAAAATATATATAGTGTTGGGATTGTCCAACCCCATTATCTCTTCTCCCAGTCTTCTCTGAAGCCCCAAAAAGTGGGAAAAAAAATCTGATCCTCATCAATCGTGATTTTCGGGTTAATGATTATTCGTGTTACCTTGTTGGACATTAGATTTCTCTCTGATTCAGGACTACTACTCTCAACACCATCCACACAACCAAAACAGGAGCAAATTAATAATAATAATAATAATAATAATAATAATATCACCATGGACAGAATTCTGAAGCTTCTCCTGATATTCTATGTGTTTACCACTCTGTTTTTTCATATTCGTCGACTTAGATATGCCGGGGCAATACAATGACGAACAACGGGCGGTTTGCGAGCTGCAGCGACCTGCCGTTTGCTGAACTCGTTCTTTAGTTTCAAAATTTGCAGTCTCGAAGACCACATTTTTAATTATTTCTTCCTCTGAGGCAGCACTGCAGAAGTTATCAGCTATGGTTTTAGCTTACCATGACAAGTAACAATCCAGCCATTGATTTTCTGATCGAATAGTTCTCAATCATGTGCCGCACACATTCGGTAAATTGGGGATGCCGGACACAAGACCAATCCTATATATATATATATATAGAAAATTGAAAACATCTGTGAGCATAAAATGAGTGAACAAATATGTAAAACCATGAAATAGCTAATTAGAGAAGCCGCATATTACTGAACTACCATTAGCTTAGTTCAAGGTTGTAACGAAAGGAGATTTTGTTTAGTTTAAATCATGTAGATATATATATATATATATATATATATATATATTTTGATATAGACGGATTTGTCTCCTTAACTAATAGTTGAACTGTATTTGTATCTTTTTGCTAATTAGAATTATGTACTTGTATTATAAGGTTAATTATGAATTGAATGGTTATAATTGAGAACTTTATGGATATATAATTTTATTTTAGTGGCAAAGGTGATTTAAAGTATTGGAAATAGTAAGAAATTGAGGTATAGATTTTTCAATTGTATCACAAGAACAATATTAACATGTTTTGTGTCTATGCAATTTCTTATTTTATATCTATTTTGTGTTTATGAAAGGATACGCTTCATGGCATTTTGATATGTGCATTTGCGCATTCATGACATTGTTTCACAGGCATATTTACAAAAGAAGAAGCTATTGTACCAAAATGAAGCTGTGTGAAGCATTGTTTAGTTACCTAAGTAGGCAAGGGACGGGTAAGGGATTGACGGACCTAAATATTAGTGGTGGCATCCCTTGAGGCGAGGTTCTCAATAACGAGTAGCTACTACGACTGAAAAGCAACTAGTTCCGTTAAACACACGGCCTATCCAGTATTAAGCTAGATTTTACACTGGACAAGGCCCATGACGATTTTGACTGTAAAGGTTTCAAGTGATTGAAAATGGGCACAATAGAAAGTCGAGGATTTTGTAAACGATTGCATACATGCATATGTTTCTACTTACTGGGCTTTGGCTTATATAGTTCTTGAGATATAGGTAAGTTGTCAATCAAAGTTAAGAGTTGATAGTGCACGATGGTCTGAGATCCCATAACAAGTCTATTAAGCTTTTGATCTCTTGAATGATTTTAACAATATAATTTTCGTTGAATATAGATTTTTCTTACGAGTTTCGATTTAGGTTAAGATATATTTAGAGAAGTAGCATCTTTTAGACTAATTTATAAGAGTTATTTTATAATTCGCGTTATAACAGCTGTAGTCAAACTACCTTGATTTTTCATCTCCATCCCTCGCTCGCTACCACTAACCTACCGATTCCTCAAAACTAAGCTTGATCTGTCTTTTAACAAAAATCATCAAGCAAAACAAATTAACTTTTTGAAAAAAAGAATTGACATCATAATTTATTTCCATATTGTTGTTGTTGTTGTTTTTTGCTTTTTAGATTTTTGCGGGGATTGTCCTTCTTGTCGTTGTCCTTATTTTTCTGTCACCACTGCAGTCGTTCCACTAATTCGTAGACTTTCAAATTCTCCATTTTTCTTAGAGCGCATCTATGAACCATGGAATACGAACCAAAAAAAAAAAAAAAAAAACATTTTAAGAAAAAGTTTATCGGTTCCCATTTTAGTTGTCCCTAAACTTCGTCAGTGCTAGTCAAGTTGGTGGAATATATTCTACTCCGGATTTTATTGATTATCTAATTGATAGGGGTGCTTATTAAGCTCCAAATTTATGGCTTTAGTGGTTTCTAGTGTTCTTTTGTTTGCGGTCATGCATTCTTTTTGATTGAGTTTGGATTTGTTGTCCTAAAATGTTGTCCCCTTAATTACTGTCTCGCCATTAAAAAAAAAATGGGCAACACATCCGCTACCTTCTTTAGAGGAGTTAACGACGTCAGAAGAAGGAGACTTTTCGTATCCAAAATGTGAAATTTCTCTCTCTGTCTTCTTTACCTCTGCCCCAGCCATGGAAATTAATGCACAGACAATTCTCATAAGACGATCTCGGTTCTTTCTGGCTCTACCTTTCTCCATCAACTTCTCGGTTCTTGCGTTTTTTCTGGGTGACAATATTGTCCTCGCCATCCCAACCTCTCTTCACATGTCTGCAACTTTCTACCGTGGTCCCCAAGTTTTAAAATCCATATATTCAAAAGAGCCCCTCCCTTATCTTTACGCACTGACAGAAATCTTTTTCCACATGAAGTTACTGTTCAAGTAAAGGTGTATGTATATACATATATATTTGTAATAAACATGAAATTAAATTTGAAATCATTTAAATCCGACGGTTAGATCGTGCTCGATCAAATCAACAATTCAGATTTAATATGAAAAAGTAGTGCATTCAAAAAGAGAGTGCTTCTTGAAGTGCACCCTAACAAACAATTCAGATTTAATATGAAAAAGTAGTGCATTCAAAAAGAGAGTGCTTCTTGAAGTGCACCCTAACAAGCTAATCGCCCTCACCCTCGCCCTCGCGCGTGCGTGGTAGTGCACAATGGTAACATAGTCCCCACTATATACTTGTAATTTTTATACTTCACTTGTTTTAATTTATACTACTATACTTGCTTGTACTTTTCTAATGTGAGACTTTATTATTTCTACCACCCAATGATAATAGAAGAGATATTACAATCTCTCTAACACTTACTATTGCGATTTATGTCTAAAAGCATGTGACGCTTTAGATGTATTTTATTTTGAATAAATAAATTTGAATTTTTATTATAATTTATGTGCATGTATTTTGGATACTTTATGAATATTATTAAAATTCCTTAATTATTTATGTGACCTTAAATAAGATAATAATTAAAATGGTCCATAATAAATAATAAATTATTCAATTGATTAACGAATTAAATTAGTATGAAATCTTTAATTGAATATTACCAGTATATATCATTACCATTAAGAATTAAATGGTCTTATCTGAACTGTTAATAAACCGAGACATTTAATGAGTGCACTATACATAATGTAATTATGTAGGATGAGGACATGACGTGATATGAGTTTCTAATAATTTCCATTACGTATAGCGGATTCTAATCACGTCAAACCGATGATCATATGTAGAATGATTTCAATCTAAAGTTATTAGTAGACTCCTATTTATGGAGTCATATTTTTTTATTTACTCGGTATGAATTTGAAGTATCTAATCTTATTCCTTGTATTTTGGATATATCATGAAGTGAATAGCCGAGAATGTTAATCTTACAAGATGGAATCCATTCCTTCTTTTCAAAGAAGCAAATAAATAATTCCCTTACATGTTGATTCGGGACTTGAATGGTATGAGTGTTCAATTTGTGGTTAATTTCATGAAATTGTCATTTCATTAGAGAATCAATGGTATTCAAGGATAAAGATGTAATTAGAGAGGTTAACTGATTTTATCTAGCTCTAATTATTAATTATTTATGGATGATCAATTTATATGTAATGGTTACACCAAATGAACGACTCTATTTTTTGAGTAATTTTATATTTGTAATTTCAATAGTGCAGTTTTAAGTTTTTATTGGTGTAACTTTGGAATTAATAAGTTTGATAAATTAATTAAAGAGTTTGGTTAATTATAAATTTATTGGAGCTTAAAATAATAGGTCCATAGTTCCCCATACCGTTTTCATTATGCAATTGAACAAATGTATTAGATGGATTAAATTTATACCAAGGATTGAAAAATCGACATTCCAGCTGATCGATCTGCAGAAATTTCCATATTTTGAAAGTACCGATATGGAAACAGGGTTGAAATATCCTTTCTGCAAAATATCCATGAAATTTCCTTGGAAATATCCATAAATACTGATATTTTATGGACATATCGATTTTTGTTAGAAATTAAGTATTAAATGACAAAATATTGTGGAAATTTCCACGAAAATATCGTCTAAATATTCATAGAGTATTCATGAATAGATAGTGGATAGAGATCGAGAGATATATACATGACATGTCAAAATTATAAAAGAAACAACTCAAATGTCATGTCTTGATATTAATATTGTTGAAACTAATTGGGTGCCGTAAATACCTTTGAACATTCTAAAAACTTCTTTTGATATTTATATATTTTCTTATATGTATGCATTATGGATGTAATGTACCTATAATAGATTAATTTTCATATATTTTACTTAATTGGGGAACATATGTTTATGAGTTATTGTACTATGATAAATTCTGATAATGTATATTTATCATATACTTAGTATTTTAATTGGGTGTTTCATCTAATTTATGAATGATTAACTATTTTAGATTTTTTTTAAAGTTTTATTTAATTAAGTATTTTAGGATGAATTTCCGTATTTTACGTCAATTTCCACCGATAATGGTATTTCCGTCGATATTTCTATAAACTCCAAGTACCGATATTTTCATCCTTGATTTATACTCACAAAATTATATGCTATAAAATATATAAGAGAGTTTTTTACTTTTATTATTTTATAATCACAAATATTTATTTATTACCCATACAATTAATTATAAATTAGTTGTGTTATTTAAATAATGAAGATTATTTTAATATTAAACTTGGATGATATAATGAGTGAGACCTACTGTGTCTGTTCTTACTGCTAATGAATGAGATCCACTAGTGTACAGATTATGATCTATTAGTTTCCCTTTTTTGAAATTATAAATATTTATAATTTAAAATAAGTTCAAAAAGCTTAGATTTTATATTTAAATATTTAAAATATAATAAATATTAAAAAAAAAAAAGAAGGAAAGGAAACGTGTTTCGCATGTTTTTATAAACTAGTTTAAAAACATGTGCATCACACATGATTAGACAAATTTGATAAATTTTTTTTTAAGGAGGAAAAAAATATTTAAGTAAAAAATATAGAAAAAAAAAAAAGAAATCAACAAAAGCATGTGAAATAAAATTAAAAAAAAAAAAAAGAGACATGAAAAAAAGATTAAAAAAAATAAATGAAAGTTTAAAATATCAAAAATAAACCTACATAGAAAATGACTAAAAAAGAAATTAGGCCGCATGAGAAAAAAATAATAATAAAATTGAAAGACTAAAAAATCCACCCCTGTGTCTCACTCTCTTTTTCCTGTCTCTCTCTCCCGTATGTTAGTGAACAAAACAAAAAAACAAAAAAACAAAACAAAAGTATTCTCTTTCTCTCTCTCCCCCTCTCTCCCTCTCTCTCTCTCACCTCACTTTACGTGTGTCACAGAAAGAAAACAAACCCCTCAAAAGTTCTCTCTCTCTCACTCTCTCTCTCTCTCCTTAAAACGCAAGTTTCGTCCAAACGCACGTTTTGGATAAAATGGGTGAACAGTAACTCATTTTAAGCTTTTAGTTTAAAAATATATATGATATACATATTTGAAAAAATTTATTTAAATAAAAAACAAATAGAGTTATATTCAAAAATATCATAAATTTAACATATCCTCATTTTTACCATTATAACATTAAAATTAATAATTTTACTATTTATAAGAGTAAAATGAAAAAAAAAAATTTAAAAATTGAGCCAAAAGAAACTCCACCCCTCCCTCCCTCTCTTATAAAAAATACAAAAATACGAAACCCAAAAGAAAATACGAAAGTTGGTGACCAGTAACTCATTTTGAGCTTTCTAATATAGGTATAGATGTGTAGACCGGGAAAGAGGTCACATCCAAGGCACGTGCTTCATACTCTACATTGAAAGGAAAGGCATAAACAAGAAATTACATTTGATTTGCACTTTTGATTTTTTTTTTTTTTTAATGTTGCTAAAGAAATGATTGACTTTAATTGAACTTGTCAAAGAAAGCTTGCTTTATTTTATTTTTTTTTAATTTTTTAATTTTTGGTGATTTTGAGTCGAACACATCCAAAATTCTTTAAAAAAAAAAAAAAAAAAAACTAATCAACTTTGTTGTATAAATTAGTAGTAAAACGTTGCTTTATGGATAGTAATTAGATGCACCTCAGGTGAGGGCATATGACAAACGACAAACTTAAGTCAATCTTACATAATGTATCGACCTCTGCCTCAAAAGCCAATCTTCTTCAGAGGTGATGACCTGTGTCAACCTCTGCTTCAAAAGTCTTTCTTTTCCAGAGGTGCTTCTGCTTTTTTTTTTTTTTACTGGTCTGCTGGCAAATTTAAGGGTTGTTGAAGATGAACAAACACGTGGTTTGAGCAAGGAAAAAAAAATGTGGTTATTGAAATTTGCCCATTCAAAAAAAGTGGTTATTGAAAAAAACAGTAGCACCATGACATGCGGAACTGTCTTATGTCCAATATTCAAAGTTGCCCATTCAACAACTTCTCAACACGTTTTGCTTATTGAAATTTGCTTGATTGCTCTCTTTTGTAATTTTTTTTTTATTTCAGGATAAGTTCCTGATCTGAATTTTAGACATTATCACAGAACTTTCTTCGAATTTGGAATACGGAAAAAGAACATTTCAAGAAAAAGTTGATCCGTTCCCATTTTAATTATCCCTATACTACGTCAGTGGAATTTGGTGGAATTTTACTCTGGATTTTTTTGGCAATCCTGCAGATCAGTCCAAATTTATATGACATGTCATTTTCTTTGGGAGACAAAAAAAAAATAAAAAATTAAAAAAATTAAAACTCATTCAGCACTAGGCTTTTTTCCTTGCACCAAAGTGGCACGCAACAATTGGATTTCAATCTGGCTATAAAATAAGCCACAAGGGCTCAATATTAGTTAAGCATTCACCCTTTCTGATCATACAGTAAAAAATGAGTTCCTCAAGAGTACTAAAACTAATCTTGATTCTTCACCTTTTCCTACACCTTCTCATCACTCCCAACCATGCCGACCAAGGCTGTACATATGATACCAAATACTGCTGGGACTGTTCCGACGTTAGCAGTTACAGCGCCAACAGTGTCTACAAAGCAAACCTCGACAAACTCCTAACGAACATATCTTCATCATCAACCAGCGACCAAAATTTCAATGGGTTTTACAACACTTCTTTTGGACAAAACCCCGACAAAGTCAACGCGATTGCTCTGTGCCGGGGAGACCTCAAAGAGGACAATTGCCGTAGTTGCTTAAACGAATCGCACTATAACCTGTTGCAGAGTTGTTCCAATAAGAAGGAAGCGATATTGTGGGACGAGAGTTGCATGCTACGTTACAGCTTCAACGACTCTATACTTTCGGTCGAGCAGGACGAACCGAGTAAGGGGTTTGGAAGCCCACAAAATAGATCAGATCCAGAACAGTTCAATCAGAAACTGAAGCCCTTGCTGGATGGCTTAATAAATAAAGCTGCAGCCGGTGATTCATTTAGCAAGTACGCTCAAGGAAGTACCACGGTGCCCAACGGTGAACCCATATATGCAGTCCTTCAATGCACACCTGATTTGAGCCTGAAGGAATGCAATGATTGCCTACAAGATGCTTCCTCACGGCTTCCGCTATGTTGTGAAGGAAACCGAGGGGCAAGAATTCTTAAACCCAGCTGTAATCTCAGGTATGAGCCGGGAGGATCTTTCTTGGAATCCGACAATACAGTACCTGATGAAAGCACTTGTACCGGGGAGCTGTGTCTTTCGCCACCGCCACCTAATTCCCCTAGAAAAGGTATCGTGGAGCTCTGTTTTCCTAGTTTTCTTAAGGACAAATCCTCACAAAAGAAATGCAATTTGGCAACGTGTCACCTAATCACTTTTTGCAGGAAAGAGTAAGACAGCGATAACTGTTGTTGCTGCTGTTGTTCCGAGTGTTATCGCGATCATGCTCATCGGCATTTGCATTTTCTTAAAGTTGAAGAAGCCTGATCAAAAGCATGGATCAAGTAAGTTTGATTTGATTTGTTGCTGCATCCAATTTTATTTAATTTCAGAATTCCTCTGTTGGCGGTACTAGGGCGGTTTTTTTTTTCATCAGTTTATTCTTGTCGAACATATCCTTACAAGCAAACTTGTGCGTACTCATATTCTATAGCTTCCGAGGAAATTAGCTGGGCGCAATCTTTGGTGTATGACTTTGGCACTATCCTAGTTGCGACAGACAACTTTTCCGAAGAAAACAAGCTTGGAGAAGGTGGATTTGGAGCGGTCTACAAGGTTAAAATCTTTAATTTAGATGGAGTACTGACACATGGTTTTAAATTTCCCAAAAAGCTAAAATATAAGATCTTAACTGTTTGTTTGACTTGTTTTCTCTACAATCTGTCATTCATACATTTTTCAGGGTAGACTACCAGATGGTGAATATATTGCCGTGAAAAGGCTTTCGAAGACATCCGATCAGGGTGATAACGAGTTTAAAAATGAAGTTGTGTTAGTTGCCAAGCTTCAACACCGTAATTTAGTCAGGCTCCTAGGCTTCTGCTTAGTGGGAAAGGAAAGACTTCTTGTTTATGAATACGCGGAAAATTCAAGTCTCGATAGATTCCTATTTGGTATGTGCATAATATTATTATTATCAGACGTGTCTTTAATTTGTTTGGCTGCCTGCACTAGTTTGATTCTTTTTCTTTTTTCTTCTTCTTCTTCTTCTTCTTCTTCTTCTTTTTTTTTTTTTTTTTGAGTGAACTTGATAGCTAGAACTTTGATTATACCTAAACATCTTGACGCAAGCATGAATACAATATATTGTTTGGAAACACATGTAGATTCAAGGAAGCGTGCACATTTGGATTGGTATAGGCGTTACAAAATAATTCAAGGCATTGTTCGTGGACTGCTTTACCTTCATGAAGATTCCCGTTTGAGAATTATCCACCGCGATCTTAAGGCTAGTAACATTTTGTTAGATGAAGAAATGAACCCAAAAATTTCAGATTTTGGAATGGCAAGGTTGTTTGTATTTGATCAAACACAAGGCAATACTAATCGTATTGTGGGGACCTAGTAAGTATCTGCTGTACAACTTGTACTTTGTTGCTTAATTTTTGAACTGATCATCAAATCAGTACCAGAATTTAAAGATTTAACCATTTGTAATGTGCACGTAATCTTCTCTACTGTATTGTTAATTATTTTTAACCTTGTTTACAGTGGATATATGGCTCCAGAGTATGCATTTCATGGGCAATTTTCTATGAAGTCCGATGTGTATAGTTTTGGAGTGTTGTTGCTGGAGATAGTGAGTGGACAGAAGAATTCTTATATGCGCAACGAAGAAGAAGTGGAGTACCTATTGACCAACGTAAGCACAAATCTCTTTAATTAACATTTTTCAGCTTAGTTTGTCAAAAAAGTATGAGACTAGCATCGAGCGATCATGTTATTTTATTTTTTATTTCTTGCAACTAAGCTAAATCCATTCTTAGAGTTAATTGAGATATATGATGAAGCACATGCAGTCTAACCCTCTTCCTCACGTTACATTACAGGCATGGGAAAATTGGATGAATGGGACGGCTTCAAATATTATAGATCCCGCAATTTCAGCTGGTTCCACGAATGAAATAATAAGATGCATACATATTGGATTGCTATGCGTGCAAGAAAATATAACTGACAGACCAACCATGAACTCGGTCGCTCTCATGCTTAACAGTTATTCTCTCACTATTGGAGTACCTTCAAAACCAGGTTTCTTTATGCGTAGTACAGCTGGACCGGGCATGTTTTCAACGGCTAACCCTTCAGGAACTAGGAGATCAAATCCTCTTCAAGGTTCGATAAATGAGGTATCTAATACTGAACTCGACCCTCGCTAGCGTCATTTGGGACTTTCACCTATTTAGATTCATGGCTACAGGCCGTGAACTCGGAAATTTATTTTTGAAAAAGGTTCTATAGTACAACTTAGCTCGATCCTTTGTATCTTTTTTTTTTTTTTTTCCCATTTAAATTCGCAATCCTTGACGTCGTTGAGCCTAATGGTTTGCAATGGTCTTGTTTGAACAAATTCTGTTTTAAGATATAATTTAACCAAGTCACATGTTGAAGGAGTGGTAGTCTGGGAGATGTTACATTTGAGGCCAAAAGAATTCCTTCTCGTGTTGATCGGTTTTTGAAAAGCTAAGGGGCCATTAAGTGGTCATAGCTCGTGTTTATGGTCATCGTGACGTAATAGCATCGGCGTTCACGATGAAAAGAAAAGTGTCCATAAACTTTGTATTCACAAGAAAAAGTATATCAAAGTTTATAAATGAAATAAAAATTAGTTTTTGTTAATTTTAGAATACTTTTTGTGAATTATTATCCTAACAATACTTTAAAGAGCAGGTTTTCTCCTTTACACAACTCATCATAGAGGTCGCCCTGGATTTTCTTTCTTTTTGTTGTTGTTGTATGATTTTTTCTTCTTATGTTTCACAATATTGATTTGTCTTTTTCTTTTTTGATTGGATTGTAGGGTGTATATATACACATCCTAAAGAGGCTTATATAAGCCTCCTGTAACGCACCGCTTTGGTGCTTTTCTCCATATACCCCTTTTTCTCTTTTGCTTCTTTTTTTAAGATTTTTTTTTAATAAAGTGCTTAAATGACACAAATATAAAGTTAATTACAGCAACATGATTTAAAAATTTGACAAGATTAATATGACACAAGAATAAAATTAAAATTTGTGTCATGTTAGTCAAAGGATAAAAAAATTGTCACTATTTAGGTAATTTTTTCTATTATTTTTATTTTTTATTTTGTCTAATCTTTGGCTTGTCTTTTCTCAATATTTTAGATCGTACTTCTTTTCTTAATTTTTCTTTTTCATCTTCCTTAGCTTAACAACCCATCATTTTTTCTCTTAGAAATTTCTTTTCAGAACCTAATCTCAACTTTTTATCATAAATTTTAATCTCCTTATTTGTTATTAAAGTGTATATGTGATTAGTTTTCTTTATTTCTTTTTGTGATCATTTTTTTTTCTTTCCCAATCGTTTTTTTTTTTTGTTTTTGTTTTTTGGATTTTTTCGACATATCAAGGGGTTATGAATTTGTTTTAATTTTTTTTTTTCAAATATGACAACTATTTATACTTTTGTTACTTCACATGTTTTTGTTTGATTATTTCAATTCTTCTTCTACAACATCCCGTCATTTTTTTCTCTTAGAAATTTCTGTTCAAATCGTAATTAATCTCAACTTTTTACCAGAAACTTTAATATCCTTACTTGGAATAAAGTCTATGACAAATTTTTTTTTTCCTTTAAAAACAATGGGCTTTTGGCCCACTATTGTCCAGCCCACATATGGGGCGGACCCAACAAATTCGCTAACTTCATGGTAGGGATGACAATACTCTCTGTAGGGACGGAGCCCAGTAGGAATCTGTCCTAAATAAGGCAGAGATGTGAAATAATGTTTGGGGATGAGGTGTGAATGAAGATAAAATCTTTTTCCCGAAAATTGGTGGGATAGATACGGGGAACGCACACTCCACCCTGACTCCACCCAATATAATTATAAATACATATATCTATGTATCCACTATTGTAAATAAATATTTTAAAACATTATTAGTTTTTTTTATTTAATAAAGATCTCTACCGAATGCTCAAGGAGGCTATTAACAATATGTAATTGTTATATGGCATATATATATATATATATATATATATTTTCCAACTAAAAGGAGACTAATCGTTTTTGTTCACAAATGTAGTTATAATAAATAGAAAATGGGGCGAGTATAGCGAAAGCCCCCTAAACAGAAATTCCATCTCCGACCATGCATTTACTTAGATGGAAATGGGGATGAGGATGATTTTGGAGGTGAGGATGGGGACGGGAGAGCATTTGCCATCCCTAATGGCATCGCTGCTCCTGACGGCCTCGTGTTGCATAGTGGAAGGCAACCTTTTTAAACAAATGAAGTTGCCTACTTTGAGATGGACAGAAAGTATTTATCTGTTAAAAGAAAGGAAAAAGAAAAGGAAAAGGCTTGTGTACTATTTTCCTTATCAAACACACTTTTGCCTTTCCTCTTCCTCATCAACAAACCCCATTTCTCCCTCTTCTGTCTATAACAATTAATTTCTTCGCCTGCCTTCCTTTTGTCACTAAAGAAATTAATTTATGTGCTTGTTCTTTTGTCGAGCTTTATAGTGTAAGGCAATATTCTTATCGGTTTTCAAACCTTAAATTAAATCAGAATCCATAAAAGCTAAAATTATAAATAAAAAACTAACAATTGTATGTCTAGCGGATTAAACAAGAGCTCTATTGCTCGGATATTTTTTCTTACTTTTGGATTTCAACTTTTTTTTTTTTGGGGGTTCTATTTTTAGTTTGAAGAATTCTATTGTATGATATGAAAAATATCCACAATTTACTAAAGAAAAAAAGATATTAAAAAAAAAAAACCCAACACGTAGGGATCTATCTTTAACGACTGTCCGTTGTGTATTAGGTTCTATCATGTTTGCTTATTATTTTTACATTTTGATGTGATTTTATTTAGATTTTACATCAAGAAAGGTGCATTACTTATAAGGATATCCTACTGTAGAAACTCCTTTTAGTGTTTTATTTCTTTGTTTAGTTAGGATAGGTTTTTACTTAGACATATGTTTGGTAGAGTGAAAAAGGAGAGGAAAAAAAAAATAGGAGGGGAATTTAAAGAAAGAAAGGAATTTTTTTATGTGTGGTAGGGAGGATACATACATATATATATATATATATATATACACACACATATATAATAGTATATAGTTCTTTTTAAGGGCTAGGGAATTTGAGAATGAAAGAACGACGTTAATGTTAATATGTGTAGCTCACAATTTTTTAATTATTCGGATTTTAAAAAGAAAGAAGAGATAAAATATTTGACAAAACAGATAGTATGTCAATTGTTTGGCCCTAATCGCACCCAATCTTCTAATTTATATAATGGTCACATTACTAAATATATATTATGTTAGACATTTTCTTTTTTCTCTTTTTATTACAGAAACTTCTTCCTTTTTTTTACGCAAAATTTTTTTCCTAGCCTTAGTTTTTTTGCTTATTCTTCATTTCTAATTTTTATTCCTCATATCAAACATAGCACATAACTTTATTATTTCTTACCGAACACGTCGATCCAGGCTACATGACTTTATATATTTAGAGGATAATAATTAAGTGATATATAATGTGGAACATGACTTCTTTTCGGTCTTTATGGATTTGATATTTGATAGTTTTTTAAATTTTGTTTTCTCAAAAAAGTTAAGGTAGGAAACCGTGTCAAATAACATTTCGTGAAAGTGCATGAGAGTGCATGTGCACTTATAATTAATTCCTCGGACTCACCAAATTTTATCATGTATTGCACCACTATATTTAAATCCATATGATATAAAAGGACCCGGTCATATTTCTAGAGTTCTTCATTCTTCTTTCGTTATATTAGGTTTTCTAAATTGCTAATTCTGCCATTTTGATAAGTGCACGAGACTTAGACCGTTTAACTAGTCTGACAAAGATTAGACCTAGATTTTTCAACATCTACTTTTTCTAGAGCGCATATATATGAACCACGGAATACGAAAACAAACAATGTTTCAAGAAAAAGTTGATCAATTCCCATTTCATTGTCCCAAAACTACGTCATTGCTAGTCAAGCTTGTGTTTCTCTTTCCCTAACTTGATCGAATTCGGCTCCGGATCTTATAGACTGTCTACTACAGGAAAAATCTCTTTTAACAACTAAAATATTAGTCGCAAAAAGTGCAAATTTAGTCACGGAAAACTTTTTGTGACCAAAACAATTTAGTCACGCGTTAGTCATTGAAAGTCGATCATAGAAAGTCTTTAGTGACTAACAAAATTTTAGTCACTAAAAAGTGGGATTTTAGCGACTAAATGTTAGTCACTAAAGGATCTTTAGAATGTCACCATAATCCATATACTGACTAATTATTTAGTCATTGAATGTATTTTATTTTTCTTAAATTATAAAATTAATAAAGATTTTCTTTTAAATTTCAAATTATATTTAAATTTTTTAGTAAATTAATTTTAAAAAATACGGAATATTTTTATTTATTTTACTTTTCAAATAATAATTAACTAGCTCTAATAAAAGCTGATAAATAAATCTTTTTTTATTAGCGTTTTATTTTATTGAATATGGTTTAAGATTGTGTTGTTTGTAACGAAAGTTCTATGAAAATTTGAAGATATATATATATATACAAGATCATAACACCAATGTTTAGAACAATTCCAAAAGCGATGGGAAGTAGTGGAACAAAAATTTCTTCATAAACTTTGAATTTAGAAATTTTAGGTGCATAACAAAGATTTTGGCTTTGAGTTTGCCTTGAAAAAAGAAACCCAGAAAGAATCAAGGTATATGCTTTAGGCTTCGTAGTTTTTTGAACGATGAAACAAAATCAGGAAATAATGAACATCTTTTTAATATAATGATTTGATTCAGCATCTCCTTTTTTTGTCATTGCACAACAAATTTCAGAACAGCAAAATCTAATAATTAACCATGTAAAGTAAAGTACCAACAAAGCCAATGGATTTTTTTTATCTTGGCTAGATACTTACTCTGAATTTTTTTTTTAATCGATGACTTGAAGAGATTGAATTCTGAAAAGCATTCTGGTTAGATCCATAAGCTTTGACCCGAGAGGAAATGAGAGATGGAGAGCAGCGGTTTTGAGATGAGAGAGAGGTGAAGAAATACTTGAGAGAGAAAGGTGGAAAGTGTTGAGTAAAAAAATGTGAGGACGTGGGGAGTGTGGAAAAAATGAAGGTTTTATATTTATTTAACTTTTAATTTCTTTTTTTTTTTTAATGGCTTTCCATATTTTGGAGGGATACTGCCAAATAATTTGGAGGTAGAATAAAACACTTTTCTTTTTTAGCTTTTTGACCGAGAGGTCTTATATTAACTTTTAATTTCTTTTGTTTTTTAATGGCTTTCAATAGTTTGGAGGACCCTTCGAAAAAAATTAAACACTTCTCTTTTTTAACTTTTTTTACTGGGAGGTTTTATTTAACTTAAAATTTTTTTTTTATTTTTTTAAATGGCTTTCAATATTTTGGAGGGATGCTACCAAAATAATTTGGAGGGAGAATAAAACACTTCTCGGTTTTTTTGTAAGAAAATAATTGGAGATAATAACAGAAAATAGCATAATTTCTGAGATTAGAAGAAAATAACATATTGTGAATTCAGATTTTAAACATTCCCAAAATATGCCCCACAAATCCCTCTTAATCTTCTATCTCTTCATTCTCTCCTCTCTCTAGCTACCTCCCTTCTCTCTCTCATCTAAGTCTTCACCCAGATCTCCACTTTCAGCAGTAACAGTCCATCGCCAATAGCAACCCCGACGTCGTCGCAGGCGAGTAGATAGCGAACTCCGACACGAAAAAATCGCGACGGAGAAAATGGCAAACCAACCTAGGCTCTCCATCCTCATTGCCGTCGTCGCCGAAGGACCTGCCTCCAACTTCGTCCTCCACCATTGTTGTCGTTGGAACACCGGCAGTTCTCCGCCAATGTCGTCGACGATACACCGGCATACCTCCGTCGATTTAGCTACATCTGGAGAAATCATCATCGTTGGCGCTTGCGCTCGTCTTCTTCTCCGGCGATGGCCTCCTTTTCGGTGGGTTTGGGTAGATTTCCACCCTAGATCTCACCAGATTCGCCGCACCTACGCCGCCGCCGTACACCTCCACAGCCTTTGCAACATCCACTAGCGAGGTCGGAAGCTGATCAGCATGGTGAGAGTCGCTGTTGCTATGTCCACTGGCGAGCATCCTTGGTACGCGAGAGATACAGAGGGAGAGAAAAATAAGCTAGAGAGAGAGAGAGAGTTTTGTGGACTGTAGAGAGAGAAACTAGAACAAAATAAAAAAAAGAGGTAAATTGGAAATAGTTATCTTATTTTAAGGAAGAAATTTTAAATATGTTATTTAAAAATTTAAGGCCACGTTTAGAGTTTCAACTCAAACTGTACTTTTTAATCTCAGTTTTTGTCTTTTTTAAAAAAAAAATTTTATCTTTTCTGAAAAATCAACTAAAATTTTCAACTCAAACAGTATTTTTTCAACTTAGGGTCCGTTTGGTTCGCAAGTTTGAGTTGATATTTTGAAGTTGAAATAGTAAATTTTGTTGACTTTTCAGAAAAGACAAAAAGCTTTTTGGGAAAAAGACAAAGACTTTTGAGGAAAAAGACAAAATTTGAGTTGAAAAGTTGAGAATGAACTTGCGAACCAAACGGAGCATTAAACTCATTCACCAAACGGATCCTAAAAGTTAAAAAAGGGCTATCATGTTGCCATTTTTCAATCTATTTTTTCCTGCTTTTCCTTAGTCATGAGAGTAAATCCTTCCTCATTTCCTTGCATGCATTGAACATAAAAAGGTTGTGGTTCAAAGGGAAGATTTATTGAAATCTGACATGAGACATTAATGCTCTGAGATTCAATAAGAGAATCTGCTTTTGGAGTAGGCAAGCCCGAGTTTAACTTTGCATCATTGGACAATCAAGGAATAGCCAGGAAATATATACGTGCTAACGGTTAAGGACTATGCTTCAGTTTGATAAATTAGTTGGAGACAAAAATTTTGAATTAAAATTGGTTGATTTTTCAAAAATAAGTTATAAATTTTATTGACTTTTCAGAAAAACACAAAAATTAAAATGAAAAAGTACAGTTTAGTTTGAGATAAACTCAACGCCAAATAAAGCATGTTTAGAATTCCAATTCAAGGCACTAGAATATGTATGTGAACTCCGAGACAGAGACTCTTGCAGAGGAAGCTTCAGAATTTATCCAATGATTTTGAGATTTTATTTTCTCCATCTACCGGACTAGGGTTTTCAACCTCTCTGGAAGCGATCTGAGTAGAATACATGCTTTCAGTTGGTGATGAGTGTGGGAGGTGTAGTCGCATCAAGCACAACCCTTTTAATAAACATGTTGGGTTTGCTAGCCCGATTTTATAATCCTATCATGCTATTTCATGTCCACTTTTAAAAGTGTTGTGCCCGTGTTTGCCTGTTAGGCCAGGCTTGTTTCGACATCACTACATTCAAGCAATGATCGATGATCAAGATAGTGATCTGACTTTACTTATTTGCTACGTTACTATGTCGCCAGTGTTACAAAATTACATGTTTTACATGCACGTCAAATTCAGGAAACAAAGTAGTTATGCACCCTCTTCAACTAGAATAATGGATGTTGAAGAGGTTCTGAACACCATAAATGACAAGTCAACAAATCGAGAAACTTGATAATGATACATTTTCTGTAAAAAAAAAAAAAAAAAAAAAAAAAGGCCGGAGATTAACTATATCTTGAGATAAATTAAAGATACTCAATAACATACAAAAAGACATAATAGTCGATCCAGAAAGGAAATATGAATTTCGTGTTCAAAAGGGAAAGAATTTCAAGATGTTAAATATCCCAATTTTAGTTTAGGTAATTCATTTGCCTTCTAAGAATAGTTATTTCTTATTTTATTTTATTTATTTTTTGTTAAGTTTGTCATTGAGGACGGATTCTAATTTTCTTTATTCTTGCTTTGTTTTCTTCTTTTTATAATAAATTTTAATGAAGATTCTAGTTCTTCCTCTAATATCGTTAGTCACAAGGGCCCAGCGGCATCTTAGTACTAATTTTGCCTATCATCCACATTTTTGTGTAATACTAGTCTCTTAGTAGCGGTCCGTCATCGTTATGGACTAATTAGAAAAAGTTTTTTGTGCAATATGCTAATGACCGCAGTCTCTCTATCATGACTATTCCCACTACACAATTGTTGGAAGGATCGGCTCTTAAAGATATAAAATGAACCGAAAATAACAGCAAAACTTATTAGCACAACGCAATTAAGTTGGTATTTTTAATGGAAAAAGAGGAGGAGTTCTATACGTTTTATTACGAAATGGTACCACAACTCTCTTAATACATAACGTAATTTGCGACTAACTTCGTAACATCGCTGCTCCCGACGGCCCCAAGTCTTGCACAATGGAAGGCAACCAAAAAAAAAAAAAGAAAAAAAAAAAAAGGAAATTGCTATCTTGAGATTTACAAAAAGTTATCCGAAAAAAGAAAGGAAAAAGAAAAGCCATTATTTCCATTTCCTCATCATCCGACACACTTTTTGCCTTTCTCCTCTTCATGGTCAACAAAATCTCATTTGTGCCTCTTCTTTCCAACAACTAAATTCTTCGTCTGCCTTCCTTTGTTACTACACTCAAGTTTTGTGGCTCAATAAAGTACAACAAATATCTATTGTTTTGCTCTTTCTTGTTTGGAGATTTATAAAATAGGACAATCATAGTGCACGTTTGTAATCATTAAATTTTAGTATGTATATAAAATTGATAGTTTCTAATATATATCTCATGATTAAAATAGAGCTCCATCGGTAGGACGTTTTTTCATACCCAACTGCAGATTTATACTTTTCTTTTGTTTTATTTTTACTTTTTAGTTTGAGGAATTCTATAGTAAGACATGAAAAGTACTCAACATCTAGGATTCTTTTTTTTTTTTTTTTTTTAACAGTCAGATATGTATCAGGTTCTATCAAGTTTGTTTACTTTTACAATTTGATGTAGCTTTGACCAAATTCTAACATTAGCAAAATGTGCACTACTGAAAAAAAAAAAATACCGTAGAAGCTCCTTGTAGTTTTTGTGCATATATTTGTTTTACAATTAGGATAGGTTTTTTGCTTAAGCCTACGTTTGGTAGGGAGGTATATGCATACAAATTTGTTTTCGAATAAATGGCAAAGAGGGATTTGAGGGGAAAAAAAAGGAGCCGTAAATCTATTAGGTTCATAAATTTTAATCCTTTTCTTATTAAAAAAAAAAAGAAAAAAGAAAAGAGGGAGATAAATATTTGACAAAACAAATAAGAGTAGTGTTATGGACATTAATTCTAATTTCAATTTTTCATTATCAACCTATGTAACATATCAGTTATATGCATGTCTACTCCCTGGAAAACATATTTACGTTTATTTGTACTTGCACTAAATTTTGTCGTGATTGTATTATCACTTCATGTCTGATGTCCATAGTTGATCAATACTGGCTGTATTACACTACTATACTTAAATCTAGATTAAGGAAATATGCTTAATTAGACCATTCAAAATTTTTAAGAACCTGGTCAGATTACTAGGTCTCGGTTCTACTCAGATTGGTAGTTAAGGGTGTCAGGCCTTTTTTTTTTTTTTTTTTTTTTGTTAATAACGAAACAAAAATCTGTTAGTAATGAAAATTACATTTTGTTTTAACTAATTCGTTGTTATTCATTACGATAGTGTGGTCCAATGCGTGTTTTTCTTACATTTGTTTTCTTTGTTTAGCTTTTTTATTTTATTTTTAAAAGTAGCTAACCCCGTGCACGGAGACTAATTAACTAATTAACCCCCGAAATAATAGATATATCATTTTCAACATTCTCATTTTTTTAAGTCATGATTCATGAACATATGGAATATTTGGAAAATGCTATTTTCTAGAAAGAGAAATGCTAAAGTAATAATGTCTTCTCCCTCGAAGTTTAACGTTTGTTGTACTTCAACCAAATTTTGTCATGATTGCATTACCACTTCAAAACCTGATTTCTACCGGATCAGTACTGGTCGTATTGCACACTAAATATAAGAAGTAATCCATTTAATAGATATGTTTAAAATTTTTGTTTCACTACTGGTTCGGATTTTTATGTGCTGAACACTTTTTATCTAATACAAAAATCCTTAAGTTATATTATACATGAGATAATATTTCAGATATATACTCTTTTTGAGGTACTAATTGTATGGGTATGGTGCTTCGCACGTACGGAATAGAGAAAAAAATATCACGTACTAGTGACAATGTGATAATGACGCGACGACCACGTGACTACCACATGACAAATAAGAAAGACATGATTAAAAAAGTCATTTACTCTTTTAAATATAATAAGTAAGAGATATCTTCCCATAAATTAAATTCTATATAAAGAGGGAAGAAATGTACTTTTGGACCTTTATTCTGCTTTTATAAGGACCAGATTACTTGATTCTTCTCAAATTGATCGGTGAACAAAAATCGAGTGGATAATTGGGGAAGGAAGAGTATTAGTGCAAGTCGGATCCAAGGTATATTATAGAATGGTTTTTCAAGGAAATTAAACAGGGACGTAGTCATTTTGTGACACCTTGTATATATGGTTTCGAATGACTAATTCTGCCACTTTAATAACAACATCTCCAATAAAATACAAATTATTGTGTCAATGGTAAATTTAAGCATTTTGATAAACAAAGAAAGTACTCTATAACTAAGACCATCTTCAGTTTATGCCAATGATATGTATTTGTTATAAAAAAAACAAAATGAAAAATAGCATTATCTTATTTTATACTTCAATGAAGAATGATATTTTTTTTTTCCCTTTGTCATTATTGTGCTTTAGAATTTGTAAAATTTAAACTTTAGGGACTGTTGTATTGCAAATCATTTTTTGAATGGAAAATTTTCTTTCTTGAAATGAGAAAGTAATTTCATTTGAAAATGAGATGACATTTGGAAGTTTGTAAAAATAAATTTTCCATCTTGAAAACAAAATGCCTAAAATTTATTGGAAATTTATTTGGAAAGCTATAAAATGAAGAAAATAAATGGTATTGTGAATAGTGTATTGAAAAAAAAAAATTTCTAGAAGACTCTAAAAGAATTTTAACACAGGTATTATACAAAGTTTATTTGAGAATGAGGTATCCATCTTTTTTCAAACCGAGAAAAATTGAAATTAAAAAAAAAAAAAGACACTCTTTTATAATTTTTCCACCCATCTTTTGAAATAGGCATCCGAAACAAACATGGGTTAATATTTAAATGAATTAAAAATGAAAATTTCGTTTCAATATTAAAAGTCAAAAACTCCTAAGAATCAAATGTTAAATTTGACATTAACAATACTCTATGATAAATTTGTCTCAAAATTTAGCATATAGTAAATGTGGTATCAAATATAGCACTCGATTAGAGAGCACTTTTCATCTAAATGTCAAAATTTACCATTTGACGTATAACCTTTTAGCATTAAATTGGAGGTGCTCTAATAGAGTATTATTTTTTATGTCAAATTTACCATATACTAAACATTATAGTAAATCTGTCAGAAAACATAACTAATGTAAAATTTAATATCTGATTGTTTTTAGTTGTTTTCTTGATTTTTTTCATATTATTTATTTTCTGTTGTCATTGTCCTTTATTTTCTGTCGTTATTAACGCAGTCGTTCCAGGAATTCAAAGACTTTCAACATCTCCATTTCCTAGAGCTGGCGCATTTATGAACCATGGAATACGAAAAACTATCCCAAAAATATGTCAGTGCTAGTCAAGTTGGTGGAATTCTACTCCGGATTTTAAGGGCAATCCAAACATATCTAACCATGGAAAATGAGATAAATAGAACGTGATCAGTGGTTTCTTCCACATTCTGACAATGAAAGCATCTGGACGGCGGCAAAACGAATAACGGTTCACTTTTGATTGTCTTCAACAGAGATAAGATTATGTTAAATTAAGGTGCCAAAAAGAATCAAAGAACACCTTAACAAGACTATCTTAAGTCATATATTGAAAGTTCCCCATTCCATAATTTCTCAACAACTTCTCAAAGAATCAAAAGAGAAGAGATCTTTCACATCGTTTTGATTACATAATGCTGTTTTGCCGACGATGTTCTTTTGTTTTCATTTTCCCATTTGGGATTGAAATTTGCTAATTTTACTATCTTTGTTATTTTATTTAATAAAATGTTTAGAATGGATAGGTGACAATGGTGCTACTTGAGATGTATGGACACCTATGAATTCCTGTCACAAATAATTAAAAAAAAAATTATTTGACATCATCATAATTTATTTCCTTGCTATTGGTTTTTTTTTTCTCTCATTTTTGAGGGGATAGTCCTTGTTGTCATTGTCTTTTAATTTTCTGTCGTTAATGCAGTTGTTCCACTAATTCGTAGACTTTGAACATCTCCATTTTCATAGCATATATGAATCATGGGATACGAAAAACTATGGCTTTGTTTGGTATTTAACTTTAACTTTAACTTTAACTAAACTATATTTTTTCTTCATAATTTTTGTCTATTTCTGAAAAGTCAATAAAATTTATAATTAATTTTTAAAAAGTTAACCAACTCTAACTTAAAAGTTTCAACACCAATCAGCGAGCCAAATGCAACCTACATTTTTAAAAAAAGTTAATCAGTTCCCATGTTAATTATCCCTAAACTACTTCAGTGCATGTCAATTTGGTGGAATTCTTCTCCGGATTTTATGGCAATCCTGCAAACCACTAAGCCCCACAACAATTGGATTTCAATCTGGCTATAAAATAAGCCACAAGGAACCAATATTAATTAAGCATTCATACTTTCTGATCACACAGTCGAAAATGAGTTCCTCAAGAGTACTAAAATTAATCTTCATTCTTGCTATTTTTCTACACCTTCTCATCACTCCCAACCATGCCTATCAAGGCTGTACGCAGACTGCTGAATACTGCTGGGACTGTTCCGACGTTGGCAGTTACAGCGCCGACAGCGTCTACAAAAAAAACCTCGACACACTCCTGACCTCCATATCTTCATCATCACCCAACGACAAAAACTTCAAAGGGTTTTACAACACTTCTTCCGGACAAAACCCAGACAAAGTTAACGCGATCGCTTTGTGCCGGGGAGACCTCACACCGGACAACTGCAGTAGTTGCTTAAACAGTTCAAGCGATAGGCTGTTGCAGAGATGTCCCGGTAAGAAGGAAGCGATATTGTGGGACGAGCGTTGTATGCTACGTTACAGCTTCAACGACTCCATACTTTCGGTCGAGGAGGACGAACCGAGTATGGGGTTTGGAAGCCCACAAAATAGATCAGATCCAGAAAAGTTCAAGCAGATGCTGAAGCCCTTGCTGGATGACTTAATAATTAAAGCTGCAGCCGGTGATTCATTAAGCAAGTACGCTCATGGAAATACCACGGTACCGAACGCTGAACCAATTTTTGCGCTTCTTCAATGCACACCTGATTTGAGCCAGAAGGATTGCAATGATTGCCTACAAGATGCTTCCTCCCGGCTTCAGAAATGTTGTGAAGGAAACCGAGGGGCGAGAATCCTTAAACCCAGCTGTAATCTCAGGTATGAGCCGGGATCTTTCTTCGAATCAAATAAATGAGGCATCAATTACTGGACTCGGACCATAGCTTGTGTCATTTGGGACTTTCACTTACTTTGATTCATGGTTGTACTGGCCGTGAACTCGGGATTTCACTTTTGAAATAATGTTGACTTTTGAAAAGGGTTCTATATTACAACTTAGCAGGATCCTTTGTATCTTTTTTTTTTTTTTTGGTGATTTAAATAAGCAATCCTTGGCGTCTTTGAGCCTAATGGCAGTGGTCTTGTTTGAATTGTTAGGTTTTTCTTAATTATGCAAATTTTGCATAAATCTTAATACTCAAGATCTTTAATAAGATGATTTTCACAATACAAAAGTTGGAAAGGAATATAACATACCTTAGATCCATGATGATATCTTTCAGAAAATTGGATTAGAAATGAGAAATCTCTAAGAAACTTGGTTTCTCTCTCTTATCCCCTTTAGATTTGACAGACCTATCAAATAAAGAGGGACTATCGATATGTGCACACAGAGAGGACCGGAATCTAATTGGTATTTTTTATTCACACATTCCATCATAGTGTGTAGTTATTAGATGATATCTCTCTGTTGACCGGTAGGAATTTAGCATATAATAATCATTAAATCACAATTATCTGTTAATTAAATTAAAAAAGATTTATGTAAAATAGATCCCACGTTGGCCACTTAGATAATAATATATCTAACAAGAATAAAGTTCTGATAAAGATATGAATTATCTAATTCACATGCTGAAGGAATGGCAGTCTCATCTGGGAGAAATAGCATTTGAGAGACATAAAAAATTATTTCTCGTGTTGATCAGTTTCTCAAAGCTACGGGGCAATTAAGTGGTCCTAGCTCGTATTTATGGTCTTGATGACATAATAACGTCGGCATGACAAGAAAAAAAATTGTCTATAAACTTCATGTTGACAAAAAAAAAAAAAAAAAGTGTTTCAAAATGTATAAATGAAATCAATTTTAGTTTGGGTTCTCTTCGTTTCATTTTTAGTTTATTTTTGTTCGCTTTGTCATTGAAGCTTGGTTGGATTTTTTTTTTTTTTTTTGGGTTCCTTTATAATAAATTTGAATGTAGATTTCAATTACTCATCTCATTAGTGTAACAATAATAGTAATAATAATCTATTGAAAAGGATCCACATCGGTTAGAGGTGGTCCCCCCCGCTCTCTCTCTTAAGTCCCCTTTCTTAACCAACAAAAATTTATTTAAAAAAAATACAAGAAAACGAACTTACCGACATTAAAAAAAAAAAAAAAAAAAAAAAAAAAAAAAGGACGATAGTTCAGGAATGACTAATAAATCAGATCGTTCCCGGAGTTCTTCTGTTTAAGGATCAATAATATAAACGCGGCCTTTAAGCAAAAAAAATATATGTATATATATAAATATATATATATTATATAAATGAGGCTTCAGCTTCTGAACTCTACCACCGCTTGCTTCCGGAGTTAGGAACTCGATCGGCTATATCAAAGTATTTTTGGCAGTGCTTTAGGAAAATAAAGTTTCAAATTATATTATGTTAATGCTAGAATATTTTTGTGTGAATTATCATCCTTACAATACTAGGGTGTGTTTGTAACACCGGCTTGAGTTTGAATTTTTAGTTTGGAGTTGGTTGATTTTTTAAAAATTATTCAGAAATTAGTTGATTTTTAAAATAAAGACAAAACTAGGTTGGAATTTTTGATTGGAACCTAAATTTCAAACGAAGCATAAAAGAGAAGCTTTTCCCCTTTACACTGTTCATCATAGAGGTCACCTTGGATTGTCCCTCCCTCCCTGTTGAATGATTTATTTTTCTTTTTCTTTTTTTCAGAATATTGGTTGTCTTTTTCTTTCTTGATTGGCCTAAACGGGTTTTGCTTCTCTTTTAATTTTTTTTTTTTGGAAAGTAGACATAAACTAAAAACTATTGCACTAATATGACATAAAAATTTGAGACTAGATCAATATTCTACTATTTTTTCACCCATTTTAGAAATGGGCTAATGAAACAAACATGCGCTTGTATTTAAATGAATTAAAAATGAAAATTTTGTAATAATTACATGATAAAAATCAAAAACTCCTAAGAATCAAATGTTAAATTTGACATTAACAATACTCTATGACAAATTTGCCACAAAATTTGTTATATAGTAATTTTTACATCAAATATAGCACTCCTTTAGAGAACACTTTTTTCATTTAAATACCAAAATTTACCATTTAGCACAACCTTTTAGCATTAAATTGAGGATGCTCTAATAGATTGTTATGCCAAATTTACTATATATTAAATCTTATGGTAAATTTACCACAAATTATAACTAATGTGATATTTAATATTTCATTCTTTTTTGTTGTTTTCATGACTCTTTCGTAGAATTTATTTTCTGTTGTCATTGTCCTTTAATTTCTGTCATTAATATAGTCGTTCCACGAAATCGTAGACTTTCAACATCTCCATTTTCCTAGAGCGCATTTATGAACCATGGAATACGAAAACTATCCCTAAAATACGTCAGTGCTAGTCAAGTTGGTGGAATTCTTTCAGAGCAAAAAAATAAGTTGGTGGAATTCTACTCCGGATTTTATGGACCATCTAATTGATGGGGAAGCTTAAGAAGCTCCAAGATTATGGCTTTAGTGGATTCTAGTGTTCTTTTGTTGGATGGGGTCATGCATTCTTTTTTTTTTTTTTTTTTTTTAATTCAGTTTTTCCCAATATTGAATTATTTGAATAGAAGGTTTTAAAAAATTTATGAACAAAGGGAGGATATGATAGATGTCAAAATAACTAGTACATAGTTTGGCATCTACTAACTACTTAATCCTCCATCACGTACCCAACTCAAAATTTATATCAAAATAAAAGTGAAAAAGATTGCAGTTGGTCCACAAAAACAACTCACAAACAGCGAAAAACAAGAAGAGATAAAAAAAGAAAAATTCTCAACAATTTCTTGAAGAATCAAAGTAGTACATCTTTCACATCGTTTTGATTTCATTATGATGTTTATTTGCATATATGATGTTCTTTTGTTTTCATTTTCCGATTTGGGATTGGAATTTGCTAGTTTACCATCCTTTTTTTTTTTTTTTTTTAAATAAAATGTTTGGAATGGATAGATAACTAGGGTGCGCTACTGAAGTCCCATCCTACTTGAGATGTATGGGTACCTACTAATTCCTGTCACGAACAAATTAGCTTTCTGGAAAAAAAAAAAAAAAAATTTTGACCTCATAATTTATTTCCTTATTGTTGTATTTTTGAGGAGATTGTCCTTGCTGTGATTGTCTTTTATTTTCGGTCATCAATGCTGTAACACTGAGCTTAATTAATTTAAAATAACTAAGTTTAACAAATATGTTTAGTATCTTATTAGTATTATTATTAAGTGTTTATTAGTAGTAATGTTAATCATGTTATATGAAATGTTTTTTTTTTAGTATTTATGTGCTACTGAAAATTTTTAATAACAGTTTTTAAGTAATTGTGCAGAGGAGAGTTGACAACCGCCAAAAGTGAAGTTGATCAATGTGCTTGGTCCATAAGATTGTTTGTATAAGAATGATAATCTAAAGTTAAAGTATACTTTAAATGAAGTTTATTAAAGTTTTAATGGACTTATTTGCAAAGACAATATATTTTTAAGGAGGTAGCATAATTTAAGATTCTTTTGGGCACTTTATGTAATTTTTAAAAATTATTGCTGCTGTCTTTTAAGTGGGTTACAGCTGAGTTGTATTAGGCTAATATAATCAAGTTCCTCTTCTCCCTCCCTTAACAGCCGTTCTCTGCACAAAGAAAGAAAACAAAAGGAAAAACCCAAACACCAAAACACAAAACTCCATCAACTGATTTCTCCATCATCATAAGACCTCTTTTCCCCTCCAAAACCACAAAACAAAACAAGGCTAAGCATCCTTCAAAAACCCATTCTCGGATTCCAGCCATTAACCATTTTTCCTTGAACCTAGTTGAGCTCAAGGTGGGGTTTGGCGTCATTTTCGGAGCCCGAATTGTACAAGCTACCTAAGGTCAGTTTTAAGTAGGGTTTTTAGTGGATTTTGAAGCTTTTCAATGCTAGAAATGTGAGGTTTTAAGTTGAGAAGCCATATGTTGAATGTATGCTTGGATTTTAATCCGAATGTGAAATTTCTGATTTAATTCAAGATTTTTGATGGTTCTATGTCATTTGAGATGTAAAACATTGTGAGGTATGATTGTAAAAGAGTTTTACTGTTTTTAACGTATTTTATGAAGTGGCATAAGAGGTGTTTGTGAAAATGTTTGACTGAAATTTGTAAAACAGGGCACTAGGGTTCCGAAATTCGTTTCTCTGTCTATACCCTGTATTTGAAGCTGAAATTTTGTGGAGTTAAAGTAGACATATGAAGCTTGCTCCCCACAAAATTTCACATGAAAATGTTGTAACACGGATTTTTGGTGAATTTTCTATTATATAACAATTTATGAAAACATGATTTTGTAACTTAGTCGTTGTTGTTTTTTTTTAATATCAAAACTTACAGTTATTTAATTAAATAATGAGCAAATTATCTTTACTTATATTCTACAACAAAATATAAATTTATACTGAAAAAAAAATGTAATATAGATTGATAGAAAACCTAATTTACTAAATTGTTAAGTAATCTTACGGCTGTTTTTTTTTCCCCTGCTAAAACTTGAACTTTTATTTTCTTTGCAAAAAATTACTATTGATCAGATGAAGTAATAAATAAATAAACTGATGTTGAATAACCATTAAATATCTTATACAGAAAAAAAATGTATCCATACAAATAAAAACTATACAATTACATAATAAACAAACTTAAATCATACAATTAAAATTACAGCAATATTCGGTCACAAAACTCTTTAAATACAGAAATTCTTATAATAAATTTGAATATTACAACAACAGACTGCTGAAAAAAAAAAAAAAAAAAAAAAAAAAAAAAAAAAAGAACCTCCCCGAGTAATAGAAAGTGGAGGGGGGGGAGGGGGGAAGAAGGAAATCAAATTATACAACAACAGATCAAATAAGGATAACAATAATAATAAAACACTATAAAAACACAGAAACTTCAACATGAATTACCTTGTAATATACAGAAATCTAAATACATATGTAAACATACAAACATACATAAAAATATATATAGAACAAAAAAGAAAGGAAAAATTTTTGTAATATATTTTATACTATGTTCAGATCTCATTAATATTATCTATGAATGCTTACCACAAACCAATTCAACATCATCTTCCATGGCTACCAAGTGTGATGGTTGGCAATGTGTCAAAACGGGGGAAAAAAAAACAAAGGAGGAAAAAGGAAAAAACAGGATGCAAACTTTAGAAATGTTTTTCCCAAACAAAGACGATAAATAGAATAGCAGACAGTCATTAGAAATAAAAACTGAGAAAAAAGTTTCAAAATATTACTATAATATAGAAACAGAATCATATAATATGAATAACATTACAGGAGGACAAAAACAAATTGAACACAAAGTCCCAAACACCCACGGCAACCCTAAAGATGGTTAAATAGTATTTGTAACATATACACTCGATAATACCATATTCAGCATCATATACCAAATTAAAAAACGAATCTGATATATGCATCATTGCACAGGTAAACAGAGATCATCATAGTATATAAAAACTGTGAGCCAAAACTTTTTGTTAAAAATATTTACACTAACAAAAAATCGGAATGACAGAAGAATAATAACAATAATAAAACATCATAAAAAAACACAAAAACTCAAATGTGTATTACATTATGATATATACTAATCTAAATACGTAACTAAATGTAGAAACAGACATAAATATATATTTTGGAAAATATGAGAAAACAATTTCCATAATATATTTTATACTATACTCAGATCTCATTAATATTATGTGCTAATGTTAACCATAATACAATTCAACATCATCTTCCAGAGCTACCAAGTGTGATGTTTGGAAATCTGTCCAAAAGGAAAAAAGAAAAAACGGAGAGGGGGGGGGGGGGGGGGGGGGGGGGGGGGAAAGGATCCAAAGTTTACAAATGTTTTCCACAAACAGATAAAACAAAAAGAATAGGACAAACGGTTATTATAGATAAAAAGAGTAAAAACAGTTTCAAAATATTACAATAATATGGAAACAGAATTATATAATATGAATACTATTACAGGATGAGAAAAAGAAATTCAACACAAAGTCCCAACCACCCACGGCAACCCTAAAGATGGTCAAATAGTTTATGCAACATATACAATCGATAATACCATATGCAACATCATATACCAAATTAAAAAAGGAATTTGGTATATGCATCTTTGGAGAGTTAAACAAAGATCATCATAGCATATAAATACTCTGGTCCAATACTTTTTGTTCAGAATATTCACACCAACAAACACCGCGAATCAGAGAAGGAGCAAAATAAAAGAAAAAGGGGCAAAAAAAAAAAAAAAAAAAAAAAGAGGAATAGAATATAAAACAGTAAAGTTCTCACATAAAACAGCAAACAAAAAAAAAAAAAAGAAAACCAGGGAAAAAAAAAAGAGGAGGAAAAAAACCACAATGGAAAAAAAATTAAATCTGTTTACAATATTATCATCATGATACTAAACTCATTGACATAATATATATAACTCAATAAAAAAAACCGACAAACAAACTATTAATAATATACAAAATGAAAACAACAATGAAAACTTATTAGGAATATTAAATAAACACAGTACCTGGATAACAGAAAAGAGCAGGCTTGAACAAAAACCAATGAAGATTCAGAACGAAGCAGTAATGGAAAATTTTACAGAAGCATTAATAATGAAGAGAACGAATGAAGCAATAAATGAACAGATCTTGTTTATAAAAGAGAGCTGAGTAAATGAAAAGAATAGATGCAAAAGAGAGAGACGGTGAGAAGAAGTATTTGGAGAGAATAGATAAGCCAAAAAAAATTAACATAATTACTTGCATTAATGACAGAAGTCCAGCAGGGGAAGATTTCAGTCAAAGTTATGACGAACAGTAACATGCTGACCCTTAACAAATCACAAAATTACAACAGGAGGGGGAAAAAAAAAAGATAATACGAAAGCATTAAATGTGAAGGACAGATTTTGCAAAGTGTAATCATAAGCACATAACTAAACAGTAAAAACATTTACCAATTGGCTCCAATCTAACTATATTATCAGATACCACAATTGTTAAATTTCTCACTAATTACTTAAAACAATGTAAAAAAACAACCATGCTAACAAAACATTACACACACAAAGCCAATTATATCAGAATTGCAAAGAAATTCAGGGAGATTTTACCCGGAGAGGGAAAACAGCTAAAAATTACAAATTTAAAAATCCAGAGGCAAAATATACTCATTGTTCCTCCCCATACGTCTATTTCTCCATTCTATCAGCATTGTCATCCCAATCTGCAAAAACGACTCACAAAAAATAAACAAAAACAAAACACGGCAAATAATACCCAAATCAAATAAACCCAAGCAAAAGAAAAATTTCAACATACCCAATATTTTCTTTACATTTTTTACTCTGCCTTTGTTCTCAAATACCATAAAAACAAATGGAAGAATACTCATAATAAAAAAAAATAAAATGTGTTTAAAGGGTAAAAAGACAAACTCAAATCTGATAAAAAGTCCAAAAAAGGAAACAGAAACAGCAATGAAGCAAAAAAACGCAAAATCCGAAAAGATAAAACAAAACCACCAGCAGCCTTAATGCATGTTACCTTAATATGATATCCAACACTTTTTCTCGCACGAAACGATCTTGAGTTCATTCTTGTGCCTGACGATGTTTCAGCAGAGAGATGGATGTGTTGGGTATTACTGAACGATTTCTTCCATATCATGGCTTGACTAATATTTGCTCCCCTTTCCCCCCCCCCCCCCCCCCCAGTTTTGTTATAAGAACGATAAAAACTATAGCGCTAACCGTTATGATAATCCATCCAAAAATGAGTGAAACAAAATGCGCCGACAGTATCAGTCAAAAACTTTTAAAGTGGAAATTACCTTTACTGGAAAAATTTCCATGCAACCAATTGCAAATGCTCTGCGAGCTCAAGAATCTGAGAAATTCCCCTCCCCCACTCCCCTCCGAAAGGGCGGGAGGAAGAAACCAACATTAAAAAGTTAGCCTTTGGAAATAGAGCCAAAAAATTCCCAAACGAAAACTGACCAATTCGACAGAATGAAATAAACATAACGCAAGAGAAAAATTCATTCAAACATTCCCCCCCCCCTTCCCCCAACCCTCCCCCCGAAAAGAAAAAAATTTCAGAAAATTGGATTCGCAAATAAAATGAAACATTCCAAAAATCTAAACTTACCATCTCGAAAAAGCCAGTAGCAAAACGCATCGAAAAATTTCCAGGAGAGAAAAAAATCTGAAAAAAAAAAAAAAAAAAAAAAAGAGAGACAGAAGAAAAACAGTGAACAGAAATCAAACCTCAAACCAAACGAAAAGAACGATCAACAACACCAACCCAAACCAACAAAAAGAAAATGATCAGCGAACACTACAAAACAACCCCAAAATCTAATCCTTGAACACGAAAAACACAAAGAAAAAAACATAACACAGAAAGACACAACAATAATAAAAGAGAGAGAAAGAAAACATAAAATATACATAGAGAAAATGGATGACCATAATCGACGCTGAGAGGCAAAAACCAAAGAAGAAAATAGGGTTTCACAGAGCAAAACTTCGAAGAAAGAGAAAGAGAAATACAAAAGGGTACAGAGAAAGAAAACCGAGGACTTTAAAATACAGAGAGAAAATAGAAGCAAAAATGGCGGCCAGAAGACACAGGAGGAAAGCCCAAATAGGATTTCCAGAACGACAACGAACAGGAAAACAGGATTTTGCAGAGCAAACCTTCGAAGAAGGAGAAAGAAAGAGAGAGAACAATAGAGAGAGAAAAAACCAGAGAAGGAAACAATAGAGAGAGAAAATACAAAAGAAGATGGGCAGCAGAAGAGAGAAGGCGAAAAGGCAGCTGGGTTTGGAGGGCAATCTCGGCAGCGCACTGTACAAACAGTGTTCGGCAGGCAAAAAACCAAGGGCAAATCCGTCCTAACACCAATCCGAGTCTCGAGGGCAAGCTCGCCCATTCACTGTGCGCGTATTAGAGGAGCCCAAGGACAGAACCGTAAATACACTGTCCTGGGCTGTGCATTACTGTAACACGAACTGCGAAAACGAAAAAAAAAAAAAAAAGGGGAGAAGCACTGTGATTTACTGTAGAAACTACAGTAAAATCACCTTCTCCTTTAGTATATAGTAATAATATTCTAAAGGAGCTTTATATAAATCTTCCATAATGCGCCGCTTCAGTGGTTTTGTTTTTTACTTTTGCTTTTGGTTTTTTTTTTTCCTGCTTCATTTTTAATTATTCTACTCCTCTCTTTTTTTTTTCCTTGTCATTTATTTCTATATAATCCCTTTTTTCTTTTGCTTCTTTTTTAAGCATATATATATATATATATATATATTTTAACAATACGTGAATGACACAAATTTAAACTCATCACATCAATATGATATAAAAATTTAATACTAGACTAATATGATTTAAGAGTAAAACTAAAGTTTGTGATATGTTGATCAAGAAGGAAAAAATTATGTCATATTAGTCAACGGATGAAAAAAAAGGTGGTTATTTATGTGATTCTCTCCCTCTTTTGGGGTCTGATCTTTGGCTTGTCATTTCTTTATTTTTAGCTTGTAGTTCTTCACGTAATTTTTTTCATCCTCATTAGTTTAAAATCCCATCATTTTTTCTTTTAGAAATTTCTTTTCAAAACATAAGCTAAACTTTTTATTAGAAACTCTAATCTCCTTACTTGTGATTAAAGAAATTTTTTTTAGTAAATAGTAAGAAATAGCATATTTCATTAACGATAATGAAATTTATAGCAGATAGTTATAGCATATCTTAATTTTTCCTTTTAAAAATATGTTAGGACTTTCTAATTTTACCCCATCTCTCTTTGACACTAATATATAAATTTATAATATTTTAAAATATTATAAATAAAAATAACACGAATAAAATTCAAACAAATAAATAAGTTCTCTTTAAATCTGGATCTTCAAGTGACCAGCATAAGTATATAAACTTCATGTAATCCATGGAGAACCCCTTGAATCAAAGGGTTCTCTCTGGATTATATACCTAGTTATAATAAACTTTCAAACCCCGAATAGTCCTATTTTCCTCCACTGTCATAAGGGGCTAAAAGATCTACTACTTTAATTCTTGTTTCCAAAATTGATAATTTTGTACCTAATTGTATAAAGGCAGGCGTAGATATAAATAGGAGATGTTGTGCAAGTATTTACAGGACCTAAATTATCAACGGGCACTCCAAGTACGTTAAAAATTCATCTTGTCTCGTCTCGTCCTCTCTCTCTTTCTCTCTCCCACCCTCTCTCTCCCACCTTCCCTCTCTCTCCCACCCTCTCTCTCTCTCCCTCCCTCTCTCTCCCACCCTTTCTCTGTCTCTTTCTCTCTCCCTCTCTCTCTCCCCCTCCCTCCCTCTCTTTCACTTTCTCTCTCTCTCTCTCTCCCCCCTCATTACAGAGAAAACAATGCCATCCCTGTTAGATCACTCTCTCTCTTTCTCTCTCTCTCTCTCTTTTTCTCTCCTCATTACAGAGAAAACAATGCCATCACTGTTAGATCGGAAGATGTCACGCTGGTAGATGTCGCGACGGCGGCCTAGAGTTCGTCCCAATCTCCATGGGCTGAGGTCCCTGTTTCTCTCTCCATTGTATTTGTCTCTCTTTCTTGACAAGAAGTTAACCAGAGAGGACCCAAGCCTAGGGCGCCGCCATCACTGGAGAAGTCGACTCGGCCAGTGGAAGATATATCAAGGCAAGGTGATCGCTGGCAAGGAGATCCAGCGTTCGCCACTATTCTCGCACGCAAGTCTTGCCATCCCGAGGCTTGTGTGCCTCGCGACGCTCATCATCGTCGTACAGCGGACATGAGAGAGCTAGAAAATCTTGCATTTTCTAGACTATATTTTCTTGAAAATACAAGATTTTCTATCTAGAAAATATTGTATTTTTTCAAAATCCAAGATTTTCCTTCCTCTCCTTGTTCGGCGACGGTAAATTTTGTATCATCTCGACCTCTCCCGATTTTGGCTTCATCTCTAGCAATGAGATCCTTTGCAATGACCGCCACAACTCACGGTCCCTCATTTTCCATTGCAATCTGGGATTGTTGGTTTTTATTTTACAAGTTGAACAGCCGGAAGGCGAGGTATCTGTAGAAGAGATCTCACTCAGTCGCGAATCACAGCTCAGCTGTGCGATTCGGGAACTCCGTTGAAATCACGAACTATCTCGAGAGCCTAGGCGACGTAGATCGGAACCACGCAGTCGTTGTCGGAGACAACCCAGGGGGAACCTTCGCCGAAGAAAACGACGCCGCAGGCGAAGGAGACGGTAGAGATCGGGGAGAGAGAAGGAAAGGTAGGGGTAGTTTTGGGATTTTCGTGCATTAAAAACAAAATGTGATATTTTTTTTCACCTCCTAAAAAATTATGCTGCTATTTTCTATTCCACCTCTAATAAAATATGCTATTTACATCTTTATCCCATTTTTTTTTTATAAAGAGAATGGGCTTTTGGCCCAAAATTGTCTAGCCCACATATGGGGCAGACCCAACAAATTCGACCAACTCCATGGCATCGCTGCTTCTGACGGCCCGAGTCTTGCACAATGGACGGCAACTTCAATATATATATATATATTAAAAAAAATTTAAAAAAAATTTGAAGCTGCTAGTTTGAGATCGACAAAAAGTTATCTTAAAGAAGAAAGGAAAAAGAAAAGAGAACATTATTTAAATAACCATATTTTTTTATCTATTAATCAACATGACATAAATTTTTCACTTTTAACTAAAGTGACACAAATTTGAATAAATTTTAGTTTATTTTTATGTCATATTGATGTAATAGTTAATTGTTTGTGTCATAATGATACAATCGTCTTAATTTGTGTCATTAGGGGGTGTATATATTTTCCTTATCAAACACACTTTTGCCTTTCCTCTTCCCGTCAATAAAAACGCATTTCTCCCTCTTCTGCCTGTAACAATCAACTTCTTCATCTGCATTCCTTTTGTAACTACAGAAATCAATTTATGTGCTTGTTCTTTTTTTAATAGGACATTCTTAACAGTTTTTAAACATTAAATTTAAACAAAATCACACAAAAAATAAATTTTTTTTTTGAAAAACTAACAGTTATATATCTAGTAATTAAAATAGCGCTTCGTTGGGATATATATATTTTTTCATATATATATACCTGTTGATTTCTATTTCCTTTTAATTTGTTTTATTTTTAGTTTTTAGTTTGAAGAATTCTATGACATGATACGAATTTTTTTTTAAAAAATATAGATATATATATATATAAAAAAAAAAACCCAGTACGTAGGGCTTAGTTTGTTTTTAACTGTCAGTTGTGTAGTAGGTTCTAACATGTTTGTTTATTATTTTTAAATTTTGATGTAATTTTGATCACATTTAACGTTAAGAAACGTACACTACTAGCAAGGAGATCCTACCGTAGAAGCTCCTTTTAGTTTTTTGTGTATTTGTTTTATTAGGATAGGTTTTTACTTAAATCCTATGTGTGGTAGAGCGAAAAAGGAGAGGGAAAAAATTGAAGGGGATTTTAAAGAAAGAATGGTAATTTTTTTCTTTTTTTATTTTTATTTTTATTTTTATGTTTGGTAGGGAGGATACACACACATCTATAGTTTTTAAGGGCTAGGGAATTTGAGAATAAAGTAGTTGTTAATCTGTGAAGGTCCCAATTTTTTAATTCTTCCGATATTAAAAAGAAAGATATAATATACTTGACAAAAAAAAATAGTATGTCAATTGTTTTGACCTTATCGCAACTAATTAATCTTCTAGTTTATATAATATATGGTCTAATTACTCAATAAATTAATTTAAAAAATTTAGTAAACAAATTATATTAGATTTTTTTTTTCTCTTTTTACTAAATAATAAGAAACAAAAACTTCTTCTTTTTATTTCTCCTAGCCTTAATATTTTACGTATTCTGAGATCTCAAAAAATATTTTTCGTATTCGTCGTAGCAAAAATAGCATATCATTTATTATTTCTTTCTGAGTACGTCTACACTACTTGATGTTACATATTTAGAGGATGATAATTTTGTGATATAATGTGGAAAAATGACTTCTTTTCGGCTTTTATAGATTTGATTCTTAATTTTTTTTTATTTTTTTGTTTTCTTAAAAAAGTGTCTGACTCAAGTTTAAAGATCATTGTATCAGAATGACATAAAAAAAAGTAGCATTACATTGACAAGACACAAAATTAAACTAAAAAAAGAGCTAAAGTTTGTGTCTTTTTGGTTAAGATGGAAGAGTTTACGCTATATTGGTCAATAAATTAAAAAAAAAATGTGGTTATTTGGGTGATTTTCTCTTTTAAAGGACTTGGTCAGATAACTAGAGGTCTTCATTCTTCTAACGTAATATAGGTTTTTCAATTGCTAATTCTTCCACTTTAATAAGTTCACGAGATTTAGACTGTTTAACTAATTTGACAATTAGACCTAGAATTCTCAACATCTACATTTGAAACATGGAATACAATAATTAACATTTCAAGAAAAAAGTTGATCAAGTCCCCATTTAAATTATCCCAAAACTAACCTTCAAAAATAAAAAAAATCCCAAAACTACATAAGTCATGCTTGTCAAGCTTATGTTTTTTTTTTTCCAACTTGACGGAATATCCGGATTTTATTGAATGTCTAGTTGATAGGGATCATGCTTCTTATAGCTTATGTTAATTTTAATCCAATCTGGAAAAGGAGGGAACCGAATGAAATGGGATTAAGCGAAGAGCTTTCAATGGTCACCCTCGAATTTTAAGGCTTCTAAGAATCAACAAAGCATTCAATCTATTTTATATACAACCTCATCCAATGTATCCGCCTCTTTGTCACAAGTTCGGATCATGAAAATAACGATTAAATTAGAAATTTTAGCTCGATAAAAAATAGTTTGGTTACGATAACACGACAAAGCACATAAATATCCGCAGCCATTCAAGTGTCATGTATCTGACTGCTCATATTCTATTTGTAAGCTGACATGATCAATTACTTGCCATATTCAAACATATCAAACAATGAAAAATTATATAAATAGCTGATAAGTGATTTCTTCCACATTCTGATAATGAGGACGAATAAATGATGATGGTGCTATACTAAAATTTGCTGAGATTTACTGTCTTTTGTAATCTTTTATTTTATTTTGTTTTTTATTTAATGTCATTTTTGGAACGAATAGATCACGAGGGTGCTAATAAAATATCGTCCTACTATGGGCACCTACTTACTAACTCCTGGTATTATTTATGAAAATAATGATAATAAAATTTGACATCATAACTTATTTGCTATTATTTTTTTATTCTTGCAGAGGATTGTCCTGTTGTCATTTGCCCGTTATTTGCTGTCGTTAATACATTCGCTCCTACTATTTCCTATTTATAAATAAAACCACTTTCATATCATTATCTTACTATATGAAATAAAATAAAATAAAATAAAAAGGATAGAGCCTCGCCCTCCTCCCCCCTCCCCCAAATGATACCAACTTCTCGTGATATAACATGATTTAAATATAAGGTAGCCTTTTTAGCGTGTATATATATAAATATATATAGCGAGAGAGAGAGAGAGAGAGAGTTGACTTGTTAATTATTGGATTTCAATCTGGCTTCAAAATAAGCCAGACGGAACCAATATTAACAAAGGTACACTTTTCTGATCATAAATCAAAATGAGTTCCTCAAGAGAAGTACGAATCTTAATCTTGATTCTTCCTATTTTCATACATCTTCTCATCACTCTCAACCATGCCCAGCAAGGCTGTACGTCGGACGCCGGATACTGCTGGAACTGTTCCAACATCGGCAATTACAGCGACACCAGCATCTACAAAGCAAATCTCGACACGCTTCTAACCGACATATCTTCATCATCTACCAGCAACCAAAATTTCAAGGGGTTTTACAACACTTCTTTCGGACAAAACCCCGACAAAGTCAACGCGATCGCCCTGTGCCGGGGAGACCTCACACCGGACAAGTGTCGTAGTTGCATAAACGATTCCAACTATAGGCTGCTCGAGCGTTGCCCCGATAGGAAGGAAGCGATATTATGGGACGAGCGTTGTATGCTACGCTACAGCTCCAACGACTCTATACTTTCGGTCGAGGAGGACGAACCGAGTATGGGGTTTGGAAGCCCACAAAATGTATCAGATGCACAAGAGTTCAAGCAGATACTGAAACCCTTGCTGGATAGCTTGAGAATTAAGGCTGCAGCTGGCGATTCGTTTAGCAAGTACGCTCATGGATATACCACGGTGCCGAACGCTGAACCCATATACGCGCTTCTTCAATGCACACCTGATTTGAGCCAGAAGGAATGCAATGATTGCCTACAAGATGCTATCTCACGGCTTCCGCAATGTTGTGATGGAAAACAAGGGGCGAGAATTCTTAAACCGAGCTGTAATCTCAGGTATGAGGCGGGACCTTTCTTCGAATCAGACAATGCATTACAAGAAGATGGCACTTGTTCGCCGGATGCTGAGTTTTGCTGGAGTTGTTCTGATGTTATTAATGACACTAGTATTGGCACTTACGACGAGAATCTGAAAAGTCTCTTATTCTCCTCTTTCTCTTCTAACCAGACTCGAAATCAAGTCTTCGGGTTTTTCAATTCTTCTCTAGGAGAAAATCCCAACAGAGTCTACGCAATTGCTCTGTGTAGAGGAGATCTTTCTCTGGATGATTGCCATCGTTGCGTCAACGTCTCTAGTGATAGGCTCTTAAGCCATTGCCCAAGTAGAAAGGAGGCGATATTGTGGGACGAGCGATGTATGGTGCGATTCTCGAACAAGTTTATATTCTCGGTGAAACAAGACGATCCAAGGAAGTATTTGCCGAGCCCAAATAAAGCATGGGATCCGAATCTGTTCAAGCTAACGCTTAAACCCTTGTTGGACAACCTAACTAGTAACGCTGCTTCAGGCGATTCGCGAAGGAAGTATGCATCAGGAGAGACTACTGTTCCGGGATATGAAACGATATATGCGACGGCACAGTGTACTCCCGATTTAGACAAGCAACAGTGCAGCGACTGCCTACAAGATGGTGTCTTGTTCATTCCACAGTGTTGCGATGGAGTACAAGGGGCAAGAATTCTTAAACCCAGTTGTAATTTGAGGTACGAGGTGACTCCGTTCTTTGCAGCTACAGATGATTATTCGCCAGTGTCACCTAATTCCTCTAGAAAAGGTATCGTGGAGTGCTGTTTTATTTTCTTTTTATTTTTTTATTTTTTATTTTTTTTTCTGACGGACAAATCCTCATAAAAGTATTGCAATTTGGCGACGAAGTACTGTTGCAAATCAATAAGAAGACACATGACCGTGTTAATTTTGCAGGAAAGAGTAAAACAACAACTGTTGTTGCTGCTGTTATTCCGACTGTTATTGCCGCGACGCTCATCGGTATATGCATTTTCTTAAAGCTGAGGAAGCCTGCAGGTCAAAAGCATGGATCAAGTAAGTTTGATTTGATTTGTTGCTACATTCAATTTAATTTCAGAATTCCTCTGTTGGTAGTACAGGGGAATTTTTGTTTCAATCAGTTTATTCTTGTCAAACTTATCCTTATAAGAAAATTTGTACGAACTCATCTTCTGTAGTTTCTGAGGAAATTACGTCGGCACAATCTTTGGTATATGACTTTGGCACTATGGGAGCTGCAACAGACAACTTTTCTGAAGAAAACAAGCTTGGAGAAGGTGGATTTGGAGCGGTCTATAAGGTAAAAAAATTTGTGATAGAGTACTGAGACATTATTTTTAATTTTCCAAAAAGCTATAATTGAATATCTTAATTGTGGGTTTGACTTGTCGTCTCTACAATCTGTTATTCAAATGGATTTTTCAGGGTAGACTGCCAGATGGACAATATGTTGCCGTGAAAAGGCTTTCCAAGACTTCTAATCAGGGTGATAACGAGTTTAAAAATGAAGTTGTGTTAGTCGCTAAGCTTCAACATCGTAATCTAGTCAGGCTCTTAGGCTTTTGCTTAGAGGGACAGGAAAGACTTCTCGTTTATGAATACGTAGAAAATTCAAGTCTCGATAAATTCATATTTGGTATGTGCGGAATATCATACACGTCTTAATTTAATCATTTCATTTGTTTGGCTGCTTGCACTAGTATGATTCTTTTTCAATAAACTCCATAGGAAGAACTTTGATTAGATCTAAACGAAATTTTGACACACGCATTGTGTGCAAACACATGTAGATTCAACAAATCGTGCACATTTGGATTGGGTTAGGCGTTACAAAATAATTCAAGGCATTGTTCGTGGACTGCTTTACCTTCATGAAGATTCCCGTTTGAGAATTATCCACCGCGATCTCAAGGCTAGTAATATTTTATTAGATGAAGAAATGAATCCAAAAATTTCAGATTTTGGAATGGCAAGGTTGTTTGCGTTTGATGAAACACAAGGCAATACTAGTCGAATTGTGGGTACCTAGTAAGTATCTGTTGCACATATTATATATACTGTGTTGCTTAGTTTTTGCACTGATCATCAAATCAATACTACAACTTAAAGATTACGGATATTTAACCCCATATGTGCGTAATCTTTGATACTATATTGCTAATTAGTTTTAACTTTGTTTATAGTGGATATATGGCTCCAGAGTATGCAATACATGGGCAATTTTCTATTAAGTCTGATGTGTACAGTTTTGGAGTGTTGTTGCTGGAGATAGTAAGCGGGAAGAAGAATACTTCTTTTCACAACGGAGAAGTGGAGGACCTATTGACCAATGTAAGCAAAAATCTGTTTCATTAACATTTTTCAGCTTAATTTATCAAAAAGTACGAGACTAGTATCGGGCCGATCATGTTTTTTTTTTTTTTTTTTCTTAATTTTTTTTGGGTAACTAAGCCAAATTCATTCATAGAATTAATTGAGATCTATGATGAAACACGTGCAGTCTAACCCTCTTCCTCACATTTACGTTACAGGCATGGGAAAATTGGATGAATGGGACGGCTTCAAATCTCATAGATCCCGAAATATCAGCTGGTTCAACGAGTGAAATAATAAGATGCATACATATTGGATTGCTATGCGTGCAAGAAAATATAACTGACAGACCAACCATGAACTCGGTCGCTCTCATGCTTAACAGTTACTCTCTCACTATTGGAGTACCTTCAAAACCAGGTTTCTTTATGCGTAGTACAGCTGGACCGGACATGTTTTCAACGTCTAATACTTCAGGAACTAGGAGACCAAATCCTCTTCAAGGTTCGATAAATGAGGCATCTAATACTGAACTCGACCCTCGCTAGCGTCATTTGGGACTTTCTCCTATTTCGATTCATGGCTACAGGCCGTGAACTCGGAAATTCACTTTTAGGATGCTGTTATTAGTTTTGGAAAAGGTTCAATAGTACAACTTAGCTGCTACAACAAAAAGTAATTTTAATGACACAAAATTTACGGCATTTTTCTTAAAATGTATAAAAAGGCTCTTCAACGACATATAATTGACAAATGTCGTTAAAAAGACTATTTTACGACATTGATTAGAAAAATGTTGTCAAATATTGTTATAATGCAAAAAAACAAGATGACATAAAAATGCCTATTGATTATTTTAAAAAAAATGACTATAAATGTGAATGGACATTTTATACCTATATTTAGCTTCAGGACTTTTCGCTTAACAAGGACAAAACAAAAAATATAAAAAAACAAAAAATCTTTCAACTTGTGGTAGCAAATATATCCTAACAAACTTAATCCGATCCAAAAAAAGAAAAAAAAATTTCACCACTTTCATCTCAACAGTCTTGTATGCTTAAACATAGTTCACGAAGTAAAAAAAAAAAAAGCTCAACCATTTAGCTAAAATTACGATACGATATTGATGGATGCAAATATATAAATTTCCTTCAAACTAACTTATCAAAAATTACGGCATGATAGCTTCAAACTTTTAACACTGATTTCAAAAAATCGTTTGAGCTTTTCATTGCGTTGCTTTGTTTTCGTCTTATTTTAAAAGTTGATTGCATTTCTTCCTATTCTATAGTAATAAAAACCTAATGCATCAACCATAATTTTTTATACCTGAAATTTCCAAGCGTATATAACTTGAAACATGCTGCGAATTGCATATATGCAAACCTAAGAACAAGGAAATCTACATCAGGACATGGATAATAATTACAACCAGCATAGTTTGGAGACATTCCGATTGCAATGACCCGACTTTTCAGACCGTTAACTAACTTACTTATTCTTAATTCATTTAGTCTTAATACTTATTATGTTAGGTTCCAAAAATACATATTTTTTTTACATACAAATTATACTTGTACTTGAAGAGTTTAATAAACTAAAATTTTTAACTGATGAAATTGAAAATCTCTTGATAATAAATATCCTATTCAAATTTGTACTTAAATAATATTTAAAAAGTTATAATGTCATGTGAGTTAAAGGAAAGACCCTAAAGTCTTTTTCTCGTAAAGTACTTCTATTAGTTTAGTAGTACCAAAATATTGACAACATATTTATAAATATAGTCAATACAAAATACTATAAGAAGTCTAAATGTGGAAATTAAATTCGCGGTGGTATTCCACTCCCTTCCTTCATTGCCTCCGCACAGCTTCACCAATCCATAAAATATCTAAGTGGCGGGCTGCTTACCCACGTTACCTACAGCACGAACACACACATATGAGCTTTCGCTCAGCAAGTACAAACAATATCTCACAAAATATTTCATAAAATTATATCATCACACGTAACATCATGAATGTTCAAAAATGCATATGATCTATATACGTTCAATTATGCTTCATTATATACATGTTTTGTCTACTTAAGGGCCCCTATGTCATACCCATATGCGCGCAACCAATGGGGAGTTGGGGGAGCGACTTTTCAACGACCTCCAAGATCATTACTTATAACTTCCGTTCTTATCACATCCTCTCACTAATTAAAGGTTGGTACGACACTTAATCCTATCTTTCGTTAGCCTTATTCTTATTAATTGTGACAGTGTGTAGATTTACATGTCACTATGCATCTATCATTATGGCATAAATATCTGTGAGGCATGTCGATCATGTCAGTACAAGAGAAATTATGCACATCAAATACTTAATCAAAGCAATGCATATAACGCATATACTCATTATATCATAAAGGCAAATCATAGCAAACATAGAACATAAACAAAGAAAAACATTTTGTTCCATGCTGTAGGTGAGGTTTGTACTTATTTGTTTTATATGCTTAAACTTTCAAAGTTGTACCTCCTACTATGCAAGTTTGAGAAATTGTCCTGATTTAACAATATCTCATTATTAGATAGAATCATAGTTATATAACTTTATTCATTTCTTTATTTATTTTATAAATTAATGTGAGCTTAATTTACTCATATCATAATTAACCTTAACAATTAATCAAATTAATTATTAAGTGTTAAATAAATCTCTACTAATTATTATTTAATTAATTTAATTTTACTTAATTTAATTTAATTTAATTGATTAATCAATTGATTAATTAATTAACTAACTAATTAATTAGGTAGCAGTTAATTATTACTTTATTTAATTGAGTAATTATAATTAAATTACATAATTTTAATTGACTAATTAATAATTATATCGTTAATAATTTAATTATGTTACTTAAATATTCTTTCTCATATCATAATTATCAATTATTAATTTTCATATTAATAATTAATAATTTGATTAATCTAATAATTAATGTTTGATTAATCTCTAATTAATCATGCATAGTTATATTAGCAATTATATCAATGATTAATGATCAACTAATCTCTAATTAATCATGTATTATGATTATGTAGTTACTCAACATAATAATCTAACTTACACAGCTAATTATCACTTATTAACTCTTATAATTAATTAATTAATTAACTAATTATTAAGTAATTAATTACTAATTAACTTTCTTAGCATAATTACATTATTTATTTATTAGTTTATTCTTTAATTAATTAATTAATTAAGGTAACAAGAAGTCACCTAAGTATATACCTCTCATCTAGTATTGGGCTTGTAAGGCCCAATCCCATTAGTTATGATCATTTAGTTGGGCTAAGGTAGTCTCTTGGTATATACTTAATAATACTCTAATGTACTTTATCTTAGTCCATTTAAAACTTGTGATTCAACTTTATAAAGTTAGGATTTTTTATATTATTTGATTATATACTTAATACCAACTCATTTCACAAATAAATATGTTCAAATGTTATGAGTTACCCTTATGTCACATTTTAATATTTAATCGTTTTGTCGGTATGAGATTTTAACTTGTAAGATTTATTTAAATTTGTGTATAATTCTGTTTTGGACATTTGATAACTCGTTGGAAAACTTGAAGTATCTAGTTTATGTCTATATATATTTTTTTTCCAAGATTTCAAGCGTTTTAAACATTAATGTGGACGATTTCCTAAGTGTCTTATGGTAAAATCTCAGTTTACCTGAACAATACATTATTATGTGATTTATTAAAATTTATGTACCTATTTGTTTTAAACACATGATAACTCATTTTGAAGCTTGAGATGTCTACTTTATAGTCATAAAGTTATTTCCTTTAGTGTTTGAGTGTTTCATACCGTAAACTTAGGTTTTGTTACTGTTGGTCTCACGTATATACCATATGTCAAGATTTATGGGTACATTTAGAAAAATCATAACAATTCACTTACAAGTCCAAATAAGAAAAAAGATATGTCATTAGAAAGCTTATGGTGTCTAGTTCATTTAATGAGAATAGTATTGTAAAAACTTATGGTGTACAAACCCAAAATATACAAAACCCGTGGCTGGTATAGGGCTCCAGCAAAAACTCTTGATTCGTAGTCCAAATTTGTAAAATTCACCAAAAATTGCACATTTATTCATTTGAGGTGCATGATACCATGTTAGAAAGCTTAAAGAATCTAGTTTTTATATCTAAAACTTATAATCCAAAATTTTGAGAGTAAAGGGTTCGGAGTACATAAAACCATTAGCTATATTGTAACCCAAAGGTTCCTTTTCTCTCTAGTTTTGTGTCATAACTTCAAATGGACATAACTTTAGACATACAAAAGCAAACCAAGTGATTCCAAAGCCCAAAATGAAGCTTATCATCTGTAGAATCTTGTCATATAATTTATTTTTAATACCAAAGTTTCTAATGCATGCCATATTACCACAACATCCACAAGCTCTAACAAAGTTCGTAGATCTTACCAAAATGCTCCGTGGATCCGTTAAGATTTCGGACCTCCAAAGTTCTTCTCAAAACCTTTTCCTAGGTAAGAAGAAGTCTAACGTTAAGATTCTAACTAAACATCATGCTTTTGTTCTCCAAATTTGACTAAAACACAAAGAATACCACTATGTTACCTCTAGTAACACGTCCTCTAACTCCGTTTTACACTTCTTCGAACTTGGTAACGGAGTCGCTTAGAGATTGAAAATGAAGGAAGGAGGGTGCTAAAGGGGTGTTGGGAGATGGAGAATAGTGTTGGTGGTGGCTAGAGAAGGTAGGGTTTTTTTTTTTTTTTTTTTTGAGGTTAAAAATATGTTTGTGTGAGAATAAAAATAAAAAATACTTCTATTTCATTTATGTTTTAGTGCTGTTGTCATGACTTCACATGGTAGTAGACCATCATATTTATGACTGAGAGAGACAGTTGTAGCTCGGTTCACACTCGGACTACAATTGATTTTTTATTTTTTATTTTCTTAAGAGTTAGGACTACAGAGTGACGTTTTAAAGGATTTTGATGTCTCTTTTTCTTCATATAATTAGTCTTACCAGAAGCACTCATATTGGAATTTTTTACTAAAGAAATTTCAATCTCCTACGTTCCAGGAACATTTGAAGAGGAAAAAGTTGAATTCCTGGTTATTGTTATGATACATGGAAGAAAAAATAGCCACTCTTTTATTGAAAGGTGTCCACTTCATGCGTATGAGGTGTATGTATTCCATCCTTTTAGATCACACACACACACACACACACACACACACACACATATATATATATATATATATTCCCTAAGTAATTTTCTTTAGTTGGGGCACGAGGTTGATTTTTCGAATTGGAAATTTATTTCCTAAGTGCTCGTAAGTCATATTAGATTCTCTACTCTGCCCCTTTTTTCCATGAAGAAGAAAGCGACATGGACATTAAAAAAGTGGACAAAGACAAGAATAAAACAAAGGAGAGAAAGAGAACCTAAAGATATTTAACGTGAATATGCTTATGTCCACAGACTAATGATAAAAAGTTTATTAGTAAGGAGCATTATATGTGGAGTCACATATAAATGTAAGTTACAAATATACAAAATTAGGTAAGTTGTATAACACTAACAAATCTACTAAAATCAAAACATCACCTAAATTACAATAACTACAAATAAATTAAAGATCCTAATACTAATAATTGCATACAAAATAATAACTTTTCTTAATATAAAATATTAAACTTTCTCTAATATATCCTCGCCACATGTAGCTCTGATAGAAGTTCCAATATTGAACTACAATAGAAGAAACCGAAATGAATAATTTTTTTCTTTTTTTTTCTTTTCTCTTTTATTTTGAATTTCTTGAAAAACAAACATGAAAGAATATCGAGGCCAAGAAAGGATGGTAATTGTCATTAGAGGGACAGAGGATGCTTGGGCACCTGGACGGAAATTGTCATAAGAGGATGGAATAGTGATAAGTGCACAAAAAAATACACTTTTGTTCATATAATTTATTAGATAATTTATGTTTTAATTGAGTATTTCATAATATTAATTCATAATATTTTACTTTGAAAATATTTAATATTCTATTTATTTTGGTTTATTTTATTTTGTTTTCCTTTCCTCCTCCTTTTCTTTTTCTTTTCCTTCCTTTTCTTCCGCAACAGTCTTCTCCCACGTGGGTAAAACTAGCCAACCCATGCTTTTGGGCCAAGATTTCCTCCCACCAGCCCGCGTGATCTCAGGCCCGCATGACTTCTGGGTTGCACTTCTCAAGCCTGTGATTCCAGCTCCAGCCCAGACCTTCCAAGCCCGCAAGAATTTCGGGTCGTGTTCCCAGCCAAGCCCGCGTGTGTGGTGCCAGCTCCAGCCCAGGCCACCAATTTCCTCCAGCTGGTTTACCGCGAGTTTCGGAACGTGTTCTCAGCCAAGCCCGCGCGTTTGATGCCAGCTCCAGCCCAGGCCATCAATTTCCTCCAGCTGGTTTACCGCCTCTCTCCACTCGACTTACCAGCTTGACAGCATGATTTTTGAGCCGAAAATCTCTCTTTAGATGCTGGACATTGAGGCTTATAAAAGCAAGACTGTGCAGCAAGCATGGGACATTTTTCTCACAAATTTTGGCTGAGTTTGGAGTGCAATTTTCTTCTCCTTGCATTTTCATCTCATGTTTTCTTCTTAGAATTTTGTAAGATGAATTGTAAGCTAGGTTAGACATTTTGGTGAGGCTAGTAATGATCTCATGTGTGAAATAATCCAATTTGAGTTTGATTTTGTTTTGGTTTGTAAAGATTATATATTTTAGTGGATTGAATTTCTTCATCTCATTTTTCTATTGAAAATATTTTGTGCCAATCTTTGATATAAATTCAGTCATGCTTTGTTTATGTAATATTGTCACATTTTATTTTGATAAAGATTTATTTTATGAGTTGTCTTTTACTGCAATTTGCTAGAAACAGTATTTTGTCGATTTTGGATAACTTATAATGATAAATCCGATTGGTTTCAACATAAAGATTTAATCCACCGAAACACTTTTGTTATTGTTGACATTTAATTCCATTTTTTCTGGTTGTTCATTTGGGATGTGAAGCATACAATTGAGTCATAAATCGAAGATTAAATTCAAATTGGAAAACGAAGTATATGAAGGATTCACGATGCCTTACCTAATTTATTATTGAATTTTCCTCTACCTAAATTTTATCTTTTTCATATTTCGTTTATTATTTCTATCACAAATATCCTCCAAAAATATCTTCACTTTTCATTATTTTATTTCCTTGCCTTTTTAATGTTTAATTTTACTAATATTATTTGTTTTTTATTGTCGCCTCCCTGTGGATACGACCGCCCGATCTGTACTACAATCGACCGCTTTGCAAGTGCATCTTTGGGCATTAATCAAATAGGCATAAGGCATTTGGGTAAGGACAACAATTGTCAGAAAAGGAGGGAGAAGGCAAAGGGTACTTTGATACAAGGACGACAATCTTTAAGGTAGGGAGAGGGCACACATGGGCACTAGGATGACAATCGTCAAGGAGAAAGGGAGAAAGGGCATATGGGTGCGGGGATGACAATCGTCAAAATAAGACAACGACGTAGGGATGACAATCGTCAATCTACTAAAATTAAGATATATCTTAAATTATAACAATTACAAATAAAATAAAAATTTCTAATAATTATTATCACATAATTTCATCTGTCGCGTACTTCGTGAATGTAAGAAATTTGAGTTAAAGAAAATTATAAATTTGGTTTATCAAAATATTTGAACACTTAAAAGACATAAGCTATTAAATTTTAAAACATTTTTAAGAACTTATTCTCAAGACAAAAAATTTTAGAAATAAATTTTTTTAATGAAATTTTAGAAATAAATTTGATCTAATTAAAGTATATAATTGTCAGTTCCCCTCATTTTTTCGTCCATATAAATTTTACAACGAATGAAATTAAAACAAGTTCTTTCAATGTAAAAGACATCTCTGTAGTTTTTAAAAATGATGGGTTTGATTGATAAATAATTAAAAATAAATGGATGTGTCATGATTCGAAGAATTCCAGCCATAAATGACAAAAACATAGAAATTAATGGCAAAATCAGAACTACCCCACCCAAGAAAATGCAGCTTCAAGATCCAATCTACTTCGAGTTGACCATTCATATATAAGCAGCCAATGACTTTTGGTCGTTGTATATAAGCAGCTTCAAGATCCAATCTACTTTGAGTTCAACATGCAGAATGCCAAGCTTGTAAGTACTCCATTAACGGCTCATTTCAAACTTTCATCCGCTTTATCTCCACAGTCAGAAGATGACGTTGATTCTATGTCTCAAGTTCCATATTCTAGTGCAGTGGAATCACTCATTTATGCTATGGTTTGTTCACGTCTAGATTTATCATATGCAGTTAGTGGATACACGGTGAATCCTGGTAAAGAAAATTGGAAAGCAGTGCAGTGGATTTTCATATACTTGCGAGACTCTACTAATACTTGCTTGCATTTTAGGAGAACTAGAGATGGAGTCATTGGGTATGTGGATTCTGATGATGCTGGAGACCTTGATAAATGAAGATCTCTTACAGGGTATGTTTTTACCATTGATGGTTGTGCTATCAGTTGGAAAGCCACTTTGCATAATACAGGTGCGTTGTCTACTATTGAGGCTGAGTATATGGTAGTTATAGAAGCTTGTAAGGAAGCTATTTGGTTGAAGGGACTGTTTGGTGAACTCAGTGAAGACTTGCAGATTACCACAGTCTTTTGAAATAGTCAGAGTGCTATTGTCCTCACAAAAGATCAGATGTTTCATGAGAGGACAAAGCACATCGATGTTCGGTACCATTTTGTGCGTGAAATCATTGCTCGTGGTGATATTGTTGTGAACAAAGTTAGTACTCATGGTAATCCTGTTGATATGATGACCAAGCCAATCCCTTTAGCTAAGTTTGAGCATTGCTTGGACATGGTTGGTATTCGTTGCTGAGTTTAGTCCTTAGGGGCTTTTGTGGAAGAGGTGGAGTTTGGTCGAAGATTGGTTTTTCCATTCCTTGAAATGGAATTCGCGTCAAGGTGGAGATTGTTAGAGTTTAGTGACCCGAATTCTCTTTCGGCCCGACCCAAAAAGCTCGCAGTGCGACATTTGTGGTAGAGCTTTAATCAAGGTTGATTTTTTTGTTAGGGGGGGGGGGGGGGGGGTGGTTACCGTGAGGGTACGGACTGACCCGATTTTTACTTGGATCCAGTTTTAGGGTTTTTGAGTATATATATGATGTAATTTTAGGGTTTCATTATTATGCTCTTTTGCTGTAACCTCTCATCTTGTACCAATATTTGATTTAGTGGATTTCTTCTCCTCTATCCGTGGTTTTTTCCCATCTAAGGTTTTCCACAGTAAATCTGCGTGTTCTTGTTTTTTGTTTTCTTTGTTGCCTATTTTCGTTGCTTATTTCGTAACACATTTCGTAATTTTCTACTCCTACTCATCCTCTTCTTTGTGCTAAAGTTCAACTTCCTATAATAGTTAAAATTGTCTATACACTTTACATTTATATTTTTCTAAAATGTCTAGCATATATTCCTGAGTTGTTTTAAAAAAAAAAAAAAAAAACTACGATTTTACTCGGAAAATTACTCATTGTAAATATGATGCTTTTAAAAATAGTAGAAACTTAAAGATGAGTTGCCAAGCTAGTACGTGAGATTTGACCGTTTTCTATTTTTCATCTCTCTGAGTTCTTTCAGATTTCATAAAACTGATAGGATTTAATCCGCTCAAATAATGATTATGTCTGACATTTAAGTTAAACAGACGAACGGAAGGAAAATTCCTATTTTTTCTCAGGAAAGGATCTGATTTCAACGGGGAATATGGGCTACTTTTCTTATTTTTGTCATTGTGGTCCTCGTATCGGCTTTACTAGGCTGCTTTTTTGGTGTACAAAGAGCTAGGAAGAAACGCTATGCAGCAGTGAAGGAAAAAAGTAGGAATCTACCTATCTCACTATTTCTATCCTTTTTGGAGCTGCGATCTTCTCTTGAAGCACCGCAACTTTACTATTTTCACTTAGTCTGTTTTTTGTAGCTCCAATTCAATTTACAAAAGCACCATCATCTTTGAAATTTGAATTTGACACAATTGAAGCTGCCACAAATCATTTTTCGTGCGATAACATGATTGGTGAGGGTGGATTTGGCAGAGTCTACAAGGTGATTAATTTACGTCAAGTACGATAATTGGATATTTGTTTGAGTTTGGGAATATCATGACGAAAATCTCGATTAAGGATAACTAACTAAGAATTAGTCATGGCATAATTACAGGGTAAACTTAAGAATGGGCAGGTAATAGCTGTAAAGAGGCTAGCTAGTGGCTCTCGACAAGGTGCAGAAGAATTTGAAAATGAAGTCACTTTGTTAGCCAAGCTTTGAGATCGAAATCTTGTGAGGATGTTAGGATTTTGCCTGGAACAAGAGGAGAAATTACTTATCTGCGAATTTGTGCCGAACAAAATCCTTGACTTCTTTCTATTTGGTTAAGTTTTTCAACTTAGCTTCTTATAATATGTATTTTTAATGTTGTTCATCTACATGATCGAATATAAACTTTGATGTGTGTCTCTTTTCCGATATGAAGATCCTACAAGGCAAGGACTATTGGATTGGCCAACTTGTTACAAGATCATCAAGGGAGTCTCTAAAGGGCTTCTTTATCTTCATCAACATTCTGAGATCAAGGTTATCCATCGTGATCTTAAACCTAGCAATGTGCTCTTGGATGCAAATATGAATCCAAAAATTTCAGATTTTGAAATGGCAAAGATTTTTTGCATGGATCAAAGTCAAGGACAGACTAGCAGAGTCATAGGAACATTGTAGGTTTTTTTTTTTTTTTTTTTTTTTTTTTTTTTTTAAGAACAACGTTAAAATGACAACTATATAGCCGACTTATTTGTAATTCTTTTGAAAGCCTACACATACTCCTACATTCATAGGCATATTCAAAATCCAAAACTCTATGGTTAACAAACTATTCAATTCTGACTATTGTAAGCTTTTACTGGTTACATGTCTCCAGAGTACGCAATGCACGGTGAGTTCTCTATCAAATTCAACGTGTTTAGCTTTGGTGTCATAGTACTCGAGATTATAAGCGGCAAAAGGATCTGTGGTTTTGATAATCAAGGAAATGATGAGGATCTCTTTGACTTTGTAAGTCCAACCCGAACCTAACTGATTGCGAATTAAAGTTAACTAAAAAAAAAAAAAAAAAAAGTTACATGCTACCAATTCAGTACTAGTTAATTGTTGCAGGCGTGGAGACAATGGAGAGCCGGAACGCCACTGAAATTAGTGGATCCAAATCGGAAATTAGCTCATATGGAAAATGAAGTTTGTAGATGCATTCAAGTCGGCTTGCTGTGCGTTCAGGAAGATCCAGCCGACAGACCCCAAACTGCCGGTAGTCGCATTCATGCTTCGCAATCTCCATGTTAAGTTGCCACTTCCAAAGCAACCGCCGTTGTTCTTGCGTTACAATTGAACAGAGGCATGCACAGGAACGAAGGAGCTCGGGTTTGAGGCCTTTTTCGCGGCATAATTTCGTGTTTTTTGGGGATAACAACCAATGCAGTTGTGTTCATACTTTTTTGGCAATGGCCTTGAGATGTCTGTATTTGATTCTCATACCCCCCCTTGTACTTGGTCAGCATACCAAATTTGTCTATTTTATTGTACAATATAAAGCGTCCCCTGCTTATTTGAAAACAGACTTAAAAGAAATCCTTTAGCCAGTTAATTTTTTTAAAGTACCCAGACTACTTATGAATTATATATGAGTTTAAACAATAATTTATTTGAATTTAAACAAAAAATTTGAAAATAAATTAAGAAAAAATTCGAAAAACCCCACCTTCCCCCACAACGAATAGACTATTGCCTTCAACCTTTTTATTTTTATTTTTTTGTTTTCAATTTTGATTTTATAAACTGAATGATATTTAATATATTATTGAGGGTAATTCGTTTTTTTTTTTTTTTTGGTAGAATTGAGGGTAATTATGTTTGGTATTTAAAAGATTTGACCAATAAAGGGGTTAATTTCATTTATCTTTTAAACCAAGACAACGTTCAAATTATTCACGAAATTCATTTGCACTTCATTAGTTCTAAACAACCTCTCTCGTGTTTTTCTAATCACCCAAAAATCTAATCTAATGTTAATCTCAGCTTTAGTCAAAACTTCACAATAATAAATAAGTTTTTGCTTTGCATTAAAAGAACGCATTTCCTTATATAAAGACAATAGGGTTTTTTATCTCAATGACAATAACATTATCTAGCATCAGCAAAAATTTAACTTAAAAGAAAATAAAAAAAAAATTATCAAATACCGGAAACTTTCGAGACAAAGCTACTGATTTTGGGACTTCCCTGTAGAACCATCATTTCTTTTATATGAAGGAAAAAAAAAATGTCTTTTAGATTTTTACTAAATTAGCATTGCGTGTGAAATTTTTAGATGAATCTAACTGATAAATTAGAAAAATCAAAGCATTACATTTTGTAAAATAAAAATACAGATTCCTCCATTTTAATTAAACTTATGGAAGTATTAATTATTTTTATTCTTTCACGTTTAAGAGCTAGGTGACAATTATTTTTTTAAACATTTGAATGCGGAACTTAGTGCGAGATAGGATATGGAGCGGATCCAATCTAGTTGGGATATTCTCTTTTAACTTGATACTAGTTGTCTCTTCTGCGAGATAGGATATGGAGAGGATCCAATCTAGTTGGGATATTCTCCTATAACTTGATACTAGTTGTCTCTTCTCTTCTTTTTTTTTTTTTTTAAATTTTATTTATTTATTTTTTTAAGAAAGCTTCAAATTGCTTAACGAACAATGACATTCTAGCATTCTAGTAGCAATAATATCAAACCGACCGGCTCGGTCTTTTTAGTTTGGAACCATTAGGGCTATGTGTTATGTTTATGTTGTCTCGTTTATGTAATTATACATGCCCATGTCTTAATAGTGCCCAATAAATAAGAATGTAAGTAGATTTTTAATCAAACACAACATACTAATAAAAAGAAACTACGATATTAAAAACTCTTACAAAGTAAAAACTCAAATGAGAAAAAAAAAATCTTGATCATAAGAAGAACAAAGTACACTACAAGTTTCATATGAACATTGAAAAATTAAATTTTAAAAAAAGAAAAAACAATGTTTTCGTGCAAACTTATCGTGTCATTAATGGGATCTTAATATTTTGTAGCGTGTTCTGTGTTCAAAAGTTACATCAAACATAACTCATTGAATAAATGTTCTGGGTTGAGCCCATTTAATATTTCATAAACATGTAGCCCGTTAGGCCCGGCCCTTTTTGGTATCTATACATTCAAACAATGATCAGAAACGATAACCAAAAGAGTCGGTCCATATAGTTATTTGTCAAATATGAGAAGAAGGAATAGAAGTGCAATGAGGTTTCATAAGCTTAACGCCAAGTCTACCCGGAAAGAAGTAGGTGTAGGAATTCATGTTCTGAACCATACGAATACTATAGGCCGGGTTGATCTTTGCCTTTTATTTTAGTTAGTAAAACATGATAAGTAAAAGTTGTGATTTATTAATAAGTGTTCAAAATCAAAGAATCTATGTGGTTAAATTGATTTTAATGTTTTTCAAAAAACAAAATAAAAAAATAAAAAATGTTTTAAATTAAATTTTGTTACAAGGATGAGTAAAAGTTGTGAATTTTTAGTAAGTGTTTCGAAATAGTTTATCTAGTCAAAATGATATTAATTAATGTCTTTAAAAAAGGAATAAAAATATTAAAAATGAAGTTTGTAATGCTTAACTTAACTTTTGTTACAAATTTAAAAACTTATTCAAGAGTTTCTATCTAAATCCCCATTTTCTGGCTTTGACATAAAGTTCTTTTATGAAGACTGAATCGAAGCTCTTTTGATAGAATATCCAAACACTTTTAGAAACATCTTTTGAGTTTAAGAAATCAAAAATTCTTTGAAAGCTCTACCAAACATGTCTTAAAACTCGGAAAGTTTTCCTTCGCTTCAGGCTTCATGACGAGAAACGTTTCCTTGCTAGTGAAAAATAAAATAAAATCAATAGAGCAAACAGTAAAACCATCACCAACAATTACTTGATCAATCGCTATGGGTTAAGGTGTGGGAGCTTGAATTTGGAAAGGGCGGATCTAATCATGTATTACACAAACTCACTTTCTTTTTTCTTCAGGAAATTTTTTTTTTTTTTTTTTGATACAAGTTGTTTCTTGGGCGACTTAACTTTACAGGATTACTTTATCTGTCAGTGTTACAAGTCTTGATAGGACCCACCTGCATCTGAGTCCACACGTTTTGTGTGTAACTAGTCTAATTTTTATGGTGCTGCCTCCTTTACCATTTCCTTCGAAAAAAAAAAACAAAAAAAGAAAAGTTTTTCTACAACATAATCAGCAAGTCTTACTTCGTCCAAAAGTGTCCCCCACTAACTAGAGGAATGCTATAATGACAGCAGTCTCTCTATTATTCAAACTTTGACCCAGTTCTTCAAAATTTTGAATGGATTTTTTGAAAGAGAGGCATCCTTCTTTTACATTTTTTAGTTGACGAGTTTGTAGAAAAGAAAACTCATTTGTCGACGACTGGCCTTCGTGTCATAGCGATTAGATCGCCACATGACAACCCTGGAGGAAGAACGAAAATATTGTTAATAAGTGACGGACATATATAGCGACAATATTTGGCTTAAAACGTACGGTAACTAGTCGACTCACCTCAACGGCAGCGATTCTCCTGACGGCCCCCAAGTCTTTCACAATGGAAGCAACACAAAAAATTGAAATTGCTATTATTTACAAAAAGCTATCAGAATAAAAAATAAAAAAGGAAGAAAGGCTAGTAGTATTTAATCTCCCGATCAAACACATTTTGAAGTTAAAGAAGAGTTTAAAACCTATGCGAAATTTTCTTGTATTCTTTCTTATCATAGTGAATTACTAAATAGTGAAATACTATAATGAGTGAAAGAGAACATAGTCTCATGTTAAGACGAATCTATATAAATTTTGTATTTTTTATGTTTGTTCTATTATTTTTCTTTATGATTTTTATTGCTATCATTTTATATAAAATTATAGCGCTAATTCTTCACCCAAACTTTTTTCACTGTCTCTTCCTTGTCATCAGAAGCCCATTTCTCACTATTCTTTCTAACAAGTTAACAACTAGCTTCTTCGTGTGCCTACCTTTGTCACTAGGCTCGAGTTTTGTCGTTCAATAATGTACAACGAAAACCAATTTATGAGCCTTTTTTTTTTTTTTTAAAGGTAGGTCATTCTTATCATTATTTCATGTTTTTAAATGTTAATTCAATTAAAATCGCATATAAATTTAAAAAAAAATACAAAACTGGCACTTTCTTATGTATACAAATATATAACTAGCGGTTAGCATGTAACTCTATCGCGGTAGGATATTATAAACCCCAACTGTAGATTTTTGCTTTTGTTTTATTTAGTTCTATTTTTAGTTTTTACTTGGATAATGCAACGGAGGGATATGAAAAATATCCAACATCATTTTTTTCCAAAAGAAAGAAAGAAAAAGATGTGAAAATAACCTACATGTCGGGCTCTACTTTTAACTGATCAGAATTTAAAAAATAAAGAAGGAAGTTGTTAATCTATGAAGCTCAAAATTTTTTAAATCTTTTTCTTTTTAAGATACTTTTGTCATGCGGTTCATATAATATAGTTAGAAAACAATATATAAAATTTGTAATGTTTTTGTATTAATTTTGTACATTATGACACAAAATTAATTACAGATTAGCTATAATTTTATTCTTAACTGTGTAATAATGGATAACAAATGGGATTTGCCACCCATGAGAAATGTAATTTTATTTTTCACGGTATTACCTACCACAACGGTTTTGTATAAAAACCGTCGTGGTAGGTCTATGTACCACGACGGTCTTTCCAAAAAACCGTCGTGATATATGACCCTACATGACAGTTTTTATACAAAACCATCGTGGTAGGGTCACATACCACGATGGTTTTTGTAAAAAAACCGTCATGATATGTCTATGTACCACGACGGTTTTCAAAAAAAATTGTCATGGAATATACCTATTTACTAACCGTTTGGTTCCATTTTTGTCCATTTCACGACGGTTAAAAAATCGTCGTAGAATCTGAATAGATTCCACGACTCTGGAATCTACGACGGTTAGAAAACCGTCGTGAAAATGTACCAATATGAAAAACGATGGTTTTCTCTTTTTGTAGTAGTGTGTTGTCATGACTTTACATAGTAGTAGACAATTTATTTATGACTGAAGGAGACGATTTTAGTTCGGTTTACCCTCGGACTACAATTATTATTATTATTATTTAATCTCAAGTGTTAGGACTACAGCGTGATGTTTTTAAAAGATTTTGATGTCTCTTTTTCTTCATATAACCAAGGATTGAAAATCGACATCTCCATCGATATTTTCACCAAAATTTCCATATTTTAAAAGTATCAATATGAAATCATGGGTGTAGTATCTTTTTTGCTGAGTATCTCTATAAGTATCATTTTTTTTTTTTTTTTTTTTTTTTTTTTTGCGGAAATACCGGTTTCCGTTAAAAGTTTAGTACTAAATTCCAATATAAAAATATGGTGTAGTATCTTTTTCCATAGAGTATCCATGAATATTTCTGTAAATATCGATTTCCGTTAAAATTTAGTATTAAATGACAAAATATCACGGAAATTTCTAAAAATTTCCTCGGAAATATTGATCAAATTTCAGTTAAGTATTGATCCTTAAAATTTTTTTTTCTTTTTTTTTAATGTATTAAAATTCCTCAGTTTTTTGAAAATCATTTTTGTTTCTTCATTCAAAATTTTCTATACCTGAATATATAGTGGATAGAGATCGAGGGACATATACATGACATGCCAAAAGTTATGAAAGAAACTACATAAATGTCATGTCTTGGATCAATATTATTGAAACTAATTGGATATTGCAAATACCTTCAAACATTCTAAAAACTCCTTGGGTATTTGATATTTCTTGTCATGTATATACTACGGATGTAACATACCATATTAGATTAATTTTCAAGTATTTTACTTAATTGGTGAAGGTACGCTTTTACTATTGTACTATGATCATTTCTTAGCATGTATGTTTTTTCATATACTTAGTATTTTAATTGAGATTTTCGTGTAATTTATGAACTATTAAATATTTTCGATTTTTTGAAATTATTTTCAAATTAAGTGTTTTAGGATGAATTCTGTATGTTACGCCAATTTTCTACCGATATCAATATTTCCAATGATATTTTTTTATAAATCTAGTAACGGTATTTTTATAAATATCGATATTCTCATCCTAACATATAACATCTCAAAATCACAACTAGTCTTACCAGAAGCACTAATATTGGAAATTTTTTCTAAAGGAATTTCAATCTCCTAAATTCCAAGAACATAATTTCAAGAGGAAGAAGTTGAATTCCTAGTTATTATCATACATGTAAGAAAAATAGCAACTCTCTTATGACTAAAGGAGACAGTTTTGAGCTCGGTTCACACTCGGACTACAATTGATTTTTTTTTTTTTTTTTTAAATTGGTTTCCTTAAGAGTTAGGACCACAGAGTGATGTTTTTTAAAAGATTTTGATGTCTCTTTCTTCGTATACTTCTCAAAATCATAACTAGTCTAACCAGAAGCATAAATACTGGAATTTTTTACTAAAGAAATTCAATCTCCGATATTCCAGGAACATTTCAAGATGAAGAAGTTGAATTCCTAGTTATTATCACAAATATAAGAAAATTAGCCACTCGTATCATATCGTGACCACCTCATTTGTATGAGGCGTATGTATTCCATCCTTTAAGATCACAAATATAGACATATATATATACACCCTCCCTAAGTAATTTTCTTTAGTTGGAACACAAGGTTGATTTTTCGAATTGGAAAATTTATTTGCTAACTGCTCATAAGTCATATTATAATTAGACTCTACTCTGCCCCTTTTTTCCATGAAGAAGAAAGTTACATGGACATTAAAAAAGTGGAAAAAGAAAAGAATAAAACAAAGGAGAGAAAGATAACGTAAATTTAACGTTAATGTGTTTATGTCCACAGACTAATGATAAAAAGTTTATTAATAAGGAACATTATATGTGGACTCACATATAAATGCAAGTTACAAATATATAAAATTAGGTAAGTTGCATAATACTAACAAAATCTACTAAAATCAAAAACATATCCTAAATTACAATAACTACAAATAAATTAAAGATCCTAATACTAAGAATTGCATACAAAATAATAACTTTTCTTAATATTAAAAACAAAACTTTCTCTAATATATCCTCGCCACATGTAACTCTGATTGGAGTTCCAATATTGAACTACAATAGAAGAAACCTAAATGAATAATATTTTTCTTTTCTCTATTATTTGAATTTCTTGAAAAACAAACATAAAAGAATAGCAAGGCCAAGAAAGGATGGCAATTGTCAATAGAGGGAGAGAGGATGCTTGGGCGCCTGGACGGAATTGTCATAAGAGGATGGAATAGGCATAAGGCGTTTGGGTAAGGACAACAATTGTCAGAAAATGAGGGAGAAGGTGAAGGGTGCTTTGGTACAGGGACGGCAATCTTCAAGGTAGGGAGAGGGCGCGCATGGGCACTAGGACGACAATCGTCAAGGAGAAAAGGAGAAAGGGCATATTGGGTCGCGGGATGAAAATTGTCAAAATAAGACAACAACGTAGGGACGACAATCGTCAATCTACTAAAATCAAGATATATCTTAAATTGTAACAATTACTAATAAAATAAAAAATTCCTAACAATTATTATCACATAATTTCATCTGTCGCGTACTTTGTGAATTTAAAAAATTGAGTTAAAGAAAATAATAAATTTGGTTTATCAAAATATTTGTACACTTAAAAGATATAAGTTAATAAATTTTAAAACATTTTTAAGAACTTATTCTCAAGACAAAAAAATTTTAGAAATAAATTTGATCTAATTAAAGTATATAATTATCAGTTCCCCTCATTTTTTCGTCCATATAAAGTTTACAACGAATGAAATTAAAACAAGTTCTTTCAATGTAAAAGACATCTCTGTAGTTTTTAAAAATGATGGGGTTGATTGATAAATAATTAAAAATAAAGAGATGTGTCATGATTGGAAGAATTCCAGCCATAAATGACAAAAACACAGAAACTAATGGCAAAAGTCAGAACTACCCCACCCAAGAAAATGCAGCTTCAGATCCAATCTACTTCGAGCCGACCATATATAGCAGCCAATGATTTGTGGTCGTTGTTAGATATTTATGACAAAAGTTTTCACGTGTCTGGAAAAAATGCAGGTGAATCTGGTTGGTTGTTTAATTTTCTTTTCTTTTCTTTTTCTTTTTTTGAAAAAATGTTGTTTAATTTTCAATGTCATTAATTAAAAAAAAAAAAATTTTTTTGCACTAAGGCCCCTGTACTCTTGTGGTTTGATAAATTGGGTGTTATATTAATAATTTTGACCAATTTCACTCCAGTTTTAGACGCCATCGAAAAATGCATGGTACGGTACACGCTCCTCTCATCTCACATGAGGATTTTAGTAGGGGCAAATTGAAATTCAAACGAAAATTTAACTCCTTTCTGCAAAACAAAACAAACCCCAAATTACCAATGGTGGTTGAACGGCGTGGTGGCCGTGTAATTTAAGCATAACGACCTAATTCTTGGCAATGTGGACAGAAGATAGCGGTTGAGGGAAGGTCGGCGAATCATGTTTCCACGAGTCATTTTTCCTTAGGCATGTAGTGCATCAGTGCAGATTAGTTTTAAAATTCGTATGTAATTTCCAACACAAAGACCTTTTAATCGTTTGGTGAAAAGGTGCTAAGACTAATGTAGCAGTAATTTAAAATACCTCCGAGTCAGCTTGCTGCTCAGCAGGTAGCATCGACGGCAACATCGCTCTCCACCACCTCCATGTCGCCACTGCCTTCTGCATTTTCTTTTTTGTTTTTGTTTATCTTTTCCCTCTAAAGAATCAAATATATTTCTTGATGTGTCCTGGCCTATTAAATCCTCATGTATGGGGCACGTTCCCCTTCAAGATAAAATCACACAAGTAGTCCCTTTTATTTTATTTTTTTCCTCAATTGATCAACATGAAACAAATTCCCTCCTCTTGACCAACATAAAATAAACTTTAGTTTAATTTTGTGTCATATTCGTCTAATATTAATTCTTTGTATCATGTGACGCAATAGTCTTTAAATTTTTTGTTAACATGCTTTCCTCATGATTCAATCCAATTTTCTGAACGTCATTTCCAATTGGAGTGAATTTGCTAAATGTTTGTAACTAAAGGGAGGTTATTAATTGTTGAAACTAAAAGTGTAAGGACCAACTTACCAAACCATGAAAGTTAGAGGGTCATTGGTGCCAAAAACCTTAAAATCAAACTAACAACTTCTTTTATAGAGGACAAAATGTCTTTTGCATACCTAATTTTGACTAAATTTAGTTTAGTAACGAATTTCGTTTAGCATTATTAAAAATAAATAAAATAAAAAGTGGTGGATTTGTCAAATAAAAAAAAAAAAAAAAAGAGGGATAATCACTTTTTAAACACAGTAAGTTAATGCATTTTCATTGAACTTGGTACTTTGTCAATTAAGAATCCACTTCCGTCTCACATCCTCGATCACAATCTTTCTCTATATAAGAATGGTGCGTTCTGAAGTATGAAGCATGAAAATCCCAACGTATTTCAAAACGATTAACATAAATCACCAGCCAACAAAAATGAGTTCGTCAACTCTACTTTTATTCGTTCTTCCAATTTCCATACTCCCTTCTCACTACTCCAAACCTTGCCCAACTTCAAGACTGCACTGGCAGCGCCGAGTTCTGCTGGAACTGTACTAGCATGGGCAATTACACCACTAATAGCACCTACCATAAAACCCTAGACAGACTCTTACTCTCCATCTCTTCATCTATCCTCGACCAAGCCGATTTTTCGTTTTACAATCAGTCTTTGGGGCAAAACCCCGACAAAATAAATGCGATCGGTCTGTGCAGGGGAGGCCTTGTGTTGGACGAATGCCAAAATGCTTAAACGAGACTAGTCACATGCTGTTGGAGCGCTGTCCCAACAGGAAGGAGGCAATCTTGTGGGCCGAGCGTTGTATGGTCCGGTACTCCAACAACTCGATCTTTTATGTCAAGAAGGACGAGCCAATGAGGACGCTGTCGAGTCCAAATGAAGCGGCGGATGCAGAACAGTTCAAAAAGGTGTTAAAGCCTCTACTTGACGACCTCATAAGTAAAGCTTCAACTTCTGCTCAAAGTACGCGAAAGACAGTACAAAGGTAACAGACTCAGAACCTATTTACGCACTCGTCCAGTGCACGCCCGATTTGACTCAGAAGCAATGCAGTGAGTGCCTTCAAGCGAGCTTAAAGATTCCAGCTTGTTGTTACGGAAAGAATGGAGGGAGAATTCTCAAACCCAGCTGTAATCTCAGGTACGAATCAGGTCCTTTCTATGACTCTAATGGCCCTCAACAAAACGGTATATGCACAGAGACGGCAGAGTTCTGTTGGAACTGTTATGACCCTAGCAAGACACCGGTATTGCATCTTCGAGAAAAATCTCAGAAATGTTCTGTCCTCTTTCACTTCTAATACTAGTACCGAGACGTTTACGGGTTTTACAATTCTTCTTTTGGAGAAACTCCAACGTAGTGAACGCAATGGCGCTATGTAGAGGAGACCTTTCCCCGGAGAACTGTCGGAGTTGCGTCTATAACTCCACCGAAAGGATATTGGGGCGTTGCCAGAACAGGAGGGAAGCGATCCTATGGGATGAGCTTTGTATGGTACGATATTCCACAAGTCTATATTCTTTTCGAGGCAAGATGACCCGAGGATGTATGTGCCGAGCCGAATGAGCGTGGGAGCCAACCTGTTCAAGCTTACACTTAAACCATTGTTGGATAACTTGATAGGCAAAGCCGCTTCCGGTGATTCGCTAAAGAAGTATGCATCAGGAGAATCTACCGTTCCGGGGTACGAACTATATATGCGACGCGCAGTGTACTCCTGATTGGACAAGCCACAGTGCAGCGGTTGCCTACAAGAGGCAACCTTGTTCATTCCACAGCAATTTGATGGAAAGCAAGGGGCAAGAGTTCTTAAACCGAGTTGTCTTTTGAGGTACGAAGTGACACAATTCTTTGTGCCTACTGCTGATCCTCCAGTGGTGTCCCCTGCTTCCTCTAAAGGTATGACACATCCATTTTGTGTGTGTGTGTATCTATTTTTTGTTTTTGAAGTAAAGCAATTTTTTTGTCATTCCATGCTTTACATGAATACCTCAGCACAAGATTTTCTTTTTGTTTTTTATTTATACAGAGAAAATGAATCTTTTATCACTATCCTAACTGAAAAACAAACTCTGTCGGCTGTCTGCATGATAAAGTTATACACACATGTATATTTTTCATTTTTTTTTCTGATTAAGCAAAAATTTTCTAAAGATGATATAATTTGTTTCATTTACTTGAATCTTTCTTAATTTTTGACCTTCATTTTGAAATTATCACTTTTAATTGAAAATTAAACAGCTTTTTTACATTTTTTACTCTGCCTAGTCCTTCAAGTTTAGAAGAAAGGGCTGCCAATGTACAAACTTGAGTTTTGCAGGAAAGAGTAAGACAACACGTACGGTTGTTGCTGCTGTTATTCCGACAGTTTTGGTGTTCATTCTTATCATCGGCGTATGCGCCTTAATAAAGAAGAAAAGGAAGAAAACTGGAAAAGCTGCATGTAAGTAGATTCGCTTTGTTGCTGAAACAAATCAAATTAGGATTGAAATTTATATGATCACATGCTATAAGCTTTTTTTTTTTTTTTTTTTTTAATGAACTAAAATACTGATTTTTGCCAAAATTAAGTTAATAATTCAACCGGGGAAGAACAAGACGTCACAAGAACAGAGTAGATATCCACTTTCGCTTTTTTTTTTTTTTTTTTATTATTATTATTTTTTTTTTTTGTGGCTAAGAAGCTACTCCATCTTTGAGAAGGCACTTTTTTCTCACGCATTGAATAACGAACGTCTCCTTTTTTGAAGATGCCGACGAAATTAGCTGGGCGGAATCCTTGCAGTTTGACTTTGAAACTATAAGAGAGGCAACAGACGACTTTTCCGACGAAAATAAGCTTGGACAAGGAGGATTTGGAGCTGTTTACAAGGTATAAAATTACACTTTTCAACAAACCAAAAGAAATTTAAATGCAAACTAGCTTGGATAAATTAGCTACACTAGTACCTCCTTTTTTTTTTTTTTTTTTTTTTTTTTAATTTAAGGATTATGGCTTTGACTTGGTATTCTTGTATGTTATTTTGATTTTTGAGATGCATATTTTCAGGGTAGACTATCAAATGGACAATATGTTGCCGTGAAAAGGCTTTCCAACTTCCGGGCAGGGTGACCAAGAGTTTAAGAATGAAGTTATGTTACTTGCCAGACTTCAACACCGGAATTTAGTCCGACTCCTAGGCTTCTGCTTGGATGAAAAGGAAAGACTTCTCGTTTATGAATACGTGCCCAATTCAAGTCTTGACAGATTCATATTTGGTGAGTACATAATTATATGACACATATCCGGTGAGGATATTCCAATTCTCTTTCAATTAATAACATATCCATGAATTTTGATCATGTAGATCCAATCAGGCGTACAGCGTTGGATTGGGATGGACGTTACAAAATTGTCCAAGGCATAGCCCGGGGCCTACTTTACCTTCATGAAGATTCTCGCTTGAGAATTATTCATCGGGACCTTAAAGCGAGTAACGTGTTGTTGGACGAGGAAATGAACGCGAAGATTTCAGATTTTGGAATGGCAAGGTTGTTTGTCGTTGATCAAACTCAAGACAATACAAGCCGTATTGTGGGGACCTAGTAAGTACTACTTTTTTCAAACCAAACTACATAATTTAAGAACGACAAATGTTACTTTGTACCAAACTACATAATTTTATAACGACAAATGTTAATTTTATAATGTGTTGTTGGACGACAAATGTTACCAGGGCAATGAAGCATATAATTATGAAATCATCCCCATGATCTCATACAAATCAATTTGATTAATGTAATATTTTTCTTTTAGTGGATATATGGCTCCAGAATATGCACTGCACGGAAACTTTTCAATCAAATCGGATATCTTTAGTTTTGGAGTACTACTTCTGGAGGTGGTGAGTGGACAGAAGAATAGCTGTTTCGAAATTGATGGCGAAATGGAAGACCTTTTGACCTATGTAAGTTTGCATACTATTGATTCACATTTTTCCTAATTAACTACATACATTTTTTTTATTGCTGCTAATTCTATGCATATTTAACAATATTACAGGCATGGAAAAATTGGCAGGAAGGGACACCTTCAAAGGTTATAGATCCGACCATTACAGTCGGTTCGAGAGCTGAAATATTGAAATGCATACATATTGGATTGCTCTGCGTGCAAGAAAATGTGGCTGATAGACCCACCATGAATTCAGTCGTTCTGATGTTTAACAGCCATTCCGCCACTCTTGCAGTACCCTCTCAAAACCAGCATTTTTTATGCATAGTACCGTTGACGCAGACATGGCAGTCGGATCTGGTGATAATTCGGGAATGACTAGTAAAACAGATCAGTCCCAGAGTCCCTCTGTTCCAGGGTCAGTAAATGAGGCTTCCCTTTCTGAACTCTACCCTCGCTAGCTTCACGACTTGGAAACTCGATAGGTCGGCTTTGTCAAAGTAGTTTTAGCAGTATTTCTGGCTTTTGTAAAATAATATTTTGGATTATGTGTGAATAATTATGTTTGAATATTTTCGTTTCAACAATTGTAATATGTAATGATCCACTGTATTTTAAATTGAAGCATGCTGTGGAAAACTTCACTATTAATGTGGGCATGTATGCAAACTAGTGGACACACTTCATTAATTAAGTACTAAAACCAAATCCTCTATGATAACTTCATTTGAATACTTAATTTCAGACTAAATCTTAAATTAAGAAAAGTTAAGTGGAGGCGGTAACCCTCACTCGACACAACATAGCTCCGCTCCTAGTCATTGGTGTCAAGACTGACAGTCACTCCATATAATCCAAACAATTGTTCTTGAGGTATTTCTAAACTCTTTTCTTTAGTTTAAAATGCTTTAAATACGAGATATAGCTAATAATGTTAGTTTATCATTGTTGTGGATTGATATTGAGTAGTGATCAACTTTGAGATTGCTCAACATATTATATTTTAAAGAATAGAGGAATCATTTGTCAAATAGTGGCCTAGCTAATTTCGTTTATTTAAGCAATTAAACTCATGTTTCAGTGACAGAAACTAATCATAATTTTGTTTAGTTAATAAGTTCAGGCAATTTGAGTCTAGATATAATATTCCCCTTTTTCACGCCCCATTAACTGCTTCCACTTTTTATTTGTCATGTTATCTAAATTTAATAACTTAATCATATAAATAGAAAATGAATAGTAAAAATACTTTAAGGCAATTTAGTGAGTTATTAAAAAAAATAAATTAGAGAGACAAGAATTGGGATATTTATTAAAAAAAAAAAAAAAAAGGGGAATTGGGATAACAAATTTGAGCTTCTTTTAGAGGGTAAATTTATATCTTCAAATCTAGAATTTTAACATCCTCTATGGAATTATTAGGATATTGCAAATTTCCGGAAAAAGTTCATTATCAATCCTAGATGATCAAAAGATTTTTTTTTTTTTTGGATGAGACTGTTCAAGAAACACAAATATCAATTTGTTATCGACTGATTTGTTACAATATCTTGAGGAAATTTGCAATGCATTCACGAGCTTTTTCTATCACGTCATGATTAATCAGAAAAATAGTCGTATAAGGCGGCTTCAACAATTGTGCATTTAACACACATATTTAATTCTTTTTTGGCTTATTAAAATATATTTAATTATTATTGTTTTGATTTTATGTCCCCAAAAGCTGAGAGTGATCATGTATCCGTTGGAAAGTCAAAAATAAGTGGATGGTGGCTTGGATCTTCTTCAAGATTTTTCTTTGATAGCTTGTGCTCAAAATTGTTTATTTATTTATTTATTTATTTTTTGATAAAACACAAAAAGAACACATAATTCTCACGGTGTAAATCAATCACAGGGCTTCAGGAGGAGCACACTTGGAGATCCATAAGTGGATCCCATTTAAGTTATCATTTTTAGACAATTACTGACTGAAAGTGAACTTGTGAACATTTATAAACCGCTTAAAGTCCTTACTAACAAGTGTCTATCAGTTTCCTTTATGTGTAGGTTTTGGTGAAATAAAATATCTTATTGTTGTTTTTGATACATAGGTTTCTTTAGAACTTTTTTGCTAATTTTTTCTCTTTTTTCTTTTGAGCTTCGGCATTGCATTCTACTACTTTCATTTTATATTTTTCAATGATATCGAGTGGAGGACTTGATAAAGGATAAATTATTAGTGGGTGTTAAATTCGCATTTTGATTCTAGTTACACTTTCCTTTCAACAAATAAAAATCAAAAAAGGACTCTCCAAAAGTGACAGCTATGTGATCAAGAACCATGGGTGGCGTGGAAAATGTTGCTTACAAATTTTAGACAATTACTAAACATCACCAATATATTTCGTGCACGTATATATATACTATAAATATATTACCTATAATATTTGCTGTCGTTCTCAGTATGCAAATAACTCCACAGCCAAATGTGCCAACGATATTGCACCTTTGCAAGTTGGACTATAATTATAGGAATAAATCATAAAATTCTAAAGTTCGGTTCGCACTATAATTAGTTTAGAGAGTAATACAAATTGGCGGTTTTTATAATCAACTAGTAAGTAATTATTGCATAGGTAGAATATGCGGATATCTTATAAAGTATATAAACTTATGTTAATCAAAAAGTAATGATAATAGAACACATAGGAGTGGATGAGTTGGAACAAGAGACAATCTTGATTTCTCTTTTTTTTTTTTTTTCTTTCTTTAATAACTTTTTTAAATACTTTTTTATTCTCTTATTTTTACCTTAAAAATCATTGAAAACTTTGACATTTATATTTATAAAATAGACATGCAATAATTTTAGTATGTATGCACTTCATATTTACAAAGCACATGATTTTAACTAGTATACATATATATATATATATATATATTTATAACTATATCTATTACTATTATGTAAAGCTGAAGTTGTTTATTATTCAAAACTTTGGTCTATCTATTTTGTCCTTTTGAGGCTTTTTTTCAATTTTGTTTTTTCATTTTTCTAGATAAAATCGTTTGTTAATTTTTACTCTTTAGTGATATTCTTTATCTTTTAGGCTGAAAAGTCTTTACTTGTTTTATTTTTTTTATTTTTTTTATTTTTTTTTGCTTTGTCTTTTTTTTATTTTTTTTATTTTGCATTTTTTTGTTCTTAACGTTTTGAAAAATACTTTTGATTTGCTCATTTTGTTTAGAAATTTTTAATATCTACATTCTTATATAATAGACTAAATCCATGGCACAACTAGTTATAAATCAAAGTTCCCTTTTGAAACACGGTTCAAATTTTCGTCAATCTATTTTGTCGTTTTGTGTTTAACCCTTTTTTTTTTTTTTTTTTTTTTTGAGCTGTGGGCTTTCTCTTCGTTGGGCCGTGGAGACCTAGGTTCATACCAAGCAGCCACAATAGTTTACATATATATATATATATATATGGGGATTTGCAAGAATATCATAAATTTTGTACCTCTTTATAATTTTATTCATAATAAAAGTATCCATAACATTCAATTAAATAATTAAATAAAAATAATAATAATAGACAAAAATACTCATATCTCTTTCTTTTCTTCTCTTTTTTATTTATTGAAATATTTTTTAAATATCTTTGGCTTCGGTTATTGGCCGGTTGCCAATCAACGGTCACCGGTTGCCGGAGAGATTATGTTAGAATATTAAATGTATTCTAACAGAATTTTTTTATTTGAACAAAAATGATCGGACTTATTTGGCTCCGATAATCGGAGTCGGCCAATCGCCTGTACCGGTCGCAACCTCTCAATGCAAAGAGATTCTTTTAGAATTAAAAAGGGATTTTAACAATTTTATTCAATTTTTGAATCTCAATAAAGATAGCCTAACATCTCCGACGTTGGTTGACAGTTGTCGAAGAGATTCAATCAAAATCCAAAATGGATTCTAAACGAATTTTTTTTTAACGATTTCAACAAAGATAACAGGACATCTTCGACTTCGGTCACCGACGCGGTCACCGAGAGATTCTGTTAGAATCCAAAGTAGATTCTAAAAGATTATTATTATTATTTTTGTTTTCAGTAAATATGATCAGACATATCCGGCTCCAGTTACCAGCACCGGTTGATTGCCGTTGGCAGAGAGATTATGTTAGAATTCAAAATGAATTTTGATAGATTTTTTTTTTTTGGATTTCAATACAGATGACCAGACATGTTTGATTCAATCACCAGCACCGGTCGCCAAAGAGATTGTGTTAGAATCCAAATATATTCTGATAAATTTTTTTATTTCAACAAAGATGACTGGATATTTTCGACTTTGGTCACCGGCACCAGTCGCCGGAAAGATTCTATTTTGGATTCTGACATATTTTTTTTTTTCTTTCAACAAAGATGGCCAACGAATTTTGCTCCAAAGCCGGTGGCCGAACTTAGCATCGAATGGATTTTGTCGAAATCCATAACGGATTCGCAAAGAGATTCTGTTAAAATTCATTTTGGATTCGACCAATTTGTTTTTATTCCAACAAAGATTGACCAAATGTTTTTGGTTCCGGTCACCGGTGTTGATGCCGGTCGCTGAAGATATTCTATTAGAATGCAAAATAGATTAGAACAGAATATTTCTTCTAGATTTCAACAAAAATGCCCTAGACTTCGACCGTTGAATTCTCCTAGAATGCTCTTAAAATTTTAATAGAACGCTCTTTGAATTTTACTAGAATGCTTTTAAAATTCTACTAGAATGTTCTTTGAATTCTACTAGAATGCTCTTTGAATTCTCATTCCCTTTTGAAGTCTACGATAATGCTTTTTCAATTCTACTATAACACTCTTTGAATTCTTTTAGAATGCTTTTTGAATTATACTAGAATGCTTTTTAAATTCTATTAGAATGCTTTTTATATTCTACTAGAATACTTTTAATATTCTACCACAAAATTACACCAACAAGAACGAAAAGAATCAAACAAAAATACCAAAATCTTAGCCATCACAAACAACAATGTACGAAGAATTGACAGACAACTCTATTGCCTTTTTGAAGCAAATTCTCAAATAGTTAGTGCACAACCACAACTATAATAATCCACACATGCAAATTGAAAAAAACTAAAAATAAGATGATACATTCTTCGGATGTTTCTTATCTTTGAAACAGAACTAGCCATGGTACGTTTGTTATGTACATAAGATTCGAGAAAGAAACTAAAAACAAATTGTTCACGCCGTTAGTGGTAATTATCAAAGAATCTCTCTTCCTTTTACAATGAAAATAACTCCTTGGAATACTAGAGACCCTAAGTAACCCAGAGTCCTCTCAGAAATTATCTCTGCTCATTAAACAATAATAGAACAACTAAGATGAACCACAAAAATGTACAAATAAGAACCTGATCTCCCATTGCTAACAGCAGAGGCATCCGTTTAAAAGAATGTGCATTTTCAATTTCCATACTTAACTATTTCTTTGTGTAACACTAATCATAAATGATGAGCAAAAAACTGGACTAAATGCTCAATTAGAGCTACTAGGAATTTACATATAGATCGGAGAGGAATGTTAGACAACCATTTCGATCTTCTACATCTGACAAATTAAAATGAATTGTTTGAATTAAAATTAAAAGACGGACATGAGTTCAACTACGAATTTCCATTTGTTCCAAGACCATTAGACAAACATAGCCTAAAAAACCAACGAAGCCAACGATTATCCGCAGCAAAATTATATACTTGTATTTGCCAAAACACATTGATTTCATAATTAAACAAAAACGAATTTCTCGACATAGCTTAACTCTCAACAGAGCAGCCAAAAACTTCCAAAACAGGGCATCTCAATTTCATACATATCAATCACTTGTCTCTACAACATTAAGTAAGCAAATAGAAATTCCAATCACACAAGTATCTAAGGACTCCCAAGTCCAAGGATCCAAAGGAGACATAAAGGAAAGTTGAAGTCCAACTTACGACTCAGAGAATCACAATGCAATTTAAAACCATGGCATTGAAATCTCGGAGAAATGCTATTAAATTAGAACACATAAAAGGAGTCCACAAAGTAACTGCAAAACAACAAAAGTTTAAAAGGACAACAATTTAATCTAAGAACTTACGAAGAAGGGTTGCAGCAAGCAATAAGCAAGAAAAACTGCAATCATCGTCCCTATGCCCCTACAAGAAACAGTAGGCATAAGTTTTAATCCATGATCAAATCAAGAAAATGGAGCAATCAAATACAAGACACATGATTAAAATCAAAATCGATTGAACATTAGAAAAGCTGAAAAAATTAGAGCCAAACAGAGGAATACTGACGGCAGTTTTAACAATTTTGTCGGTGTAAGTCTGGAAGGCGACGACTCGGAGAGTGGACGATCGGCGGCGCTGGGTGGACTGGTGTCCGTTCCACTGCGTAGCGGAGGCGTTAAGCTTCGATTCACATTTTGGAGTGTCCGGCGGTCTCTTCGACAACTGAGAGTGGAGTGTCTAGGCCGCGCTCTTTGCCGAAGGAGAGGAGATCACCACCGACTGAGATCCGAAAGCACTAGCGACCACTGTTTCTAAGCAACCAAACAGGCGGCAACCGAAAGAAAAACAACGAAACAAAAGAAAATCGGCAAGAAAACAAAACCACCAGCAATTCCATGGCGTACCTTTTGTATAGCAAAAATCATCAAACAGATCTTGAACTAATCGTGAATCTCAGACTCCAAACAACACCAAAAGAAACTTCTGAAGATCAGCCATGGAGTAGCTTCTTACATATATTATAAACATATATACACACATATACAAATATATTTTCCGATCATCGCAATCTCCGGCACTAAGCTCTGACACCAGATCTGGAAAAAGAAAACCTAATTTTTGAAAAATCAATCCATTTCAATTTAAAAAATTTAATCTTGATCAAACGTAAATTTAATAGTAAAAGAGATAAAATTATAAGGAATCCACAATGATTGTTTCTCTATATATTATATATATATATATATATATATATATATTATAGAGCGCAAAAGTTATATATATCTTCAAAACACATTATTTTGTTTTTTTTGTTTTTTGCTTTTTCCTCCATAAATTTTAAATATATAATTTGCGTAACATCAAACCACATTACTTTATTTTGTTTCTATTTTTTCAATATCTAAAAGAGAGTTTATTTCTTTTTATTCATTTTTCTTAATCAGTGGTTATAAGATTTCACTAAACTCCTAATTCTTGTAACATCTACATATAGTTTTCTTATGTATATATAAAAAAGACGTCTTTATCTATAATTATATTATAAAGAAGAGTTATATTTTTTATATTTTTAATGTTATTCAAAAATTTAGTCTAAGATTATCTCCTTTTTTGTTTTATTTTTAATTTTACTTTTTCTTCCCAAAAGTTTAATATATTCAGTCGACTCATTTAAAATACTTTTATTTTTTTTATTTTTTCCTATGTAAAATAATTATTTTTAAATATGTCTTAATAAAATTTTTTTCTTATAATACTTCAAATTGTTATATTCCCTTTTAATTACTAATTACTTTATTATATTATAAACTTTTTAAGAGATAATAATGTTATATTAAGAATAGATAATATATTAAATCGACGTGTACAAATGTGTCTAAAACTAGTATATAATATGACAATCCAACTATTTACAAACTCACTCCCTCAATTATGCGCTCTTTTCTTTCTCAGCACTGTAAAAAGTTTGCATACGTAAGCATTTAGTCAACGGACGGACCTTCTAGAGAGAGTAGCTAAGGATCCGTTTGGTTCACCAGTTTAACTTCAATTTTTCAACTCAACTCAAATTTTTCTTTTTCCTCAAAAATCTTTGTCTTTTTTCCCAAAAAGTTTTTTTTCTTTTCTGAAAAGTCAATAAAATTTACTATTTTAACTTCAAAATATCAACTCAAACTTGTGAACCAAACGAACCCTAAATCACTACACCAGTTGAGTTGTGAAAGGAGATGTGGCCCCACAGTCATCCATCTCATACATCCAGAATCAGAGAATTAACTTTCTTATTTTTATATTTTATCTTTCAATGTTTTCAAGTTCGAGAGACAATAGCTTCTGTAGCCTAGTTTTTAAACGTTCTTAATATAAATAGTGTCAATTTCTCTAAGAAAAAATGTGTGTCCATTTAATTAGGATATGTTGGTTTTTTTTTCTGATATTAGTTTTTTTTAATATATATATTTGTATATAAAGAGACAATCGTAACATATAGTCCTTAAAGCACAAATCAAAGGTAATACACGGGTACATAAAGGGGAAAGAAAAAAGTCATAGTTGTATATATATTTGTTTTCTTCCTGAAATTCAAAAGGCTGCCTTGAACATCTAGCAACATCTCTTAGAGGAAAAAAAACAAAAAACAAAAAAGAAATCAGTTGCATTTTGTTCATATCCGAATACTTATTAATGGACAACAAAATATCAGAGCAAGCCATCCCTGATGGCTAAATAACGATGTTACGCATGTATTTATTTATTTTTTAACTTGAGATTCAGAAGTTCGAACTCTACACCTTATAATACTATCAGGTGTTAAATTATTATTACATTACATGTAATTATCGATGCTGCGCATTTGTTAGAGTTGTCTGAATTAATTTATTTCTACTTAATTCCTATTTCTCCTTAATTAATTTTTTTTTCCCTTTGACATTCCAACATGAACACCTCTCCACGTTATTTATTTATTTATTTATTTTACAGATCCCACCTCAGTATATATTAGACTAATTAAACCGATTGTAATTACTCTAAATTCCTGACTAATCCATAAAATCTCAAAGCTATTTCTCCAGTTTTTTTTGCCATCAAGCAAGGCGAACAAAAATGAGTTCCTCAATTGTTCTACTTTCCTTTGCCATCACCATTTTCATACACCTTGTCACTGCCAGAAACCAATCCCAGCTTCAAGATTGCACCGGAAGCGCCGAATACTGCTGGAACTGCTCCGCCATCAGCGGCAACTACACCCGCCAACAGTGCCTACGAGCGCAACCTCGACAGCCTCTTGCTCTCCATCTACTCCTCCGTCGACGACCAATCCAATTACTTGTTTTACAACGCTTCACTAGGACGAGACCCCGACGATGTCAACGCGATCAGTCTGTGCCGGGGAGGCCTTGCGCTGGAGAGTTGCCAAAAGTGCTTAAACGACACTAGTCACATGCTGTTGGAGCGCTGCCCCAATCGCAAAGAGGCGATCTTGTGGGGCGAGCGTTGTATGGTGAGATACTCGGACAGCTCGATATTTTCTATTGAGAAAAACGAGCCCATTAGGATTTTGCCGAGCCCGAATGAAGCGGCGGATGCAGAGCAGTTCAAGGAGGTGTTGAAGCCTCTGCTTGACGACCTCATAAGTAAAGCTGCAACCGATGTCAACAAGTATGCGTATAATAATAGCAAAGGTACCGAACTCTGAACCGATATACGCACTTGTCCAGTGCACGCCCGATTTGAGCCAGAAGGAGTGTAGCGATTGCCTACAAGACTCGAGCTTGAAGATTCCGGATTGTTGTTATGGAAAGAACGGCGCAAGAATCTCAAACCTAGCTGCAACCTCAGGTATGAGTCGGGACCGTTTTATGATGATAATGGTCCTGAAGACAACGGTATATGCACACAGACTGCCGAATTTTGTTGGAACTGTTTCGACATTAGCAACGATTCTGGTATCGCCATCTTCGAGGAAAATCTCAAGAAACTACTCTCCTCTTTCTCGTCTAACAGTACTCAAAATGCTAACGGATTTTACAATTCTTCTTTGGGAGAAGGCTCCAACAGTCAGTCAACGCCATGGCATTGTGTAGAGGAGATCTTTCACCGGAGATATGTCAGAGTTGCATTTACAACTCTAGTGAAAGGCTATTGGGGCGTTGTCCAGACAGGAGGGAGGCGATCTTGTGGGACGAGCTGTGTATGGTGCGTTATTCCAACAGGACTATATTCTCCGTGCGGCAAGATGACCCGAGGAAGTATGTGCCAAGCCCAATGAAGCTTGGGAGCCAAATCTGTTCAAGATTACGCTTAAACCATTGTTGGATAACTTGATAAGTAAAGCTGCCTCAGGTGATTCGCTAAGGAAGTATGCTTCGGGACAATCTACTGTCCCAGGATATGAAACGATATACGCGACTGCACAGTGTACTCCTGATTTAAACGAGCAACAGTGCAGCGGTTGCTTACAAGAATCTACCTTGTTTATCCCACACAATTTGGCGGTAAGCAAGGGGCTAGAATTCTAAAACCAAGTTGTAATTTGAGGTACGAAGTGAGTCAATTCTTTGTGCCTACAGCTGATCCGCCGGTGTCACTTAATTCTTCTAAAGGTATGGTACAAGTTTGTCTAATTTCCTTGCTTTTTAATTGTTTTCTAAATAACAGTAAAACTTCCATTAATGTTAAAATGTTTAACGATGTTACTTAAATCCCGAGTAAACCCGAATTTTTGCAGGAAAGAGTAAGAAAAAACGAACAATAATTGTCGCTAGTGCTGTACCGACTGTAATTGTCGTGATAATAATCATCAGCGTCTGCGTTTTCCTAAAGATGATGAGGAAGCCAGGCAAAAAACTCGAAAGTAAGTTACATTCACTCTGTTGTACATGTAGTTTTACTGTGTGAATTTAGGTTATTTTGCAAGTGACGAGATCGTTATTTATAAGTATTGAAATCAAAAGTAATTTGCAGAGTAAATTCAATGAGTACAAATTTATTTCGCCGTGCAAAGATATTTTTTATTTTTGCTGAACAAGACGATGAATATTTTTGCTAAAATCATTTTGCAATCAAACATGGAGAGGTACTGTCTTATTGAATGCACTCTTTTGTGCTTAATGAATTGAATAACTAACTTGTCCCTTCTTCTTGAAGATGACAACGAAATCAGTTGGGCTGAATCATTACAATTTGACTTTGAAACTATAAGGGCCGCAACCGACGACTTTTCTGATGAAAACAAGCTTGGACAAGGAGGATTTGGAGCTGTTTACAGGGTAAAAAAAAAAAAACCAGGCTATTATATAACACCTTATTGCCTACAGAAAGTTTTTTCACTTGTTTCCGTTCAAACTATTTTGAGATTGCATTTTCAGGGTAGACTACCAAATGGACACATTATTGCCGTGAAAAGGCTATCCGAGACTTCTGGTCAGGGTGAGCAAGAGTTTAAAAATGAAGTTCTGTTAGTTGCAAGGCTTCAACACCGGAATTTAGTCAGACTCCTTGGCTTCTGCTTGGATGAAAAGGAAAGACTTCTCGTTTATGAATGCGTGCCTAATTCAAGTCTTGACAAGTTCATATTTGGTATGTATTTTGTTGGAGTAATCTGATTCTCTTTCAATTAATAAGATCCAAAGGAAAGAACGAATCTCAATCATATGCACAGTTAAAAACCATTTCTTTGACATTGTGACATGTACAAAGTCAACCAAGAGGTAATTAATTTTAAACACAACTTACAATAATATAGTTGACTTGCATAACCTTTAATGCCGATCATGTAGATCCAATAAAGCGTACAGAATTGGATTGGGACAGACGTTATAAGATTATCCAAGGCATTGTGCGGGGCCTACTTTACCTTCATGAAGATTCTCGTTTTAGAATCATTCATCGGGACCTCAAAGCAAGTAACATATTGTTAGACGATGAAATGAACCCAAAGATTTCAGATTTTGGAATGGCAAGGTTGTTTGTATTCGACCAGACTCAAGGCAACACAAGTCGAATTGTTGGAACATAGTAAGTGCTTCTCATTACTCTGGTACATATTACTGCTATTTAGTTCCAATCACAATGAATCAGAAACTAATAAAATAGAACTCAAACATCTAATCTGTGAAGTTTGTATTTGAAGCTAATTAGTCTAAATGAACTTTCTTTATAGCGGATATATGGCTCCAGAATACGTGCTTCATGGACAATTTTCAGTTAAATCTGATATTTTAGCTTTGGAGTGTTGATTCTGGAGATAGTGAGCGGACATAAGAATAGTTGTATCCGTAACGGAGAAGAATGGAGGACCTCTTGACCTATGTAAGTGTGCGTATATTGTAGAACGCATATTCATTATAGATACAACGTAGCAAAAATAACGACACGCTTGAACATATCTCTTGTCCCGCTCATTTTACAACATTCCAGGCATGGCAAAATTGGAGGGAGGGGACGGCTTCAAATATCATATCCCACGCTTTCAGTCGGGTCGAGAGCTAAAATAATGAGATGCATACATGTTGGACTGTTGTGCGTGCAAGAAAATGTAGTTGATAGACCCACCATGAATTCAATTGTTCTGATGTTCAACAGCAATTCTGCCACTCTTGCCGTACCCTCAAAACCGGCATTTTTTATGCACAGTGCCACTAGACCAGAGGTACCCGCAGCGTCTGATGCTAATTCAGGAGCGACTCAATCAGATCATTCTCAGAACGTCTCTGCTCAAGGATCTCAAAACGAGGTCTCAGTTTCTGAAGTATACCCTCGCTAGTGTGATCAGGACTTGCATCAAGTGTTTGCATATATACAATATGTGAAACTTTGCTCCCGTTTGACATCTTGTTTAAACACATTTTTCAAAACTTTTTCTACAGTGTTTTCTTTCATAAACATTAATATTACTGTTTGAATTGTGAGGTTTGAACATATGATTTAAATGAGTCATTTGAATACACACTTTTCTCTCTCTCTTTTGGTTATATATATTTTATTTTCGTTGTTTAGTTGGGTTCCCACTTTTTGTCAGTCTGTAATTATCGTTACAATTTCAGCTGCGCGCATAATATATCCAATTCAAATAATGTATCAGTTTTCACATGCAGTACTAAAAATTGAAATTGTCTTAATGCGAGAAGTATATATAGTAGTGTTTTTAGAATTACAACAGCTATGCACACTATGTAAGGAAAATTTAATCCACGTTTCCTATCTAATCTATTAAATAAAAGAAAATTACCAAAAAATAATGATAATAACATGAAAGGCAAAAAGCAACTATCCCAAGAGTAATGCTAGAGATACCAATATTTATTTCAATTTTTAGTACAATATCTTTTAGTGAATTCAAATTTTTTTTTTAACTTTCCCATATAAATAAATATTGGTTCCCTATATAACTTTATTAAATCCATGGCTTGCCTGGCCTAACCAGTCATGATCATAAAGTCTACGCCGTTCCATTAATGCCAATAATGTATTAAAAGCTTATATAAATTGCAAGTTGAGGCACTCTATATATTGTTGTTGGTATCATTATTATCATGATAATAATTATTATTTATTAAAAATGTATAAATTAATTAATATTTAAAATTGTGTGGAGCATTTCAATTAAATTCGCAGCCATCTCAAAATCTATAAATTATTTTGAAAAACTCCTTTCTTCATTAAATAAAAGAAAAAAAAAAAGAGTTGAAAAATAGCTGTAACGAGTAAACAAAGTCAAAATCATCGTAGGACTAGAAAATAGACATCTAGGACGGAAAACTAAACAAATGATATCTTGATGGTTATCTATAGGTTTGTGCAGAGAAATCAACCCTCCTCTTAGATAGCTCACAAACAAAATTAATAAACAATAAACAATAGCCTAAAAATCCGTTAAAGATCTTAAACGGAAAAAGGAAAGTCGCCTCCACCTCCATTCGCACGACCTTGATCCTAACTTCGATTTTGGTTCAAAGACTAACCATAACCGTGATCTCAACTTCGAACTCAACTTTGTCTTCAGCTCCGGCCTTGGTCCTAAAACCTGCCCCGGCCTTGAGCCACAACCATGTTCAGACCGTGGCCTTGAACTCGACCTCATCTTCAGCTTCGGTTCCCGTCAAACACACACCCCACAATTTCAAACCCCACTTGGTCCCGACACTACCTTTGACAACCACACCGCGTTCCGGATTCAACCCCCATCGGTTCTTGTCCCGACACCGATACAGACCCCTGACCTCAATAATGACCGAATGTGATCATGGTGAAGGTTGGGGCTGAAAAGTTTGAATTCGATATCAATAAATCGTCACAAATTTTGAACAAAGTTACTATTTGGATTTTTGAGAGAGAGAGAAGAAAAAAAAAAAAAAAAACATGTACATTGTTAGAAGATAAAAGTGAAATCAAGGTCGAACTCGCACGAGTGCAAACACGAGAGGTAAAAGGATTTAGAGGGAGAAAATAAAAGTAATCATTATTTATGACATCTTTCTCAAAAAGATAAGAAAAAGACGTCTTCCAATCTACCATATCAAAAAACGCCAACACAGATTGATTGTTTGACCGAAATTCAATTGGTCTGATCCTCATTCTTACTTCAAAAATGGCGCTTCCAGAAATACATGTGAAATTATTTCCACTATTTTGTTTTAAACGGAGGTGGGGATTCAGACCTGTATCAACTACATGATTATATTACTTTATATTAGTTATAAGATTTTACATTGACATGAGTGTGTGCAGCTAAATTTAAATTGTGTTGCCATTAGTATGTTAGGAAAATTAGTATTAATATTAGGAAAAGTTATTGTTTTGTATATAATTATCTTTATTAAGAAATTTTAATTTGTGGTGCATTTGAAACAAAAGTTTGAGATAAAATTTTTAGGTTGAAGTTGGTTGACTTTTCAAAAATTAGTTATAATTTTCGTTGATTTTTCAGAAAAAGATAAAAATTGATATGAAAATCTTAGGTTCACACTTAAGAACCAAACGCATGCTTATTTGTATTTATTGTGATTTAAGATATTTCTTGAATTTAAGTGATTTGTAAGTATTAGGCAACTTATTCTATTTTTGTATATTGTAAATAATATTTATATTGTTCTTACTCCGTGAACATTATAAGCACATCTACGTTATATTTCACGCGTTATCTTCTTCTTCTCTTATTATATTAATTATTTCTTATTTAATTTTCTATATAGTATTGGTCAACATATATGTACTAAAAAAAAATTGAGAGAAATGAGATCAACCAAAAACTTTAATTTTTCAGTCAACAGAAAAACAAAAAAATAAGTTGAAAAAATAAGTAAGCTAGATCTAATGCCAATTAGAATCACCAACATTTTTCCCGGATCACCAAACATAAGAAGCTACACCAAATTTGCCCCCCGAAGGTGTTTCCTCGTACTGATTATCGATACGCCTTACAATCACTAGACGCCAATATCATGACTAAGCCTTCTTCAAGATTGCTTTTCTTCATTTTATGCATACTCATAACCCCAACAGCTAATGCTCAAAGTATCCTAGACCACGTCTGTGTGAGCAAGCAAGGTATTATACAACACAACAACACCCTACCACACCAACCTCTACAACCTCCTCTCTTCCCTCACTGCCATCCACGACTTTGACTCGGGTTTTTACACTTCTTCCAAGGGGAAAAACCCCGACAAAGTCTATGCCACGGGACTATGCAGAGGATATGTCGAGCAAGAGGACTGTCGTAGCTGCCTCAACGACGCCACGCAGGTTCTCACACAGCTTTGTCCCAATCACAAGGAGGCCATCGGATGGTATGAAAAATGTACACTCCGCTACTCCAACCGCAACTTATTTGGCATCATGGAGACGGATCCTTTAACCATTGTGGCAAACGCACAAAAGTCTCGTCGGACGTGGATGTTTTCAGTCAAAAACTCATGGTCTTATTTGAGAACCTGACAAGTCGTGCCGTGACGAGGGGGTCTTCTCTTAAGTACGCCGTGGGAAACACCACTGTTCCAAATTACTTTTGGAGAGTTTACGCGCTCGTACAGTGCTCGCCAGATTTGTCCAGCCAAGATTGCAATTCTTGCATAGTTGTGGCTCTTCGATCTCTTGAGCAATGTTGTTATGGGAGGCTCGGGGTTTATGTTGCTTTGCCTAGTTGTATGATTAATTATGCCCTCAATCGCTTCTATGACCTAATAGATGACACACCTACTCAGTTGCCGCCCCCACCACCCCTGCAAACAAACGCTCCGCCACCGTTGACCAATGGCTCAAGCACCGGGAAAGGTTTTTCATCTTCTTTTATTTTTGGTGAAGAAGTAATTCTTCAAACTTTGAGACTAGTTTCAAAAGTCATGAGATTAATTTCTATTTCTTATGGTTTTTTTTCCTTTTTTTTTTTTTTTTTCAGGTAAAACGAAAAATACATCTCGGAGTGTGACTATTATAGTTGTGCCGTCTATTTGTGCCTTTATGATTCTAGTAATCAGCTCCCTGTATTCAAGAATGAGAATGAGAAAGAACCATGCAAGTAAGTTGAGAGATTGTACTACTTTTTTGTTCTGCACCCACTTAGATATCCTACACAAAATCGTTGTTAACATCTGCTCTGTCGACTCGTTCCTCCTGCAAAGCTGAGGAAGAAATGGACTTTGCCGCAGAATGCTTGCAATTTAATTTCGGCACAATTAGAGTTGCAACAAATGATTTTTCTGATGAAAACAAGCTTGGACAGGGTGGATTTGGTGCGGTTTATAGGGTAATGAAACCCCTTTACATTAAAATTGACATTGATATTGACATTGTTTCCACTAGTGCCACCTTGAAATTTACATATATATTTATCTTATTGAAGTATTTATAACAAATTTCCAGGGTAGGCTTTCTACTGGAGAAGACATAGCAGTCAAGAGGATGATAAGAGATTCTGACCCTGCTGGACTAGGAGATCTAGAATTTAAGAATGAGGTCGCGTTGGTTGCAAGGCTTGGACACCGGAATTTAGTCAACCTCCTAGGTTTTTGCTTGGAGAAAAATGAAAGATTACTTATCTACGAGCTTGTGCAAAACTCAAGTCTTGATCGCTTTATATTTGGTATGTTGGAATTTTACAGCTTAGGATCAATAAGTATTTAGAATTTGCAATAACTATGATTTGAAATAGAGCCTGCGGCATATCTTATATAACTAAATATGTGCCTGTTTAAGAATCTAGATCCAATCGAGCGTGAAAATTTGAATTGGGACGTGCGCTTCAAGATCATATTAGGCATTGCTCGAGGTCTTCTCTACCTTCATGAAGAGTCTCGTCTCAAAATCATTCACCGTGATCTCAAAGCTGGTAACATATTATTGGATGCAAAAATGAATCCGAAAATCTCTGATTTTGGCACAGCGAGATTGTTTACTTTAGATCAAAGTAACGAAAAAACAAGGCGAGTTGTGGGGACATTGTAAGTAATTATATAGCCTAGCTAAAAGTTCCTATTTTCCTACAACATTGTTATTATGTTTTCTTATTTTAAAAATTAGATTCTCCTTCCATATCTCCATATGTGATTCAAAGCTTATGGTTGTTAACATGCAGTGGATATATGGTGCCAGAATATGTTAGACGTGGGCGATTTTCAGTTAAGTCTGATGTCTTCAGTTTCGGTGTTTTAGTTCTGGAGATCGTGTCTGGACAAAATGTCAGACATTTTCGTTGTGGGGACAATGTGGAGAGCCTCCTGACTTATGTAAGCACTCTAACCTGAGTAACCAAACCTGGATTTCCCTTGAGAACTTATAAATCAAATTATTGTTACCATAAAGATCATCCCTAATGTTTGTCTATGCATAATTCTAATCACGGAAGGCATGGAAAAGTTGGAATGAAGGAAAAGCCATGAATTTTGCGGATCCCACAATGAGGGAAACTTCAAGGCATGAAATAATACGATGCATCCAAATCGGATTGTTATGTGTGCAAGAAAAAAATGTGGATAGACCAATGATGGGTTCAGTTGTTCTTATGCTAAGTAGCAACTGGCTTGGCCTCCGACAACCTTCACAACCCGCTTATTTTATGAGGTCAAGTACATGGGAAACTGGTGTGATGGAGCCAAATCAATCTGAGAACAATCATGCCCAGATTTCAAACAATGTTGTTTCTGTTACTGAACTAAGTCCTCGTTAATTATGTTTTGACTTTGTAAGCAGCAATAACCAAATTTTGATTTGTAGATACTTGAATTTTCCTGGATCAGTTTGTTGGGGTACAAGTCCTGAAGAGGCTGTTTAGGGAGAAAAAAAAAAGGTCTTGAATCGGCCTTTTGGAAAAAAAAAAATTGAAATAAACAAATTCACACTCCATTGAGAAAGCTTATGTTAAGTGTTAGTTACAAGGTTATTATTTATTGGATTGTTCATAATATGGTTGTAGTGAAAAAAAAAAAAAAAAAAAAAAAAAAAAAAAAGAGGTACTAATTTGTAATACTTAGTCTCTCAAATGGAGCAAAGACGTCTCAGCCTAACATGCCCTCAGTGCCACCCATAACGTGGACCACAGCACAGCAAACACAGCAAAGAGCGTGCACATGAGTGCACTGCCTAACCCTTCCTCAGGAGCCAGGAGCCAGGAGCCCGCTGCTGCCGCAATGGCACCACCGTTTTTTGTTGACTTGCTTGGATTTGTCTCTATGGACTTTAATTGTATGACATGCGAGAAAAGTGATAACAAAGTTAATGACTTTCTTCGGAACTGTTGAATGCGAAAAGTTATCACCATTTAATCTAGGATTAATTACAAAATCGCCACTGAAATATTATAGCTTTTGTATCGCTATGCCCTCCAAAATTCAAAACATGACATTTGTTTTCCTCGAACTTTGAAATCATAATAAACTCATGTGATGACATGCGGAAACTAATTACAAAATTCTCCCTGAATTATAAGCCTTGAAAGTAACATCCATACCATCGGATCTATGCTTTGTTAACGAATAAAGTCCTTATGCATGAGTTTATTTATATTTTGTATTTTTAAATATTATTTCACATAAATTTAACCAAAGATCTTAAAATGTACATAAGAATAGAGAGTAAAATAGTAATTATATATAATATCTCAACAACCATACTTAATGATTGATATGTGTAATTTCCATTCATCAAAGTAATAAAAGACTAAATTTACTAATGGAATAAAGATTAAGGGAAATGAATGTTACGTTTTAAAATTTAGGAGGTAAAGCCTTGAATTTATGCCCTGCGGTAGTTGGCCATTTCTTTGTTAATTTTCATTAGAACAACCTACAACAACAATTACTTATTATGAGGAAAAAAAAACTACAACACGAGTATATGAAGAAAGAAAGATAGTATATACGCTGAAAGACAGTGTTGTAAACCATAACATTCAAATTCCAGATGATGATTATGAGAAGTACTATAAGAAAGTTGATAAAGTTGATAAGGATGCATGATAATTTCGAACAAAAATGTTAAAATGGATGAAATTAAAGGAGTGAGATCACAAATTTTTAAGAAGATAAATTTGTTTCACATCGCTAAGTTGTTGGGCAATAATGGTGTATGTGAATTGAATACTCTCTCTATGAATTAGCTTTTAGATTCTATTCAGTCGAAGAGTTTAGGCTAGGTTTTCCTAGTTTCTAGGAATGTATCGAGGGAATTAGCTAATATGGGATTTAGTCCTTAGATTTGAAATTCAAATTATGTAACTAACTCTTACTTAAGTGATTCACTTCTAATTACTATAAAATAGAAGTGACTAATTGTAATCAAAGTTAACGAGGAATACAAGTCTTTTTGTGTAGTGCATTCTCGACTCTTTCCTTGTATTAGCTTTTAAAAGTCATTTAATATCATATCAAGTCAAACTTGGGGAAAGCACCTAAATGACATAAATTAATTTAAAGATCATTGTAACATGATTAAAAAAATAATTCTAGACTAACATGACATAAAATAAAACTAAAGTTAAACTAAAATTTGTGTCGTGATGGTAAAAAATGAGAAATTTATGTCATGTTAGTCAATAGATTAAAAAAAAAGTGGTTGCTTAGGTAATTTTCTCGTCAAAAAAAACTTTACATGCAATGATAGATTTGAACCCTGACCCACTTGCATGATGTACCCTACATGTCAGGAAGGGTGGATAATGTCATTACTTCTCTCATTTCTGAGACTACGGAAACTTTAATGATGAACCTATTAATAATGGCAAACACAATGCTTGAGTTTATGAATTCAAAACCTTGAAGCAGACATGGATATCGTAGTATTAGTGAAAAAAATGATACTCACTGTCACATAAGTTGATATTTGAATATTAAGACTAAAGTCAGAAGAAACAATAGTTGAAACTTCTAAATTAAAAGAACCATTCTTCCATACTTCAAAAAAAAAAAAAAAAAAGATCTACTCTTTCACTTAGAATAGGCGAAAGAGACCTTACTAAACCCTTGAACGGAAATCTCAATAGGAAAAGTGTACTCAAGAAAAAAAGAGAACATTAATAAGGTCATTTGTACAGTTATTCACGCAACAAACGCCGCAGAGTTTCGTTACTAGCTAGTTACTGATTCAACAGTAACTACGTTGTCCTGGAAAAATAAAACTTCAACGAAAGACAAAAATATGTGCATGTTTGCTTGGCCAAATTCAGCAATGTTAGCTGCCAATTAACCACGAATTCAATTTCGTATTTGTTTTTGCCTCCACTAGCTATTTCGAATAACACTAGAGCATATAAATTAGACTTCTCTTCTAAGCGAAAACAATTTTTTTTTTTTTTTTTTTTTGTCTAAAAAGTCACAATTATAGCTTCCGTCAACATTAAAAATTCAAAAAAAAAAAAAAAAAAAAAACTGGGATAACTTTAGTCCTAATATACTATCCGAAGAGCAAGAAAAGACTACTGTAAGAACGTTTTTAATAGTTTTGTGGTCATATAGTTACGAAAAAAAGAACATGAAATGCTCCTAAACTATTAAAATGTTGTTACAATAGTCATTTTCGTTAATTTTTACATGGAATCTGTTATTAATTTGGTTAAAAAGTGATGCTAGTTAAAGGATTCTATTCAAAAATTAAGTAAATGATAATTGTAGCAACATTTTCATAATTTAGGAGCATTCCAGCTACGAAAAAAGTTCATGGACCAAAGTTATATAAAATTAAAAGTTCAAGAACCAACCTAGCAATTTACTCTATAATTTATTACCAAGTATGCAGAATAGAAAAGTGCCTATAAGTCCTATGTTTAAAAATGAAAAGGGTTTTAAACTGCATAAATGAAACCAGTTTTCAGTTGGATTCATATTGTTTCTGATTGTCTTTTGCATTTTATTTGCTTTTTTATTAAGGCTAGATTTTGAATCTGTTTAACTTTGTTTTTCTATTTTATCTTTTAATAGATTTGAAAAGGGAATTTTCCTTCTCTTCATTTACTTAAAACATCTATCACAATTAATAATGAGTTGCAAAAACATAGCTCTCTAATCAGTAAAATTGCAATGAAGTCTATTTGGTTTGAACTCGCTTACGTGTCCGAGGTAGGCAAAGCTTTTAATGATCTTCATGGATGTTGACAAATAACCATGCAATAATAAATTATGTGCATGCTGGTCAACAAAAATAAATGGCTTTGTTTCTTGTTTCTTTTTTTCATTTGTCAACTATCCTGTCTTAATCGTAAGTTACTTGCTTTGAATTTTTGGTCGTGAACAAGGCAGGAGGAATAATGCTAGTGGCTACTTGGTGCTGTTCACAAGGAATGATAGTACTTGGTTGTTCAATTCTAGGTTTTTCTATTCTTCAACGCTAAACATGATATGCCAGGCTTTCCTTGTATTAGATTTTGTAATTAGTTAATTTTATAATTAACATGTACTCGTTTAACCAATCATCCCTTATAACTTAATTAAATGATATATTTATATTTTTTTTCCTTTTGAAATTGAAGTTGAAAAAATTTAGGACTAATTTAGATGGAGCTTTAGGCGGTTGCTTTAATAACCTGCCTTAATGGTGAGTCTCATATTGGTGGGGAGTGAGGAATTCAAATGGTTTATAAGTGTCACGAGTTTTTTTCGAATCAACAATTACTTAAAAGTTATAATTGTCCACTTTTGATTTCACTAGGTTTCTCATTTTAAATGTCCTTGTGGTTGAACTGCCTTGTGGGCTTGTTTGTACTTGTTTTGATGTATACCCAAACAAAAGCCGCCGGCATTATTACGTCCGCACGTCCCTACATTAAAGTTAATTTAGAGGTAATTACTGGAATCTTAGAAAACATACTGATGGTGATTGCGTGAAAGATACGTCAATTTCTCACCAAATAAATTTGTAAAACTTAATATATGTCATTGCCTCAGCTGCTAGCACATTTTCAAGTTTTGAAACGCTTGAGATTTTTGAACAAGTACTCAAATTTACTAGTACCTATGAAGCTACTAATATGAAAAGGAAAAATTAGGTGGGTGGTGTTTTTTGGACATCTTTTTTTTGGTTGAGTTTTAAACATAATGGTTCATTAGTGATATATCATAGTCTACCACTGACATAAGAATGATCTATCATTGATAGACTGATATTATATCACTAGTAGATTAATAAAATATTTGATTTATTTAGTTAATTATTGATTGATCATCATCAAATGATGGACTATTAAATCTATAAGCGGTGAACCAGCAACCAGCATTTCATTTAATATAAACCATTTAAAAATACTAGTCATGTGAATTGAAAAAAAAAAAAAAAAAAAAAAACTTGAAACTAACATTTTTTTTTCAACAAATAAATTTTAAAAAAAGGTCATTTCTTAAGGATATATATACATATGTCATTAGCTAATGCATTTCATGAGGACAGACCAAACAATGGCAATAATAAAGTTTTTCACGATCTTATTTTTCCCCATCTTCATTCTTGTCACTCAAGCTATCGCCCAGCAAAGTTTCCTAGGCCACTTTTGTGAAGACGAGAGAGGTAACTACACCACTAATAGCACCTACCAAACCAACCTAAACCATCTCCTTTCAACCCTTCCCTCCCAAGACGGCAACGGCTACGGCTTTTACAATGTCTCCTACGGCAATGCCTCCGACCCCGTTTACGCAATTGCGCTATGCAGAGGAGACGTTAAGCCTGACGCTTGCAGTAGTTGTCTCAACCGTTCCACGCACCTTCTAACGCAGCTTTGTCCTAATCAGAAGGAGGCAGTCGGATGGTTCGACAACTGTATGCTGCGCTACTCAGACCGCATCTTGTTCGGCGTGATGGAAACTTTCCAAAAGTTATATCTGGTGAACACCCAAAACGTTTCCGACGCAGATGTCTTTTTCCAAGACCTCTGGACCTTGTTGAATGACCTGAAGGATCAAGCGGCCAACGGAGGTTGCCTCCGCAAATACGCAACAGGGAATGTGAGCACTCCAGACTTCGAAACCATTTACGCGCTTGTGCAGTGCACGCCGGACTTGTCGCAGCAAGAGTGCACCGGTTGCTTGGATGACGCGTTTGGGAATCTTCCTCAGTGTTGTGAGGGGAAGATCGGGGGAAGAGTTGTTGACCCCAGTTGTAACTTTAGGTACGAGGATTACCATTTCTATGGTTCCACATATGACCCATTTCCTGCATCCCCACTGTCACGCCCGATTTCCCACCATCTACGTAGGGGAACGACTACGTAGACATGGGCCGGGTCGTCACCTTACTTATACTTAAATTAAACTTGCGGAAAATAACTGTCGAGAAATTTTTTTTTTTTTTTTTTTCTTTTAAACTTTTTTTAAAACTTTGAAGTTGAACTTCATTCTCAAACTCATACTTACTGATAGGTACTTCCTTGAGTACCGAACTTTCAAACCTTCCTTGAAGGCCATCTAAATCATGTTGTAGACCAAACCCGAACTAATGTGGGTTGGTACCACAAGAGGCAACTTGCTTGCCTTATATAAACTTTGTCATCCATACTTAAAACGTCATGAAAATATGAAAACCCTTTTTCATTACTTCATATTTTATAGAGTATATATATTTTTTTTTCAAAAGCTGTGGCAGTGTCCATCCCACATTTCACAGTCCGCAGCACCAGCCTTCCACAGTATTGCATCAGAGATTGCTGGCAGGATACTTACCTACAGCATAGACGTAAGACGTGAGCTTTCGCTCAGCAAGTACAACTATTACATCCGCGACACAAAACATATCATTGTGCATGAACCAATTATAATCTCTTATGAATCAATTATGGATTTATAACTTAATTTAGTTCTATTCCTTTACATATCATGTGTGCTCGTACCGTGGTACATAGCCAAGGAATGGTTGAAGGTGGCAGTCCGTTTTAACTCAAACCATGAAACACAAAGTTTAACATGGAGTAGTTTAGGTAGCCTTCCAATCCAACTCAAACCATGAACCATACCATTTAAACCCGCCTTTGTGGCAAGTCGGCACGACACAACATCCTACTTGTCTTGTTCTTACCAAGTGGTTTAATATTAGTGAACATGCTTTATGATGTCACAATATTACAACATAATCAACATTAGTCAAAACATGGCCTTTTTTGAAAACATGGCATTTCTGAAAACATGGCATTACATGTCATAACATAACTTAGCATATCATAGCCATAATAGCATAACACATTATCACATATCAGCACATTACATCAGGCAAGTAACAACAAAGGGCCTATGCTGTAGGCGGAGTTGTACTTACTTCTCTCGTTATGTCCTACGTAGTGCTGCTTCTCCTCTGGTTACAGCTGCAGGTTTCCTCCTGCTAGTTGAAGGACATAGGTAAGGGTCTAATTAGTATTGTGGAATGTTGGGGATCTAACCAACATGTCTACATATTCCTAGTTGTATGTCCCCGATACTAGATGTCTTACTGGGTTACAAATAGTAACCCTATACCTTAGCCCAGTTTATTAATCTTGGTGTCCTTTAGGGTTATCTTGACTAACCCTTAGGGTTATCTTGACTAACCCTTAAGGTTATACTAAAATCCACTTGTTAGTCAACCAAAGTCAACTATGGTCAACAATGGTCAACTTCGGTCAACTATGGTCAACCATTGTTGGGTCAACCTTGGGCTTTGGGCTTGACCCAGTAACTCGGGTATAACTCCCGGTTACCTTTCGTAAACTAATCGCTTGCTATACTCCAACTTGAAAAATTTCATTTTCCCTTACTTGGAAAATTTAGGGAAATTAATCCCAAAACTTCATAAAAATCCTTTACTTAAATCGTAAAAATCCAAACTCTTGGATTAGTGCTTTATAAAATCATTTGAGGTTGAAAACTGCCCTTGGAACAGTTTTCCATAATCGAAACAATAGTTTGTAGTAGAAAAATAGTTTTCTAGAAACATTTGTAAAGCTAGTGGTGCAGGAGTTTTCGGATTCCCTGCGCACCCTTCGAAAACGATCCCAGTTTAAAAATTGGTTCGTAATCTGAAAAAGTTTTCTTCACGAAAGTTGTAGCTCTCGAAAAATACTAAAACTTTCATGTTTTGCAAAAATTCCAATTCAGCCTAGATTCGTCCCAGTTTTTGTTTGAAACTGGCTGATCCCGTAAAACTGACTGAAAACTGGGTCTGGGGATCAGCCACGGGTTTTGGGGTAAATGGAGGCCATTGGGGCCTTATTTTTGAAAACGGTACATGTAACCCCCTAGGAAAAACCCTTCCGAACAACTTTCGTGTTTTAAATTTCTCCAAATTCGGCCTCTAAGGGCCTCAAATTTCCCTTTTCCCGAAACTGGTCAGTTTTACCCGAAAATGGCAGTTTTCGGTTTTAAGTTCGTTTTACGTAAATTTTACGTGCACACTACCTCGAACGGCTTTGGCCGTGAGCCTACGACGACCTGCAGTGCTTCTAACGTAACACATGCAGTCATATATCACTTAAACATCTTCATGAAAAGCAAAACCCTTGGGTGTTCTTGCACCAAACCGGGGTTTGCAAAACGTTTGATTTGCAACACCAAACATCAATCAAACACAAACCTTAAAATCCTAATTAGGGCAGAAAATTAAATGAGCTTATGCTCATACAAATCAAGCTTGAAATACACTTAAATCTCCAATTTGAAACTCAATTAAAAAGCTTAGAAAACCAATGGAGATTTACCTTAATTCACACCAAAATTGGTGCTAGGTTTAGGGCGGTTTTGGGGCCAACACCTCCCCCTTTTGCTCATCACCATATTCGGCCATCCCCCTCCCATCGGGGTTCCAAATTTTCGGCCTCTCCCACATGAAAATACACATAATTTGAATCAAAACTTAATTAAAGAACTAGAGGGGTTTAGGAGAATAGGATTACCTTAACTCCTTGAGATTAGATCTAACTTTGGATCCAAACTTTTTCTTCTAACTCTTTGCTCAAGAAAACCGACCATCACTTGGTCTTTCCTCTTCCTTGAAGTTCGGCTTCTAGTGGAAGGAAAAAGGAGAAATGGAACCTAATTACACCTAAGGGTTTAATTGGTTAATGAGCAAAATACTTGCTCATCAAGCCACCTAGGTGATGTGGTGTGGCCTTATTGGCTAGCCATTCCCTTAGAGAACAAGGGAAAACTTCTTTCCCTAAAATTCAATGATGATTTGATGAGGTGTCCTCCCCCCCTTGGTGTGGTCGGCCATGAAGGCTTGGAATGCAAGTGCTTGCCCAACAAGCCATTGCTTGCATCACCTAGCTTATGTCACCTTGGTGACATCATCACCAAAAATTCCCTTGCCCTTTAAGGCTTCAAGGACCGGTCATGAGGTGCCAAGTGGAGCCTTGTTACTTGTGGTGCATGGAATCCCTTCTAGCTTATCTCTATCTTGGTTTTTCTTGCTCACCAAGTGGCTAAAAGATAACTAAGCTTGCTCTCCAAGCCACCAAGGAGAACCGGCCCTACTAGGTGCATGAACCAAGATTGGCTTGCTCAACAAGCCACTTGGTTGCTTACTTCTCCTTGCTTGTGTCACCTTGCATACCTAAGCATGCTTACCTAAGCACATTCCTTGTTCTCCAAGGATGAAGAACCGACCATAGCATGTGGGAAGCAAATAAAAATCTTCTCAAACTTATCTCTAGCTTAATTGCTTGTTCCAATGTAACCAAGCTAACTAAATTCGTAACCAACCATTGGCCTTGTTGGAGGCTTGGTTAGGAATATCCATAAATTCCATAATTCAAAAATTACATTCTTATTTACTTTTCTTAAAATTGCACTTTAATCCTTAATGCCAAAATATTTGCACTCTAGTCCCTGTGAGGTGGACGGTGTTGGTGGAGCCACTTGGCTTCAATTCCATACATAATGGTCCACTAAATTTCCAAAATCCTTAAATATAGGGTTTCAGTCCATTTCCCTACTAACTTAATCAATACTAATACTGTTTTTCACTTAAAACAGTACTGTTTCACTAAATTGCAGTCCGGAGTTCATCTTCGTAAAATTGGACTGTGTATGGATTTTTCTTCTTAGAACTTGAAACTGCTAAATCCCCATTGCTCCAAATATTATTCACGATTATTTAGAGCGATCTCATACCTTTGACTTTTGGTCAACTTTGACTATCTTGGTCAAACTTTGACCATCATGAAATCATGAAATTTCAACACGTCATTTTCCTTAAAATGCTTTATACTGGCCTAAGTAATCCATCGTTGAGTCTCGTTACTAGTTAAATGAGAACTCAAACTTATACCGATATTCCATTCTAAACATGATCTAGACTTAAGTTTTCCTCATTCAAAGGAAATCTAGAGTCTTAAAAATTCGGGTTATTACATTCTACCCTCCTTAAAAGATTTTCGTCCTCGAAAACTAAAACAATTCTAGGTGGCTTTTCATCAAGTCCACTATAAATTCATTGTAGTTTATTCTCATTTGAGTAACTTAATAAGATCAGGTCTTTTATATAGAACCATAATCTTCTTTCATGTTCTATCATATCCTTATACTTCCATATTCCATCATGCATACTTTCCTTTCATACTGCATCACAAGAACTATTTACATGAAAAACTGAGCAAGTATATCATATAACTTGCCATGTTTGAAAAGCAAATATATAACTTTTCCATATTTTAAAACATATCACACATAGCTTTTTTTTTTATATTTGAAAAGCATATTGTGTTTTATTATCTTGTCTTAACATGTGGGCCCGTAGTGTACGTACCAAAAGCGCGCAGTCTCCAGATAAAGCTAGGGTTTGCAAGGCCCTAACAGTTCTGGGAATTTTAACTTGACCCTTCACGATCACGGATTTCGATCACGGAAGGTAATACTAAACTGTAGCCTCCTTAACTAGGGGAGGTTGGTACGACACCTTACTGTTACTTATCTGTTTATGTATCTTAATATATTATTTCATTTAAGATACTTTTTGGAATCTTTTCCAATTCAATCATGAAAATCAATAATAAATAGTATTGTTGAAAACATATTACTGTTCAAGTGATGCAATGAAAAGTATCCTTGTACCAACTAGCTACTTGTCAGCTAGTGGAAACGTTCTTCTTGCCTTTAGCATTTCCTTTAAAGCTCGAAGGCATAATCATAGTTCTAAGGGATATCTAAAACTCCCAATCATCATCTCAAAATTTCCATTACTTAAATGGTTGCCTTCAGTCGACCTTAATTATCAATTATATGTCGACTTCAGGGTTGGTGTCATCGACCTTAACCTAATAAATTGTTGTTGGTAGCATATTGCTTATTTGCTACCCCCAAACTAAGGCATCCTCAAAATCTCCCCCATATCTAATATTTCTCTTATGGGGTAAAAGTTTCACAATCATGAAACTTTTAACTTTCATGGTCTCAATCCAATTCCTTAAATGGAAAGATTCCTTATCATTACTATACCCAAAATGAGACAATAAGCTATCTAATCTTAGAGCCTACTCATTTCTTATTGCTATTCTAGCGATCATCATATCGTGAGTTTAGTTTTTCCCTCACGCTTCCACAATGCGATTCCGATTTATTGGCAATAAAAGCCCGTAAACTCGTTCGGATAAGCATGTCAGGCTGCAACATAGCTGATATATCGTCTCATGTTATATCCTAGTACATCTCGATGTTGTGGTGATACATGGGCGATCCTTGCTGTCGTCAAGAAATCCATTTAGGATCTCCTCTCAAGATCCTCTTGGCCAAGGCTCCTCGCACGAGCTTCCTTGTCTAGACGTCGGCTCGACTGGCAAGCATATCCTGAAGATACATCCCTGCATGACATAATCTGAGGAGGGTCTCATATCGTGCAACCACTCCTTGAGTCTTATTGAAGATGCATAGCTTCTCCTCCATTCCTCGGAATGCCAACGGAGCCTCGTGGTCTCTTAATCCGACCCAAATTTAACACCAGGTACATGCCATTATAATAATCTTATAAAACAAAGTAAGAAAATAAACTTACAAAACTGTGGCGCTGGCAGCAGAACTGTGAAACTGGATGGCAGGAACTCTGCTCTGATACCAAACTGTCACGCCCCGATTTCCCACCATCTACGTAGGGGAACGACTACGTAGACATGGGCCGGGTCGTCACCTTACTTATATACTTAAATTAAACTTGCGGAAAATAACTGTCGAGAAATTTTTTTTTTTTTTTTTTTTTTAAACTTTATTTTAAAACTTTGAATTGAACTTCATTCTCAAACTCATACTTACTGATAGGTACTTCCTTGAGTACCGAACTTTCAAACCTTCCTTGAAGGCCATCTAAATCATGTTGTAGACCAAACCCGAACTAATGTGGGTTGGTACCACAAGAGGCAACTTGCTTGCCTTATATAAACTTTGTCATCCATACTTAAAACGTCATGAAAATATGAAAACCCTTTTTCATTACTTCATATTTTATAGAGTATATATATTTTTTTTTCAAAAGCTGTGGCAGTGTCCATCCCACATTTCACAGTCCGCAGCACCAGCCTTCCACAGTATTGCATCAGAGATTGCTGGCAGGATACTTACCTACAGCATAGACGTAAGACGTGAGCTTTCGCTCAGCAAGTACAACTATTACATCCGCGACACAAAACATATCATTGTGCATGAACCAATTATAATCTCTTATGAATCAATTATGGATTTATAACTTAATTTAGTTCTATTCCTTTACATATCATGTGTGCTCGTACCGTGGTACATAGCCAAGGAATGGTTGAAGGTGGCAGTCCGTTTTAACTCAAACCATGAAACACAAAGTTTAACATGGAGTAGTTTAGGTAGCCTTCCAATCCAACTCAAACCATGAACCATACCATTTAAACCCGCCTTTGTGGCAAGTCGGCACGACACAACATCCTACTTGTCTTGTTCTTACCAAGTGGTTTAATATTAGTGAACATGCTTTGATGTCACAATATTACAACATAATCAACATTAGTCAAAACATGGCCTTTTTGAAAACATGGCATTTCTGAAAACATGGCATTACATGTCATAACATAACTTAGCATATCATAGCCATAACATAGCATAACACATTATCACATATCAGCACATTACATCAGGCAAGTAACAACAAAGGGCCTATGCTGTAGGCGGAGTTGTACTTACTTCTCTCGTTATGTCCTACGTAGTGCTGCTTCTCCTCTGGTTACAGCTGCAGGTTTCCTCCTGCTAGTTGAAGGACATAGGTAAGGGTCTAATTAGTATTGTGGAATGTTGGGGATCTAACCAACATGTCTACATATTCCTAGTTGTATGTCCCCGATACTAGATGTCTTACTGGGTTACAAATAGTAACCCTATACCTTAGCCCAGTTTATTAATCTTGGTGTCCTTTAGGGTTATCTTGACTAACCCTTAGGGTTTCTTGACTAACCCTTAAGGTTATACTAAAATCCACTTGTTAGTCAACCAAAGTCAACTATGGTCAACAATGGTCAACTTCGGTCAACTATGGTCAACCATTGTTGGGTCAACCTTGGCTTTGGGCTTGACCCCAGTAACTCGGGTATAACTCCCGGTTACCTTTCGTAAACTAATCGCTTGCTATACTCCAACTTGAAAAATTCATTTTCCCTTACTTGGAAAATTTAGGGAAATTAATCCCAAAACTTCATAAAAATCCTTTACTTAAATCGTAAAAATCCAAACTCTTGGATTAGTGCTTTATAAAATCATTTGAGGTTGAAAACTGCCCTTGGAAACAGTTTTCCATAATCGAAACAATAGTTTGTAGTAGAAAAATAGTTTTCTAGAAACATTTGTAAAGCTAGTGGTGCTAGGAGTTTTCGGATTCCCTACGCACCCTTCGAAAACGATCCCAGTTTAAAAAATTGGTTCGTAATCTGAAAAAATTTTTCTTCACGAAAGTTGTAGCTCTCGAAAAATACTAAAACTTTCATGTTTTGCAAAAATTCCAATTCAGCCGAGATTCGTCCCAGTTTTTGTTTGAAACTGGCTGATCCCGTAAAACTGACTGAAAACTGGGTCTGGGGATCAGCCACGGGTTTTGGGGTGAAAATGGAGGCCATTGGGGCCTTATTTTTGAAAACGGTAACATGTCCACCCCCTAGGAAAAACCCTTCCGAACAACTTTCGTGTTTTAAATTTCTCCAAATCGGCCTCTAAGGGCCTCAAATTTCCCCTTTTCCCGAAAACTGGTCAGTTTTACCCGAAAATGGCAGTTTTCGGTTTTAAAGTTCGTTTTACGTAAATTTTACGTGCACCCTACCTCGAACGGCTTTGGCCGTGAGCCTACGACGACCTGCAGTGCTTCTAACGTAACACATGCAGTCATATATCACTTAAAACTCTTCATGAAAAGCAAAACCCTGGGTGTTCTTGCACCAAACCGGGGTTTGCAAAACGTTTGATTTGCAACACCAAACATCAATCAAAACACAAACCTAAAATCCTAATTAGGGCAGAAAATTTAAATGAGCTTTATGCTCATACAAATCAAGCTTGAAATACACTTAAATCTCCAATTTGAAACTCAATTTAAAAAGCTTAGAAAACCAATGGAGATTTACCTTAATTCACACCAAAATTGGTGGCTAGGTTTAGGGCGGTTTTGGGCCAACACCTCCCCTCTTTTGCTCATCACCATATTCGGCCATCCCCCTCCCATCGGGGTTCCAAATTTTCGGGCCTCTCCCACATGAAGAATACACATAATTTGAATCAAAACTTAATTAAAGAACTAGAGGGGTTTAGGAGAATAGGATTACCTTAAACTCCTTGAGATTAGATCTAACTTTGGATCCAAACTTTTTCTTCTAACTCTTTGCTCAAGAAAACCGACCATCACTTGGTCTTTCCTCTTCCTTGAAGTTCGGCTTCTAGTGGAACGAAAAAGGAGAAATGGAACCTAATTACACCTAAGGGTTTAATTGGTTAATGAGCAAAATACTTGCTCATCAAGCCACCTAGGTGATGTGGTGTGGCCTTATTGGCTAGCCATTCCCTTAGAGAACAAGGGAAAACTTCTTTCCCTAAAATTCAATGATGATTTGATGAGGTGTCCTCCCCCCCCTTGGTGTGGGTCGGCCATGAAGGCTTGGAATGCAAGTGCTTGCCCAACAAGCCATTGCTTGCATCACCTAGCTTATGTCACCTTGGTGACATCATCACCAAAAATTCCCTTGCCCTTTAAGGCTTCAAGGACCGGTCATGAGGTGCCAAGTGGAGCCTTGTTACTTGTGGTGCATGGAATCCCTTCTAGCTTATCTCTATCTTGGTTTTTCTTGCTCACCAAGTGGCTAAAAGATAACTAAGCTTGCTCTCCAAGCCACCAAGGAGAACCGGCCCTACTAGGTGCATGAACAAAGATTGGCTTGCTCAACAAGCCACTTGGTTGCTTACTTCTCCTTGCTTGTGTCACCTTGCATACCTAAGCATGCTTACCTAAGCACATTCCTTGTTCTCACAAGGATGAAGAACCGACCATAGCATGTGGGAAGCAAATAAAAATCTTCTCAAACTTATCTCTAGCTTAATTGCTTGTTCCAATGTAACCAAGCTAACTAAATTCGTAACCAACCATTGGCCTTGTTGGAGGCTTGGTTAGGAATATCCATAAATTCCATAATTCAAAAATTACATTCTTATTTACTTTTCTTAAAATTGCACTTTAATCCTTAATGCCAAAATATTTGCACTCTAGTCCCTGTGAGGTGGACGGTGTTGGTGGAGCCACTTGGCTTCAATTCCATACATAATGGTCCACTAAATTTCCAAATCCTTAAATATAGGGTTTCAGTCCATTTCCCTACTAACTTAATCAATACTAATACTGTTTTTCACTTAAAACAGTACTGTTTCACTAAATTGCAGTTCGGAGTTCATCTTCGTAAAATTGGACTGTGTATGGATTTTTCTTCTTAGAACTTGAAACTGCTAAATCCCCATTGCTCCAAATATTATTCACGATTATTTTAGAGCGATCTCATACCTTTGACTTTTGGTCAACTTTGACTATCTTGGTCAAACTTTGACCATCATGAAATCATGAAATTTCAACACGTCATTTTCCTTAAAATGCTTTATACTGGCCTAAGTAATCCATCGTTGAGTCTCGTTACTAGTTAAATGAGAACTCAAACTTATACCGATATTCCATTCTAAACATGATCTAGACTTAAGTTTTTCCTCATTCAAAGGAAATCTAGAGTCTTAAAAATTCGGGTTATTACACCCACCAATAACCGTTTTCTCCGACGCAAGGTAAGCTTATTTTAATCAAATAATTTTTTCCATTACCTTATAATTTTTTGTCAAATTTTCGGGATGTCGACTTAGTCTTAGATATTGACGTAGCGGAAGCTTATAGGAAGACGAAAAAACCTCACAAAAACTCAAACTTGTTGATTTGTTCACAAATACCAAGAAAGAGAAAATAATGAGTCGAAAACTCAAGAGAATAATTCTATATCAAAAATCACTACCGCCAAAAGGCTTACAATGCTTTAAATAATATCCTCCTAAAATTAATCGGACTAGTAACTAGATAATGGTAAAAAAAAGATTTGTTTTTTTCAAAATTAAAAAAAAGAAAAAAAAAAGTTGAGATAATGACAGAAATTGAAAGTCAAAAAAATTTTGAAAGTTAAAAAACGGTTTGCCACTTCTGCACCGCATCAGATATGATTAGAATTTGACCCGATGCAGTGCTTTCATCGCAGCTGACTTTTGTGTTTTTGCAGGAAAAGATAGTAACACGGTGATTATAATTATTTCAGTAGTTTTAAGTACTGTTATATCTGCGTTACTATTCGTCATCGGCTGCATGTTTTTAAGAGCAAGGGACGCAAAGAAAATGGTCAAAAGTAAGTTGAGAATGTCCAATGTATTTCACATCCTATTTTAAAAGATGATTTTGAGTTTCGAATCATTCGTCACAGAATAGGCTAAATATTGTATCTCATTAATTTACGTTGTTCAAGCTCGCCCTTATACAAACCCGTTGAAGAATTTGTTGGTGCGGAGTCCTTGCAATGCAGTTTTGAGACCATTAGAATTGCGACCGATGACTTTTCAGAGGCAAATAAGCTTGGACAAGGTGGATTTGGTTCTGTTTACAGGGTAAGAACACAAGCAATAAAAATTAGATCAATTCTTTTGTTTGCGTTTGGGACATGAGTAAAATTTCGCATAATTTCGCATATGTATAATTTCAATTCATAATGCCCAGCTGGTTTTTACATCAAATTATAGGGAAGGCTTTCTGATGGACAAGATATTGCCGTAAAAAGATTGTTAAGGGATTCTGGCCAAGGATATTTACAATTCAAGAATGAGGTATTGCTAGTTTGCCAAGCTTCATCACCGTAATCTTGTTAGGCTCCTCGGTTTCTGCTTGGAAAGAAATGAAAGGATTCTTCTGTACGAGTTTGTTCCAAACACAAGTCTTGATCGCTTCATATTTGGTATGTTCACATAAATAGATATTCATCCCCTTTTCAGCTCGTAAAAAATCCTAAAAAAGATATCGATTATGTTTGAATTTTGTTTCATGCATGTCTCTTGAGATAATACATATGCCTTTTAAATTATATACTCGTTTTCATATGTAGATTCAAGCAAACGTGCAAATTTGGATTGGGATAAGCGTTACAAGATTATTAGAGGAGTTGCTCGAGGGCTCCTTTACCTCCATGAAGATTCTAGATTGAAAATTATTCATCGAGATCTCAAAACTAATAACATTTTGTTAGACGAAGAAATGGAACCTAAAATTTCAGATTTTGGAATGGCAAAGTTGTTTGTTGTGGATCAAACTCAAGACAATACAAGTCGAATTGTGGGAACCTAGTAAGCAAAACAATTCCGTTCAGGTGATTTTGTATCATTGAGTTGACATTTGACTATTAGTGTACTTAATCATGCAAAAAAAAAAATTTATTATTAAATAAAATAATAAAAGACTCTTAATTTCCATGTTAATAGTATTTAGCTTCAAATAATTTTGTTTTTTTTTTGAGTGAAAGTGATTTTATTTTTGGAAGCACATAATCTAAATTATACATTAATCAATTACTTAAAATTTGTATGTTTGTAGTGGATATATGGCTCCGGAGTATGCTATGAATGGACATTTTCAGTCAAGTCAGATGTATTCAGTTTTGGCATATTACTTTTAGAAATAGTGAGCGGACAAAAAACCAACTCTTTCTCTCATGATGGAGAGCAGGTAGATCAAGACCTGTTAAGCTATGTAAGAACAAAATTAAATTACCTTTTTCCTTAATTAGAAAAAAAAAAAAAAAAAGCGAAACTATATTTTTTATCATCATTAATTGAAAAGATTCATCTCTTTAACCCTAGGCCATATTTACATTCACAATATCATTATTGCAGGCATGGAGAAGTTGGAGGGAAGGGAATGCCTCAAATATTGTAGACCCCCTAATGAGGCTTGGTTCAAGATCTGAAATAATGAGATGCGTCCACATTGCACTACTGTGTGTCCAAGAAAATGTAGCTGACAGACCAACCATGAACACGGTTGTCCTTATGCTTGGCGGCGCGACTCGCTCTCCTCTCGCGGTGCCCTCGGAACCAGGTTTCTTCTTGCATAGCAACAATGAGGCTTCGAGCAGTGGAGTCTCTCCCCGCTAGAGTTACAACACATATACCTCGTAACTAATTTTCCCTTTCTTTTTCTTTGGTTTAGTGTGAAACGTTTTCAGTACTTGTTTTGATGATAACGTTAGTTTCTATATATAAGGCTTTTCCCGAGCAGTGTATCATTGATTGGCTACTGTTGCAATAATTTTAGCGTTGCTATACCTAGTGATTAATTTAAAAGACCATTCTGAAAAGCAACGTTGATAATATGCACATTAAAAGAGTATGTCAGCTGTAATGTCACAATGAATGGGCCACCGTTCAATGCTATACATACATTGAAAAATTCAATATTTTCTTTGAGGAGTTAATTTCATATATATATAATATATATATATATATTTGTAATAGTTAATTTCAAATTTGACCTCTATAGAATGAGACATGTTTCATTTTATCTCCAAAATTCAAAATGTAACAAAATTCTTCTTGAAATTATCTTAGTTACAGCTTTGATATTTTCGTAATTAAAATGTTAATTTTTAATGCTTTTTTATTTTCACGTGTGTTTGTCAGATAAGCAATATGTGATTAAAATCATTTTAAAAAAAAATTCACTTACCAACCAGTCACGTGGTTTTTATGTGATTAAAATTGTTAAAAATTATGTTTTAATGAAAAAAAAAGTTCCAAAGTTATAACAAATGATAGGTTGAGTGGGCTAGTTTTGTTTCATTTTAAAAAAATAAAAACAAAAATAGGAGTACTTAATTGTGAGAGGCTCACTAAAAAAATATCTTTGTAGAAAAATAATTTATTAAGTAAAATTAATACGCTAAACATAAAAGTAGAAAAAAAATAACAACAAGCGAACTCCTCATGTCAAGCAGAGGAAGGGAGTTATAAACAACGCGGAATTTTCGAAATTTGACTTCAGCATAATTACAGACGCAACTGATAACTTCTTGGATGCAAATAAGCTTGGACAGGGTGGATTTGGCGCAGTTTACAGAGTACAAAAAATTTATAAGTTATAATTCAAGAGCAAGTAGTATAAACTCTGTGTGACCCGACTAACTAAAGTAAGAAAAACAATTTTATTTTTTAATGCATTTTACTCATGAAGTAATTTTACATATTCTCCAGGGTAGGCTTGCCAATGGGAAAGAGATAGTAGTGAAACGACTGAAAAAGGATTCTGGAACTACTGAATTTTAGAACGAGGTTCAATTGATTGCCAAGCTTGAACACCGGAATTTAGTCAACCTCCTGGGTTTTTGCTTGGAGAAACATGAAAGAATACTTGTCTATAAGTTTGTGCCTAATTCCAGCTTAGATCGCTTTTTATTTGGTATGTTGGAACCTCCTCCTTTCTGATTCGAAGTATGTCGTTTAGAAATTCATGTCTCATGGTTTTGAAACAGTGCATTGTGTCATATCTACTTTACTAAATCATGTTGGTGACCTGATAAAATATGCAGATCCAATCAAGCGTGAACATTTGGATTGGAACACACGTTACAAGATCACAATAGGCATTACTCGAGGGCTCCTTTACCTTCATGAAGAGTCTCGTCTCAAAATCATTCATCGTGATTTCAAGCCGGTGACATCTTGTTGGATGCAGAAATGAATCCTAAGATCGCAGATTTTGGAACAGCAAGATTGTTTGCTCTTGACCAAAGAGAAGAAATGTAATAACTAAATTTTCACGACCTTACGTTTTTCTTGTAAAGAAACTTATGCGATGTTTAGAATATACTCATGAAAATCTGAGATGGGTTTTTATTTGAAAATTTTAAGTTCTCATGATCTTATGAGACTTAAAAATGATTGCTTAAACAAGTATGTATCATTTTGAGTTAGAAGAGTAGAAAATTTCACGTTTGCATGGTCTTGCATGGTGGTCAAAGTTTGACCTAAAAAGTCAAAGTTGACCCAAAAAGTCAAGGGTTGACCAGAAAAGTCAACCATATGATGATACTGTTTTATGGTCAAGCAGTATGGAAAATATACTGCGAAAAACCATTTTACGGACAAGATGTTAAGATTAAGATTTAAAATCACCTTAGAAAAATCAAGCACACTAAGTTAGGAATAAGGGCAAAAAGGACTTAAGAAATAAGAAAATTTTACACAGTCCATTTTTACACAGATAAATTTTGGACTGCAGTATAATATAACAATACTGTGTAATAGTAAGCACAGTACTAGAAATATCTGTTTTGACATTAAAGTGGACTGCATTTAAGGAAAAAGAGGCAAACAAGCCTTAATTTTGGCTTACATCATTAAAGCTCCAAATTATGACATCATTATGGGAATTAAGAAAAATTTAGAAAAATTGGATCATTCTAGAGCATGATGTGGCCGGTCATTTTGGGGCCAAAATTGAATTAAATTTTTCCCAAGGGTTTGAAGGAAAAAAGGTGAACAAAAGTTAATTACAAAATGACCCAAAAATTCACCTATAAATAGGCCATGGGGTGGGCGGTTTTTGGCTGAAAAAATTGGAGAAAAACAGCCAAACTCTTCCACAAAAAAATCCAGAAATCAGAGGAGAGAAAGGAGTGAGAGAAATCAAAAATTTCCTTGGGGTTTTGTTCCTAGGAGTTCGGATTTGAGCTAGGGAAAAACCAAGAGAAGTTTAGAAATTTTTTAGGACTTTTGGGGTGTGTGACCGTGTGAGTGAGGAAAGGAGAAAGGCAGAAAATTTTGAGGCCAAATCTTGGTGGAGTGCTCGGCTTGGAGTGGATCTACCAAGGAGAACAACCAGAAAATTTTTGGTGCCAATTGGGTGGTGTGGCCGTGAGCCAAAGGGAGCTAGGGGAAGGAAGGAATTTGGTGACCAAAAATTTGACTTTGGTCTAAGGTAAAAACCTAGAGCCCTAACTCTCTTATTTGAGTTCAAATTTAAGGTAAAAAGGTAGTTCAATTTGGTTGTAAGGACATAAGTCCATTTCCTATTTTATGCCCTAAGTTTGTGGTATGTGCTTGATTTGTAGATCTAGGGGTGTATGGTTTAAATTCTTGCATTATTGTGCTTGTTTATGATTGATTTTCATGCTTGATGCTTAGGGTTGTGTGTCCCCTAGTTTGGTCCAAAAATCTGCCCTAGGGCAGTGCTTGAAGTATGCTAGTTAAGGAGCAAAGTTTGATGCTTGTATGTGATGTATGCAAAAAGTTAGGGTTAATGCAAACCTAGGCTTAGGGCTTTTGAATTTGGTTTGCATGGTTTCAATTGGACGATTTAAGGGTTCATGTGGGACGTTAGAAACGCTGTGTGTTTGCCATATAGACTCCCGAAGTGATCGGTCGAGGTAGATTTCACGAAATAGGACGTAAAACGGACTTAACAACCCCAAAACTGCCAATTCGGATTCAAAACTGGTCAGTTTCGGGAAAGTAAAAATTAGAGGCATTTAGAGGACGAATTGGGTAAATCGTAAAAACACGAAAGTTGCTCGGAACGATTTTTCCTAGAAGACCACGCGAGCAGAATTTAAAAATGAGGCTCCAATGGCCTTCGTTTTTACAAAAATCCGTGGCTGGTCTGCCCAGACCCAAGTTACAGGATCAGCCAGTTTCAAACAAAAACTGACGCAAATACAAGCAGAACTGGATTTTTTGTAAAACATGAAAGTTTTACCATTTTTTTAGAGCTACAACTTTCATGAAGACAAGTTTTTTCAAATTCCAATGGATTTTTAAACTGGTATTGTTTTATGAAGAGTGTGCAGGGAACCGAAAATTCTTGCACATAAGTTTTACAAACAGTTTCAAAAAGAAAAAGAAAACTGTATTTTTGCTTAAAAACTGTTCCAAAGGCAGTTCTCAATCTTAAACGACCTTTATAAAGATTTGTTTTAAAAATTAGAATTTTTACCAAAAATATTAAAGGGATTTAAAGTTAAATCTCTCAAAATGGCAAAAGGATAAGAAAAATAGAGTTTTTAAGATAAAAATTGTAATCAAGCCGATTACGGACGGTAATCAAGGATAATACCTGAGTTACCGGGCCTAGTCCCAAAGCTCAAGATTTTAAAGAAACCCGGCATTTTTTGTCAAAGAATTAGCCCAAGGGATTGTCCAAAATAATCTTTTAAAGAATAAATCCTCCCAAACAGTAGGATTAATATTTGTGACCAAACCAGATATCAAGTATCGGGGACATACAACTAGAAATTAGTAAGCATGTTGGTTAGGACACCAACACTGCACAATGAGAATTGAACTCTCACCTATGTCCCTATTCAAGCAGGAAAGGGCCTGCAGCTGTGCCAGTAAGAGAACAGTACCAAAGAGGGACATAGTAAGAGAGGTAAGTACAACTCCGCCTACAGCATAGGCTTTTTAAGTGTAACATGATACAATGTATGTTATGTGCTATAATTTAAAGTAGATGGCATAACTAATATATGATTACCAGTTATATTCATGTGACATCATGAAGCATGTTCACAATTAATAAGAACAAGGTCAAGATGACAAATAAGTATAATGGCAAGCGAGCTTGCACTGTGACGTACCGACCCGTCCAAGGTCGGGTAGGACTGTGGATTGAGTTGGAATTGGTTTGGCCGCCCCAACCGCTCCATAGTTGCGCGCCTGGTACGATCACCCATGATAAGGGGCCCATAATCAGATACGCATAATAAAGCATAATTGGATCATGCATAATTAGAATATGTTATGATTTGCTATGTTAAGTTTATAATTATTGTGTTGCGGAAAATAAAGTTGTACTTACTGAGCGAAAGCTCACGTCTTACGTCTATGCTGTAGGTAAACAACCTACTGGCGAATTTTGATACAAGATGATGGAGTTGGCGGGGCAACTGTGAAATGAAGGGATAAGCCGCTATGTCTTCCGTAAATTTATGTTTAATATTTTATGTTTATATTATTCCAAACAGTACTCCAGTAGTAGGAAAAAAAAAAATTTCCACTACTTTTGTTAAATAAATAAGTATGTTAAGCATGTATGTATGTACGGTAACGGTCCGTGCTAGGCGGGTCGTTACAAGAAATAACAGAGAAAATTGTTGGAACCTAGTAAGTAACAAGAACAAAGCTCATACTGTAGAGTAGTGTTTATTCCCTATTTTATTGTGTAGCAGATCATATCCAATGGTTTATAGTAAAATTTAATTCCTTTTTTTTTTTTTTTTTTCAACTTGACCAGCTAATTAAAATTATGAAAATCCCTCTTTTTTCATCAAATAAATAGAAGCCAACATTGTGGATGTTGATATGCAGTGGATATATGACTCTGGAATATACTGGACGTGGCTCATTCTCTGTTAAGTCCGATGTCTTTAGCTTCGGTGTGTTAGTTCTAGAGATTGTGTGTGGACAGAAGGTTAATAATTTCTGCGACGGCGAGAAGCCACAGAGCCTACTGAGTTATGTAAGGACTATTATTTAGACATTGATTTCCTTATTTGGTCTTAGAAAAAAAAAATTTATTGTAACAAAAAAAATCTCTAATCTTTTTCTCTGTTCGTTCAACTATTGCAGGCGTGGGAAAATTGGAAGAAAGGTAAAGCCATGAATCTTGTGGATCCGAAAATGAGGACAGCTTCAAAGACATGAAATATTGAGGTGGGCATCCACATCGGATTATTATGCGTGCAAGAAAAGAGATCCGATTGACCAACAATGCGTTCGGTTGTTCTCAATGCTCAGTAGCTACTCTCTAGCACTTCGATCACCTTCACAACCGGCCTATTTTGTACGGCTAGAACGTGAAGCCTCATTTGCAGATCCGAGTAGATATGAGAACACTGCTGCTCCAATTTCAGAAAACCATATTCCAGTTACTGAACTATTTCCCCGTTAATGTCCTGCATATAATAAGCACATTAATCAAAATTTTTAGTCCCCTGTCTGCTGGTTCGTGGGAAGGAGAATTGTAAATAAGATTTTTTGATAGAAGTCATAAACTCTGTCAGAAGTTATGAGCTTTTACATGATATGTAGGTCACAAATAGTAATTATATATTGTGTATAATTACATCATGAGTTAAGATCTTGATATATATATATATATTATATATATATATATATATTTTCATTATTTCTATGACGTAAGCTTCCATCATTTTTCCAACATGAAGACAATTTCTTAAAAGTTATGATTTCTTACAAACTGAAGGTACACGAAGAAAAAAGAAAGAAGAAGTGAATATCAAGAAGAGAAACACATAGCAAACAAGTCAAGAACGATTATAAACTCAACAGCATTAAATAAATAATATTGCTAGGCCATCAACTCTAATTTCAATATTTTACTACCAACTTATGTCGCATTAAGTTGTAAAGATAAAAATATTTAAATAATTGTCATGTAACTTAATATTAAAATTAAAAGTAAAAGATTATATATATTGGTAAAAAGATGACAACTCTCCACGTGAGTTGGCACTCAAAAATTGGGTTAAAATTGAAGTAAAACTGATTATTGAAACTTCTAAATTAAAAAATATGTTAACTTTTTTTTTAACAGATAAATGACCATGTTGCGGAGATGCTATAAATCTTTTTCTCTCGTATGAATTTTTGTCATTGAGATTTGTCATTCCTATCTCTTTTTTTTTTTAATTTTTTTCTCTTTTCTTTTCTTTTTCTTTAAAAAACAAAAAGAAAAAAAATTGGAAGATCATATCTCTTATCTAGGAAGTTTGCAACAGATTTACGCTTTTCTATTATTTTTGTTTCTAATTTGTAAGCCTTTTCAGCCTGACTAACTTGTGTTGGTATCCTTTTAATTAAGTTCCAAAATCCACCTATTAATAGTTCAGTTAGATCATCATTTTGATACTCTTTTAGATACTATTTGATGAGCGGATTTTATTGCCGACAAAACGAGTACCTTTAAATTAATATTTTGTTGGTTTGTAGAGCCTTCTTAATCGTTTTCCTAGTTGTTTTTTATCTTAATTTGCAGCATGGGTAACATTGGAGTTTAGAATAGATTCAAGTGAAGTAGGAGAAAACGGCAAGAAAAAGAGGTCAAAGAGTGGACAAGACTGAGAGCGAGAGTCTCAACTCAAAAGTTTGGGCTTTGCAGCCTCAAAAACTGACAAAGGCTACTAGACCTGTGCCTCCAGGCCACGCTCCAGAAAGCCAGGCTGCGGCACCATTCTAGCGTGAAACAAGCTCAGAGACCCGTGTTTCCAGGCCGTGGCCTCAAGTAGAAAGTCAAATTTTGAAGCGCAATCTTTTGGCTAAAGACCTATAAATAGGATAACTTAGTGTAACGACCCGCCTAGCACAGGCCGTTACCATACATACATACATACTGAACTTCTCGTACATATTTATGAAAACAGCGGAATTTTTTTTTTTTTTATAATATGGCATAAAATATGCAACATATAAAGTATCTTTATCAAGCATATTTAACATACATAAATACATAAGGAACAAAACGCGTAGCAGCTCGAACTCCCACATTTCACAGTTTGCCCCGCCATGCCCTTCCATCTTGCATCAACCATTGCTGATAGGTTGTTTACCTACAGCATAAACGTAAGACAGTGAGCTTTCGCTCAGCAAGTACAACTTCCTATACCGCGACATAAACAAACATAATCTCAATCTTATCTTAAAACCTTCTAGCATAATATATCGTAACATAACTTACTATAACATAACGTCATAACATAACCATCATAACATAGACTTCATAGCATAACATCATAGCATAAACTTATCTTAACATAACTTCATAGCATAACATCATAATGCATGGTCCATTTATGCTCGTATTATGCTTAATTCATTCTTCACTTACTTTCGTTACTTATCTTACTTATGGTCCCCTTACTTGAGTGTTCGTACCCGGCGCGCAACTATGGACTTATTCTTGCCATAGCTCAACCCGACCTCGGACGGGGGGGCACGACACAGGCGACTTGCTCGCCATCTTACTTCTTTTCATTTTGTCATGTCATACTTGCTCTTATTATCTTATAAGATTTCGTGAACATGCTTCGTGTTCTCATACATACATGCTTCATGTCTTAATAATCATAACATAATGTACATCATGAACTTACCTTGACTTATCATACTTCATAACTTAGCATACAACATAGAATTATCATGGCATATAGCATGGCATACAATAAACATAGTATAGCAATAACAACATAATATAGCAACCACAAACATAGCATACAAATAGGCATACCCTCTTAGCATACATCTAACAATAACATACTTGGGCAAGTACCCACACAAAGCCTATGCTGTAGGCGGTAGTTGTACTACCTCTCTTGCTATATCCTGCGTAGTGCTGCTCCTTTTCTGAGTACAGCTGCAGGTTCCCTCCTGCTTGTTGAAGGACATAGATGAGGTTTTAATTAGTATTTGTGGAATGTTGGTGATCTAACGATCATGCTTATATAATCCTAGTTGTATGTCCGTGATACTAGATGTCTTACTGGGGTTACAAATAGTAACCCTATTGTTTTAGAACAACCAAACATGGATTAATTCTTAAAAGGTTACATTGGATAACCTTAAGTGCCAACTCTTTATACATACCGTTAGGGTTAGGTTACCTTTCTAACCTTGGGCTTTATTCTTGTCCATAATTATTTGGTTACCTTAATTAACCCTATATCTTAGCCCAATTTATTAATCTTGGTATCCTTTAGGGTTATCTAGACTAACCCTTAAGGTTAACTGTGGTTCAAACTCTTAGTCAACCAAAGTCAACTTTTGGTCAACTAAGGTCAACCTTATATGGGGTCAAACTTGAGCTTTATACTTTGGCCCAGTAACTCAGGTATCTATCCTTGATTACTGTCCGTAATCGGCTTGATACAATTTTTATTTTAAAAAAACTCTATTTTCTTATCCTTTTGTCATTTGAGAGATTTAACTTTAAATCCCTTCTAATATTTTGGTGTAAAATTCCAAATCTTTAAAACAAATCTTTATAAAGGTCGTTTAAGACTGAGAACTGCCTTTGGAACAGTTTTAAGCAAAAATACAGTTTTCTTTTTCTTTTTGAAACTGTTTGTAAAACTTATGTGCAGGAATTTTCGGTTCCCTGCACACTCTTCATAAAACAATACCAGTTTAAAAATCCATTTGGAATTTGAAAAACTTGTCTTCATGAAAGTTGGAGCTCTCGAAAAATGATAAAACTTTCATGTTTTACGAAAAATCCAGTTCTGCTTGTATTTGCGTCAGTTTTAGTTTGAAACTGGCTGATCCTGTAACTGGGGTCTGGGCAGACCAGCCACGGATTTTTGTAAAAACGAAGGCCATTGGAGCCTCATTTTTAAATTCTGCTTGCGTAGTCTTCTAGGAAAAATCGTTCCGAGCAACTTTCGTGTTTTACGATTTACCCAATTCGTCCTCTAAATGCCTCTAATTTTTACTTTCCCGAAACTGACCAGTTTTGAATCCGAATTGGCAGTTTTGGTTGTTAAGTCCGTTTTACGTCCTATTTCGTGAAATCTACCTCGACCGATCACTTCGGGAGTCTATATGGCAAACACACAGCGTTTCTAACGTCCCACATGAACCCTAAAATCGTCCAATTGAAACCATGCAAACCAAATTCAAAAGCCCTAGGCCTAGGTTTGCATTAACCCTAACTTTTTGCATACATCACATACAAGCATCAAACTTTGCTCCTTAACTAGCATGCTTCAAGCACTGCCCTAGGGCAGATTTTTGGACCAAACTAGGGGACACACAACCCTAAGCATCAAGCATGGAAATCAATCATAAACAAGCACAATAATGCAAGAATTTAAACCATACACCCTTAGATCTACAAATCAAGCACATACCTCAAACTTAGGGCACAAAATAGGAAATGGACTTATGTCCTTACAACCAAATTGAACCACATTTTAACTTTAAATTTGAACTCAAATAAGAGAGTTAGGGCTCTAGATTTGTTTTACCTTAGACCAAAGTCAAGTTTTGGTCACACAATTTCTTCCTCCCCCTAGCTTTCCTTAGCTCACGGCCACTCCTCCAATTTGAGCACCAAAAATTTTGGGTTGGTCTCCTTGGTAGATCCACTCCAAACTGAGCACCACACCAAGGATTTGCCCCAAAAATTCCAACTTTTCTCCTTCCCTCACTCACTCGGCCACACACCCTAAAAGACCTAAAAAAAATTCTAAACTTTTCTTGGCTTTGTCCTAGCTCAAACCCGAACTCTTATGAACAAAAGCCCCAAGAAAATTTCTGATTTTCTCACCCCTTTCTCTTCTCCCAATTTCCGGATTTTCAAGAGAGAATTTTGCAAGAATTTCCCCACATTTCTTGAATAAAATGAATAGGTACAAGGGGGTATTTATAGAGGTTGGAGAACTTTGCTTAATTATACAAAAACCCCATGAAAACTAACAATTACACAAGAACCATGCAAGGTGGCCGGCCATATGCTTGATGAGCAAGAAAAAAATTCTTTCCAAGCTAAAAAATAAATTATGATGTCATAATTAAAGGATAAGGTGATGTCATCCACCTTAGGCCTTGTTTGGCTATTTTCTCCAATAACCAGTCCATTTTTAAGCTACACAGATATTTCCAATACTGTGTTCACTTATACACACTATTTTTATACTGTACTACAGTCCAAAATTTATCTGTGTAAAAATGGACAGTATAAAATTCTTATTTTTCCGAGCCCTTTTTGTCTTTAATCCTCACTAGGTGTGCTTGATTTTCTAAGGTGGTTTTTAAAGCTTATACATGCTAACTCAATCGTAAAGACGATTTCCGCAGTATCTTTACCATACTGCATTTCATAATTACTGCAAAGTCAACCCTTTGACCATTTTTGGTCAAACTTTGACTTTCTTTGAATCTTGTACTTTTTCGTTCTTTGACTCAAAAGGGCCGTTGCTAATTTAAGCAATCCATTTTGAGTTTTTGTTGAACCATAAAAACTCATAAAATGTAAGAAAACTCTTAACCGAGTTTTTTTTTCAAAAATACCTCCATGGTATACATTCAATTCCTTTGAAGGAAATAATGATATCGGAAAAATCCAGGTATTACACTTAGGGTTTGTTTAGGGACTTTTGACAATTTTTGAGTCTTCAAGAGAGAGAATTTGGTACGGAGGTGAAGAATGGCAAAATCTGGAAACGGAGAAGCTTCAGTTCAATTCCGGATAATTGTTCTTTTTTTCTCTTGATGTCTAATATCATGTTTAGAGTTTTATTTTGTTTTAGCATGAACTAATTTCCCTTTTCTAGGGCAACGATGTAGCCTAACTATGAAGTCTTGATTATTTGTTCAATTCAGGTTGATTTATTTTCCATGGTTGAATGTTTTTCACTTTTCTTAATGCTTCTAAATAATTGGCCACAATTTAGTTGATTGGTTAATCATAATAAAACCGGAAGGAGATTTATGTGTCTAGTTCATTGTGTTAAATGTCATAGTTTGCATGCAAGATAGGATATACCATCATGGCTTGTGTAGTTGTTACATGGGAACCACAAATCTTAATGAGTTCTTATTGGTTTTAATTGACATAGGAATATAGTGGATTAGCTTCTAATGATATTTTTGTTGGACCTCAGGAGGGGCTAGTGAACAGGTTAGGGATTCTTGACTATTAGAAAAATAAATTAGGGCTTTTGAGATTGAATGATCAAGGCGGAATAATTATAGTGAAATCGGAAACCCTAGAGCTTTATTCATTGAATTTTAACCTATTTAATTTAGTGCTGCTTTCTTATAATTTTAGTTTAATTTATTTTCTTTCCAAACATATTTTCTTTCGATTAATTCAAATCGAATTAGGGTTAAACCAATTTCAATGATTAGTGATCGATTAATCCTCATGGGATGATACTCATTCTCATCATCTTATTACTTGTGAAAGATAACGTACACTTGCATTACAAAATCCGCATCACTATTTAAAAAGCTTTATACCGTATTTTCTCTCATAAACATTTAAATTTACTGTTCAAATTCAATTTTTAAGCATATGTGATCCAAACGAAAGCAAAGATTGTACTACACAAAAGAACTAATGGGGATTTTACTATTATTTTTAAAGCCCTAAATATTGGCTTAATCTCGTCCTAACAGGAGATATCTTAGAGCATTTTCAATACAATACTAAAAGGTTATGTCAATGGTAAATTCTGGTATTTGGATGAGAAAAATGTTCTCTAATAAAGTGTTATATTTGATGTCAAATTTTTCATATACTAAATTTTGGGACAAATTTGCGACTACCACAGGATATGATCAATGCCAAATTTAACATCTAATTTTCATTCATTGTTTGCTTAACTTTTATCATATAATTAAATAATATTTTCATTTTTAATTTATTTAAATATTAAATATTTACTTTCACTGATTTCAAAAAGCAATAATGACAAAAAGTAAACATAGTATTAAAAATTACTTTGCATTATCTTCACACTTTTTTATTATAAATTTAGCGTTTGCATAGGTCTTGGAGATTGTAATAACCCGAATTTTAAGACTCTAGATTTCCTTTGAATGAGGAAACTTAAGTCTAGATCATGTTAGAATGGAATATCGGTATAAGTTTGAGTTCTCATTTAACTAGTAACGAGACTCAACGATGGATTACTTAGGCCAGTATAAAGCATTTTAAGGAAAATGACGTGTTGAAATTTCATGATTTCATGATGGTCAAAGTTTGACCAAGATAGTCAAAGTTGACCAAAAGTCAAAGGTATGAGATCACTCTAGAATAATCGTGAATAATATTTGGAGCAATGGGGATTTAGCAGTTTCAAGTTCTAAGAAGAAAAATCCATACACAGTCCAATTTTACGAAGATGAACTCCGGACTGCAATTTAGTGAAACAGTACTGTTTTAAGTGAAAAACAGTATTAGTATTGATTAAGTTAGTAGGGAAATGGACTGAAACCCTATATTTAAGGATTTTGGAAATGTAGTGGACCATTAGGTATGGAATTGAAGCCAAGTGGCTCCACCAACACTGTCCACCTCACAGGGACTAAAGTGCAAATATTTTGTCATTAAGGATTAAAGTGCAATTCTAAGAAAAGTAAGTAAGAATGTAATTTTTGAATTATGGAATTTATGGATATTCCTAACCAAGTTTCCAACTAGAGTTGAACTAAGCCAATGGCCGGTTACATTGCTCGGTTACATTGGGAAGCTTGGTGAACAAGGCAAACCAAGCTTGTTGAACAAGCCATTTTTGGTCCACATGGCATGCAATGGTCGGTTATTCTTTGGCTTGGAAAGCAAGCAATTTTGCTTGATGATGTCAACAAATGATGTCACCAAGGTGACATAGGCTAGGTGAAGTAAGCATTGGCTTGTTGAACAAGCACTTGGACTCTAAGTCCTTCATGGCCGACCACACCAATGGGGGGGGCTTGTTGAGCAAGTAACCCTTAGATGCAATTAGGAAAACTTTAGCTTTTCATTCTCCTTTTCCTTCCACTAGAAGCCGAAATTCAAGGAAGAAGAGAGACCATGTGATGGTCGGTTTTCTTGAGCAAAAAAGCTAGAGAAAAATTAGAAGAAAAAGCTAGAAAGAAAGGAAGAGAAAGGAAGGTGTGGTGGCCGAAAATTTTGAGAGAAATTCCATAGAGGGGAAACCGAATTTCTTGAGCAAGGAGTTAGAAGAAAAAGTTTAGATCCAAGTTAGATCTAATCTCAAGAAGTAAAGGTAATCCAATCCTCCTAAACCCCTCTAGTTCTTTAATTAAGTTTTGATTCAAATTATGTGTATTTTCATGTGGGAGAGGCCGAAAATTTGGAACCCCGATGGGAGGGGGATGGCCGAATATGGTGATGAGCAAAAGGGGGGAGGTGTTGGACCCAAAACCGCCCTAAACCTAGCACCAATTTTGGTGTGAATTAAGGTAAATCTCCATTGGTTTTCTAAGCTTTTTAAATTGAGTTTCAAATTGGAGATTTAAGTGTATTTCAAGCTTGATTTGTATGAGTATATGCTCATTTAATTTTCTGCCCTAATTAGGATTTTAAGGTTTTGTTTGATTGATGTTTGGTGTTGCAAATCAAACGTTTTGCAAACCCCGGTTTGGTGCAAGAACACCCAAGGGTTTTGCTTTTCATGAAGATGTTTAAGTGATATATGACTGCATGTGTTACGTTAGAAACACTGCAGGTCGTCGTAGGCTCACGGCCAAAGCCGTTCGAGGTAGTGTGCACGTAAAATTTACGTAAAACGAACTTAAAACCGAAAACTGCCATTTTCGGGTAAAACTGACCAGTTTCGGGAAAAGGGAAATTTGAGGCCCTTAGAGGCCGAATTTGGAGAAATTTAAAACACGAAAGTTGTTCGGAAGGGTTTTTCCTAGGGGGTTACATGTACCGTTTTCAAAAATAAGGCCCCAATGGCCTCCATTTACCCCAAAACCCGTGGCTGATCCCCAGACCCAGTTTTCAGTCAGTTTTACGGGATCAGCCAGTTTCAAACAAAAACTGGGACGAATCTAGGCTGAATTGGAATTTTTGCAAAACATGAAAGTTTTAGTATTTTTCGAGAGCTACAACTTTTGTGAAGAAAACTTTTTCAGATTACGAACCAATTTTTAAACTGGGATCGTTTTCGAAGGGTGCGCAGGGAATCCGAAAATTCCTGCACCACTAGCTTTACAAATGTTTCTAGAAAACTATTTTTCTACAACAAACTATTGTTTCGATTATGGAAAACTGTTCCAAGGGCAGTTTTCAACCTCAAATGATTTTATAAAGCACTAATCCAAGAGTTTGGATTTTTACGATTTAAGTAAAGGATTTTTATGAAGTTTTGGGATTAATTTCCCTAAATTTTCCAAGTAAGGGAAAATGAATTTTTCAAGTTGGAGTATAGCAAGCGATTAGTTTATGAAAGGTAACCGGGAGTTATACCCGAGTTACTGGGTCAAGCCCAAAGCCGAAGGTTGACCCAACAATGGTTGACCATAGTTGACCGAAGTTGACCATTGTTGACTATAGTTGACTTTGGTTGACTAACAAGTGGATTTTAGTATAACCTTAAGGGTTAGTCAAGATAACCCTAAAGGACACCAAGATTAATAAACTGGGCTAAGGTATAGGGTTACTATTTGTAACCCAGTAAGACATCTAGTATCGGGGACATACAACTAGGAATATGTAGACATGTTGGTTAGATCCCCAACATTCCACAATACTAATTAGACCCTTACCTATGTCCTTCGACTAGCAGGAGGAAACCTACAGCTGTAACCAGAGGAGAAGCAGCACTACGTAGGACATAACGAAAGAGGTAAGTACAACTCCGCCTACAGCATAGGCCCTTTGTTGTTACTTGCCTGATGTAATGTGCTGATATGTGATAATGTGTTATGCTATGCTATGGCTATGATATGCTAAGTTATGTTATGACATGTAATGCCATGTTTTCAGAAATGCCATGTTTTCAAAAAGGCCATGTTTTGACTAATGTTGATTATGTTGTAATATTGTGACATCATGAAGCATGTTCACTAATATTAAACCACTTGGTAAGAACAAGACAAGTAGGATGTTGTGTCGTGCCGACTTGCCACAAAGGCGGGTTTAAATGGTATGGTTCATGGTTTGAGTTGGATTGGAAGGCTACCTAAACTACTCCATGTTAAACTTTGTGTTTCATGGTTTGAGTTAAAACGGACTGCCACCTTCAACCATTTCTTGGCTATGTACCACGGTACGAGCACACATGATATGTAAAGGAATAGAACTAAATTAAGTTATAAATCCATAATTGATTCATAAGAGATTATAATTGGTTCATGCACAATGATATGTTTTGTGTCGCGGATGTAATAGTTGTACTTGCTGAGCGAAAGCTCACGTCTTACGTCTATGCTGTAGGTAAGTATCCTGCCAGCAATCTCTGATGCAATACTGTGGAAGGCTGGTGCTGCGGACTGTGAAATGTGGGATGGACACTGCCACAGCTTTTGAAAAATATATATACTCTATAAATATGATGTAATGAAAAGGGTTTTCATATTTTCATGACGTTTTAAGTATGGATGACAAAGTTTATATAAGGCAAGCAAGTTGCCTCTTGTGGTACCAACCCACATTAGTTCGGGTTTGGTCTACAACATGATTTAGATGGCCTTCAAGGAAGGTTTGAAAGTTCGGTACTCAAGGAAGTACCTACCAGTCAGTTGAAAGTTAAAAAAAAAATAAATAATAAAATAAATTAAATCTTTCCCAAATTTTCCGCAAGTTTAATTTAAGTATATAAGTAAGGTGACGACCCGGCCCACGTCTACGTAGTCGTTCCCCTACGTAGATGGTGTAAGTCGGGGCGTGACAGAGATGACCTTAAGAATGTTGGTCATAAGTCGTTCTTCATTGAGCAAAAAGGGAAAGACTTGTTTATAAATTTGTAGTTCAGAACGCTAACAAGTGGCGGATTTTGATAGATCCAACAAGCTAGATTTTTTTTTTCTTTTTTCTTGTTGAAAAGTCAAACAAGCTAGTTTGCAGTCTCTGAACCAATTTAGTGGACATGAATGGATAAGAAGACGTAAATATGTGCATCTAATTTTTTGAATAAGCTAAATAAAATAAAATAAATGTTCTTGCAAAACTAAAAACATTTTAAAAAACTAAATTAAAAAAAAAACAGCAAATAAAAGATCCTAACAAAAATCATTATGATTTTCTCATTTTAAAATCTTTTCTATTATAAGCACTAAATTTATTGGATGAAAATTTTAAAACCAAAATTTTAATCCAGTTTTTTTTTCCTCAAAATATCTAGATTTGTTAATTTCTCCCAAGAATCTGAGGCAACAAATAAATTCCACCTCTTTATCGGCATAATAATACGATTGCGTGTTTTCAATGAAAACACGCTGCCCGTCTTCCACGGGAAAAAAGACTTTTGAATATCGAGGTATCTATATTCGTCTAGTCCTGTCTTAGACCATGACCACTTCTTTCAAGATTTTCCAAGTCATGTTAAAAGTTAATTGTACTCTAAACCATGAAACTCAACATATTTAGTGAGTAATTTTCATTTTTAGAACAAGATGTGGCAATGATACAACGTCCAATATGGCAGCTTCTTCAATACTAATCTTTGCCTTCACATTTTCCATTTTCATCGCACCAGTAACTCCACTCGAAAACGCCCAACCAAGTACTTTCCTATACCAAATCTGTTCAGACAAGCAAGGTAACTACACCACCAACAGCACCTACCAGACCAATCTTCATACCCTCCTCTCCTCCCTTACCTCCAGCAAAAACAATAACACCAGCTTTTACGCTTCCTCCTACGGTGAAATACCCGACATAGTCTACGCCACAGGACTCTGCAGAGGAGATGTCAAGCCTGACAATTGTCGTAGCTGCCTCAACGTCTCTACACATCGTCTCACGCAGCTTTGTCCTTATCAAAAGGAGGCCATCATATGGTACGACAAATGCACGCTTCGCTACTCCAACCGCTACATATTTGGAAAGATAGAGAACAATCCTGCCTTTTACATTACGACCAATCAAAATGCTTCGTCGAACGCAAGCATGTTCAATCAGGAACTCAGGGCGTTATTAGAGAACTTGAGAACTCGTGCAGTGAGCGGTAGCGGTGATTCTTCTCCCAAGTTCGCGGTGGGAAGCACAAATTCTACACATTACTTGCCGAAAATATATGCACTTGTACAGTGCGTACAAGATATATTTAGTGCGGATTGCAGCGACTGCATAGTTAGTGGGGCTAAAATTCTCGAGGAATATTGTTATGGGAGCGTCATGGCGTATGTCGGTATGCCTAGCTGTAACGTTGCTTACGACCTAAAACTTTTCTATGATTTAACCGCCGATGCAACAATTCAGTTGCCGCCACCTCCACCATCGCCACAAATTCCACCACCTTCATCGCCCAGTAATTCTCCTCCACCGTCAACCAACGACACCGGCACTGCAAAACGTACATTTTATTTCGCCAGAAGTGTAGCTTTTAAAGTACATATGCCTCTGGCTAGAAACAGGGTTTGGGCGATTTGATTTTAATTTCTTTTTTAATTATCTTTCAGGTAAAAAGAAAAACACATCCCGAATTGCGACCATTATAACTGTGCCTTCGGTTGTTTCTTCATGGTGCTACTTTTCTGTATCCCTCTTTATCTGAGAATGAGGAACGCAAAGGTGAAAGTGAAAAGTAAGTTGAGAAATATTTCACTCATTCCAGTGTTTAGTTTGTTACTTTGAAGTAGAAGTTCGATAAAAAAATTTATATGAATGAAAGGGAGGAATTAAAGCCTCATTTCAAATTTATTAAAAAAAAGACAAATAAAGAAACAAAATAAAGAAAATCGGAATATAGCCTTAATGAGAAACTAAACAAAAAGTAAAACAAAAAGAAGCAAACCTTCCCTAAAGGAAAACAAATCCAACCTAAAATTTGATTCATCTATACATTTTGAAACCCTTGCCCTTTTGAACTTTAAGTTAATACGCACTTTTCTTTTCCACATTTGTGATTATGTCTTTTTGCATGTTATTGAATTCCTCCAATTTATTATAAGACATTGAAATCACAATCCTAACTTCTATCTGAGCGATCGTATAATTATCAAGTTTATCTTACATGTCACTCCAAGTGTTCAAAATCTTGTCAACATCTATGGCTCTATTTGCAGATAGCACATAGATAATTTGATGATTGTTATTTCATTGTTTTCTTAATTTGATGGGGGCGGAATAAATGTTTATATTTTCATGCTCTTTTATTTGCATGTTTTTTCAACTAGTGAAATTGAGTATTAAACTTTTCTTTTCCAGCTAATGACGGGGAAGGAAGTTATAGAAACGCAGAATCTTTAAAATTCGACTTCAGCATAATTAGAGATGCAACTGATGACTTCTCGGATGCAAATAAGCTTGGACAGGCGGATTTGGTGCAGTTTACAGGGTAAAGAAAAATTATAAATTATAGTATGAGAAGAAGAAGTATGAACTCTTTGTGTCCACACTAATTAAGGTAGGAAAGTCAATTTTATTATTTAAAGCAATTTTACTTAAGTAGTTATACATATTTTTCAGGGTAGGCTTTTGAATGGAAAAGAGATAGCGGTGAAACGACTGACAAGTAGTTCCGGTCCTTCTAGACAAGGAGATCTAGAATTTCAGAATGAGGTAATATTGGTTGCAAAGCTTGGACACCGGAATTTAGTAAACCTTCTAGGTTTTTGCTCAGAGAAAATGAAAGAATACTTGTCTATGAGTATTTGCCTAATTCAAGCCTCGATCGCTTCTTGTTTGGTATGTTGGAACCTCCACCTTTCCGATTCGGAGAATGTTTCTTTAGAATTTCATGTTTCATGCTTTTGAAACAGTGCAATGCTACATATCTACTTTAACTATATCATGGATTGGCCACCTGTTAAAATATGCAGATCCAATCAAGCGTGAGCATTTGGATTGGAACACACGATACAAGATCATAATAGGCATTGCTCGAGGGCTCCTTTACCTTCATGAAGAGTCTCGTCTAAAAATCATTCATCGTGATCTCAAAGCCGGTAACATCTTGTTGGATGCAGAAATGAATCCAAAGATTGCAGATTTTGGAACAGCAAGATTGTTTGACCTTGACCAAAGTAAAGAAAAAACAATGAAAATTGTGGGAACCTAGTACGTAACCAGAACAAAGCTCATATATTTTCCAGCAGTGTTCGATTCCTATTTCATTCCTATTTAATTTGTCAAATTGACTATCTAATTATGATTATTAAACTCTCTCCTTCCGTTAATAGAAGCTAACATTATGGATGTTGATATTTAGTGGATATATGGCTCCGGAATATGCTAGACGCGGTGAATTCTCTATTAAGTCCGATGTTTTTAGCTTCGGTGTGTTAGTTCTGGAGATTGTATGTGGACAGAAAGTTGGTAATTTCAGTGATGGGGAGAAGCTGCAGAGCCTACTGAGTTATGTAAGGATTATTCTTTAGACATGGATTTTCCCAATATGTCTCGATGGGAAACAAATCATGTAACAAAAATAAAATTTATCTATAATCTCTTACTTTGTTCATTCAAATTCTTGCAGGCGTGGGAAAATTGGAAGAAAGGTAAAGCTATGAATCTTGTGGATCCGAAAATGAGGACATCTTCAAGGCACGAAATAGTAAGGTGCATCCACATCGGATTATTGTGCGTGCAAGAAAAAATGGCTAATAGACTAACAAGAGTTCAGTTGTTCTCATGCTCGATAGCTACTCCGTAGCACTACGACGACCTTCGCAACCGGCGTATTTTGTTCCATTAGAAAGTGAAGCCTCTGTAACAGATTCAAGTAGACGTGAGAACAATTCTGCCCCAATTTCAGAAAACCAAGTTTCAGTTACTGAACTATATCCCCGTTAATGTTCTGCATATAAAATTTACATTATTATTATTATTATTATCATTTTGGGGGGTGGGGATGGACTGCTGTGTGCTGACCGTATAAAGTAAACAAACTACATGTTACAAAAAACATCTTATCCCTATTCAATGTCGTTTTTCTTCTTTTGCTGGAAATTCAATATCGTCTTTCTTTTTTTTTCTTTTTTTTTTTTTAAACTATTATAAACAAACTACATGCTACAAAAAACATCTTTTCAATGTCGTTTTTCTTTAACACTATTATAAACAAACTTACATGTTACAAAAAAAAAAAACAAACAAAACGTCTTATCAATATTCAATGTCGTTTTTCTTCTTTTGCTGGAAATTCAATGTCGTTTTTCTTTAACAACTTAACGTTTCTGTATGCCAAAATGTCATGTAGTTTTTTTTTTTTTTTTTTTTCCTCTCTCTCTCTCTCTTTACATATTGTTGTTTGGTTGGACAGTGGTGAAGTTCTCTTGAGTTTCGTTTAAATTTCTAATGCAATTCGATTTCCTGGTTGTCTCATATCGGACACTACTTGATGTCTTTTTCTAGACAAGTTGTTTGGTTGGACCGTGGTGAAGTTCTCTTGAGTTTCGTTTAAATTTCTAATGCAATTCAATTTCCTAGTTGTCTCATATCGGACATTACTTGATGTCTTTTTCTAGACAAGTAGTTTCTTCTCTCTCTCTCTCTCTTCAAGAAGTAGGTTTATAATTTCCTTCTGGTCTTCCGTAAACGACTTGCCCTTTTCTTAAATAAAGAGTCGTGGAATCTTTCTTTTGAATTTTTTGGGAGACTTGAATAATTTTTTTGCGTTATTTAAATCAAATAAAATCCGTAGAATTGACTAATTATATTTCGAATATAAAAGAACATTAACTTGTTTTGATTAGTAAATGAAAAAAGCCTACAAGAGTTTTTATTGTGTGATACATTTATATAAATGAAAAAAGAGAAGAGGTATAAAAAACTTAAAGCATTCCAATTAAAATTGACACCCATGAACAAACTCATCCAGCACCTAATCAACACGTCAAATTTATTAATAAAATACAAAATTGAAAAAGTTCAGCATAAAACCATAAATAATCACCCCAAAAGGCTAATGTAGATGATCGAATCAAAAAGAAAAAAATTAAGAAACCCACACCTAATAAGAACTGACTCCAAAAGGTTATAATCTGATATATAACCATACAAAACAAGCTTCTTCTTCTTCCTCTTCTTCTTTTTAATGTTTTTTGGAACACAAGTTTTTGTTTTAACTTGAGAGAGAATTTTTTAATGTTTTCTGGAACACAAGATTTTGTTTTAACTTGAGAGGGAATTGGAACTTTTGATTCCAACATATACACTAGAGGTAAGATAACTGCATGAATAATCATCAATTGTGCTATACGATGGCTTGGTTCGTTTGTTTTGATAATTTGTGCTACAGAATTGTTATTTGAATATGCATATTTTTTCAACAATTAAAACATAAACCATTTGAAATGGTAACATTTCAAATGTTCCATTCAAACGAGCCAAAAAAGGGGTTTGGCACATTTGAAATGTATCATTAGAATGTTAAAACAACAATTAATTCAAAATCCAAACAGCACCTCCTCTTTAAATTTAACTCCATTTTGAAATATTTTGGATTGTAATTTGACTATTTGAGAAGGCATTTTTTTTTTTTTTTTTTTGAAATTCTTCATGAAGCAACACTTGTTTTTAAATTCTCAGCTTTTTCGACGTTAAATATTTTTTAAAAACATTTTTGTAGTTTAACCTTATCATTTATTCACAATTTAAATAACCGTTTTCAACATCTATCCAACTATACATTCAAATGTTTTGGTTCAAATGATTCCATTTCATTATAAATATCCAAATGTTAATTTTGACAGTTCTAATTTTTCTCTTCAAAAATTTTCGCTCCAATATTTTCATCCCAAATGTTATCATTCAATAATTGTACCACAGAAGCTTTAAGCTCTCAGCCAACAATCAATTAAATTGTCCCTGTCTGAATAATAGGTCCAAATCACAAAATTATAGTTCAAATATCCTATTAGCTATAATATATTCTTTCACAGTTTAAAAATTTAATTTAAACCAAAGTTATGATCAAGTTATTTACTCAAACACATTATAAATTCTACATCGTCTTGTTCTTGAATGCCAAATGAAAGCCCTACACATTTGTCGACATGCTAGGGCCTGTTTAAAATTCATGCTACTAATTTGTACTTGATTAACTATATAAACTTTGATTATATGTAATTAGATAGCCTTTGTTTGGTATCTTAGTTCCAACTTAAATTTTTTCATCTTAATTTTTATATTTTTCTGAAAAATTAATAAAAATTATAATTAATTTTTGAAAAATCAACTAACTATAACTTAAAAATTTCAACTCTAAACGTCCAACCGAACGGACACTTAATCATTCAAACACAATCCATTTATTGGTCCCATAGATAGTAATTCATTGGTAACCCAAACCATTTATAGTACAGCTATACTCTGACTTCATGATACCTGACTCAATATCGCCGTTGTTTTTGTAGCAAATCAAAAACAAAAATAAAATAAAAGATTTTCACTTTTTTTGAGAAATAATTTTTTATTTCATATTGGCAATGACGAAAGACAGTCCTTTTAAAGAGAATCGTTAGATTTAGACGTCGGGTTGACCAAGTCAATCAACTGTATTTTTGGTAAATTCTACGTTCACACTACAACGGGTTCAAACATCAACTTTTTTTATTATTTTTATAATTGACCGACAGAGGTGGGCGTTAGGTACGGTACGCCATGCGCAGAGAGGTCCCACTGATCAGTTACAGTATTATAAAAACGCATCCTTTTTAGAAAAAAAATAAAATATAAAAAAGAAACTCCCACGTTTGTCGTTTTCAACTCCTGTTCCAATCTGTCCTTCGTCATTTACTAGTCATTGATCCTTTCTCAGTCAATGCGTGTTTTAAAATTCTCGTTCAACTGGTTCTCAATCAGCCTAAATAAAGCAGGCAAGCTCGCTGTTCAATCTTGAATAATTAATGGGTTGTTGCCTCTTTGGTCCTTAATCATAAACATTTTTTATCACTTTCATCTCTAAACTTTTTTATCGATAAATTTTTTTTTGAACTTTGGTTTTTGGCAATTTCACTCCCTGGCCTTAAATTTATGAATGACTTTTCAAAAATTTTGCAGATAATAACCACGTCATAATTGTAATACAACCAATTATGTAGAAATATTTAAGTAATCAGAAGTCATAAGTCAATATTTTTAGCATCACGAACCACAACTATCAAAAAATCGTAATTGATCAAGTGGTTAAAAAAAAAGTTTAAAAATCAAAATGACATAATGCTCATAATTAGGAATTATTGCTAATTATCCGTGTAATTAAATGGATCGGAGGAGTTAGAGTTGGAACCTAAAGCAAAACAAAATACCAAGAAATAGTTAGTCGATTGATAAGAAATATTATATAAGCTCCAATCAGTTAAGCTATTTTTCGTGTGTTGTGTGGCATTAAACGTGCAAACTGCTAATGATTTGTGATTAATATTACAACATTTTTTCATTGTTTTCCTATACTTTACCGCCACGTCCATTCTATTTTCTAATTAGTTTGAGTAAATTAAAAGAAACTTCCACCTTACTCGACTACTACTCATTTAAAATGTCCTTATCAGTGCCCTTATTTCCACACGACCCTAAGTTTTTTTGCTTTTTTTTTTTTGAAATTGAATTGCGAAATATTATATGAAGAAAAAAAAGTTATATATATATATATATATATTCCTATAGGCAGCTAAGATTTATTTCACTTACGCCCACCATATTCAAATTCAGCGACCAATATGGCAAAGGTAGTTTCTTGTTCAGGAGCATTGTTTTTCATCCTTTGTCACATCTTCGTTCTCTTGAGCACCCAAGCCGTTGCTCAGCCATTCCTATACCACTTTTGTCTCGACGAGAAAGGGAATTACACAACGAATAGTACGTATCGGGCCAACCTCAACCACCTCATGACGATCTTTCCCTCGCAGGAAGGCAACGGCTACGGATTTTTTAATCTCTCCTACGGCAATCCATCCGATGAAGTCTACGCAATCGCTCTATGCAGAGGCGACGCTACACCTGCCGCATGCCGTAGTTGCCTCAACAACTCAACTCAACTTCTCCCACAGATTTGCCCCAATCAGAGCGAGGCCGTCATATGGTACGAAAACTGTACGTTGCGCTACTCCAACCGCCCCATGTTGGGCATCAAGGAGAGTAATTCCGCTGTATTCTGGAGGCGGAACAACAAAAATGTGACGTACGATGTGGACGGTTTTTCTGGAGAACTTACGACCTTGTTGAACAGACTGAAAAATCAGGCTGCAGCTGGTGGTTCTCTTCTCAAATTTGCAACGGGAAACATAACCGCTCCCGCGTTCAAAACCATATACGCACTTGTGCAGTGCACACCGGACTTGTCGCAGCAACAATGCAACAATTGCTTGGATGACATGTATGCTGTTATTCCGCAGTGTTGTGTGGGGAAGATAGGGGGAAGAGCTGGCAGCCGCAGTTGTAACTTTAGGTATGAGATTAATCGCTTCTATGCATACGCACCGGCGACTTCCCCACCGCCTCTAGCACCAACAATATCTCCTCCTTCGCCAACATCGGCTAACACCACTATTACCACAGGTATACACATATTGGCTTTATTTATTAACTTGTCTTTAAGTGATCAGAACTTGGTCTATGTTTGGCACATAAATCTAAAAAGTTGTGTACAAAAGTATTTCGATTCAACTTAAATGCTTTTGCTGTTTCAAAATCTGCATCACTCTTGTTTTTCTTTTTTCCCAACACCATTCAAAAAAGAACGTCGTGACCAATACAATTCAACAGATATGCAACGACAACGTTTAGTAATTTTGCGATCTTTTTATGCTGTTTTGGATCCTAGGGCGAAGTTGCAAAATTTGTTATTTTCCTAAACCTTGATCAATATTTAATTTCTATGGCACATATATTTGCTAATGGATTTCGTTCAGAGTTTTCTCCTCTGCAATGTTTTGATCGGATCAGAGTTTTGGGTTTTGCAGGAAAAGAGAGTAACACGTCTGGAACTGTCGTTATTGTTGTTGTTTCAAGTATTGTTGCTCTAGCTGCGGCGCTAATAATAACCATCTTCGTGATCTTACGAATCAAGGGGCAAAACAAAACATTGAAAGTAAGTTGAGATCAACTAATTTATTTCTCTTTGTATAGATATCCAATTTGCGTCCTTTGGCACAGCACGTGCTCGCCGTAATCTGTTCTACCTACTAACAGAATCTTCCTCCGCTACGATACTTCCATCGAATCAAACTTTTGTTTACAAATATACAGTAACAAATTATGGTATTATGTGACAAAGGACTATTGTGTGTTATACTAATATTAATCAAGGACAGTTTAATGATAGTAAGTACTCATGCATGCATGCCGTGGTGAATTTAGATTGTCAATACAGTTTTGGAAATAGAAACTCTTTTGTAACAAAACTAATTTCTTGCTTGATTCGTGCTGTTCAATCTCGCCCCATAGATGAACCTGTTGAAGAAATTGAAAGTCCGGAATCTTTGCAATACAATTTTGAGACCATCAGCATTGCGACAGATAATTTTTCTGAAGAAAATAAGCTTGGACAGGGTGGATTTGGTTCTGTTTACCGGGTATGGATACGAGTCCGCACACGTAGTTCTTTATTTGATTGAGTCAAGTATATAACTGAAAATATTCAGAAAAGAATGGTACTGAAACTTAAAAATTCATTGTGTGCAAATGGTCATGTACTCATTTTTACGTGGCGTATTTCAGGGACGGCTTTTCAATGGACAAGACATAGCTGTAAAAGGTTGTCAAGGGGTTCAGACCAAGGAGATCTGGAATTCAAGAATGAGGTCTTACTAGTTGCCAAGCTTCAACACCGAAATCTAGTAAGGCTCCTCGGATTCTGCTTGGAAGGAAATGAAAGAATTCTTGTCTATGAGTTTGTTCCAAACGCAAGTCTTGATCACTTCATATTTGGTATCATTTCCTTTCTCTGCTTTTGTTCTTGTATAGATTCATTTTAAATATTACTTTTGCTTCGATTCGGTTTCAAGTCTTGAAATAGACTGTGCAACTACTGACTCCTACGAATTTATATGTAGACCCAAGCAAACGCGCGCATTTAGATTGGGAAAGGCGTTACAAAATTATAGGAGGTATTGCGCGGGGGCTCCTTTACCTTCATGAAGATTCACGTCTGAGATTATCCACCGAGATCTTAAAGCAAGTAACATCTTGTTAGATGAAGAAATGAACCCTAAAATCTCTGATTTTGGAATGGCTAAGTCATTTGTTGTTGATCAAACTCAAGGCAATACAAGCAGAATTGTGGGAACCTAGTAAGCACATGTCATATTAGTTTTATATTTATAATTTACTTGTCTTATTTAAAATAAAAAAATAATTAAAAAAACTCTCCTTCCAGTTAGTTTCTTGAATAAAATTACAAATAATTCAAACTTCTTTGTTTGTAGTGGATATATGGCTCCAGAGTACGTGATGCATGGACAATTTTCAGTCAAGTCCGATGTATTCAGTTTTGGTGTGTTACTCTTAGAAATAGTTACTGGACAGAAAAATAACATATTGGCCACGGAGAGCATGAAGAAGACCTTTTAAGCTACGTAAGTACAAATTTACCATATGCTCTAGCTTTAAAACCGAGACTATGCATATATGCAGGTTTGATTGATTCCGAGCAAAAAAAAAAAAAAAAAATACAGGTTTGATTGAAATTAAAATAATTTTAATCGATCTCTAAACTCACACATGCACGTTTAATATTCATTGCAGGCATGGAGAAATTGGAGGGAGGGAACAACCTTGAATATTGCAGATCCGTTAGTGAGAGTTGGTTCGGGATCTGAAACAACAAGACGCATCCACATTGCACTGTTGTGTGTCCAAGAAAGTGTGGCTCATAGACCAACCATGAATACTGTTGTTCTTATGCTAAATAGCAACTCTCTATCTCTCCCGGTGCCCTCGAAACCAGCTTTCTTTTTGCATAGCCGATCTAATAACTTTCCGTTGAGGACCACGGACCAGATCATTCCCGAAGCGAGTCTGTAACTGAAGCGTATTCCGCTAATGAAGCTTCAATCACTGAACTCTACCCTCGCTAATATTGGGATAATTACTTGCATGTAAAACATGACAGTAGTGATTTAAAAGTATTAAGCACATTTCCGATTGATTTTTTTTCCCCCTTGTTAGAAAGAGGATTATTGATGTTTATCATGTTCCCAATCCGTCGTCTGTAGAGAATCTTGAAAGGTTCAATCGATATAGGACCTAGCTAACTCAATTTTACTTTTAAAAAAAAGAGTACAATTTCGCACAAACCACCGTAACTTCAATTGATGAAGCTATTTGGCTAACGTTGTTATATCAATTTAGACTCAACTACTTTGAACTAAACTAATATTCCACCTTACTCAGGCAAACGGAAAACAATAGACGAGTTAATTGTTTCAACTAACAAAAGTTTCTGAAAGATTTAAAAAACGCTTAGCCTAAACTTTATTATAAGCGCCTGTTAGTTAATTTTATGAGATGATGGCAAATATCTTTCTCGGTGTTTAATTAAGAAGCGGAAATCTATCAAGTATTCGCTTTTGAATATGTTAGGATTATCTCATGTGTAAATAACAAAACTATTTATTTACATAATTAAAATTTAATAAAAGTTTGGTTATTTAAAAAGATACTATCACGTACCTTTTTGTGAAACAAATATGGTTCTCTAAGAAAGAAACCACATGACAATAACTTTGATTTTTCATTATATTTTCTGACGTAAGAGAAAAATCAACTTTGAAACATGTATTTTAGACAATTTTTTGTTTGAAACTGATATTTTAGAGTTAGAACTGATATTTTAATTAAAATTGATATTTTTGAAAATCCAACGGTGAGACTGATTTTTCGTTATTTTCAGTGTCTAAAACATGTATTATTCAGACAATCAATTTTAAATGAAACTGATATAATTTTGGAGTTAGATTTTATGTGGTTAGGAAAAAAAGAGAGAGACAAACGTAAACTGTAATTTCATATCAAACTACAACATACAAAATAAATTAGAGTTCAAATCCTCCCATATTAAAGTTCAACAAAGAAATTATGATATCGATGTTTGAAAATAAAGATAAAATATATATATATATATATATATATATATATAGTCTCTCTTTATTATTTTCATATTTTAGTCGGATCCGACCTTTCTTCCACTAACCAGCGGCATCGGGAAGAGAAAAAAGAGGAAGAAGAAGAACGAGGAACCAAACAATATAATTCAATGGACGGGATACTTTTCCAGAAAAATAAATAAATAAATAAATAACGAAAACGCACGAGGTACTTTTCAGTCACATTTGGCGTCTCTGCTTTTGGTGTTTGTCTTTTGTACTCACTTGTGAAAAGCCAAAAAATAAAAAATAAATAATAATAATAATAATAAATAAATAGATAATAAAATAAAAGGAAAAAGGAAAAAGGAAAAAGTTTAACAAATCCAAATTGTGGAAGATCTAAAAACAATAGAAAAACTATCCAACAAAATTGAACAAAATAAAATGAAATCCGGTCAATTTATTAAAAGCAGGTGACTAAAATTTGTTTTTAATTTGCTACGAAATGCTATAACGCCATTGATTAATATTCCAACTTTTTAACACTAATTTAGATAATATATTAACGTAATTCGAACTTTAACTAAAATAAAAAAAATTACATCTATCAATAAAAAATAATAATTTACACTATTATATGTTAGGATTATCAAGGATGCGGAAATCTATCAAGGATGTGCCTTTGAATATGTTAGGATTATCTCATGTGTATAAATAACAAAACTATTTATTTACATAGTTAAAATTTAATAAAAGTTTGGTTATTTAAAAAGATACTATCACGCACCTTTTTTGTAAAACAAATATGGTTCTCTAAGAAAGAAACCACATGACAATAACTTTGATTTTTCATTATATTTTCTGGCGTAAGAGAAAAATCAACTTTGAAACATGTATTTTAGACAATTAATTTTTTTTTTGAAACTGATGTTTTAATTAAAATTGATATTTTTCCAACTGTGAAACTGATTTTTCGTTATTTTCAGTGTCTAAAACATGTATTATTCAAACAATCAATTTTAAATGAAACTGATTTAATATTGGAGTTAGATTTTATGTGGTTAGGAAAAGAAGAGAGAGACAAACGTAAACTGTAATTTCATACTAAACTACAACATATAAAAAAATTAGAGTTCAAATCTCCCATATTAAAGTTCAACAAATAAATTTATGATATCAATGTTTGAAAATACAAGATTAAATATTTATATTTATATATATATATAGAGTTTGTTTGTTTCACAAGTTTAACTCAAGTTAAACTGTATTTTTTTTTATCTTTTTCTGAAATTTTTTTTATATTTTCTGAAAAAATCAACAAAAATTACTATTTAAACTTATCAATTTCAACTCAACTCATTCACCAAACAATCCCATAGTCTTTCTTTATTATTTTCATATTTTAGTCGTATCCGACCTTTCTTTCCACCAACTAGCGGCATCGGGAAGAGAAAAAAGAGGAAGAAGAAGAAAGAGGAACCAAACAATGTAATTCAATGGGCGGGATACTTTTCCGGAAAAATAAATAAATAAATAAATAACGAAAACGCGCACGGTACTTTTCAGTCACATTTGGCGTCTCTGCTTTTGGTGTTTGTCTTTTGTACTCGCCTGTGAAAAGCCAAAAAATAAAAATAAATAATAATAATAATAATAAAAATAAATAATAAAAGAAAATAAAAGAAAAAAGGAAAAAGTTGTAACAAATCCAAATTGCGGAAGATCTAAAAACAATAGAAAAACTATCCAACAAAATTGAACAAAATAAAATGAAATCCGGTCAATTGATTAAAAGCAGGCGACTAAAATTTGTTTTTAATTTGCTACGAAATGCTACAACGTCATTGATTAATATTCCAACTTTTAACACTAATTTAGATAATATATTAACATAATTCGAACTTTAACTAAAATTAAAAAATATTACATCTATTAATAAAAAATAATAATATATATACATATTATATGAATTGTTATTTTAAAAGTTGATATTAGATTAGTATCTCTAATATTACTCGTTCATATTATTACGATTGCTAGTGTAATAAAGATAAATATACATCTCCAAGCTGTTAAGTCCAATCTCATTTTTATTCATAAAAATAAAAATAAAAAAAATATCATTTTTGTCCATGTCACTTTTTTCAAAGAAGTTTCAAACTTATATCAACAAGTAGCACAACTTGTTGTAAACTAGTTTTCGTCCATGTCACTTTTTTCAAAGTAGTTTCAAACTTATCAACAAGTAGCACAACTTGTTATAAACTAGTTTTTGTTCATGTCACTTTTTTCAAAGTAGTTTCAAACTTATCAACAAGTAGCACAACTTGTTATAAACCAACATGGAAGCCCACTCTCCATTGTTTATAGCTGAATAAACTAACATGGTAGCCCACTCTCCATTATTTATAGCTGAATTAATGGCACAGCTTATTTCCATGGAAGTTTCCCTGCACTGCTATTCCATGGTATTAAAAGTTGGGATTGACGAAGTGAAAAAATAAATAAATAAATAAAGATGTGAGACTCTCTCCTTTTGTACATGACTTGAATTATTGAATTAACGCGTTGGTTCTTACAAGGGAAATCGACTTTGTCCGGTAGTTTCCGATCGAGGAACATCAACCCTCGTGGTCCCCTTTTTTTTTTTTTGGGTTGGGGAGGAGGTTGGGTTCAAGAGACGGTATGAGCATCTATTGTATTTATTAATTTGCAAAAAAAAAAAAAAAAACTTCCAATACTTGGACCTCAATTCCTACCAGTTGAACTAACCTTAATGAGTTTATGATTCCATCGTAGATCAATTTTTATATACACATTTATGTAGGATATACTCATCTTTATGTGATCGTCATTAAATTTATCTATTCGATGCTATATTCATCATTAAAAATGTAAAAAATAGCATTATATTAATTTTATACTCTAACATGTACATCTACTTTTTTATCATCATTCTTGTTACTTAAAAAAAAAAAATTAGAGATAAGATTTAAAGTTTTTACCTTATAATAGAGTTATGTATGAAATTGTTACTATGTTGTGCTTGAAACCACAATCATTATTTTGTTTTAGAATACCTAGAAGTGAACTTTTGAGAATTTAGTTTACCAATTTATTCAAAAAACTTAAGTTATTGAGAGGTGGGTCAACACAATAATTTTATATTTCAACACTCCTCCTTACGTGCATGCCAAATGATGAGCAAACATACAAACAAATATTGATTATAAAGTCCAACATAAATATTTAAGATAAGCTCAAAATATATTAAAGGTCCAACGCACAAATGATAATAAAAATTAGAAAGAGTACAATTATAGGGGTTCAAACTCAAAGTATCCTACTCTGATATCATGTTAATTAATCAATCTATCTCAAAAGGTTAAACTCTTAAAAGGTGAACCAATAATAATTTTTATTTTAACATAATATTTAAATAATCTCAAATATAATAATTATATGAGACAATAAAGAAACCAACTAATAAAATCAAATGTTTAATTCAATATTTATTATAAATTATGATAAATTTATAATAAAATCTAACATAAAAAATAGTTTAAGAGTCTATTCTTCGTTCAAATATTAATATTAACTATTGTAATAATAACTTAACATTATACCTAGAGATATTTTTCGGTTGGATCCAACGAAAGAAATCCCAAGAATATTATTCTCCTTTGCACCTTTATCCTTTTCCCTTTGTTAATCATAAATCCCTGACGTAGATACCTCGATCGTACCTTCCTCTTTTTTTTTTTTTTTGCTTTTTTTTTTTTGATAAATGTTCTTTTTAGTTTTTTGACTTGTGGTCAATTATAATTTGTTATAAAGAACAAGGCGAGATACGTGTTTTATTTAGGACCACGTACGGAAAGGCTGTATGATTTTTCACATGCACAAACGTTTGTCCTTTTCCAGTTCTGTTCCAATCCCATCGTCCATTTTATTTTATTTTATTTAGGCTGAAATTTCCACCGTCTAGACCCGATTGGTCAGCAGTCCTCTCTCAATCAATATATATTTTATTTCAATTAGGCACTTTTCAGTTTTTTTTTTTTTTTGGGTGAAAACGTACCTTTCAAGTCAAAGTTGTAGGATATGTTTTTATATTCACACATTTCTATAATTGAATGGGTTAATCGTTGAAGTTGAGATCTAGAACATGATATGATAAAACCAAATGTCTAAAAATTAGTTGACGTAAAAACGATAGATAAAAATCCGACAGTTTGACGTCATCGAGTTATAATTGTAATATTTTATTTTAAATCCCGTATTTACTAATTAATCTATATGAAAATTTCTATTCAAAATCTTGTAACATAGATTATTTTATTTAAAAATATATTAAAGTTAACTAATTATTAAAAAACGTAAAAATAAAGTTACAGGAGAATTTTCGTTTATGTATGCACGTGTATTATATCACAACAAGCTCCAATAATTACTTGAGCTTTAGTACACGTCATAGGGTATTGCATCAAAACGCAAGCCCAAAATGTAATATAATATATATATCATGACTGATTATTACACCCGTGACTCGTCCATTTCATTGTTTTACAGTTTTTTCCTCCGATTCATTTATTATTATTATTTATTTTATTACTAGAAAAAGGAATTCAGCTAAGCGCTTTAAAAGATCTCCAAACCCAAATAAAAGCAAATATCATCGTTATCATCCAATATATCTTTCACTTCACGTACATACATCATTCCAAAATCAACATTAGCCAATGGCAAGAATATTTTCTTCTTCAGGAATAGTGTACTTTTTCAACATCTTCATAATTCTCCTGATCAGCCAAGCAATTGCTCAGCCAGACTTCCTGTATCACTTTTGTGAATACGGAAAGGGCAATTATACCACCAATAGTACCTACCAAGCCAATCTCAACCACCTCCTGTCGATCCTTCCCTCCGACGACGGCAACGGCTACGGCTTTTTCAATCTCTCCTACGGCAATTCCTCCGACAAAGTTTTCTCGATCGGGCTATGCAGAGGAGATGCAAAGCCCGACCTTTGCAGCAGTTGCCTCGTTAACGCCACGCAGCTTCTGCCACGGCTTTGCCCCGATCAGAAGGCGGCGGTCGGGTGGTACGACTACTGCATGTTGCGCTACTCCAACCGCTCCATGTACGGCGTCAAGGAATCTTCTCAAGTGTTCCTCATGGCGAACAGCCAAAATGTATCCTCCAATGTCGATGGTTTTTTCGAAGACCTTAGGACCTTGTTAGACGAACTGAAAAACCGAGCTGCTGCGGGTGATTCCCTTCTCAAATTTGCAACAAAAAACGCAACCGCGCCGGGTTTCAGAACCTTATACGGGCTTGCGCAGTGCACGCCGGACTTGTCGAAGCAACAATGCAACAATTGCCTGGATGACATGTTTGCGTTTATTCCCGAGTGTTGCGAGGCGAAGAGGGGGGAAGAGTCGTCAGCCGCAGTTGTAACTTTAGGTGTGAGACTTTCCTCTTTTATGAATACACAGCCGACGCACCACCGACAGTATCTTCCTCCTCCGCCGACATCGACTAATACCACATCTACACAAGGTATACATTGTCTACTAAATATTTTTAGTTGTCTTTGACATATTGGAACTTAATTTTCTGGTGCTTTAGATTATTGCGATGTATGAATTCTCGGCTTCTATTAACCTTAGTGACAGAATTTCTTGTTTTTGTAAATTGTTACATGCTAAATATTTCATGGTACATATGCTGTTAGATTGGTTTTGAAAATTTCTCCCCTGCTATCTCTTTGATCGGAGCGGAATTTCATGTTTTGCAGGAAAGTAGAGTAACACGTCTACAACTAATCATTGTTGCTGTGCTTCAAGTGTGGGGCTCTAGCTGTGGTGCTGATCATCGCCGCTTGCGTGTTTTTAAGATTAAAGAAGGCTAAGCAAAGGATGAAGTATGTTTCTATCATTAACTCAATTTTCAGTCTCGAAAAAATAGCGTTTGGTAGTTTGTTTTCCTTGAGTACAGACATGCTCACAGAATCTGCTCTGCTTCCAAACAGAATCTGCCTCTGCTACGCTTCATTATCACCGTAGCATTGAGCTTTTATTTAATAATAATCACAATAATAAGAAAAACAACAGTAACAAGGAAAGTTTCATCACAACCGGTTAATCTAATTTTAGTTATTCATGAGAAAAAAATTCTAAATTTAAACTATTTATGTTGTTAAAGCTCGACCCTTATACGAAAACCGTGGAGGGAGATTGAAAGTGCCGAATCCTTGCAGTACAATTTTGAGACCATCAGAGTTGCAACAGATAACTTTTCTGAGGCAAATAAGCTTGGACAGGGGCGGATTTGGTCCTGTTTACAGGGTAATTATATGATTCTTTGTTTGAATGGATCACAAGTACTGAATTTTAAAACCACTTGTAGGCGATTCATAGTTTGTTCATGTTTTTGTTGTATTTCAGGGAAGGCTTTCCGATGGACAAGACATAGCTGTAAAAAGGTTGTCTAGAGGTTCAGGCCAAGGAGATTATGGAATTCAAGAATGAGGTCTTACTAGTTGCCAAGCTTCAACACACCGTAATCTAGTAAGGCTCCTCGGTTTCTGCTTGGAAGGAAATGAACGGCTTCTTGTATATGAGTTTGTTCCTACGCAAGTCCTCGATCACTTCATATTTGGTATGGTTTCATTTCTCTGCTTTTGTTTTATACAAAAACATAGAAAAGATATGATCTGACTACTATCATGCAGTTATTTTTCATGTCTTGAAAGAGTATTGGGTAACATATATGCATGACCTGAAGATTTAATAGAATTGTACACTTACATGAATTTGTAGATCCGAGCAAGCGTTGCAAATTTAGACTGGGAGAGGCGCTATAAAAATTATAGCCGGCATAGCTCGTGGGCTCCTTTACCTTCATGAAGATTCTCGTCTGAGAATTATCCACCGAGATCTAAAGCTAGTAACATTTTGTTAGATGATGAAACTGCATCCTAAAATTTCGGATTTTGGAATGGCTAGGTTGTTTGTCGTTGATCAAACTCAAGGAAATACAAGCCGAATTGTGGGGAACTTAGTGAGTACATGTCAAACTTGGGCAAATCTTAGTTCATACTAATCATTATGTGTTACAAAATCACATTCGTTCTAATTAGTTCAATAAAAAATAAGTACATAATGCTAAAACATTATTTCTTTTGCAGTGGATATATGGCTCCAGAATATGTTATGCATGGACAATTTTCGGTCAAGTCTGACGTATTCAGTTTTGGTGTGTTACTCTTAGAAATAGTGAGCGGACAAAAAATAATTGTTTCCGTAACGGAGAGCGTGTAGAAGACCTGTCAAGCTACGTAAGTAAAATTACAATATGTTCTAGCATAGAAGGCAAGACTAGCAACACGTGTTTATTATTCGAAATCAGAGTAATTTGCAATCGCTAACCCTACACGTGCATGTTTAATATCGTCGCAGGCATGGAGAAATTGGAGGGAGGGAACAGCCCTTGAATGTTGCAGATCCTCTAGTGAGACTCAGTTCAGGATCCGACATTACGAGATGCATTCATATTGCATTGCTGTGTGTCCAAGAAAATGTAGCTGATAGACCAACCATGAACACAGTAGTTCTTATGCTAAACAGCAACTCTCTGTCTCTTCCAGTGCCCCTCGGAGCCAGCTTTCTTTATGCATAGCAACGTCAGATCGGATGTGTCGTTGGCCTCGGATCTCTATTCAAGGGCAGCCGAATCAGATCATTCCAAGAGCGAGTATGTTCAAGCATCTGCAAATGAAGCTTCAATCACTGAACTCTACCCTCGCTAGCATGTGCGGATAATTACTTTCGCATGTAACATGCTCAATGGTGAAATATGCTTGATGCCTAAGCCAATTTTCCCTGTTTTCAATTTTGTTGTACTCTTTGTGCTCACCTCCAAATCGGATTGTAAGTTAATTTGTTATAGCCTTTAATACATCATAGATCGCTTAGTGAGAGTTGGTTCTAAATCTGAAACAATGAGATACAACCACTTCGAACCGTTGTGTGTATGAGAAAATGTGGCTGGTCATAGACCGAAACCAAGACAACATTCGTTCTTATGCTTAACAGCAACTCTCTGTCTCTCCCAGTGCCCTCACAACCAGCTTTCTTTGTGCACAGCAACTCCGATTATATATACACATACATGTGAAGGAAATGAAATTATGCTGTTGCTTCACGCTCTACGTACAAATTAATTAGTAGATCTATTTTGAAGAAAAAATTGATCAACAAGACCAGCTGCGGAGCTAGACAAATATATCAGTGAGGCGTATAGGCAAATTTTTTTTAAAGAAAAAATAAATAACATCAAAGTATAAAAAACTAAATGGTAAAATTTTAGTAAGGGCTATTAAGAATATTTAATTTTAATCTAGTGGGATAAAGCTAAAAAAGCATAAATTTTTTGGAGTAGAATTAATTTTAGTGGAGATTATATGAGAATTTTAATAGGATAAAAATTAAAAAAAAAAAAAAACTAAAAAATTTTTGGAGTGAAAATAAAAGCAAAAAATTTTAGTGAGGGCTCTGACTAAGATGCACAAAGAAATGAGATCTAATTATTAGTTTAGAACTCGTATTAATAAGGATTTTAAAGTACTGATAATTATTTAGTACTTTTGCAATCTTCTATTTTTTTTTCTTTGAGTTTTCTTTTGATTTTTTTTTTAAGGCCTCTCATATTTTAAGATTGTAAGACCCTTTTTTTTTTTTTTTTTTTTTCATACATTTCGCTTATTTAGTCAATAAATTAATAAACAGGAAGGAAAAACACATACGTGCTTGACTTTGTTATTAATTTTGCCTACTTCGCACAAACTAATATATTCACTCTTTCTTAGGAAAAGTAAAGCAGTAGACATATAATTCAACACTTGTAAGGTTCTTGGAAAGAGATAGAACTTGTCCTTTCGAGTTTGAAAAGAATTAATAAATCTGAATGTCTTGAGAAGAGAATTGAATGAAGAGCTTAAATAGAAAAATACTTCTTACTAACTTGGGGTTCGTAAGAAAATAGTTTTAAAATTGAAAAAAAAAAATGTTAGTGAGTTCTCATTCGTTGCTTTTTTTTTTTCTTATTTTTTGTTTGTTTTTTTTTTTCGCTGTTTTTTTCCCCCTAATTTTAATGTTTTGCCTTTGTGTTTTATGATAGTAAATTCTTTTTCCTTATATTTTTGGATAAAGCATTTCTTATTAAAAAAAAAAACATATAGCAATTACTAGACTAAAGTGCAATTAAATACATGAATAATATCATCTAATCTGATAATAATAAATCTATGCCTCTGAGTTCTCATTCAACAATTAACGAAAGTTAAACGTAAAAAAAAAAAAACAAAACAAAAAAAAAAAAAAAAAGGGGAGGAGGAGAAGGAGAAGACAAGTGAAGTAATACTGTGCTTTGTAGCTGAACCCATGTTGTAATATATATAGATAAATATATGTCTAAATTATATTTGATGATGTGATATTATATATAACTTATTGTATATATATCAACATTTAAAACTAATATGAGGACTACTAGTTTCCTGGCAGTACGTTTTTCACCCATTTTCAAAAACAAATTTAAAGTGTTTTTCTTTACAATAATTTGAATTTACCATTCAAACTTAAATCATCTCCAATACATTTATATATGTCAATGCCATATTGATACAAATAGTATGAAAAATAGTATTATCTTATTTTATACTATAATGCATTATGTTATTTCTACTTTTTGTCATTATTATTGTGCTTTGAAAGTTGTAAAAGTAAACTTTTAGTATTTAAACAAATAAAAATAAAATATTGTAATAATTACATGAGACAACAATCAATAAAAATCAAAAGTAAAATTAAATATTGATTATACCTTGTAACAAATTTATCATAAGTTTAGCATATGAAAAATTTGAAATAAAAGAAAATACTATATTAGAGAGTACTTTTTCTTTCAAATGTCAAAATTTATTATTGACACATTAATTTAACATTGCATTAGAGACGCTTTTACTTTTGAAATCTATAATCAAAACAAACTTTAAATAAAAATAATGAGAAAAGTTTGTGGTAGAGACCCTCCTAAAGTAATTATCAATAGTGTCTCATCTGACTATTATAATAGCATTCTCATATTAAAAATAGGTTTGGGTTTCACCAAATCATATCCCAACAAGTTAAAATATCACAGACTAAAGGTTTAGTTTCGTCTTTTTACAGAGAATTCATTTTTTTTAATTTAATTTTTCTGAAAACCCAATAAAGAGGGTAAAGTTATTTCGGATTATTTCTGGTCACAACTTTCAAAGCATCGGCGTTAACGCCGCCGGGTAACGAAACAAGGCCCAGTCCAAAACAATGCCCCAATACCACCAATTTGGGCAACGGCATTCAATTGTCTCTTTTATTGTGTTTCTTTAGCTTTCTTTGAAAAAAAATAATTAAATAATGTGTTTTCTTGATTTACTTGTTTGATGAAATGAGGGCTTTCAGATGAAAAGCTTCCCACTTGGATTTTTAAAAAGAAGAAGAGAAGAAGAAAAGGAAATACATATCACAGAGTTGTTTTTGAAGCTTCTTGCCCATAATAAATCAAGCAAAAGCAATAGATCTGGGCAATTGTATTAATAGATGTGAGCTCAGGCATGAGATCCGACTAAAACAAGTGGCAGTTGTACGTCACTCATCTCCTGAAAAACGACCACCACAACTTGTAGTTCCCATAGTTCAATGGAGGTGGGTTTTGCGTTGGGAGTGCCGCGCCAGTGGGGGTGGGGGGAGAATCGGAGCTTTCTTTGTGGGAGCCTGGAGTTAGTGATAAAAATATATTTATATATATACGACAGAACTGAACTTCTATAACCTGCGAACTGTCTATATTTTATTCATGTGCACACGTCCATCTTACATCGTAAGATTAAACATGAATGACCCAAACACAGACTCTAGCGATAATTACTGTAGGAGAATCTTTTTCACAGACTCTCCCAAAAATTGTAGAGTTTATTCTTCTTTCCTTTTTATCTTTTCCAGTTGGGGGATATTTCTATTTTTTTAAATGTCGAACGTTTGTACATTTCCACTCCTATTCCAATCTATCATTTATTTATTGGTCTATATTAATTAATGCAATTGGTTTACCTTTACAGTCGCTTTCTGAATCAACGTTTGATTCTAATTCAATTTATTTACTTTTCAAGAATTACTCACTAGTCAAAGTAAGCATGCTCGCTGTTCAGGGGATATACAATTGAATGGTTCGGGGAAGTTTACCGCATCACGGAACTAAAATCCCGAGAAATAATTAGACGATACCAAAATATGTTTACAAGCTTCAATATATAATTGGGTAAGCTTTAATTTGGTTAAACATATCACATATGCAACCTAATAACTAAGTCAACATCTGCATCCCGAATTTTCTGTCTTATATTAGCTATCTTTTTAATAGTATTATATCGTATCATCTGAATTTAAAAAATATAATTACATAAAAGAAAAATTAAATATTAAAAATTCATAAACAAATTGATAAGTTAAGAAAATATTATTAAGAGGACAGTCATTAAGACAGAAATATAAGCAAGTAGATGTGGACTTCTAAAAAATTAATATTTCATGATTAATTTCACTACTTTTCCATTGTTTTCTTTTACTTTGTACCAGCGTCGACCATTCCTTTATCTTTCATAGTTTCTAAGCAAATTAAAGGAAATTTTCAGCGCTAACTTTTTTATTTTTATTTTTTCCAAAAGCTAGCTACGCTTTAAAAGATTTCCCCTCCAAACCCAATGAATTAACATATATTTTCATCATCATCTAAGAATCAACAACTCCAATAATGGCAAGGGTAGTGTTTGTGATCCTTTGTCACATCTTCATTCTCCTAATCAGCCAAGCCAGTGCTCAGCTGCCAGACTTCCTGTTTAACTTTTGTCTCAACGGCAAAGGCAATTACACCGCGAGTAGTATTTATCAGTCCAACATCAACCACCTCCTGTCAATCCTTTCCATCCAAGGCGGCAACGGCTACGGTTTTTACAATCTCTCATACGGTAATTCCTCCGACAAAGTGTACGCTATCGGGCTGTGCAGAGGAGATGTTAATCCCGACGTTTGCAGCAGTTGCCTCAACAACGCGACCCAACGTCTCGCACAGGTTTGCCCCAATCAGAAGGAGGCACTCGGAGGGTACGATTACTGCATGTTGCGCTACTCCAACAGCTCCATGCTTGGCGTCTCAGAGACTGCTCAAACATACCTTCTGAAGGACCCCCAAAATGTGACATACAATGCGGACGAATTTTCTGGGGACCTTGGGACTGTATTGGATGTCCTAATGGGCCAAGCAGAGTCTGGCGGTTCTCTTCGAAAGTTTGCTACAGGGAGTGCCAGACTTCAAAACTCTCAAACCTTGTATGCACTAGTGCAGTGCACACCAGACTTGTCGCAGCTAGACTGCAGAAATTGCTTGGACGGCGAGTTGGCAATGCTCGAACAAATAGGCAGTATAAAGGTGGGGGGCAAGAGTCGTCGGTACCAACTGTAACTTAGGTATGAGAATTCACTCTTCTATGATTCAATAGCCGACGAACCACGTGATTTATCACCGCCACCACCACAACTAGCACCACCGTCTACAACCATACCACAACTACACGAGGTATACATATTTCGATAGATTTAATTTAGCTTTTATAATCTTCCCCCAACATCCCACCCCCCCCCCCCCCCCCCCCCCCCCCCCAAGTTTTGGCATTCTCTGTAACTACTGGCTAATTTTACGGGAAGATTTGTGGCAATTGCAGGAAAAGAGAGTAATACATCGACAACTGTCATTGTTGCTATTGTTTTAAGCATTGTTGTTTCTGTGATACTCGTCATCTCTGCCGGCGTGTATTTAAGGAGGAAAAACAAAAACAAAAAGGACTTTGAATGTAAGTAAATATTATCTAATTCACTTCTTACTTCTAAGGCTAGCTTGGATTTCTTTTTTCTTTCCTTTTTTTTTTTTTTTTTTTGTTTAATGTAGGGTAAATTAATAGTATTTGCCAATCAAGACTGTTGTTTGGAAATTTCGTTTCTCGCATAGATTATCTGCTTTAGCCTTATCAACTTGGAGGTTTTTCAAAATGATCTATACCAAGTAATATGATTTCTTATCAGCCCCAGAGATTTCCCGATTGATAAAGTGACACTCTCTTATAAGTCTTAAAGACCTCTCTGTTCGCATTGCCTCTAGATGAAAGATTGGCTTTGATATTGTCTCTCGATCCGCCCCCGGCGAAAAGATTGTCTATTTTAGCCCTTCCATTTTTAAAACAAAAGGTCTACACAAGAAAAGGGGGACATTTATAAGATCCATGTAGCTCTCCCTCCTAAGCGATGTGTGGAGTTGACACTAATTACTCCATCTATCGAAATCACATTTTAAAAAAATATGGTTCTAGAAATTAAACTGAATTCCTTTTAAAGAAATGTAGCTTATTTGGTCTTTGTTGTTATAGCTCTCCAATTGTGCCAACCTGTTGAGGAAATTGAAAGTTTGGAATCCTTGCAATACAGTTTGATACCATTAGAGTGGGGACAGATAACTTTTGGAAGGAAAACAAACTTGGACAATGCGGATTTGGTTCTGGTTTACAGGGTAAGGATCTGAGTAAAAATCAATTCCTTTTCTGACACCAAATTTATTACATTTTCATTCCTCATATGCATGACATTTTGTGAAATATAGCAGGAAAGGCTTTCCAATGGACAACAAGTAGCAGTTAAGAGGTTGTCTAGCGATTCAGGCCAAGGTGATCTAGAATTCAAGAATGAGGTATTGTTAGTTGCCAAGCTTCAACACCGGAATCTTGTTAGACTCCTCGGTTTCTGCTTGGAAGGAAATGAGAGGCTTCTTATATATGAGTTCGTTCCAAACGCTAGTCTTGATCACTTCATATTTGGTATGGTTGCATTCCTCTGTTTTTGTTCTAGTACAGAACCATGAATAGAACACAAACTCTTGAAAGAATACTGTGTGACAACACATACACATGCTTTTGAGTTTTGTGTTAGATCCTAGCAAGTGTGCAATTTTGAACTGGGATGGACGTTTCAATATCATAAGAGGTGTTGCTCGAGGACTCCTTATCTGCACGAAGATTCTCGACTTAGAATTATTCATCAAGATCTCAAAGCTAGTAATATTTTGTCAGATGAAGAAATGCACCCAAGATTTCAGATTTTGGAATGGCAAGGTTGTTTGTTGTTAACCAAGCTCAGGGCAGTACAAATCGAATTGTGGGAACCTAGTAAGTAAATCTTAAACTAGGCTAAACCTTATTCAATACAGATTACATGAGTCTTGCAAAAATACTTTTCCTTGATAAAACCTTTCATTCTTCACAGTGGATATATGGCCCTAGAGTATGCTATGTATGGGCAATTTTCAGTCAAATCTAATGTATTCAGTTTTGGTGTGTTGCTTTTGGAGATAGTAAGCGGCCGGAAAAAATAATCGTTTTTGCTATGACGAGCATGTAGAAGACCTCTTAAGCTATGTAAGTGCAAAATTACATTTTACTCTGGTCATGAAATTTGATAAGTTTATTATACATGTTAAATTGAATAAAAATGATGTTTTATGTTCATCATCATTTCAGGCATGGGGAAATTGGAGGGAGGGAACAGCCTTGAGTGTCGTAGATCCCCTATTGAGACTTGGTTCGACGTCCGAATTGATGAGATGCATCCACATTGCATTGTTATGTGTCCAAGAGAATGAAGCCAGGAGACCAACCATGAATACAGTCGTTATCATGCTAAATAGTGACTCTCTCTCTCTCCCGACACCCTCAGAACCAGCTTTCTTGCATAGCTACGTCGGATCAGATATGTCAGCGGCAGATTCAAGGGTGACTAACGAATTAGAGCATCCGAGGAGCGAGTATGCTCAAGCATCTACAAATCAAATCTCAATCACTGAACTCTACCCTCGTTAGTGTGACAGTAACGTGCACATATATCATGGTCATAGTGGTGTATATTATTTATAGTACATTACCAATTTCCCCTCTTTCTTTTCTTCTATAATTTTATTCTCCACCCAATTTGGATTGACGTTAAACATTGAGGGCTAATTTTTTGCCTTATCGCTGGATGCTTCATCCCTTTGTTCTTATTTGTTTGTTTTGATTGTTTTCTGTTTTAGCTAAAGGGAAATAGATTTGAGAAAATTGGGAAAACTACCCCTTGTATACATATGCTTAAGATTTTAACTTACTAAATAATGGTTTGGATTTTTACCTTATTGATTAATTTTTTTATTTGACCAAACACTTAAAAAAGATCAGTTTACCCTCTCACACTTTCCTCTCTCTCTCTCTCTCTCTACAACCTAAGCATATGTAATATATTATAAAACTTTTATATAATTAATTAAGTATAAAAACGTGAAAATGAAAAATTTTGTAGGTAAACTTCACTTACTTTTCTTTAATGGAAAAACAATTTGTTAAATAATTAGTCATTATCGTGTAGATTATTGATTGAAATGGATTATGTACACGATTGATATTATACAACTCGTGGCATGTGTTAACTGTGTTGTTATGTTAACAGGGGCGGAGCTGTCTTAGGCCCGGTGGGGGCAGTCGCCCCCCAACCCAAGAGCTCCTTTCGATTTTTGCCCCAAAATTCAATCGTTTTGCATTTTTTCTTATTCATCCTGAGATTTTTTAATTACAAAATTTGCACAACGCTTTTGTTTTTTTTTTTTAATTACAACGATAACCTAAATTTTTAATTTTAAGTTTCACATTTTAGACATAACTTCTCAAATAAATAAAGAGAAAACATTATACTATTTTTTAAAATAATAATTTCTTGATTTAAAAGTTGAACCAAATTCTATTGTAAAATAATTTATTTAAAAAAAAAGAAATCAAAAATACAAACAGATAAATAACAAAATTTATATATTATAATTTTAGTTTATTTCATGCTTTACTGAAAATAATTCATCACTCCGCTATTATAATATGTATATTATGGAAGTAATACCGCTTTTTGTCGCAGAACCTCATGTTTCTATCGAATTTTTCCTTTGCATATTTTCCGTAGTAACTATATAAGTTGGGGTTGACGAAGTAAACGCAGAGAAGTCTGAGTTTCACACCGCAAGGAATTAACGTGTTGGTTCATAAAAGGTAACTTTGTCCGGGTCTTATTGCTCCAAAGAACCGTCAACATGGAGATTACCTACCCGTTTGACAACTAGTTTTTCACCAATTTTAAAATTTTTTTACATTATTTTTCTTGTAAAAATTTGAATTTACTTATTAACTTACTTTTAAACCAAACCGACAATACATTTCTTTTTAATATGATGACAAAAACCAACAAGGCGTGCCAAGACATTGATATTAAATTGGTACTCTTTTAGCATGTTATCCTTTTATCCGTTTACATGATATTAATAATAAAAAAAAAAATACGATAAAATTTGTTCAGTACCATACATATATATTTAAAAAAGTGAAAGGAAAAAAAAAAAAATCTCAAGATTATTCTTCTTTCCTTCATCTATTTCTGTTTAGGGGGATTTTTTTTTTAACTGTCAGCATTTGTCCTTTTCCACTCCTACTATTTCAATCTATCGTACTCTCTCTCTCTTTTGAGGGAAATCTATAGTACATTAATAAGTCTTATGGCTTGTTTAGTATTTGAGTTTAAAAAATTATAACTAGTTTTTAAAAAGTCAAACAACTTCAACTTAAAACTTTTAACTCCAATTGACGATCCAGACGGAAGGTTATTGATGAAATCGGTTTACAGTCCCTTCTCAATCCATGTTTAATTCTAACTCAGTTACGTGCTTTTCAATTATTCGCTATAGTCAAAGTAGCTGGCATGGCCGCGGGTCAAATAATTGAAATGGTTCAGGGAAGTTCAGAGTTTGGGGCCTATATATGACACGGTATAGCGAAACAAAACCCAAGAAATAATTAGTGTCAAATTTATGCATATAAGTTTAATTAATACATAATAAGGTAAGCTTTAATGCGAGTCATAATGGCATTGCTTTGAACATATGTGTTGAGGTCAGATGATTTCGTACCTTCTCGTACTGTCCACGTGGCAACACAGATCAAAGAGATCAACTCAATAATCAACTTAACAGCTGATCAGGTCGACTCGAGAGCCTAATCGGCCTGAGACCCTGTCAGGTCGAGCCAAGGCCTAGCGAGTCAAGAAATCAGCTCAAGAATCGATTCAGGCACTTGCCCGAATTCATAGCACAGAAATATCAGGAAACCTTCCTTATTCATCCTCGCACAAGAATCATACTAAGATCAACCTATATTAGGTCAAGAATCAACTAAAAAGGTTACTTTCCGTTTCTAGAAAAGCTCTGCAAATAAGGAAAGTCAACCTAGATCAAGAAGAGTCAACTTGCCTTCACCAAAACGGCATGTTCAGCACCAAAACGGGCATCAACCATCATCTATAAATATAAGGCATCATCATACGACCAGGGCATCCTGACTTTCATCACATAGCATCTCAGATTTCCCAGAATTCCTTTACTTCCTACATCTATCCCTAATTCTCTCTATTCCTCGGAATCTCTCTCTATTTTATAGAATCCCTGATTCCTCTCTTCTTATTCTCTTCGTTACGGTGTTCACTGTACTCTTTTATCAACTATCGTGAAACCCCATAAGCCACCACAGAGTACTAACTCTCATCTTGATAGTAAACCTGTAATACTAAGTATTTCTGTATTTACACGATTTCTTTTATTTTAAGAAATTTGTACAAATTTTTAAGATACGCATGAAAAAGCCGATTAAGGGTTTTTATTTCGTTTTTGTGAGTTTTATGATATTTTGAGACTCGAAAATGATTGCTTAGTCAAGCAAATGACCTTTTAGGCGAAAAGGAGCGAAATCGCCAAAATTTGCATGTTGGTCAAAGTTTGACCGAAAACGCCGACGGTTGACCAAAAAGTCAACTGTTGACCACGGGAGTCAAAATTTGGCGGTAAAGTCAGCGGTTGACAAGAAAGTCAATGGCGGACGAGAAAGCCAAAGATTGACCCGAAAAAGTTAAGAAAAAGGTTGTACGACTTAATAGTTCGCAGTATAGTATTGTACTGCATAAAACCATTTTTTTATGATTAAAATGATATGTTTAGAATTCAAAACCACCATAGAAAATCAAGCACAATAATTAGGATATTTTGGGCCAAGTGGTTCCAAGTTAAGAAAAAGTTTTTATACAGTCCATTTAAAAACAGGTAAATTTTGGACTGCGGTTCAATTAACTAATACTGTGTATAAGAGGAACCAGTATTGGAATTACCTGTGGTAATTGAAAAATGGATTATTAAAGAGGATTGGTGGCAAACAAGCCTTAGTGAGGCTTACCTCACTAACTTTATATTTATTACATCATTAAAGTAATTAATTAGTTAGTTAGAAAGTAATTTTAGAACCTTCCTTTGGTTCCACCCAAGCTTAGCCGACCACCTCACCCCCTCCCCTTGTATAATCTGATTTTTTTTAGGGACCACATGGTGCAATTTTAAGGAGTTCAACCTCTATAAATAGGGGTGGATTAAATCAAGAAAAAAATTACAAAACACAACTAAACTCTTGCAATTTTCTTGCTTGAACAAAACCGGTTTTTGAGTGTGAAGGAGAGGAAGGATTTGCAGCCAAGTTTGAGGAGGAAATAGAGTGAGAGGATCGGATTTGTGGAAGGAAAGCAAGGAGAGAAGAAAACTTTGGAAAGTTGGATACCCATTTTTCTTCCTATGGCCGGTTTTGGGGGCTAAGGAGGAAGAGAGGAAAAAGTTTGTGGAACCAAGAGGGATTAGGGTTTTTAGGGTTTAGTTCTCTACTTTGAACAGCGAGCAAGAGCTCAAAAAAATTTGGTACCTATCTTAGCCAAGAAGGCTGAAAATAGGAAGGAAAAGAGCAAGGGAGCAAGCCAAGGTTTTGGCCAGTTTTGGGAGCTGTTTTGGTCAGTTTTTGGGGAGCTTTGGTGGCTGATTTTCAAGGCAAAGGAGGCTGCAGAGGTTGGACCAATTTGGCAAGAAAAACCGGCAGCTAAGGGAGGAGCAAAGGGAAGATCAACTAAGTCAAATTCTTGGATCCTAAGCAAGGTGCAAACCCTTGATTCCAAGCTTTTAGTTTAAATTTCAATTAGAGAAATTTAAATGTATTAAAGCCTTGGTTGTATTGAGCATAAGCTCATTGGTTTCTCTTGCTGCCCTAGCTTAGAAATTAGGGTTTGTGCTTGAAAATTTAGGGTTATGTTGGTGGTTGTTAATATGCATGCTAGGTATTGTTGCTTTGTTTAGGTTTTTGTATATTTGTGCAAAATGTTCATGTAAATGTGTTTGTTGAATGTTGAACGTTAGAAACGTCCCTGCATGTTTGAATTAGGCTCCTGACGTGTTCGGTTGAGGTAGGGTGAACGTAATAGGACGTAAGCGAAATCGAAACCGAAAAATGGTCTTCTCGGGTAGGGTTTGCCCAGTCTCGGGAAAAGCGAATTTTGAGGCCCTTAGAGGCCGAATTGGGAGAAACTCAAAACACAAAAATTGTAGATTAGGGTTTTTCCTAGGGAGATACGCAAACAGTTTTTCAAAATAAGGCTCCAATGGCCTTGGTTTTCTGCAAAAACCGAACCTGACCTGCCCAGGAACCATACACGAACAGAGTTAGTTCAACACAGATTTTGGACAGGTTAAGGTCCAAACTGGATTTTACGACAAACACGGAAGTTGTAGGGTTCTGTGATAGCTAAAACTTTCGTGAAGACAATTTTTCCAAAATCGGCTTAGATTTTTAAATGAAATTGATTTTCAAAGATGGTACAGAAATGGGGAGATTTCTGTACAAGATTTTTAGAAATGGTTCAGAAAAGGATGTTTTTGTGTTTTAATGATTAACTGGCATTATAAACTGTTCCAAAGGCAGTTTTTAATAGTCGATGATTTTTACAATTTTACCTTATGATTTTCTAAATTTTTAAAATTAAATTAAAAAAAAAGGGATTTTGTGCCAAAAACATAAGGTTTTCTAGAAAGAAAACACAAATGAATTCTTGGGATTTATAGTCAAAAATAATAATCCGAATAAGATAGATTTGAACCTAAGGATTACTTAAAATAACCAAATAGGTTCACGTAACGCAAAGTAAGGAAATATAACTACGGTTATATAAGAATGTTGGCTTACCAACAGTTCTAATCCTTACTCTTTTTGTCGATAACAGAATACGATACGCAACGGTGTCCCAGCAAGCTTGAGCTGATAACTGGACACAGCAGTTTTAAACAAAGTAAGTACAACCACCGCCTACAGCATAGGCTTTAATTTGATACTTGCCCAAGTATGCTCTAAATGTATGCTTTATTGTATGTTCTGTAGTGTTGCATTGCTGTGTTATTTATATGCCATGTTAATTACATGTTTTATATTAGGTGTTAAGAAAAGTTTTATGCTATGTTTTATGTGTAAAATGCTATGGTGTAAAATGCTATGTTTAAGTATATGTCATGAAATGTTAGAAACATGTTAAGATTAATACATGCTATGATTTAGTTGTGTGAAACATCACGAAGTATGTTCACCAATAATAAGAATGAAATCAAGTGTAAGATAAAGAATGACATGAAAATAAGTAAGTTACTTGTGTCGTACCGACCCGCGTAAGGTCGGGTTGGACTATGGATTGAGTTGGAAAAAGATTGGCCACCCCAACCAATTCATAGTTGCGCGCCCGGTATGAACACTATAGGGCCCATATGTTAAGTTAAGTTAAGTAAGCAAGTTATGTACAATAAGAAAGCATAAGAAAGCATAATTGGCTCATGCATATGTAGGATAAGTTACGATAAGTTAAGTTAAGTAATGCTATGATATGTTATGCTATGCTTTGTTATGTTAGTTAGATATATTGTTTTGTGTTGTGTCGCAGTATAGGATGGTTGTACTTGCTGAGCGAAAGCTCACTGTCTTACGTTTATGCTGTAGGTAAGCAACCTGCCAGCAATTGCTGATGCAAGATGGAGAGGCGAGGCTTGGCGGACTGTGAACCGTGGGAAATGTAGAACCGCTATGCGTTTTGAAATTATTTTATTTACGTTTATTAAATTGAGATATGCTAAACAATTATTGCCTATTATTTGTTATATTTTATGTACGCTCTCGTGTGTGAGTCACACTGAAAAAAAAAAAAAAAAAAAAAAATTCCGCTGTTTATGTCGATTAAGTACGTATGAAATATACGTAAGTATGTATGGTAACGGCCTGTGCTAGGCGGGTCGTTACAAAACCTCTATAAATCTCTCGTGTTCTCTACTTTATTTACTATACTTTGTTCTTATTTTGTAGCTAACACTAACGGTGAACTCAATACACACCTAGTCGAGTCAACAATGCAACCGTAAGTCTTAACCCGACTTAATCCGATTCGATTGTAGATTTTACCCTCCACAATATGGCACCTAAAAACTAATGATTATTCGTGATAAATTTTACTCTTTTACATTGTTTTCTTTACTTTGTCCTCGGTTCATTTTATCTTCACTTTTAAGTAAATTAAAGGTTATTAACTTCCACGTTTTAGACTATAGTATATCTAACTTCCACGTTGTATCACATCAATTTTTTTTTTTTTTTGTAATTTTAATGAATGTAACCTGATTTTTCCATTTTTTTTTGAAGTGAGATTTTTCCATGTTTTAATGCCCAAGTCTATTAAAACTAGCTCGACCAATATTAAGAGAGATTTATGTAAGAAGTTTTGCATTTCTCTTAAATAAATAGGAGTTTTTTAGCTCCATTTACCATTAAAAAAAAAAAAAAAAAAAAAAAACCTGTCTAAATCTATTAAAGAGTAAAGTAAGGGGTCATCCCTGATGACCATCATCGCATGAGTGGGCAACTAAGGTGGCTGCCTGGGTGGATGTTCATTTGTTTGAAGAGTTCGTAACGGTCGGGCCCACTAAATAGTCTAAAATTAAAAAAAAAAAAAAATTCTACTTTTCTTCGCAGAGTGATTCCTTCAAGTAAACCAAAAAATAAAAAAATAAAAAACCCCAGTGACTCGTTATTTATATTAAATGTCTATTTAGATCATTAATTAAACTTAAAATTTTTAAATTAGAGTTTAATAACTTTTTAAAAATTAATTATAATTTTTATAGATTTTTTAAAAAAATAAAATTTAATAAAAATATAATTTAATTGGAGTTAAACTAGCATATCAAATAAAACCTATATAAAATCTAAAGCTCATTAGTCCTTAAATAAAAATAAAAAAAAAGAAAAAAGGTCGAAGTCTAAAAAACATAAGTCTAGTCGACACTATCACAAACTAGTATTTTAAAACATCAAACATTATTTAATTTCGTATTATTAATATTATTTAAAATATAAAAAATTATTATAATATTATAATTTAATATGTTATAGTTTACGGTCACTTCTCATCAATACGATATTTAATTATAATTCAGTAATGTACTTTTCAATTAGTCACTAGTCAAAGTTGGTATGCTAGCTGATATCTTTTTATTATTTTTATTATTTTTGTAAAAAAAAAAAAAAAAAAAAAAAAGAGATTAAAGTTGATCACAATGGCACTTTTTTTTTTTCTCCTAATCAACCAAGCCATTGCTCATCCGCGAAACTTGCTGCATCACTTTTTGTCTCAACGGCAAAGGTTATTACATCGGGAATAGAATTCAATTTACTTAAACTTTGATAGGGGCTTTGAGAGCACCGCAACACCAAAGTGATAAAGCTCATCAATACCTGCAATAAATGGCAAGGATACTTTCTTCAACACCGTTTTTCATCCTTTGCCCCATTTTCCTTCTCCTCAGCCAAGCCACCGCTCAGCCTGATTTCCAATACCATTTTTGTGCAGACGACAAAGAAAACAGCAGCTCTACCTTCCAGAATAACCTCGATCATCTCTGTCGTCCCTTGTCTTAAAGGATGATAACGGCTTCGGCTTTTACAATCTCTCTTATGGCAACGATGAAGACATAGTTTATACAATGGGGCTATGTAGAGGAGACGTTGATCCCCAAGTTTGCCGTACTTGCCTCAATGATTGTTCATACCTTCTGAGACAACGTTGTCGTGACAAGAAGGAGGCAGTTGGATGGTACGACAACTGTACGCTTCGCTACTCCAACCATTCCATCCTTGGTGTCATGGAAACTAAATACATATACTATATGTATAACACCAATAATGTGTCATCCAATAGTGTGGATGCATTTTTAAAAGACCTCAGGACCTTACTCGACTATCTGAAGAACAGAGCTGCCTCCGGAGATTCTCTTCGTAAGTTCGCGACAGGGAACGCTAGCGCTTCAGATTTTCTAACCTTATATGCGCTCGTGCAGTGTTCGCCTGACTTGTCACAGCGAGATTGCTCTAATTGCTTGGATTATATGTTTACATCGCTTCCGAGTGGGAAGATAGGGGGAAGAGTTGTTGGCCCCAGTTGTAACGTTAGGTATGAGGTTTACCTTTTCTATGGATCTGCATATACCCCGTTACGGGCATCCCCACCACAAGGTAATATTTCAGTAGATTTGCTTTTTCTTTCTACTTTTTTTTTTTCTATTTTCTTTTTAAGTTTCGGCATGCTCTGTTACTACTGGCTAGTTTTACAGGTAGATTTCTGGTAATTGCAGGAAAAGAGAGTAAAACTTCAACAACTGTCATTGTTGCTATTGTTTTAAGCATTGTTGTTTCTGTTATACTACTCATCATCTCTGCCTGCGTGTATTTAAGGAGGAAAAAGAAAAACGACGCTGAAAGTAAGTCGATATAATTATCAAATTCACTTGTTTCTAAAACTTGAATTTGTAGCTTCGCATACCACATAACCGGCTTCATATATAATATGCCTCTTTTCGTAACATGATCTTCCTTCTCTATACTAGCATCTTTGACCTTCATTAGCAAAACATATACATATAAATACATACATATGTGCGTGTGTGTTTCCACCCAGCTTCAAGTTTAATTTTCGAATATAGGGTACAATAATGGTGTTTGGCAATCCACACTGATATTTCTGAAAATTCGTTTCGTGTAGACATTATCTGCTTTTCAAAATGGTCTATACTAAGAAACTTGTTTTCTTAAAATCGATAAGGTGACATCTTCTTATAAATCTCAAATACATCCGTTGACATTCCCTCTAGCTAAACGATTGGCTTTGATAGTCTCTCAATTAGCTCTGCACCTTTGTTTCGATATTGTATACTTAACAAAAGGTCTACACAAGAAAGGCGGCATCCCTTGTTATTAAAAATATATATATATACACACACACATATATATGTGTGCAGTTGACACTAATTACTCTACATATCAAAATCACTTTTAAAAAAATAAGGTTCTAGAAATTGAATTGAATTCTTTTTAAAGAAATGCAACTTATTTGGTCTTTGTTGTCCTAGCTCTCCAATTATTCCAACATGTTGAGGAAATTGAAAGTCTGGAATCCTTGCAATACAGTTTTGATACCATTAGAGTTGGGACAGATAACTTTTCTGAGGAAAATAAGCTTGGACAAGGCGGATTTGGTTCTGTTTACAGGGTAAGGATCTGAGTAAAAATCAATTTCTTTTTTGGCTCCAAATTTTATTACAATTTCATTCCCATATGCATGACGTTTTGTGAAATATTGCAGGGAAGGCTTTCCAATGGACAACAAGTAGCAGTTAAGAGGTTGTCTAGCAATTCAGGCCAAGGCGATCTCGAATTCAAGAATGAGGTATTGTTAGTTGCCAAGCTTCAACACCGGAATCTTGTTAGACTCCTCGGTTTCTGCTTGGAAGGAAATGAGAGGCTTCTTATATATGAGTTCGTTCCAAACGCTAGTCTTGACCACTTCATATTTGGTATGGTTGCATTCCTCTGTTTTTGTTCTAGTGCAGAACCATGTATAGAACACAAACTCTTGAAAGAATACTGTGAGTGACACATACACATGCTTTTGAGTTTTGTGTTAGATCCTAGCAAGCGTGCAATTTTGAACTGGGATGGACGTTTCAATATCATAAGAGGTGTTGCTCGAGGACTCCTTTACCTGCATGAGGATTCTCGACTTAGAATTATTCATCGAGATCTCAAAGCTAGTAATATTTTGTTAGATGAAGAAATGCACCCTAAGATTTCAGATTTTGGAATGGCAAGGTTGTTTGTTGTTAACCAAACTGAGGGCACTACAAATCGAATTGTGGGAACCTAGTAAGTAAATCTCAAACTAGGCTAATCCTTATTCAATACAGATTACACGAGTCTTGCAATAATACTTTTCCTTGATAAAACCTTTATTTCTTCGCAGTGGATATATGGCCCCGGAGTATGCTATGTATGGGCAATTTTCAGTCAAGTCTGATGTATTCAGTTTTGGAGTGTTGCTTTTTGAGATAGTAAGCGGTCAGAAAAATAGTCGTTTTTGCTATGGCGAGCATGTAGAAGACCTCTTAAGCTATGTAAGTGCAAAATGTCATTTTACTTTGGCATGAAATTTGATAAGTTTAATATACATGTTAAATAGAATAAAAATAATGTTATATGTTCATCATCATTTCAGGCATGGAGAAATTGGAGGGAGGGAACAGCCTTGAATGTCGTAGATCCCCTATTGAGACTTGGTTCGACGTCTGAATTGATGAGATGCATCCACATTGCATTGTTATGTGTCCAAGAGAATGAAGCCAGGAGACCAACCATGAATACAGTCGTTATCATGCTAAATAGTGACTCTCTCTCTCTCCCGACTCCCTCAGAACCAGCTTTCTTGCATAGCTACGTCGGATCAGATACGTCAGCGGCAGATTCAAGGGTGACTAATGAATTAGAGCATCCGACGAGCGAGTATGCTCAAGCATCTACAAATCAAATCTCAATCACTGAACTCTACCCTCGGTAGTGTGACAGTAACGTGCACATATATCATGGTCATAGTGGTGTATATTATTTATAGTACATTGCCAATTTCCCCTCTTTTCTTTTCTTCTATAATTCTATTCTCCACCCAATTTGGATTGACGTTAAAGTTAGTACATTGAGGGCTAATTTTTTTCCCTTATCGCTGGACGCTTCATTCCTTTGTTCTTGCTTTGTTTGTTTTAATTTTTTTTCTGTTTTAGCCTTTTTTTTTTTCATTTTGTTTTAGGATTGTAAGTTTATTTCTCTTTTGTTTTTTAATAAAATTTTTCGTAGTAAAATTAAATATAAAATAATTACTAGACTAAATTGCAATTAGTGATAAAATTTGCGTCACAACTAGATGACATGACACAAAGTTAAAGGGAAAAAAATTGAGAAAAATTAGGAAAACAGTCCCTTATATACATTTGCTTAAGATTTCCTAATTAAATAATGGTTTGGATTTTTACCTTATTGATTATTTTTTTTATTTGACCAAACACTTAAAAGGATCAATTTACCCTCACACTTTCCTCTCTCTCTACAACCCAAGAAAATGAAAAATTTTGTACGTAAACTTCACTTACTTTTCTTTAATGGAAAAACAATCGTATTAAATAATTAGTCATTATTATTGTCTTATATAAGTTTGATAAGAGCCCATTGGAAGGAGGATTAGCTTACCCGAAAAAAATAATAATAATAATAGGGAGGATGAACTTTGTACAAATTTAGAAAGTAGTTCCAAAAATTATCTTTTTCTCAATTATTATTTTGCAAGATTCTTTTAATAATCGAACTCATTTAAACAAATGCACATGCTTCTGCACATGCCTGTTTCTACTAGTATATTTTTAAACGCTACAAGATTTCTATCATTATCTTCTTCTTTTACGTATTAACTTAAGAAGATCAAAATGCATTAAAAAATAAAAATATAAAAAAAATAAACCCCAAGGGGACATGTTTCCAAATTTTTTTCATAAAAAAATATTTTTGACCTTTTACTTATGTTGACTTTTTATTTATAAAAAAAAAAAAAAACACACAACTAATAACTAATAAAAAGAAATTAGGATATGAAGATGATGCAGACATATAAGCATGAGACCACAGATCTTTTCTACATAAATGAGAGCAACATAACATTTATACTACTTTGTCAATATACGGCAAGATATTTTTTGGCGTTCAAAATCCGCAACTCCAATAATGTTTTTCGTTTTCCAGTCTTGTCCCAATCTAACCTTCTTCAAATCTTTTAGAGATCTAGTTACTTTCAACAAGGCGACACAAAAGAAAGTACCAAGAAACCCGCAATTCTATTAATTCCAAGTCTTTATACTGCATTAAGTATAAAGAAAGAAGAAATTGAGCCCATTGTCAATACCTTCCACATCATGTCCCTACAAATTAACAAAACCAATTTGACTCACTCAAAAACCAACCCTACTTTCAATTTTCCAACGCTTTGATCCCGAAGCTTAACTGTACTTGCCTAATCAAACCTTCCGAAATAGCTTTGCCGCAACAAGCAAGAGGCGGTTGGATGGTGCGACAACTATACACTACGCTACTCATGACTTAATTCCTGAATATATTATATATCCTAAATATATCACCTCCCGAGGATAGCATGACTTTGCTAAATGACGCACGCAGTCCAAAAGACTTTGCATAACAATAGTCTCAATTTTTTTTTCGGCATGATATAATGTAAAAAATTCAATTCATTCCTCGTTTATTTGTGTTTCTTTCATGTCCTTTTAATAATGTTATCATTTTCATTAACTAAAAAGAAAAGATTTTGCAAAGTTTGCATTGTGATGTACTTATTTTTAGAGCCCCACACGCTACGTTATCTCAATTGACAAAGTAGAGGCAGAAACTTACGCGTTTTGCAGGGTGTAATAAATTATTGTGGTGGTCCACTCCACGTAGAGAAAGCACTACATATCCCCTCTCCCGCTGTTTATCCGTCCATCGTCAATGGTTTTTCATTTTTATTTTTTTATTTATGCACTTTTTGCTTATAAAGTTCTGATTACAAAGAAAAAAGGGAGAGACTGTGGTAGAGTCTCTCCCAAATGACTCTATCGGTAGAGCTCTTTTTTTAACCGTTAGATTTAATCGAACGGTTGACATATCAGGGGTGTACCATACTTATCATACACCTTATCTCATATAAACTTTCCCACCCCAAGTCTTCTCCGTCGCCGGCGACCTTCCCGCCGCCTCCGGAGACCTACGCCGACGACCGCCCCAGGCCGGGGACCAACCCTGGCCCCCCCCCAGCCCAGTCCCCAGCCCCGGCAGCCCCCCACTGTAACGACCCGCCTAGCACAGGCCGTTACCATACATACATACTTAATGTGTCTCTTATTACGTACTTACATAGCGAAAACAACGGAAATTTTTTTTTTACACGGTGCGAACTCACATGCGAAAACGTTCGTACGAAATAACGGTTACTAAATAAAATTGTTTGGGCGTAAAATAATGTACGTAGAATAACACACATAAAATAACAAAACGCGTAGCGGCATTTATTCCCACATTTCACAGTTCGCCCTGCCACGCTCCCCCATCTTGTATCAGGTATTGCCCGTAGGTTGCTTACCTACAGCATAGGCGTAAGACGTGAGCTTTCGCTTAGCAAGTACAACTATAACATCCGCGACACAAACAATTACTAACACAACATAGCATAGCATAACCTAACTTAGCATAGCTTAACATAATCATGCATAGCATAACATAACATAGCATAACATATTCATGCATGAGCCGTTTATGCTTCATTATGCTCTCTTATTCTTTCATAACTTATCTTGCTTATCTTAACATACTTGTGGGCCCCTTATCATAAGTGTTCGTACCGGACGCGCAACTATGGAGTGGTTGGGGCGGCCAGTTCATTTTCAACTCAAACCATAGTCCAACCCGACCTAACGCGGGTCGGTACGACACAGGCAAGCATGCTTGCCATCATAACTTTCATCGTCTCATACCTTGATCTTATTCTTATTAATTGGTGAACATGCTTCGTGATGTTTCACACAATTAACCCATGATTGTAACTTAGCCATACCATAACCTTAACATAACTTATGTCCTAGCGTAACATGATTCTAGTATATTTCATAGCACACAACATACATCATAGCACATAACATACTTCATAGCATATAGCATTTACCATAGCATATAGCATACATCAAACATACTTGGGTAAGTATTCACAACAAAGCCTATGCTGTAGGCGGAGTTGTACTTACCTTATTTGCTGTGTCCGATACCGAGCTTGATCCGTCAGGACACTACAACACTCTACCTTCTGTTGTAATATAAAAGTAATGGTTAGAAATGTTGGTGATATAACCAACATCCATATATAACTTTAGTTATATGCCCCTTACTTAATCTCATGTCATTCTACTTGGTTACATCAAGTAACCCTAGGGTTTAAACTTACCCTAATCGGATTATTTCAACTTTGGCTTCAAAACCCATTTTTTACTTTCTTTTGGAAAAACCTTATATTTTATGTACAAAAATCCTTTGTTCAACTCTGAAAATTTGTAACCATAAAGTAGGATTTGTAAAAATTATTGACTATTGGAAACTGCCTTTGGAACAGTTTCTCATTGTCAATTTATCTGTGTATGTGCAGAAATGTTCTTTTCCTGCACTGTTTTCAGAAATCCTGTACAGGAATTTCCTATTTCCTGCACAGTTTTTGAAATCCAAATCTTATTAAAAATAAAAGCCGAATTTGAAAAAGTTGTCTTCACAAAAGTTTTAGATCTCAAAAAATCCTACAACTTTTGTGTTTTACTCAAAACCTAATTCGGACTCTAACCTACTCATTTCCCCTGTTGAACTCACCTGGCCGTACATAAAGTCTGGGCACGGTCAGGCTCGGATTTTTGTAAAAACTGAGGCCGTTGGAGCCTTATTTTGGAAAACGGTGCACGTGACCCACTAGGAAAATCACTTCTCTACAACTTTCATGTTTTAAGTTTTTCCAATTTCGGCCTCTAAGGGCCTCAAAACCGGGTTTCCAGAAAACTGACCAGTTTCCTTGATTAAATTGATTTTACATCCTAATCGTGCACCCTACCTCAATCGGCAGCAGCCGAGAGCTTAAGGTCAAACATGTAGCGCATTTCTAACGCCAAGTTTTGCCATCCAACAAAATTAAGGACATACATTAACATCATTATTAAGCATAAAAACTCTAAACTCATACAAGCATCAAAACCAACCATAAACCCTAACAATTAAGCACAAGACCTAAAAATCTAATTTACGGCAATAAATTAAATTGAGCTTATGCTCTTACAAATTCAATTTGAAATACACTTAAATTTCAAATTGAAACTTAAATTGGAAAGCTTAGGGTGCTAAAGGGATTTTACCTCAATCAACCTCCAAGGTTGAGCTAGATTTGGTTCACCCTTGATCCTCCCTTGTCACCAACTAGAACCGGCCTTCTCCCTCCAAAGGCCACCAAAAATTTTTCCGGCCACTTGGTTGGTTCTCACACCAAATCCGGTCTCTTTGGGAGCTTTTCCCTCTCACTTTCTCTCTCTCTCCCACAACCGGCCCTTTGGCCTCCAATGGATACCAAAATTTTTCCAAACTTTTCCTTGTTTTCTAGCTCAAATCCGACCACTCCCCTAAGATTTTCCCCTTTGAGTTTTTTATTTTCTCTCTTCTCTCTTGGCCTCTCAAGTTCGGATTTTGAGAAGAAAAATGGGCATAGTTTTGCTAGATTTTTTAATTTTTTTGAACAATGGCTCACCTATTTATAGAGGAAGTGGAACTTTTCAAAATTGCTATAAGGTCCTTGAAGAAGCAAGAAATTGCACAAAATGGTGCATAGGTGGCCGGCCAAGGGGGTTCTAGAGCCATCCAAATATTTCTTTCCAAATTAGCTTAATTACAAATGATGTCATTAATCAAAAGTATGATGATGTAAGCTCATTAAGGCTTGTTTGCTCATTTTCTTTAATATACAGTCCATTTTTAAGCTAACACAAATATCTTTAATACTAGGCTTACTAATGCACAGTACTGTAATACTGAACTACAGTCTAAAATTCATCTGTGTAAAAATGAACTGTATAAAAATTTTCTTATATCTTGAAGCCCTTTGGCCCTTAATACCCTAATTAATGTGCTTGATTTTTCTATGGTAGTTTCGGATCTTAATCATACTATTATGTCCGTAAAAACGGTTTTTCACAGTATAATTTATATACTGCTAATAACATTACAATACCGTCATATCTTTGACTTTTCTGGTCAACTATTGACTTTCTTGGTCAAATTTTGACCAACATAAAATCATAATATTTTCTGTCCTTTTTACCCAAAAGGTCATCTGCTTAGCTAAGCAATCATTTTTGAGTCTTACAAAATCATAAGAACTCACAAACTTAATAAAAACCCTTAGTTGGGCTCTTACATAATTACCTTCATGGTACAATCAAATTCCTTTAAAAAGGAAATCGTAATACTGCAAAAAAGCTAGTTATTACACCCACACTGCCCCAACCCCCCACGCCTCGGCACCCCCGCCCCCATCGGCCCCCCGGCCCCCAGCCAGCCCGGTGCCCCCCCACCCCCCCGACGGGACCCTCCCACCCCCTCTCTCCCGCCCCCCCACCCCTGGCGCCCCACTCCCACCCCGACGGGGATCTTTCATCCCCCTCTGCCTCTCTCTTCTCCTCTCTCTATCTTCTCTCGTCGGGGTTGTGAGGGGGGGCCGCGGGCCGGGAAGAAAGATAGAGGAGAAGAGAGAGAGAGGGGGGGGACGGGGATCTCTCATCCCCCTCTGCCTCTCTCTCTCTTCTCGCGTCGGGGTTGTGAGGGGGGCAGCGGGCCAGGAAGAGAGAGAGAAGAGAAGAGAGAGAAAGGGGAAGGGAGAGAGAGGGGGGTAGGGGGGTAGGAGAGAGGGGAAGAGAGAGAGGAGGTGGGAGGGTCTCGTCGGGGGGGGGGGGGTTGGGGGAGGCCGGGCCCGTCGAATTATTCCATTTGGAAGCGGAAAATGCAAGACAAACTTTATTGCAGAGATCTATTTAGGCATGTTTTAAGCAAGGAAAAGCCAAAATAAATGAGTGAAGAGGACTGGGAGATATTGCATATGAAGGCTGCTGCTACAATAAGGCAGTGGGTTGATCACAATATATTCCATCACATTGCTGAAGAAACCAAAGCTGATGTCCTCTGGTAATAGTTAGCGGCGATGTATGGGAAAAATACTTTCAGAAATAAAGTCATGCTCATTAGAAGGCTTGTGAATTTGAAGTACAAAGATAGGAAGAATATGACTGAACATACAAGCGATTTTCAAGGCTTGGTTAACCAGTTGACAACTATGAAGATGGAGCATCAAGATGAGCTACAAGCTTTGTTACTTCTCAACTCATTGCCTGAAAGCTAGGAAACACTAGTGGTGTCACTAAGCACTTTAGTGCTAGAAGGAAAGCTAACCATGGAGATGTTTAAGGACAATTTGCTCAACGAAGAAGCCAGAAGAAAGGAAAAGGGTGAATCTTCTGAGGGTACTTGTTACTGAAAAACATGGAAGGCGTGGAAAAAGCAAAAGTAGGCATCCTTAAGGTCATGGAAAAAAGGTTACATCTAGAGGAAAATCCTAAAACAGAAAAAGTTTCAAGTGTTACCACTGCAACAAGCCAGGTCACATGAAGAAAGAGTCCATGATCTAGAAATGAGAGCAGGGTGAAGGAAAGAAAGATGAGAAAGAGACAAATATAGTAGCCACCGAGAGTGATGCTATCATTGTTTGTGATGATAGTTATGTTAGCCTAGTATGCCAGGAGAATGATTGGATGATTGATTATGGAGCTTCATTTCATGTTACTGCTCATGGTGATTTCTTCACTTGTTACTATACCGGTGATTTTGGCAATGTCAAGATAGAAAACAGGGGTGCCTCTAAGATTGTGGGTATTGGTGATATTTGCTTGGAGACTAACCTTGGAAGCAAATTAATACTCAAGGATGTCAGACATGTACCAAATATTCGCCGCAACTTGATCTCTACATGCATACTTGATGATGAGGGTTTCACTAATTATTTTGGTGAAAGTAAATGGAAGCTCACCAAAGTTTCTCTAGTGATTGCAAGAGGAAAGAAGATGAATATGCTCTTGTCACACAAGCAAAGCATCAGAAAGGAGAGATAAATGTTATTTAGAAGGATGCAAGCATTGATCTTTGGCACAAGAGGCTTGGTCACATCAGCGAGAAAGGATTACAGCTTCTTGCTAGAAAGCAATTCCTCCCCCATTTGCAAGGTATGCCTTTTAAAACTTGTGTTGACTGTTTAGCTGGAAAAACACATAGAGTTGCATTTCATTCATGCCCTCCATTTAAAAGATTAAATATTCTTGATGATTCATAGTGATGTATGTTCTATGCAAACAAAAACTCTTGGAGGTGCTCTTTATTTGTGACTTTTATTGATGACCACTTAAGAAAAGTTTGGGCCACTGCTTTGAAAACGAAAGACTAGGTGTTTGATGTCTTTAAAGAATTTCATATCAAGATTGAAAGAGAGACAGGAAAGCAGTTGAAATCAGTTCGAGTTGATAATGGTGGCGAGTACAGGGGCCATTTGAAAGCTACTGCAAAGCCTATGGAATCAGGCTTGAGAAAATTCCAGCAAAGACACCTTAGAAATGGTATGGCAGAAAGAATGAACAGAACCATTGAATAAAGGATAAGTTGTATGCTTTCTTATGCTAAGCTTCCTAATTCTTTTTGGGGGGAGGCTATGAGGATCGCAATCGACTTGATTAATCTTTCTCCAACAGCTACCTTGGATGGTGATGTTCCTAATAGAGTTTGGACTGGGAAAGATGTCTTTTATGGTTATTTGAGATTTTTTGGATGCAGGGCATTTGTTCATGCTCCTAAAGATGAGAGGTCCAAGCTTGACGATAAGGCAAAATCATGTATTTTCTTGGGATATGGTCATGAGGAGTTTGGGTATAGATTATGGGATCCAGTGAACAATAAAATTGTCAGAAGCAGAAATGTTGTGTTCCTTAAAGATCAACTTGGTGATGATGCTGATATAGTTGAAAAGGTCAATTCTTTTGTTGAGATTCCTGTCAGTTTGGATCCAATTTCTCCACCTGTAATGAATATCGATCACAGGGGATACGTGCAAGAAGATGGTGGATACATTGTTAATGAGGAGGCCACTCCTGCTGATGATGTTGTCCCTCCAGTTGATGATGTTGAGCTAATTGAACAAGCACTGCTACCGCCACCAGTTGAGCCTCTATTGAGAATATCTATTAGAAAGTGCCAACCTTTTTCAAGATACAGTTCAAGTGAGTATGTGATGCTTACAGAAGGAGAAGAGCTTGAAACTTACCAAGAAGCTTTTTCTTATGAACAAAAGAAAGAATGGTCTAAAGCCATGCAAGAAGAGATGAAATCCTTGTGTGAGAGTCAAACCTACAGCTTGGTGAAGTTACCGAAAAGCAAGAAGGTGCTTAAGAATAAATGGGTTTACAAGTTGAAGACGGAAAACAATAGCTCACAACTAAGGTACAAAGCTCGGTTAGTTGTGAAAGTATTTGGTCAGAAGAAAAATGTTGACTTTGAAGAGATATTTCTCCAGTAGTGAAAATGTCATCTATTAGAGTCATTCTTGATCTAGCAGCCCGCTTGAATTTAGAGATAGAGCAACTTGATGTGAAAACTGCATTTCTTCACGGTGATATAAAAGAAGAAATATATATGAAGCAGTCGGAAGGGTTCAAAGTTAAGGGAAATGAGAATTTTGTGTGCAAGCTTCGAAAGAGTTTGTGTGTGCTCACAAAGCACCAAAACAGTGGTATAAGAAGTTTGATTCCTTTTTGGTGAGTCATGGGTACTCTAAAACTTCATCTGACCATTGTGTGTTTATAAAGAAAGATTTCATTATCCTATTGCTAAATGTCGATGATATGTTGATTGTTGCCCATGACACTAGTAAGATTGAGAAGCTTAAAAAAGAGTTGAGATGCTTGGAGCCGAAAACCAAAAGAAGAAAGAAAAAAACTATATATATATATATATATATATTTTAGGTTTTGTTATTTTTAATTCGAGTCTTAGGTTTAGTTTTCTACTAAATCAGGGAGAGATCATCTTGAAACATTAAGAGGAGATGGAGAAGAAAATTTAAGAGAATGCTTTGTAGACTTGTGATGCCTCTAAATTGGGTTTGTCTTTCCTATTTTCTTATTTTTTGATTTTTGTAATTTAAGAATGGTTAAATCTTTATTTTGTAGATTTATATTTTTATTTATGAATTTTCTTTTTTAGGGATTCGATCTTGTCAGATTATGATTATTTGAGTTTTTCTATTTTTAATTAATTGATATTTTGTTCTAGTTCTATGTTGAAGTAATTAATCTGTGCTTAACGCTTGTGAATGTTTAGCCAACTTTTGCATGAATTGGTATTTGATTTGAGACTGAGAAGTGATAATTGAATAAGCCCTTGTTTAATTTACCATGAGATTGTCATAAGCTAGAGATAGTTATGAAACTTGTGTAACATTATGAATTTCATGTTCTTAATGAATTGTGATAAGCTTAGAGTTTAAGACCGAGAGATAATAACAGACTTATTGTGAGATAAATTGCTACTTCCTGAGAAGAATTAATGATTACGTTAGAGAGATTCCTTGGTAACATATGGAATAGACGTTGATTGATTGGATTGGAGGATTTGAATATGATTAATCCGATGAAATCAAAAACCCTAGATTTTTAGTATTTGAGTCTTTCATCTTTTTATCTATTTTGTTATTTTTATTTAAAAATCTCTTTTTAGTTATTTAAATAAAGTTAGAGTTAATATAATTTCGGTAATTGTTAACAACAGTTCTCGTAGGAACGATACTTTACTTATCACTTTATTACTTGTCATGATATTGTGCACCTGTAATTTTCCACAACAACCGCCAACACTTATGTTACACTTTTTTAGCTGTAATAGGTTGCGTATTGCTTGCCACATATTCAAATTATACTTAAAAATAAACCATAGTAAAACATATTGATTGTGAAGACTCCTAATAAATTGATATCTTTGAAATTTTGTAAAGGGGTTTGGTTGGAACAGGAGTGGAAAACGACAAACAGATTCAACATTCAAAAACTGTCTTATAATTCCATCAGGAAAAATGTCATAAATTTCCCTTGAACTTTGTCAGTAGTGTGAAAATGCCTCCTAAACTCTGAAATGACCTATTATACCTCCTGAATTTTAATACATGTATGTGAAGTTGCACTCTCTGTTAGTTTCCGTTAGTTTTTCCATTTTTTAAAATATCAAAATGCCTCATGAACTTTGTATTTTGTCAAAATGTCCCCCAAACTTTGCATTGGTGTCAAAATACCCTATGATCTTTGATATTTGTATCAAAACTACCCCATGATCTTTAATATTTGTGTCGAACTATCCTATTTATCTTATTTTAATTATCTTACATTGTATAATTACCTAATAATTATTAATTTTATAGAATAGGTAAAAAAAAATTATTTTTATTCTAATATAGTGACATGTATCTTTTTTTAACATACTTTTGTTTTTTTACTTATTTTAATTCAAGTTTATTTGAGTTATGAGTTTACTTATGCGTAACCATAATTGGTAGAAATCAGAGGGAGGATTTGAATTTCAATTACGCTATTTACTTGGCCTACATAATTCAAAATCATAATTTATAATGAATTTCATTCATGCGTTTACTTAAACCCATAATGAGGATAAATGTCGTAAATTTACTCTTATACCAATCCTAATTATTTTAATTTAAAAAAATGATTGGTTTACATATTTTGGTACAATATTATCAATCGTAATTAAACTAAAAGTCGTAATATTAGAACAATAAATAATAAATATAAGTTATTTTTGTTCAAGAAAATCAAAACGAATGTAAACATGAATTAAAATAAGTAAAATAAAAAATAATAGGGCAAAAAAAGATACATTTTCTATTATTAGGAAAAAAAAACCTATTCTTAAAAAATTAATAATTAATATGTAATTATACAACGTTAGATAAATAAAATAAGAAAGATGGAGCAGTTTGACACAAATATTAAAGATCAGGGATAGTTTGACACAAATATTAAAGATCATGAGTAGTTTGACATAAATATTAAAGATAAAGGGGTATTTTGACACAAATAGAAAGATCAGGAGTAGTTTGACATAAATGTTAAATATCATAAAACATTTTAACATTAGACAAAATTCAAAGGAAATTTATGATATTTTTCCTTCCCGTGTACGCTAGACCCTTTTTGCACTTGCCATGCGCAACGCGCATTCTCGATCAATTAAATAAAAGAAGAATAATGATATATTTTTTTCTTGGGAGATACTCTACCACAGTCTCTCCCAAATGACTCTACAGGTAGAGCTCTTTTTTTAAACCGTTAGATTTAATCGAATGGTTGACATATCAGGGGTGTACCATACTTATCATACACCTTACCTCATATAAACTTTCCCACCTCAAGTCTTCTCCGTCGCCGGCGACCTTCCCGCCGCCTCTGGCGACCGACGCCGACGACGACCGCCCCACGCCGGGGACCCACCCTGGCCCCCCCAACCAGTCCCCAGCCCCGGCGGCCCCGACCCCCCACGCCCCTGCACCCCCATGCCCCCAGCCAGCCCGGCGCCCCCCCACCCTATAAGAGACACTGATTTTTACATGAAAAACCCTCTAATACGAAGGGAAAAAATCACGGGACCGTTGTCTGATATCAACTTCCACTATATCAACAAAAATGAGATTACAAAGTTCTCTCTAGATACAACTAAAGGCTCACAATCATCAAGATAAAAACACAATCTCGCTAAATGACAAAGTTCATCATCAACAAGATGGATTTCAACACATAGCATAAAAAAAAATCAATTTTAGGTCTCACATGGGTATTTTGGAGAAGCACCTTAGAGACACACCAATTCGAAATCGGAACCGATAGATGAGAAGAGCTCATCACAATAATTCACCACGTCAAATTTGAGCACCAACGGATACCGTATCACCACTCAATCATCTTGACAAACCCAAAATTCTACCTCTCTCTCTCTCTCTCTCTCTCCTCTTTTTCTTCTCTGTTTTTGTCGCACTCTCACGGTTGCACACACACCCACTTGCCCTTATTTTCTTTATGCTGGCCGATCCCAAAGCTTGTCCAACGAGCCAATTAGTTCCCTTTTTTTCTTTTTTATTAACTTCAAAACATATTGGGTCTTGCCCAATTTATTAGTCCAGCCCAATACATGGGGCGGACTCAATATAGGTTTGATATTATCTGATTCATTTCTTACTTCGAAAGTTGGATTTGTAGCTTCGCATACCACGTAACTGCCATCTTTCTCCGCTATAATACTTATTGACGATCAGTCTTCAGAGCAATACATACATACATATATATATATATATAATACATATATATATATATATATAATACTTTTCTAACCCCAAATCACCATTTTTTTTAATAATATAGGGACAATAATAGTATTTGGCTATCAAAACTTGTTGGTCAAAATTCCGTTTCTTGCATAGATAGATATTATTTTATTTTGCCTTATCAACTTTAGAGGTTTTCAAAATGGAAGACACATACAGTTACATGATTAGATTTCTTAAAAGACCTAAAGATCTCCAGATTGATAAAGTGGCATTCTCTTATAAGTCTCAATTTAATCCGCCCCCGGCATAGATATTGTCTACTTTAGCCCCTCCATTTTTAAAACGAAACGTCTACACAGGAAAACGGCGCATCCTTTCTTATAAAATCCAAAGAGCTCTCCCTGATAAGCGATGTGTGGAGTTGACACTAATTATTCTGCTTGTCGAAAATACATTTCAAAAATACGGTTCTAGAAATTGAATTGAATTACTTTTAAAGAAATCCAACTTATTTGGTCTTTGTTGTCCTAGCTCTCCAATTATACCAACCTGTTGAGGAAATTGAAAGTCTGGAATCCTTGCAATACAGTTTTGATACCATTAGAGTCGGGACAGATAACTTTTCTGAGGAAAATAAGCTTGGACAAGGTGGATTTGGTTCTGTTTACATGTTCAATTGAATAAAATAATGTTATATAGTCATCATCATTTCAGGCGTGGAGAAATTGGAGGGAGAGAACAGCCTTGAATGTCGTAGATCCCCTATTGAGACTTGGTTCGACATCCGAAATAATGAGATGCATCCACATTGCATTATTATGAGTCCAAGAGAATGATGCTAGGAGACCAACCATGAGTACAGTCGTTCTCATGCTAAATAGTGACACACTCTCTCTCCCGACACCCTCGTACCAGCTTTCTTGCATAGCTTCGTCGGATCAGATAGGTCAGCAGCAGATTCAAGGGCGAATAACGAATCAGATCATTCGAGAAGCAAGTATGCTGAAACATCTGAAAATCGAATCTCGATCACTGAACTCTACCCTCGGTAGTGTGACGGTTTCTAGCATGTACCATGGTCATCGTATATAACTTAGTACCTTGCGGCCAATTTCCCTATTTTCTTTTCTTTTGTAACTCTGTTCTCCATCCAATTTGCAGGGATGTTAAAGTTAGTACACCTATTTTTCCCATCAGTACAAACAGATTAGAGTACTCTAATTAATCATGTATATTAGGACAGTAATACTGCTTTGTACAGAATTTTTCCATCGAAATTTTTCTTTCCATCTTTTTTCCATAATAACTTTATAAGTGGGGTTTGACGAAGTAAACGCAAATAAGTCTGAGTTTCCCACTGTAATAAATTAAAGTAATGATTCGTAAAATTTATAATTTTGTCCGGGTCCGGTTGTTCCCAAGAGTCGTCAACTCTCCTGATTCCATTGTCAGTTATATTATGTTTTTACATATATAAAATACAATTCCTGTGGAGACTAAGTACTAATCCGTTTAACATCTCACTTTTCATCTATTTTTAAGTTTGAATTTAGTAATCAAATTTATTTTTTAAATCTATGATCTGATATTTTACTCTTTGTATACATAGTGATGATAAAAAAAACAGTATATATATCAAAAGATCTTGGTTAGATGATTGATACATTTTTAACATCTTCATCTTCTACTCCTCTAATATGATTTCAATAATAAAAATATTATAAAATTTGACAAAAAGAAAATACAATAAAATCTGCCAAAAAAAAATCTCTGCGTTATTCTTTTTATTCCTAAATCTTTCCTGTGTATGTGGGGGTGGCGGGGGTATTTTTTTAATGTCCAAAGTTTTTCCATTTCCACTCCTATTATTCCAATATATCGTACATTTATTAGTGCTCTTTGTCAAGTGATGCAATTATAGTTTACTTTAATTTTATTATTTTAATTCAGTTAGGTACTTTTCAATTAGTCACTAGTCAAACTAGTAGGCATGCTTGCTGGTCAAGGGGAAATATAATTGAATGGTTAGAGGAAGTTTAGACTTTAGAGTAGTTGGGACCTATGACACGGTTTACGCAAGAAATAATTAGTCGATACCAAATTATATATATATATATATATATGGGAGTGTGTGTACAAGTTTCAATATATAATTAGGTAAAGCTTTAATAAGTCATATTGGTAATATTACTTTCAACATATGCAACCTAACCACCAATGATACCCTTTCCATTGTTTTCTTTACTTTTGTCCAAACGTCGATTCATTTTATCTTTTATTTTTAAGTAAATGAAGGAAAATAAAAAGTCAATTTATTTATTTATTTTTATTTTTTTAAAAAGAACCAAACAATATGATTCAATGCGCGCGATACTTTTCCAGTATTAAAAAAAAAAAAAAAAAAAATTTGCACGCGGTAATTTTCAGTCACATTTGGCGTCTCTGCTTTTCGGTGTTTGTCTTTTGTTTTCACTTGTGAAAAAAGCCCAAAAAAATGATATTAAAAGAAAATAAAAAGGAAAAGGGAAAGTTGTTACAGATCCAAGTCGTGGAGGATCTAAAATCAATAGAAAAACTATCTAACAAAATTGCACAAAATGAAATGAAAAATAAAAGAAAAATACATTTTCACGTTTTGGTTTAGTAGGTTTTTCCTTCTCAGAATTTTTGTCCAATTTATCATGTCCGGTCAATTTATTAAGAGCAAGAGACTAAATTTTGGTGTTTGCTACAAATAATGTTAAGGACATCGATCATTACTCCAACTTTTTAGCATTGATTTATATAATGTATTAATTTCAATTAAAAATTACATCTATTGATAAAAATAACAATTCACGTACTGTTACATAAATTGCTATTTTTAAAAATTAAGATTAAATTAGTATCTCTAATATTACCTGTTCATTATTTCTACGATTGCTAGTCCAAATACAAGATAGATATGTATATCTCCAATATATCACATTTTAAAAGTAGTTTCAAACTCATCAACGATCAGCACAAGTTTCATAAGCTTAGATCTAGAAGCCCACTCTCCATTACTCTATATAGCTGAATTAATGGCACAACTAATTTCCGTGGAAGTTTCCCTGCCCTGCAATTCCATGGTATTAAAAGTTTGAGACTTTGTACTTTTCTACATGGCTTGCGTTATTGAATTCACTTGTTGGTTCTTAAAAGGGAAATTGACTTTGTCCGGTAGTTAGATATGTTATGTTTAAAAGATGGTATAAGCATCTATTATATTCATTAATTTAAGGAAGAAAAAAAAAACTTCCAAATTTCGAACTTGGACCTCCATTCCTACCTGTTCAACTAACCTAATGAGTTTATGATTCCATTATAGATCAATTTTTTATGTACCACATTTATATAGGATATACTCGTCTTTATGCAATCTCCACTACATTTATCTATTCGATGTTATATTTAGTATTAAAAAGTGTGAAAAATAGTATTATATTACTTTAAATTCAAATATGCAATGTTTTTTTTTTAAATTTAATATTATGTATACTTTTTACCAATATTATTATTATTATTATTATTTTTTAAGATAAGATATTCGAATTCTTCATTTATGATAGAGTTATGTGTGAATTATCAATAGGCTAGACATACAATCACAATCATTATTTCGTTTTAAAATACGTAAAAATAAAATTTTAATATTTAAGTAATTTAAAAATAAATTTTTTAATAATTATATGAAACAATAAAGAAATCAATTAATAAAATCAATATTTAAATTCAACATTATTATAGTTTGTGACATCATAATAGCATTTTATTGAAGGGAACTCTTTTCATTCAAATGTCAAAATTAACTATTGCAATAATAATTTAACATTGTACTTGACATGTTTTTTCGGTTGGAGGTCGATTAGAATTTGTTATAAAGACCAAGGTGAGATACGTGTTTTATATAATATATAACCACGTACAGAAAGGTCCTTACGGCAGTATGATTTTTCAAATGCACACGCGTTTGTCCTTTCCACTCATGTTCCAATCCCATCGTCTATTTTTTTTTAATTATTTTTATTTTATTTAAGCTGAAAATTTCCAAACGTCTTGAGATAAACCGATATTTGATTGTTTCACCAGAATTTAATTCTTTCCAAGTTTGGCTACGCTTTTAAAAAGATCCCCAAGCCCAATTAAAGAATACATCAATCATCATCTAAGAATCAACATTAACCAATGGCATGGGCAAGGCTACTTTCTTCTTCAGGAGCAGTGGTTTTTCAATCCCGTTTCCACGTCTTCGTTCTGTTAATCAGCCAAGCCATTGCTCAGCAGCCAGACTTCCTGTATCACTTTTGTCTCAACGACAAAGGCAATTACACCGCCAACAGTATCTACCAGTCCAACCTCAACCACCTCCTGTCAGTCCTTCCCTCCCAAGGCGGCAACGGCTACGGCTTTTTCAATCTCTCATACGGCAATTCCTCCGACGAAGTTTACGCAATCGGGCTGTGCAGAGGAGATGCTAAGCCCGACGTTTGCAGTAGTTGCCTCAACAACGCCACGCAGCGTCTTACACAGGTTTGCCCCAATCGGAAGGAGGCAGTCGGATGGTACGATTACTGCATGTTGCGCTACTCCAACCGCTCCATGCTTGGCGTCCTGGAGACTGCTCAAACATTCTTTATGTGGAACCACGCAAAATGTGTCCTCTAATGTGGAGCAATTTACCGAAGACCTCCGGAGTTTATTGGACGGCCTAAAAAACAAAGCAGCAGCCGGCGATTCTCTTAGTAAATTCGCGACAGGGAATGCTACCGCACCAGAATTTCAAACCTTATACGCACTAGTGCAGTGCACGCCGGACTTGTCGCAGCGAGACTGCAACAATTGCTTGGATTACACGTTTGGGAATATTCCAGAATTAGGTGATATGAAGATAGGGGGAAGAGTTGTCAGTACCAATTGTAACTTCAGGTATGAGACTTATCTCTTCTATGAACCAACAGCCGACGCACCTCCGTCGACCAACACTACCACCAATACGGGAGGTATGCACAATTTTGGGGTTGATTTCTTGCCTTCCCTGTTACTATTCGAATATCGTTTCTGTGCTGAGATTTTTTTTCCGCCCCTTTTATGCAGGAAATGAGAGTAACACATCTAGAACTGTTATCATTGCCGTTGTTTCCAGTGTTGTATTTGTAGTAGTAATAATCATCTCCATCTGGGTGCTTTTAAGAAAAAAGATGGCAAAGGAAAAGGAAGAAAGTAAGTTCTGATCATCTAATTCAGTTCTCTTTGGGAGATATAGAATTGTAGATCGCATACTTCAACGCAAAATATTCTCAACATAATCTGCTCTGCTTCAAACAGAATCTTCGTTTGCTATGCTACTTTAACACCGTTGCTTCCAACTTTTAATATTTATTATAAATAATTAGTATTCCCATTTGAAAAAAATAATAATAATTTTTATTGAATCTTGCGATAACATTTGGAAAGGAAACCAATTTTTTCTTTTTTTTCTTTTTGCTTAATAATAAAACTAACCTCTCTGATCCGTTTTGTTCAAGCTCAACCCTTAAGCGAACCTGTTGAAGATATTGAAAGTGCAGAATCCTTGCAATACAATTTTGAGACCATCAGAGTTGCGACAGATAATTTTTCCAAGGAAAATAAGCTTGGACAGGGTGGATTTGGCTCTGTTATAGGGTAAGAATAGGGTTAAACAATAAAATTAGTTCTTCATTTGAATAGGTCATAATTACGATCACGTAAAATTTACAGCAAAAGAAAAAAATATATATATACATATATATAAGTTATAACTTGAAATAAATTGAGTGAAATGGATCATATCCTCTTATCTAATGCATTTCAGGGAAGGCTTTTCAATGGACAAGACATAGCTGTAAAAGGTTGTCTAGGGGTTCAGGCCAAGGTGATCTGGAATTCAAGAATGAGGTTCTACTAGTTGCCAAACTTCAACACCGTAATCTTGTAGGCTCCTCGGTTTTGCTTGGGAAGGAAATGAAGGCTTCTTGTATACGAGTTCGTTCCAATGCAAGTCTTGATCACTTCATATTTGGTATGGTTGCTTTCTCTGCTTTTGTTCTCATACAGAGTGTCATAGAAAAATACACACACACACTATGATTTAATTGTGTTTCATGTCTTGAAATAGTATTCTGTAATTGCATAGGTATCTTTACAATTTTAATTGAATTATTATATGCTTGTATGAATGTGTAGATCCCAGCAAGCGTGCAAATTTAGACTGGGAGAGGCGCTATAAAATTATAGGAGGCGTTGCTCGAGGGCTCCTTTACCTTCATGAAGATTCACGTCTAAGAATTATCCACCGAGATCTTAAGGCTAGTAACATTTTGTTAGATGAAGAATGAATGCTAAGATCTCAGATTTTGGAATGGCAAGGTTGTTTGTTGTTGATCAAACTCAAGGCAATACAAGTAGAATTGTGGGAACCTAGTAAGCACAAGTCAAACTTGGCTAAAATCTTAGTTTATATGCATAATGTTGTGAGTTTTCTTGCTAACTTCGGTGCATTAACAAATAGAAAACACTTATTATTTTTTATAGTGGATATATGGCTCCAGAATATGCTATGCAATGGACAATTTTCGGTCAAGACAGATGTATTTAGTTTTGGTGTGTTACTATTAGAAATAGTAAGTGGACAGAAAAATAATTGTTTCCGCCATGGAGAGCATGTAGAAGACCTTTAAGCTATGTAAGTACAAAATCACGGTATGCTCATCCCAAAAGCGAGGCTATACAAATACATGTATTTAACTGAACTTAGAATAACTATATATCTTTAACCTTACACGTGATGACATTTAATATTCACCGCAGGCTTGGAGAAATTGGAGGGAGGGGACAGCCTTGAATATTGCAGATCCCCTAGTGAGAATTAGTTCCGGATCTGAAATAACGAGATGCATCCACATTGCTTTGTTGTGTGTCCAAGAAAATGTAGCTGATAGACCGACCATGAATATGGTTGTTCTTATGTTAAACAGCAACTCTCTGTCTCTTCCTGTGCCCTCACAACCAGCTTTCTTTATGCATAGCAGCATTGGATCAGATGTGTTTTTGGGCTCCGATCTCAATTCAAGGGGGTTGACCGAATCCGATCATTCACAAAGTGTCTCTATTCAAGCAGATGTCTCTACTCAAGCATCTGCAAATGAAGCTTCAATCTCTGAATTCTACCCTCGCTAGCATGTGCGGATAGTTACTTGTACGTATAACGTGGTTAATGTTGATTTGTACTGGATGCCTAGCCAATTTGCCCTCTTTTTATTTCAATTTGTTCTGTGCTAATTGTTGTAAGGCCCCAATTTTTTAACTAACCATAATCTATTCATTAGACGTTAGAAATTAACATGATGATGTGACGATAATATCTTTAGCTATTGTTGATGTTATGTTAGGTTATTTTCACAGGTGATCGTGACAAGAACTCGAGATGTTATGAAGGTTCATGCCAATTTTTGAATCTTATGTGTTATCTGATAATTTGTGTGACGGTTAAAATATATATATATATATGTATTGTTGTATATTTTTGTACTATATATATAATGCATATAAATACCATATTTTGTTATACGGTTATTTAATAAATGTTATAAATTTATTTTATTTTAATAAAAATAGATTGTACCTTATATTATGATCATGTATATATACATGTTTATATGTAATTCTATATATATATATATATATGTGTGTGTATGTTTTATATGTGGTATGTACGGTGATGAAGATATGAGGGAAAAAAAAAAAAGGGAAAGTGATTATTAGAGAAGAAATAGAGGGAAACCGTGAGGGGAAAAAATAGAGGGGGAAGAAGGGGAGAAAAAAAAAAAAAAAAAGGAAAGAAGAGGAGAAGTTAACGTGGAAAAAAAAAAGGAGTTAATTAGTATCCATTTGATTTCCTATCAATTTTCATTGATATTTGATAAATTTTCTTACCCTAAATAAGTAATGGTCAACTTACAAATCACCTATAGTTAATCATATTCCAATTAATTCCAAATTTATTTGGAATTAAAGTATTCAACAATTGTATTATAAGATTCAAAATTCTCCTTTTTTACTTGCCCACTAGTCTCTCTCTCACTTCCCTAGTCTCCCTCTCTTGCCTACTGTCTCTCTCTCTCTCTCTCCCTTTCTCTATCTCTCTCTTGCTATTTCTCTCCCACACACCAAAAAATATATATATATATATATATATCGATACTATCCACCAAACCTCCATATTCATCCAAGTCATAATAAAAAAAGATTTCAATGTATGTTTTCTTTATTGTTCTTTTTGGTTTCGGATCCTTCGGGGTTCAGCAACTTCTCGATGAGTTTCTTTTTGTGGGTTTGAGGAGACGATAAGAAAATATCCATTGAATGATGATTGAGGAGAGGCTATATGATTGATTGACAATGGTCTATTACCTTAGAAATATGTAATGTTTCATAGATGGTTGATTTTTTTGTCAATTAGACGATTTTAAGGTTTTCATCTTTTCATTATGGTTTTGTTTGAGTGTTAATTTAATAATTTTACATGTTAAAAATATGCCTTAGGGCTATATTTTACATGTGTGGGAGTCATGTACGTTGTGGCAATAATATTTATATTTTTAATGAATTTTATTTGTGGGGAATTTTCGGATTTAACCACTCTGGAAATTTTCAGATTTTATGATCAGTTTTCCAAACTGATTTTGAGGATGCAAATAGACTCCATTTTTAATGAATTTTATATTGATAGAAAACCCTAGATGTCTACTTTCATTTTGAAACTAGCTTCAGATCATTTGGAGACATGTGTGAATTTTTATGATTTTTCAAAAAGACAGAGATCCAGCTGCCAGATTCTGTTAAATTTGGTGATCAGAATTCAAAACTGTTTCTGAGGTTACAAAGGGTATTCATTTTTAACGAATTAGATACCATTAGAAATCTCTGGATGTCTACTCAGATCATTTGAAGTCCTATACGAAATGTTTATGAATTTTTAAAGGGATAGAGGTCTGGCTGCCAGTTTTTTGTAAAGTTTTTGTAATTTTGTGTAATTGTTGGATTTTTTATATTTTGATGTTATTAAATGATGAAACATGCCTATTAGGCACTGTTATAATACGATGGATGTGTTTGATGCATTATTTTGATCTTTTGTTAATTCTATTATATTTATTATTCATGGCATGAACGGTTTTAAAGGCGAGCACCCGAGATCTCAATCGCGCGTCACCATCAGAAAAATTTAAAAAGATTAAGTAAGGCGTTTAGGTAAATACACTCTCACCTGCAACGTGAATCAAAGATTGAAAAGTATATGTTTTTGATGTGATGATGATGTTATGATAGTCTTAATTAATACTTCTCTTATGATGACGTTTTGATGAAAAATATATATAAATGTATGTATATGTATTTTTTATGTTTTTAAAATGGCATTGTACACCCTATGATGATGATGATGATGTTATCGTCCGATGAGTGGACTTTTTTGTCACCGTTGGTTTTGGGATTTGCTACCCACTCCTTCTGTGATATATATGATAGTACAATGCTGGACCCCGATATATGACGGTTTTGAAAGTTAAAAAGTTTTTCAAAGATCTTTTTTTTTATGAAGATAATTTATGATGATGAAAAAAAAATATTATTTATATTTGTGAGATTTAAGTGTCTTATTAAGCCCTTACTTATTAATTCATGTTGCAAATAAATGAAAGGGTAGTATGTAGCATTAGAGGAATTTGGCGCGGAAGCGGGACGATATGTGATAGGAAAACGGGAGGAACGATCATGGGATGAACATTTTTAATTAAAAATAAAGTTTTGAGACATTATTTTATTATTGTTTTGATTGGATGATATGGACTTCAATTTTTATTTCATGAAATGGTTTTAAAAGTTTATATTTATTATGAAACTTTATTTTGGATAAGTTTTTTTAATAACTTTAATTTGATAAGTTTTTTTTTTTTAAAGAAATAAAATTTTGATAGTTTTCTGAAGTTATCTAAATAAAGTTTTCTGATAAATCAAGATTTTTATTTTAAATTTATTATTTTTTACAATTTTTATAAGAGATGAATGTTGAAAAGAGAAGTCAACTATAACGGTCTATGAGTGGTCGTTACATTTGTCATCATCCTCACGTTAATGTTAGTACATACATGAGCCAATTTTTCATATGCTATTATAAAAATAAAATTAAAAAAGGGGCAAAAGTTTATTTAAAGAAAAGAAAATATCTTAAATGCCCCAAAATAAAAGGAAAAAAGCGACCAAAAGGAAACTAAGCAAAAATCAGAAAATGCTATAAAAGAAGCAACCCAGAGGAAATTAAAAACCCGTCTCACAATGAGTTGTAAGTTTGTAACTAGATGACTCCTTGAGGTGAAAGTCAGGCAGTAAAAGGATTAGGAATGAAGAGACTAATGCTGATCCTACTAACAATGACTTTCCTATGGGTGCTCTATGGATGGTGGGGGAGTTCAATTAGCATCCTTTCCGGAAGTAAGGCATGGCAGTTGAAAGAAAGCAAAGGGCTAGAGATTTGCCGACTGGGGCTATTTTCGAGCTTGCCTATGTATCTACCGCACTTGGCCATGATCAAGTCAGCACTTTAGAATAATAAAGAAGACAAACCGCAATTGAATCAATAGTTATATATCCACGCACATAGAATAATAATAGGAAGAGAAGTTGTAGCATTATTTAGCATTAGAATCCCGCCCTTCCTGATAAAAAGTGGCGGAGCTCTCCTAAGCATTAGCAAGATTATTAATTGTTCCAAAATTCCACAAAATGTCCAATTTTTGTAATTTGTCGCAAGAATTTGAACAACACTATCCATCTTTTTCTTAGCAAACTCCATTTTAGTGTTTCAATTTTCAGACGACAACTAAATATGCTCCAAAGACGTTATTTTCAATAAGTCAAGTCAATGGACACCTTGCTGGGTAAAAGTTATATAACTGTAGGGGACCACAAAGTCGGGAGCTGGAATAAGGTCTAACAAAGAAAGTATAAAGTATTAATGATAAGTTTATTCTTTTTTTTTCTCTCTCTCTCTTTTTCCTTTTTGTTTTTTTTTTTAATTATTTTTTGGCTTGAAAGTTGAAACTGTAGTCGAGCTTGTGGCTTCATGAAATTATGATGAAAATTGAAACATATATATCGAGATTCTGAGTGATACGACTACGTTGTTCCAACAAAAGATAATATCTTTGCATTGTTCAAAAATAGTAATTAAAAGAAAGTGTCAAAAAAACAATGACGTGCTTGACTTTGCAATTAGTCTTTACCTTTTTCTTTTTTTTTTCGAATACTTTTTGATTCGAAGGAAAAGAAACACACGTAAACCAGAAAATTTTTTCCACCTCATTTTCCGATCGAGTTTGAAACTTGAGAAAGGAAAACACATTATGTTCCTCCTTTCTTTCTTGCATTTGGTTCAAAATTTTATCACCACAAATCTAGGTTCCGGATAGGGCTTTAATGTTGCGAAGGAAGACTTTTTGGCATTCCAAATCCGCAACCCCAATAATGTTTTTGGTTTTCCAGTCCTGTCCCAATCAACCTTTCTTCAAGACTTGAGAGATCTAGTTACTTTCAACAAGGTGTGACAAAAGAAAGTACCCAGAAGAAACTAACAAGTGACACAAATTATTAATTAGTATAGTTATCAGAACCCCAATTCTACTCTGTCTTAATGGTTGAAATTGCATTAAATATAAAGAAAGAAGAAATTGAACCCATTACCAATACTTCCACATCATGTCCCTACAAATTAACAAAACAAATTTGACTGTCTCAAAAACCAACCTACTTTTAAATATTCCACGCTCTTATCCCGAAGCTTAACCGTGCCTGCCTGATCAATGACTGTTCATACCGTCCGAGACATCTTTACCGCAAGCAAGAGGCGGTTGGATCATGGTGCGACAACTATACCGCTACTCATGACTTAATTCCAAATATATTCTATGTGGAATATCTAGAATATATCGCCCCCAGGATATCATGACTTTGCTAAATGATGTAGTCCAAAAGACTTCACATAATTATAATCTCAATTTTTTCCGTCTGGTATGCATAAAGAGTTCAGCTCATATGCTTTCTTAATTATGTTCCTTTCGTGTCCCCTTAAATAATGTTATCAGTTTCTTTAATATTAAAAAAAAAGATTTTGCAAATTGTTCATTGTGATGTACTATTTTAAAGCCCCACTCACTGCATTATCGCAGTTGACAAAGTAAAGGCAGAACTTCCGCGTTTTACAGTGTGTAATAAATTATTGTGGTGGTCCAAACTCCACGTAGAGAAATCACTATATAATCTCCATGTTTCCATAATTGCTCAATAAAATATTAATCAATGCCAATATTTTCAGTCCACGTGTCTCTTAAGACTGACAACTGAAATCATCTGCCCAAATTTTGTTCTAAATCGTGTCCATCCAACCACTTATATTATACCAAGTCATTAAAAAAATAAGAAAAACTTTTTAAGAGACTTTCCTTTTCCTTTCCGTTTACCGTTTCCTTTTACACACCTGAGTTCTTATGCCTATCTCTCTCCTCTCTCCACCGACTCCACTAACGTGCTTTGATTTATCTTCCCCTTTGTACAATTTCTACCTTCAGTACTGTTTATCTTCCTTGTCTACATTTTTTTTTTCCTTCTTCGAATTCAAAACAAACTTTAGAAAAACAAAAAAAAAAAAAAAAAATTCTGAAAGTCATCACTCGCTAAACCCATCTTTCCCTTTCTCTGAAACCCATTTACAGGTTACAACAAGGATTTGATTCGAAAATTGAGGAAGGTATATTTAACAAAAAAAACAAAACAAAACAAAAAAAAAAAAAAAAAAAAAACAAGAAACAAAACAGAACAAAACAAAAGGGTTGAGTTCTGAACAATGAAAAGAAAATAGAATATAAGTACAAGAACTCGCTGGCAAGAACAGCAAAGTACAAGAAAAAAAAGACACGGGAGGAGTACACTGCTGATCGATCTTTGGAAATGAGCCATAATATTGTTGACCAAATATGGATCGATCGTGCGAGGAGTCGGCGAAGAGCTCGGCACCGGAGATAACATCGGAGAAGGTACAGGTGGAGCGAAGGAGTCGTGGGGAAAGTCTGAAAATCTTGAAAAAACTTTGTTATAACTGTTAGCTCATATGAAGTGTGTATATGGACAGGATTTGGGACAGCATTTATTGATAGAGGATTTGAGTCCGATTGATTTTTTATGTTTTTTTTATTTTTTTTATAAAGAAAAATAGTTATAGGGATAGAGGTTAGTATGTCTAAATAACTCTCGGAAAGTGGATGTATCCCACGTGATATATGGATTCCTCACAAAGTGAATTGTCCATATATCCTGACTAATGCGGTGGTGATGACTTGAACCTAAACATTTAGCAAGAAGAATGATCGCATTACCAACCCACCTAAGAGGACATTGGCATTGAGTCCGTTTGTTTGATTTCATAAAAGAGCGGCCTCATTTCCACCAATAGAGATATCGATGAACCCATTAATATTTTCAGCTACCATACTCCCAGGTTGGCCACGCTTTAAAAGAACTATAACCCCACCCACCCCCCGCCCCCCCCCAAAAAAAAATCATTAAATAACCAATGGCAAGGATACTTTCTCCTTCCGGAACACTGTTTTTCATCTTTTTCCACATCTTCATCCTCCTAATCAGCCAAGCCGTTGCTCAGCTGCCAGACTTCATGTATTGCTTTTTGTCTCTACGACAAAGGCAATTACACCACCAATAGTATCTACCAGTCCAACCTCAACCACCTCCTGTCAATCCTTCCCTCCCAAGGCGGCAACGGCTACGGTTTTTTTCAATCTCTCATACGGCAATTCCTCCGACGAAGTTTACGCAATCGGGCTGTGCAAAGGAGATGTTAAGCCTGATGTTTGCAGCAGTTGCCTCAACAACGCCACACAGCGTCTTACACAGATTTGCCCCAACCAGAAGGAGGCAGGCGGGATGGTACGATTACTGCATGTTGCGCTACTCCAACCGCTCCATGCTTGGCCTCATGGAGATTGGTGATGAAACAATATTTCTTACGTGGAACCCCCAAAATGTGTCCTCTAATGCGGAGGAATTACCAAAGACCTCCGGAGTTTATTGGACGGCCTAAAAAACCAAGCAGCAGCCGGCGGTTCTCTTCGTAAATTCGCTACAGGGAATACTACGGCACCTGACTTTCAAACCTTATATGCACTAGTGCAGTGCACGCCGGACTTGTCGCAGCTAGACTGCAACAATTGCTTGGATTACACGTTTAAGAAAATTCCAGAATTAGGTGATACGAATATAGGGGGAAGAGTCATCATTACAAGTTGTAACTTCAGGTATGAGAATTATCTCTTCTATGAACCAACAGCCGACGCACCACTTGCTTTGTCTCCACCATCACTGGCACCGACCTCGTCCTCCGCCATCTCCACCGTCCCCTAACAATACCACAACTACAGGAGGTATGGGGTCTTTTTTTTTTTAATGACTATTGAGGTGTTATATGTGATACACTACATCATTTTATAAGCTCCTGTAATTAAGGATTTGATCTGAGCAGATTGCTTTGGATTTTGTAGGAAACGGGGGTAATACATCAAGAAATATTGTCATTATTGCTGTTGTTTCAAGTTCTGTTTTAGCTCTGGTACTTATCATCTCCGTCTGCGCGTGTTTAGCAATAACGAGGGCAAAGCGAAGGGATAAAAGTAAGTTTAGATCATCTTATCTACTTCTCGTTTGTAGTTCGTATCCTTAATCCCAGATTATGTTCAATATAATCTGTTCTGGTACTAGACATAATCTTCCTCTGCTTTTCTATATTAATTTTATATTAGTGTATCCAATAATAATAGTACGTTTCTTTTTTCTTTTTTTAATTAATTTGGGCCTATCTATTGTCAAATAAATTTACATATAGCCCCCTCTCAACTTCTTTTTCTTTCTTTTTAGCCTATTATTTCGTAGAAAAATTTACACATAGCCCCATCATAATAATTTCTGACTTAGTCACTAAGTATGTTGTTATCAAGATTACCAAATATTTTAGTACCATTAGCCAAGAAGAGTTCTGACTGAATATGGTTTTTGTAATGGATTGCAATCCCATCAAGAGAAATGTAACTCGCTTGATTTATGTTCTTGAAGCTCGCCCCATGTATGAACCTGTTGAAGAAATTGAAAGTGTGGAATCCTTACAATTCAGTTTGACACCATCGAAGTTGCAACAGATAATTTTTCTGAGGCAAATAAGCTTGGACAGGGAGGATTTGGTCCTGTTTACAGGGTAATGATATGATTCTTTGTTTGAACAAGTCACAAGGATTATAAGTTAAAACCGATTGTGTGATTGATATCCTCGTTTAATCTTTTATGTTGTATTACAGGGAAGGCTTACCAATGGACAAGACATAGCTGTAAAAAGGTTGTCTAGGGATTCAGGTCAAGGAAATCAGGAATTTAAGAATGAGGTCTTACTAGTTGCCAAGCTTCAACACCGCAATCTAGTAAGGCTCCTTGGTTTCTGCTTGGAAGGAAATGAAAGGCTTCTTGTATATGAGTTTGTTCCAAACGCAAGTCTTGATCGCTTCATATTTGGTAACGTTGCCTTTCTCTGTTTTTTTTTTTTTTTTTTTTTTTACATAAACATAGAAAAGATATCTACTGACCTCTATGCTATTATGCATAATGTCTGAAGAGTACTCTGTAATTGCATATACATGCTTTACAGTTTTATTTGAATTTTGAACTTGCATGCACACAATATGTAGATCCCAGCAAGCGTGCAAATTTAGATTGGGAAAGGCGCTACAAAATTATAGGAGGCGTTGCTCGTGGGCTCCTTTACCTTCATGAAGATTCTCGTCTGAGAATTATCCACCGAGATCTAAAAGCTAGTAACATTTTGTTAGATGATGAACTGCACCCTAAGATTTCGGATTTTGGAATGGCGAGATTGTTTGTTGTTGATCAAACTCAAGGCAGTACGAGTAGAATTGTGGGAACCTAGTAAGTACATGTCAGACTTGGCTAAATCTTAGCATATATTCATCATGTTGAAAGTTGTCTTTTAAAAATAGGTTCTTTCTAATTAGTTACGTGTTTAACAAATATAGATTGCTAAGACTTTTTTTTTTTCCAGTGGATATATGGCTCCAGAGTATGCTATGCATGGACAATTTTCGGTGAAGTCCGATGTATTTAGTTTTGGTGTGTTACTCTTAGAAATAGTGAGTGGACAGAAGAATTATTGTTTCCGGCATGGAGAGCATGCAGAAGACCTTTTAAGCTATGTAAGTACAAGATTAGATCGAACTTAAGCCAAAATGTGACACCTTCAATAGAAGTTTAATCGAATCAAATTAATTTTATATCTAACATGTTTGCATCTAATATCGTTGCAGGCATGGAGAAGTTGGAGGGACGGAACAGCCTCAAATATCGTAGATCCCTTAGTGAGAGCTGGTTCAAGATCCGAAACAGTGAGATACATCCACATCGGACTGTTGTGTGTCCAAGAAAATGTGGCTCATAGACCAACCATGAATACCGTTGTTCTAATGCTAAATAGCAACTCTCTATCTCTCCCTGCACCCTCGCAACCAGCTTTCTTTGTGCACAGCAACATTGGATCCGATATGCCATTGGTGTCCAATTTTGGTTCAACGGTGACACAATCAGATCATTCCAAGAGCCATTCTGGTCAGGCATCCGTTAATGAGACATCAATCACTGAGCTCCATCCTCGCTAGTATAAATGTACTTAATATCTGGTCTATTTGCCCTCTTTTCTTTTCTTTTTACTCTTTTTTTTTTCCTATTACTTGTTTTTTCCTTGTTAACATTAGTATATAATGTAAAAGTGAAGGGATATCAGAGAATAGTTTTAATATACCGGTATTGTTATTGTGTGCATGGTGCACAAAGACTATGTTCAAACAATTTTTTCTATAGACTAATTATGTGCTCTAGAAGTACATATTTTCTGTTTTTTTTTTTTTAATAATCTATTAATTGAAAGGTGTGAGAGAACAAATAAGGGTGCTGGTTACTTAATTTTTGTTTAATATAATGCATTAGCATAGATAGTATGTGATTCGATGGATTGAAATGAAATAAATTGGGAAAATTGTCAATTATTTCATCGTGTTTAATGCATGGAAATTTTCGTTTTAATGAATGGGGTGGTATTCCAAATTGTCGTCACCAAGTATCCTAGAGGAGAGAGAGAAAAAAATATTAAAAGAAAAGAAAAAAAATTATTATTAAAAAAATATCTTAGAGAGAGAGAGAGACGACCAAAAGGAAACTAAGCAAAAACAGAACATGCATAAAAAATAAATAAAAGAAGCAACCCCAGAGGAAATTTTAAAACCATTTTCACTATGAGTTTTAAGTTTGTAACTGGATGACTCCTTGAGGTGAAAGTCAGGTAGTACGAGGATTAAGGATTTACCGATTGGGGCTCTTCTCGAGCTTGCCTACGTATCTGCCGGCCCATGATCAAGTCAACACTTTAGAATGAAGAAAACAAAGGGCAATTGAATCAATAGTTATATACACATAAAATTGTAGGAAAGAGAAGCTGTTGTTTGCAAGCTCTTTCTTTAGCATTATTTAGCATTTGAATCGCGCCCTTCCTAGTAAGAAATGACGTCGGAGCTCTCCTAAGTAACAGCAAGACTATTTGTTCCAATAATTTCTCCTAATCTCTAATGGTAAATCGTCACAAGAATTTGAACGACACTAATTTCCATATTTTTTTTTTTTTTAGCAAATTATACCTCATTTTAGTGTTTCGATTTTCAAAAGAGTCGTCGCTGTTAAATATGCTCCAAAGACATTCTTTTCACTTAGTCAAGTCAATGGACACCTTGCTGGGTAAAAGTTATGTAACTGTAGGGGATTACAAAGTTGGGTGCTAGAATAAGGTGTAACAAAGAAAGTATACAAAGTAGTAAATGACAACTTTATTTCCTTTTTTTTTTTTTTTTGGCTTGAAACTGTAGTGGATCATTGTGGCTTCATGAGATTATGATGAAAATATATAGGTTGAGATTGGTGTGATACGACTACGTTGTTTCAACAAAAGAGATTATCTCTACATAATCATAGTGCTCAAAAAATAAGAATAAAAAAGAGTGTCAAAAAACAATGACGTGCTTGACTTTGTTATTAGTTTATTAATTTAAAAAAAAAAATTTGCAAATTCTGCATTATGATGTACTTTTTTTAGATCCCCACTCACTGCCATTATCGCAGTTGACAAAGTAAAAGCAGAAACTTCCGCGTCGTACGGAGTGTAATAAATTGTTGTGATGGTCCAACTCCACGTAGAGAAATCACTCTCTCCTCTCCGGTTGTTTATCCATCCATCGTCAATATTTTTTCCTTTTTTTTTCTTTAATTTTTTTTGGCACTTTTTGCTTATGAAGTTCTGATAACAAGAATAAAACATATTTTCTTTATTATTCTTTATATAAGAGAAAATTAGGTGGAGAATCATGTTAAAGAATAAAAACATATTTTCTTTATTGTTCTTTTCTTATAAATTTGTCTATTACAATATTAAAGTTAATGATTTTAATATTATAAAATGATAAAATTATCAATTTTAAAATTATAATAAGCATAATATAAAAAAGTATTAAATTTATGATATTCTTACGTATGACCCTTTATAAAATAGATCAAGAGTGCACGTTAGGTACGGCAAGTGCAAAAAGGGTCCAGGGGTTCACGGGAATTATACGGATTCTTGAATATCCATTCTGTTTGACGTTTTCCACTCCTGTTCCAATCAAACCGACAAACTTTCAAAGATATCAATTAATTAGGAGTCCCTTCACAATCAATAATTTTATTTGCTATGTTTATTTTACGTATAATTTGAAAAATGGCAAAGCAACACCCAACTAATTACAGCTAAAAAGGTTTCACATAAGTATAAGAGTTGACGGCGAGAACCCGTCAACTCAGATTTAGTTTCATTACGAATTAATGGTGTCCATTTCCCACCAATAGACATATTGATTAACGGTGGCGGATTTTGGGGTTGCGAGTGGGGATTGTAGTCTCGATTAAAATTTTTTGTTATTCACTTTTTTACCGCAAAAACTTTATAATTTACAATTGGCTTCATTGAAATTAAAAAATTCTCATACAGTACTTACTTTGCTTTTACTAAGAATAATAAATTCTCATATAATTCCTATTAAAATCAATTCAATAAAAAAAAAAATTTGAAGTTTATACTTTTACACCTACACTAAAGTTGAAAATTCTCACCCAAACCCATTAAAATTTAAATTCTTACATTGTCCCCTCTAAAATTTATTTAATGTTAAAAAAAACATTAGTATATGCCTCACTGAAATGGATTTTTGAGTCCACCCGATTGACCAACTAATTTAACTTCTTTCAGCTAGGATACTTTCTTCTTCGGGAACACTGTTTTTCATCCTTTTCCACATCTTCATTCTCCTAATCAGCCAAGCCATTGCTCAGCTGCCAAACTTCCTGTGTAGCACAAAGGCAATTACACCGCGAATAGTATCTACCAGGCCAACCTCAACCACCTCCTGTCAATCCTTCCCTCCCAAGACGGCAACGGCTACGGCTTTTTACAATCATTCATACGGTAATTCCTCAAACATTCGGGTTGTGCAGAGGAGATGTTAAGCCCGACGTTTGCAGCAGTTGCCTCAACGACGCCACGTGGCGTCTCACACAGGTTTGCCCCAATCAGAAGGAGGCAGTCGGATGGTACGATTTATGCATGTTGCGCTACTCCAACCGCTCCATGCTTGGCGTCTCGGAGACTGATCAAACATTCTATATGTGGAACGTCCAAAATGTGTCCTCTAATGTGGAGGAATTTACCAAAGACCTCCGGAGTTTATTGAACAGCCTAAAACCCAAGCAGCAGCCAGCGGTTCTCTTCGTAAATTCGCTACAAGGAATACTACGGCACCAGACTTTCAAACCTTATATGCACTAGTGCAGTGCACTCCAGACTTGTCGCAGCAAGGCTGTAACAATTGCTTGGAATACACGTTTGGGATTTTGCCACAATTAGGTGATTTGAAGAAAGGGGGAAGAGTCATCAGTACCAATTGTAACTTCAGGTATGAGATTTATCTCTTCTATGAAGCAACAGCCGACGCACCACTTGCTTTGTCTCCACCATCACTGGCGCCAACCTTGTCTCCTCCATCTCCGCCGTCCCCGAAAAGTACCACCACTACAGGAGGTAGTGTTATATGTTATATACTACATATCATTTTAGCTCCTGTAATTAAGGATTCGATCTGAGCAGATTGCTTTGGATTTTGTAGAAAAAGAGAGTAATACATCACTAACTATTGTCATTATTGCTGTTGTTTCATGTTCTGTTGTAGCTCTGGTACTATTCATCTCCGTCTGCGCGTTTTTAAGAATAAAGAGGGCAAAGCGAAGGGATCAAAGTAAGTTTAGAGCATATTATATACTTAGTTTGTGTCCTTCATCACAGAATAGGTTCAATATAATCTGTTCTGCTTCTAGACATAATCTGCCTCTGCTTTTCTGTATTTCTTTAATTTTTTATAATTTGCGCCTGTCTATTATTGTATAAATTTACATGTGGCCTCCTCCAAGCCCCTCGTCAACTTCTTTTAAGCTATGTAAGTACTAGATTAGATCGCAATTAAGCCAAAAATGCGACACTGTCATAGAAGTCTAATCGAATCAAAATAATTTTATATCTAGCACGTTCACATCTAATATCATTGCAGGCATGGAGAAATTGGAGGGCGGGGACAGCCTCAAATATCATAGATCCCTTAGTGAGAGCTGGTTCAAGATCCGAAACAATGAGATACATCCACATTGGACTGTTGTGTGTCCAAGAAAATGTGGCTCATAGACCAACCATGAATACCGTTGTTTTAATGCTAAATAGCAACTCTCTATATCTCCCTGTGCCCCTCGCAACCAGCTTTCTTTGTGCATAGCGACACTGGATCGGATATGCCAATGGCGTCCGATTTTGGTTCAATGTTGACAAAATCAGATCATTCCAATAGCTATTCTGGTCAGGCATCTGTTAATGAGACATCAATCACTGAGCTCCATCCTCGCTAGTGTGAATGTACTTAATATCTGGCCTGTTTTCCCTCTTTTCTTTTCTTTTACTCTTTTTTTTTTTTTTTTTTTTCTGTTACTTGTTTTTTCCTTATTAACTGTATTATATAATGTAAAAGTGAAGGGATATCAGAGAACAGCTTTTTCTTTTTTATACCAGTATTTTTTTTTATTTTTTTTGTGTGCAGTGTGCACAGAGACTATGTTCAAACAATTTTTTCTATAGATTAATTATGTGCTCTAGAAGTATATGTTTTCTGTTTTTTTTTTTTAATATTCTATTATTTGAAAAGGAGTGAGAAGAACAATTAATGGTGCTACCTAATTCTCCTTACTTTTATTACTACTAATTTTTGCACTCTTTAATGTGATCTTGTTTAAACTAGTAACCTAGCTGGTTACCGTATTTTTGCTTTAATATAATGCGTTAACATAGCATTTGATTCGATGGAGTGAAATGAAATAAATAGGGAAAATGGTCAACCATTTCATCGTGTTTAAATACATGGAAAATTTCGTTCTAATGAATGGGGTGGTTTTCCAAATTGTCGTCACCAGGTCGCATGGGAGTGATGCCAATTCAAATCTATAATTTTTTTTTTTTTTTTTTTTTGGGTTCAACGGGTCATTCCAAATTGTGATTCTTCTGAAACACCTCTCTCATCCTTTATTCCCACCAAACTCTGTTTGAATTACGAGAGTGAGAGAAGATAAATTATTTAAATATTTTGTTTATATATAGTGTATAGATTATTTAAGCCTTTTTGTCACGGACAAAAATTATTATGTTTCTAAAAGGATCTTTTATCCACATTATGACTTGGATGATCAAGAAAGTAATGTGTTTAATACCCTGTTTTGTTGTAGTGCATCCCAAGTAAAAAGAGAGAGACATGAAAAATTAATGTTTTAATATTTTTGGAAGAATATAATATATATCAGCAAATAATTGTATATTTATCTAATTTAGTGGAAAATTATTTTAAAATACTGATAAACAACTGTTAATCACCCATAAAACAAAACTTAGAATGGAACCTCTTCAAGGATTTTATGTGATTTGTATTAGTATTAATTTATCAAGGACAGTGCGATTTATCGTCTAAACAATACTAATCTCTTTATATTATATTTTCCATTTGTAGTTTGTTGTAATAAAGTTCTTTTAGCCCCTGTAATCCTTTGTTTTTTTATTCAGTGTCGTTTTTCTGCGTTTCATCTTTATTGTCGTTTGTACTCTTGTCGTTTTATCATTAGTGTCGTTTCGCTGTTTATTTTCATCAATTTGTTTATTCTCGACTTTTCTTGATTTCCTGTAGTTTAATTTGTTGACAGAGTGGACCAGGAACAGTGGAGCAGCGGGTGCGTTCCGAAGACTCCCTTGGAATTCGGCGGCGGCGATGATGTGGGGTTCAAGAGGTTGTCTCGGTTGAAGCTGCCGTACGGAAAGAAGTTTGCCATGAACCGGACGGTGGAGAGATGAACTGTTCGTACGTATATATAGTGTCAAATAATTATATATATAATACCAATGTCGTAGTCTTTCATTTTTGCTGTCATTCTTCATGTGACAATTATTTCCTTAATTCTTGTCGTTTGTTAATTTCACCGTCGTTTTACTCATTGTTGTAGTTTTCTGTTTGCTATTATTTCTCATTTTGACTGTCGTTTCTCTTTATTATATTTTTCCTCCTATTTGTCAGCGTTTTTGCTTTTGTTGTCCAAAACCTTAATACTATCTTTTACTAATTCTCTATTAGTTCATAACTTTATTGTCGTCTTTTCCATTATTGTGATTCTAGTCGTGTCGTTCTAGTTTGCTATGGTTTTGTGATTATAGTCGTTTTTTCAATTCTTTGTCGTTCAACTAGTCATACGAGATACACTCACGTTGCTTTGTTGTGTGTCCAAGAAAACGTAGCCGATAGACCGACCACGAATACTGTGGTTCTTATGTTAAACAGCAACTCTCTGTCTTTTCCAGTGCCCTCACAACCAGCTTTTCTTTAATGCATAGCAGCATTGGCTCAGATTTTGTAACACTATTAGGTCAATAATAGAATTACTCGTATAATTAGTCTAAAAGGCGTTACTTCAGCTGAATTTATCTTAACTTAAATAACAACAATTAAACACAATGGAAATAAATTTATACAATCTGTAAATATTACAAAATCAATCTACAGATTAATAGCTTAATAAACTAGTCATGGAATCTCAAAGCTTTTTGCTCAATCAAACTCTTAATTCGGATTGATTACTTGTCTGCATCACAAGAACTATAATGAACCAACGATCAGTAAGTAAAAACATATACATGAATGCAATCGTGAACGAATCCTCATATTTCCATTGCATTCATTTCAGTCACTTTGAAACGTGCATTATAAATCAAATCCATCATAGACCTCGTCAAATATAAAATCTGATTTAGTACTTGTAACACCCCTAAAATTTAGAGCTTCTTTTTTTTTTTTCAACTTTTGATTTTAAGTAAAGAATACGAAGGCATGTGAAAAAAAAAAATAATTAAAAAACAAGGTTGACAGAGGATTGAAAACTAGTGAACGGAATATTTTTATATAATTATTTAAGGTCTTATATACGTATTACATACATGTGTATGTTGTTCACATAAAAAAGAAAAGAAAAAGAAAAGACCACGTGTTAAATAAGTAGCCTGCATGCATATACGCTAGTTTAAATCTTTACACGTAGTAAAGTTTCTCTCGACGGATATATCTTTTCCACTACATAAATATAACTTTTCCACAAAAAAAAAAAAAAAAAAAAAAAAAAAAAAGAAGGGTTCCTTTCATTCTCTTATATGTAGCATCCTTCGGAGTAGAGTGTGTGTGTGTGTTGTGTGTGTGTGTAATTCCCACGTTCTAATAAATTCTGAGAGTTTTAGAATTCAGATTTCACAGACAATACAAGTGTCAAATAATTATATATATAATACCAATGTCGTAGTCTTTCATTTTTGCTGTCATTCTTCATGTGACAATTATTTCCTTAATTCTTGTCGTTTGTTAATTTCACCGTCGTTTTACTCATTTGTTGTAGTTTTCTGTTTGCTATTATTTCTCATTTTGACTGTCGTTTCTCTTTATTATATTTTTCCTCCTATTTGTCAGCGTTTTTGCTTTTGTTGTCCAAAACCTTAATACTATCTTTTACTAATTCTCTATTAGTTCATAACTTTATTGTCGTCTTTTCCATTATTGTGATTCTAGTCGTGTCGTTCTAGTTTGCTGTGGTTTTGTGATTATAGTCGTTTTTTTCAATTCTTTGTCGTTCAACTAGTCATACGAGATACACTCACGTTGCTTTGTTGTGTGTCCAAGAAAACGTAGCCGATAGACCGACCACGAATACTGTCGTTCTTATGTTAAACAGCAACTCTCTGTCTTTTCCAGTGCCCTCACAACCAGCTTTTCTTTAATGCATAGCAGCATTGGCTCAGATTTTGTAACACTATTAGGTCAGTAATAGAATTACTCGTATAATTAGTCTAAAAGGCGTTACTTCAGCTGAATTTATCTTAACTTATATAACAACAATTAAACACAATGGAAATAAATTTATACAATCTGTAAATATTACAAAATCAATCTACAGATTAATAGCTTAATAAACTAGTCATGGAATCTCAAAGCTTTTTGCTCAATCAACTCTTAATTCGGATTGATTACTTGTCTGCATCACAAGAACTATAATGAACCACCGATCAGTAAGTAAAAACATATACGTGAATGCTATCATGAACGAATCCTCATATTTCCATTGCATTCATTTCAGTCACTTTGAAACGTGCATTATAATCAAATCCATCGTAGACCTCGTAAAGTATAAAATCTGATTTGGTACTTGTAACCCCCCTAAAATTTAGAGCTTCTTTTTTTTTCAACTTTTGATTTCAAGTAAAGAATACGAAGGCATGTGATAAAAAAATAATTTAAAAAAAAGGTTGACAGAGGATTGAAAACTAGTGAACGGAATATTTTTATATAATTATTTAAGGTCTTATATACGTATTATAAACATGTGTATGTAGTTCACATAAAAAAGAAAAAGAAAAAGAAAAGACCACGTGTTAAATAATTAGCCTGCATGCATATACGCTAGTTTAAATCTTTACACGTAGTAAAGTTTCTCTCGACGGATATATCTTTTCCACTACATAAATATAACTTTTCCACACACAAAAAAAAAAAAGGGGTTCCTTTCATTCTCTTATATGTAGCATCCTTCGGAAGAGTGTGTGTGTGTGTGTGTGTGTGTGTAATTTCCACGTTCTAATAAATTCTGAGAGTTTTAGAATTCAGATTTCACAGACAATACAAGTGTTGTCATATCAAAGGTAATATGCTTTCATGAACCTTCAGTTATGTACTTATGCGTACGGAATTACTAGTATTTCTTGTTTGATTTAAGAAAATATAAAACACCCTTTATTTGTGTAATAGTTTAGTTATTGGTTCAACCGTAATATTATGAATGAATTCAAGCTTTTTCTTGTAAGACTAGTGTATATGCTTACAATTGATGAGAATTTAATCTTGTAAACAAGTATGACTATATATAGCCAGTGTTTAGTTTGTTTTCCCTTGCAGGTAAAACGTAAGATTTTAGTGGGAAAATATTTTTACATTGATTTAGTTAATTAGTCCCTTAATGAGCTGTTCCAACTTAAGCTAGTAAAATGTTTGTATATAATCCCCACAGATATCAGTGCTTATAATGTTTGTATATAATCCCCACAGAAATCACCAATACTGTAACCGTCATACACAGATTTTAGTAGTATTTATATAATTCTCAATATATGTATACATGTACATCAAGATTGTGTTCGTGGTTCTTAATACAATAGGAGAGAATACGAAGATTATTATCTCGAAGATTATTATTTCAAGTCGAAGTAAGTATATTCTTCAACAGTATCACAGATAAAAAGAGTAATATGTTTTTTGCATTTATGTTTCTTATTTATATCTATTCTATGTTTATGATCAAAGGATACGTTTCAGGGTGTATCGATTTGTGCATGTGAATATTCATGATATTGATTCACGAGTATGTTTACGAATGGAAAAGTTATTATACTCCATATATGTTTCTATTTTATTGAGGATAATATATACACATGTATACACCACCGACATTAACCGTATAGCTATCCGAACAAACAGTAAGCTAGCTGTTAGTGTTAGCATCTTGAGGTATAGGACAAGTGGACATAAAGGTGAAACTTCTACCTCTAGTCTCTCTCTTTTTTTTTTTTTAATAAATAATTTAACGTCTAGGTCAAAAGAAACAAATTTGTCGACATTACAAATATGTAGTGTAATTTTAATTCTACGTACTAAAACTCATGGTCGATATTCTATGTAACTTGGCCCAAAAATTAAACTTATTATTTAAATCTTTATATGCTAAGCTAGAAGCTCAAAATTAGGGGTGCCACCGATCTCAATTCAAGGGGGTTGGCCGAATCGGACCATTCGAAAAGTGTCTCTATTCAAGCATCTGCAAATGAAGACTCAATCTCCGAATTCTACCCTCCCTAGTTACTTGTACGTATAACGTGGTTATTGTTGATTTATACTTAATGTCTAGCCAATTTGCCCTCTTTTCATTTCAATTTTTTCTATGCTAATTTGTCCCCTATCCCCATGTTAATGTTGATATATACACATAAGCCATTTTTCATATTTTATTGAAAAAATTTTATTAAAAGGAAAAGAAAAATATCTTAAATGCCAGAGAGAGAGAGAGAGAGAGAAACGACCAGAAGGAAACTAAGCAAAAAAAAAAAAAAAACACTAAAGAAGCAACCCAAGAGGAAATTCTAAAACCATTTTCACTATGAGTATTAAGTTTGTAACTACATGACTTCTTGAGGTGGAAGGCAGGTAGTACTACGAGGATTAGGGATTTGCCGATTGGGGCTCTTATCGAGCTTGCCTACGTATCTGCCGTGCCATGATCAACTCAACACTTTAGAATGAAGAAAACAAAGGCCAATTGAATCAATAGTTATATATACACAAAAATGTAGGAAGAGAAGCTGTCGTTTGCAAAGCTCTTTCTTTAGCATTATTTAGCATTAGAATCGCGCCCTTCCTAGTAAGAAGTGCCGGAGCTCGCCTGAGTAACACCAAGACTATTTGTTCCAACAATTTCTCCTAATATCTAACGGTAAATTGTCACAAGAATTTGAACGACACTAATTTCCATAATTTTTTTTTAGCAAATTATAACTCATTTTAGTGTTTTGATTTTCAAAAGAGTCGTCGTCTGCTAAATATGCTTCAAAGACATTCTTTAACTATAGGGGACTACAAAGTTGGGAGCTAGAATAAGGTGTAACAAAGAAAGTACAAAGTAGTAAATGACAACTTTATTTCCCTTTTATTTTTTTTATTTTTTTATTTTTTTGGGCTTGAAACTATAGAGGATCATAAGGCTAGCAATTCATGTTCGCGGGCCGAGTTCAGACCAGCGCAATTACTGAACAATACGATAAGCATGAACACAAACATGACTTGATTAATAAACAGACCAAGAACCTAAACCCGAACATGAACCGCTTAATAAACAGATAGCACGACATGACACATGAACATGATTATTTAACAGATCACAATGGGTTGGCACGAAAACAAACTCGTTTATGACCCATTTAACATGAAAAATCCGTTTACGGCTCATTTAAAATGAAATTGGTTTCTGACCCATTTAACATGAAAATTTTGGATAAAAAATCACTTAAAATTTTGAATTTACTAGCACAAGAAACATATCAAATTCATATAAAATATAAAATTAACAACTAGAATTATCAAATATCCATAATGATTAAGATAAACATACTGTTATTTTTCTGACGGAGTTAAAGTTCACATTTTTCTGAGGGAGCTAGGAAAGGGTGTGTGGTTGATGAGGAGATGAGAAGAAAAGAATTAGGGTTAGGCTTTTTATATGCTATTATTTTTAGGTTTTTCTTTTTTTTAATATATTGAGCAATTATATATATGTAGGTTCTAAATCGATCAGGTCATGTTAGCCCATTTACAACCCATTTACATAAATGGGTTAACCAAGTTAGCATGTTTCTAACCCGCTTATTTTCTTATTAAACATGTCGACTCAATTATTAAACATGCAGTTCAAACCCATTTATTTCGCGTCGTTCTTGTGTCATGTCACCGTATCGTGTCCAAAGTTGCCGGCCTTAGTGGATCATTGTGGCTCCATGAGATTATGATGAAAACATATAGATTAAGATTGGTGTGATACGACTATCTTGTTTCAACAAAAGAGATTACCTTTACATAATCATAGCCTTTGTTTTGGGTTTTGGTTTAAATTCAATTAAACTGTACTTTTTTATCTCAGTTTTTATCTTTTTTTTGAACCGTCAACAAAATTTATAATTAGTTTTTGAAAAGTCAATCAACTCTAACTTAAAATTTTCATCTACAACTACCAAATCAAACGCAAGCATAGTGTTCAAAAAATAATAACAAAAAAGAGTGTCAAAAAACAATGACGTGCGTGACTTTAATTTGTTATTGGTCTATATTTTTTTTTCTGTTTTAAATACTTTTTGGGTTCGAAAGAAAAGAAACACACTGAAACCACAATTTTTTTTCCACCCACATTTTTCGAGTTTGAAACATGAGAAAGGAAACCGCAATGATGTTCCTCCTTTCTTTCCTTGCATTTTGATTCAAAATTTTATTCCACAAACTCCAGGTTCCATATATATAGAATTTTAATGTTGCGAAGTAAGACTTTTTGGCCTTCCAAGCTCGCTACTCCAATAATGTTTTTGGTTTTCCAGTCCTGTCCCAATCCAACCTTTCTTCAAATTTTGGAGAGATCTAGCTACTTTCAACTAGGCTTGACAAAAGAAAGTTCCAAGAAACTAATCGGTGATGCAAATTATTAAATCAAAACCCCAATTCTACTCTATGTCTTAATGGTTGCAATTGCATTAAATATAAAGAAAGAAGAAATTGAACCCATTGCCAATACTTTCCACATCTGTCTCAAAAATCAACCTACTTTCAAATTTCCCACCCTTTGATCCCAAAACTTAACCGTGTTTACCTGATCAACGACTGTTTATACTTTCCCAGACAGCTTTGCCGCAATAAGCAAGAGGCAATTGGATGGTGCGAAAACTATACGCTACGCTACTCATGACTTAATTCCCAAATATAATAAATGTGGAATATCCGGAATATATCACCTCCCAAGGTTTGATGACTTTGCTAAATGATGCACACACTCCAGAGACTTTACATAATTACAGTCTCAATTTTTTTTCCGCATGTTATGGCATAAAGAATTCAACTCATATCCTTGTTTATTTGTACCATTTTCACGTCCCTTTAATAATGTTATCATTTTCATTAATTAAAAAAAAAAAAAAAAGATTTTGCAAATTCTGCGATATGATGTTTTTAGAGTCTCACTCACTGCATTATCGCAGTTGACAGAGTAAAAACAGAAACTTCCGCGTTTTACGGAGTGTAATGAATTGTTGTGGTGGTCCAACTCCTCGTAGAGAAATCACTATCTCCTCTCCGGTTGTTTACCCATCCATCGTCAATATTTTTTCTTCTTTTTTTTTTCCTTTGTTTTTTTTTATTTGGGCACTTTTTGCTTATGAAGCTCTGATTACAAAGAATAAAAACATATTTTTATTTATTGTTCTTCTATATAAGAGAGAATTAGGTGAAGAGTTATATTTTAAATACCTCCTTATAAATTTATCCACTACAATATTAAAGTTAATGATTTTAATGTTATAAAATGATAAAATTATCAATTTTAATATGATGTCGAGCATATAATATAAAGAGGTGTTAAATTTATGATATTCTTGCATATAACCCTTTGCATAATAGATCAAGAGTGCGCATTGGGTACGGCAAGTGCAACACAGGAATTATACGTATTCTTGAATATCCATTCTGTTTGACGTTTTCCACTCCTGTTCCAATCAAACCTACAAACTTTCAAAGATATCAATTAATTAGGAGTCCCATCACAATCTATAATATTATTTGCTATGGTTTGTTTTTACATATAATTTGAAAAATGGCAAAGCAACACCCAACTAATTACAAGCCGCTGTCGGATGTCACATAGTCTCCTTTGTGGAAAAGATTGTTGTGTAACAATTAAAAAATATACCAAGAAATTATAGAAAATATTATAAATCTCCATGTCTCCATTAAATTATAGAAAATATTATAAATAGCCACGTTTCCATGATTGCTCCATAAATTCCAAATCAATGCCAATATTTTCATTCCACATGTCCCTAAAGTTTGATTTCGTCAAAGAGCTGCTCATTTCCCCCCAGTAGAGATATTGATTAACCAATTTATTTTTTTCAGCTAACATATTTCCCAAGTTGGCTACGCTTTAAAAGAACTTCAACCACCCAAAACTAGGCGAATATCACCACCAAATTACCCATGGCAAGGATACTTTCTTCTTCAGGAACACTATCAAAACTAAAGGGATAAAGAGAGAGAAACCTAATTTCATAGAGATTTTTCATCTCTAATCAATTTCTTTGAAGAAAATCATCATGGATCAATATGTTCTCTCCTAATTATTGTATTGTGAAAATCATCTTGTTCAAGATCATGCGTAGGTTTATGCAAAAATAGGATTTGGTTTGCAAAATTAAGAAAACCTAACATTTCTATCCAAATTCCGTGATTTTAGGTATTTTACCCGACTGCTCTTTACCTCCTCTATTACAAGGATCAGCGGCGTCCAAGCTGTGATCTGATGTTCACATGTTCTCCACTGTGAAAAACATAATAGTAACAATAAGAAAATACCAAGAAATTAGTACAGGGTGGATAATATTTTAGATCTCCATGTTCCCAAGATTTCTGAATAAAATGCCATCCACGCGTCTCTAAAATTTGATTTGATTAAAGAGCTGTCCATTTCCCACCAATAGACATATTGATTAATGGTGATGGATTTAGGGGTTGCAAGTGGGGATTAAAGTCTCTATTGAAATTTTTGTTATTTTATTTTTATCTTAAAAACTTTATAATTTTTATAATTTGCCACGCTGAAATTTAAAAATTATCATACAGTCTTTACTTTGCCTTTACTAAAAATAAAAAATTCACACATAATCCCTATTAAAATCAATTCTAAAAAAAATGAAATTTATACTTGTACCGTTTTGCCCACATTAAAGTTGAAAATTCTCACATAAACCTACTAGATTTAAAAATTCTCACAGTGTCCCTGTAAAATTTATTTAATGTTAAAAAAAATTTGATATATATCTTACTAAAATAGATTTCTGACTCCGTCCCGATTGACCAACTAATTTAACTTTTTTCAGCTAAATATTCCTGAGTTGGCTACGCTTTAAAAGATCTACAAAGCCCCAAAAAAAGGCGAAAATCTTCATCAAATAACCAATGGCAAGGATACTTTCTCCTTCGGGAACACTGTTTTTCATCCTTTTCCACATCTTCATCCTCCTAATCAGCCAAGCCGTTGCTCAGCTGCCAGACTTCGTGTATAGCGTTTGTCTCAACGACAAAGGCAATTACACCGCCAACAGTATCTACCAGTCCAACCTCAACCACCTCCTGTCAATCCTTCCCCCCCAAGAAGGCAACGGCTACGGCTTTTACAATCATTCATACGGGAATTCCTCCTACAGAGTTTACGCAATCGGGCTGTGCAGAGGAGATGTTAAGCCGGATGTTTGCAGCAGTTGCCTCAACAACGCCACGCAGCATCTCGTACAGGTTTGCCCCAATCAGAAGGAGGCAGTCGGATGGTACGATTTCTGCATGTTGCGCTACTCCAACCGCTTCATGCTTGGCGTCGTGGAGACTGATCAAACAGTCTATGGGTGGAACGACCAAAATGTGTCCTCTAATGTGGAGGAATTTACCAAAGACCTCCGGAGTTTATTGGACGGCCTAAACAACCAAGCAGCAGCCGGCGGTTCCCTTAATAAATTCGCTACAGGGAATACTATGGCACCAGACTTTCAAACCTTATATGCACTAGTGCAGTGCACGCCAGACTTGTCGCAGCAAGGCTGTAACAAATGCTTGTATGACACGTATGGGATTTTGCCAAAATTAGGTTATGTGAGGAAAGGGGGAAGAGCCGTCGGTACCAATTGTTACTTCAGGTATGAGATTTATCTCTTCTATGAAGCAACAGCCGACGCACCACTTGCTTTGTCATCACCGTCACTGGCGCCAACCTTGTCTCCTCCATCTCCGCCGTCCACGAAAAGTACCACCACTACAGGAGGTAGTGTTATATGTTATATACTACGTATCATTTTAGCTCCTATAATTAAGTATTCGATCTGAGCAGATTCTTTTGGATTTTGTAGGAAAAGAGAGTAATACAGCTCGAACTATTGTCAATATTGCTGTTGTTTCAAGTTCTGTTGTTGCTCTGGTACTATTCATCTGCATCTGCGCGTTTTTAAAAAAAACAAGGGCAAAGCGAAGGGATCAAAGTAAGTTTAGATCATATTATATACTTAGTTTGTGTCCTTCATCACAGAATATGTTCAATATAATCTGTTCTGCTTCTAGACATAATCTGCCTCTGGTTTTCTGTATTCTTTTAATTTTTTATAATTTGGGCCTATCTTTTATTGTATAAATTAATATGTGGCCTCCTCCAAGCCCCCTCTCAACTTCTTTTTCTTTCTTTTTAACCTATTAATTTTGTAGAAAAATTTACATATAGCCCTATCACAAGAATTTCTGACTCTTTCACTGAGTACGTTGTTATCAAGATTACCAAATATTTTAGTACCGTTAGCCAAGAAGATTTTTTTACAGAATATGGCTTTTGAAATGGAAAACAATCCCATCTTGAGAGATGTAACTCACTTGATTTATGTTCTTGAAGCTCGCCCCTTGTACGAACCTGTTGAAGAAATTGAAAGTCCGGAATCCTTACAATACAGTTTTGACACCATCAAAGTTGCAACAGATAATTTTTCTGAGGCAAATAAGCTGGGACAGGGCGGATTTGGTCCTGTTTACAGGGTAACGATACGATTCTTTGTTTGAACGAGTCAAAAGTATTATACTTAAAAACCGATTGTGTGAAATTGGTAATTCTTTTCATTTTTTTGTTTTGTATTTCAGGGAAGGCTTTCCAATGGACAAGACATAGCTGTAAAAAGGTTGTCTAGGAATTCAGGTCAAGGAAATCAGGAATTTACGAATGAGGTCTTACTAGTTGCCAAGCTTCAACACCGCAATCTAGTAAGGCTCCTCGGTTTCTGCTTGGAAGGAAATGAAAGGCTTCTCGTATATGAGTTTGTTCCAAACGCAAGTCTTGATCACTTCATATTTGGTATGGTTGCCTTTCTCTGCTTTTGCTCTTGCACATAAACATAGAAAAAATATCTATTGACCTCTATGCAATTATGTTTCATGTCCGAAGAGAACTCTATAATTACATATACCAGTTTTAATTAAGTCATCTACTGGTATGAATATGATATGTAGATCCAAGCAAGCGTACAAATTTAGATTGGAAGAGGCGCTATAAAATTATAGGAGGCATTGCTCGAGGGCTCCTTTACCTTCACGAAGATTCTCGTCTAAGAATTATCCACCGAGATCTAAAAGCTAGCAACATTTTGTTAAATGAAGAACTGCGTCCGATGATTTCGGATTTTGGAATGGCAAGGTTGGTTGCTGTTGATCAAACTGAAGGCAATACGAGTAGAATTGTGGGAACCTAGTAAGTCAACCTTGGCCAAATCTTAGTCTATCTTCCTGATGTTGAGTTGTTTGGAAAAATACATTCCTTCTAATTAGTTCCGTGTATGACAAATACAATTACTGAAACTTCTTCTTCTTCTTTTTTTTTACAGTGGATATATGGCTCCAGAGTACGCTATGCATGGGCAATTTTCGGTCAAGTCTGATGTATTTAGTTTTGGTGTGTTACTCTTAGAAATGTTGAGCGGACAGAAAAATATTTGTTTCCGCCGTGGAGAGCATGTAGAAGACCTTTTAAGCTATGTAAGTACTAGATTAGATCACAATTAAGCCAAAAATGCGACACTATCTTAGAAGTCTAATCGAATCAAAATAATTTTATATCTAACACGTTCGCATCTAATATCGTTGCAGGCATGGAGAAACTGGAGGGCGGGGACAGCCTCAAATATAATAGATCCCTTAGTGAGAGCTGGTTCAAGATCCGAAGCAATGAGATATATCCACATTGGACTGTTGTGTGTCCAAGAAAATGTGGCTCATAGACCAACCATGATTACCGTTGTTCTAATGCTAAATAGCAACTCTCTATCTCTCCCTGTGCCCTCACAACCAGCTTTCTTTGTGCATAGCAACACCGGATCGCATATGCCAATTGCGTCCGATTTTGGTTCAATGTTGACAAAATCAGATCATTCCAAGAGCTATTCTGTTAATGAGATATCAATCACTGAGCTCCAACCTCGCTAGTGTGAATGTACTTAATATCTGGCCTACTTTCCCTCTTTTCTTTTCTTTTACTCTTTTTTTTTCTTCTGTTACGTGTTTTTTTCCTTATTAACGGTATTATATAATGTAAAAGTGAAGGGATATCAGAGAACAGCGTTTTCTTTTTTATACCAGTCTTGTTTTTGTGTGCATTGTGCAGTGTGCACAAAGACTATGTTCAAACAATTTTTTCTACAGATTAATTATGTGCTCTAGAAGTTAATATTTTCTGTTTTTTTTTTTTTTTAATGTTCTATTATTTGAAAAGGAGTGAGAAGAACAATTAATGGTGCTACCTAATTCTTCTAACTTTTATTATTACCTATTTTTGCACTCTTTATTGTGATCTTGTTTAAACTATTAACCTAGCTGGTTACCGTATTTTTGTTTTAATATATTGCATTAACATAGTATGTGATTCGATGGACTGAAATGAAATAAATAGGGAAAATGGTCAACCATTTCATCGTGTTTAATAAATACATGGAAATTTTCGTTCTAATGAATGGGGTGGTTTTCCAAATTGTCGTCACCAAGTAGTATGGGAGTGATGCCAATTCAAATCTATAATTTTTTTTTTTTTTTTTTGAATGGGTCTTTTCAAATTGTGATCCTTCTGAAACACCTTTCTCATCCTTTATTCCCACCAAACTTTGTTTGAATTACGAGAGTGAGAGTAGATAAATTATTTAAATATTTTGTTTATATATGGTGTATAGATTATTTAAGCCTTTTGTCACGGACAAAAATTTTTATGTTTCTAAAAGGATCTTTTATCCACATTATGACTTGGATGATCTTGAAAGTAATGAGTTTAATACTCTGTTTTGTTGTAGTGCGTCCCAAGTAAAAAATAGAGAGACACGAAAAATTAATGTTTTAATATTTATGGAAGAATCTAATATATATAATTGTATAATTTATCTAATTTAGGGGAAAATTATTTTAAAATACTGACAAACACTTATTAATCAAACAAACACAAAATTTAGAATGGAACTTCTTCAAGGATTTTATATGATTTGTATTAGTATTAATATATCAAGGACAGTGCGATTTCTCATCTAAACAATACTATTCTATTTATATTGTGTTTTCCATTTGTAGTTTGTTGTAATAAAGTTCTTTTAGCCTCTGTAATCCTTTGTTTTTTTATTCAATGTCGTTTTTCTACGTTTCATCTTTATTGTCGTTTGTATTCTAGTCGTTTTATCATTAGTGCCGTTAGCTGTTTATTTTCATCAATTTGTTTATTCTAGACTTTTCTTGATTTCCTGTCGTTCAATTTGTTGAGAGAGTGGGCCAGGAGCAGTGGAGCAGCGGGTGAGTTCCGACGACGCCCTTGTAATGCGGCGGCGGCGGCGGAGATGAAGTGGGGTTCAAGAGGTTGTCTCGGTTGAAGCTGCCGTACGGTAAGAAGTTTGCGATGAACCGGTCGGTGGAGAGATGAACTGTTCATACGTATATATAGTGTCAAATAATTATATATATAATCTCAATGTCGTAGTTTTTCATTTTTGCTGTCATTCTTCACGTGACAATCATTTACTTAATTCCTGTCCTTTGTTAATTTCACCGCCTTTTTACTCATTTGTTGTAGTTTTCTGTTTGCTATTGTTTCTCATTTGGCTGTCGTTTCTCTTTCAAGGGGGTTGGCCGAATCAGATCATTCAAAAAGTGTCTCTTTCCAAGCATCTTTGAGTTTTAAATTTGTAATTAGATGAATCCCTGAGGTGAAAGTCGGGTAGTAAGAGGATTAGGACTGAAGAGACTAGTGCTGGTCTTGCTAACAATGACTTTCTTGTGGGTGGTATGCGATGGTTGGTGAGGGAGTTCAATTAGTATCCTTTCATGAAGCAAGTCAGTTAGTTGAAAGAAAGAAAAGTGCTAGGGATTTGCCGATTGAGGCTCTTGTCAGCTTGCATACGCATCTGTCGCACTTGGCCATGATCAAGTCAGCACTTTAGAATGAAGAAGACAAAGAGCAATTGACTCGATAGTTATATCCACGCACATAGAACTGGAAGAGAAGCTTTTATTTGCAAGTTATTTCTTTAGAATTATTTAGCATTAGAATCGCGCCCTTCCACTGACGGAACTCTCCTAAGTAATAACAAGACTATCTGTTCAATAATTTCTCATATATAATATCTAATTCTGGTAATTTCTAAGTAATTACTTACTGGAAAAAAATGTGTAAACACTTAGAGGTTCACTTCTAGATCCACTTGATTTCTTCTCTTGAAGTCCCTTGCGGTCAATCTGCCAGTGGATTTGCATGTGTTTCTTAGCTTATGTATACCTAAAATTATGGTAATTTGTCCCAAGAAACACTTTCCATGTTTTCCTTAGCAATTATACTCCATTTTAGTGTTTCGATTTTCAGACGGGTCGTAGTCAAGACAATGGACACCTTGCTGGGTAAAAGTTATATATAACTGTAGGGGACTACAAAGCTGGGAGCTAGAATAAGGTGTAACAAATAAAGTACAAAGTAGTAATGACAACTTTATTTCCTCCTGTTTTGTTTTTTTTTTTTTTTTTTTTTGGCTTGAAACTGTAGTCGAAATTGTGGCTTCATGAAGATATGTTGAAAACATATAGATCGAGATTTTGTGATACTACTACGTTGTTCCAACAAAAGAGAATATCTTTACATTATCATATAGTGTTCAAAAAATAATAATAATAATAAAAAAGAAAATGTCAAAAAATAAATGACGTGCTTGACTTTGTTATTAGTCTTTCATTAAATTTTTTTTTAAATACTTTTTGATTCGAAAGAAAAGAAACTCGCTGAAACCACAAATTTTTTCCACCACATTTTCCGAGTTTGAAAAATAATAATAAAAAAGAAAATGTCAAAAAAAAATGACGTGCTTGACTTTGTTATTAGTCTTTCATTAAATTTTTTTTTAAATACTTTTTGGTTCGAAGAAAAGAAACTCGCTGAAACCACAAATTTTTTCCACCACATTTTCCGAGTTTGAAAAATAATAATAAAAAGGAAAATGTCAAAAAAAAAAATGACGTGCTTGACTTTGTTATTAGTCTTTCATTAAAATTTTTTTTTTTTTCAAATACTTTTTGATTCGAAAGAAAAGAAACACGCTGAAACCACAAATTTTTTCCACCCACATTTTCCGAGTTTGAAACCTGAGAAAGGAAACACATTCTGTTCCTCCTTTCTTTTCCTTGCATTTTGGTTCCAATCAAAATCCAGGTTCCTGATAGGGCTTTAATGTTGCGAAGTAAGACTTTTTGGTGTTCCAAATCCGCAACTCCAACAATGTTTTGGGTTTTCCAGTCCTGTCCCAATCTAACCTTTCTTCAAATTTGTGAGAGATCTAGTTTCTTTCAACAAGGCATGACAAAAGAAGGTACCAAGTGTAATGATCAATATTTTTGCTTTTCTCTCCAGTATGTAAATTTTGTGAGTTAAACAAAAGTAGTGACTTTTTCAATTTAATTTACAAAATTTCTATTAGCATAGACCCATGTCATTTGTCACATTTTCTTTATGAGCCAAAGTAATGTGACCAATTAAGACAAGTCATGGCATGAATGGTATGTGTTATTCACATATTCCAACAACTTGAAGAAAGGTTAATTTATGATTTTACTAAGTCAAAATATGACTACTACTTAGTAATTCCTTCATCTCATATTAGCAAGTTTAAAGCTTAATTTTTAGCTCAAAATTGAGCTTAGTTGGTGAAGGAAAAAAGAGTATTGTTTGATCCAATGGATGAAATGAGTTTAGATACAAATCAAAGGCTTTGATTTGAAGAAATTTGGGGCAAGAAATCCCTTCAACCAAGCTTGGGAGCAAGATTTCATCAACCCCAAATTTAAGGAAAAATGTTGGAAAAAGGGTGGACGCTAGAGTTAGGTTGATTAGTGATGTGATTTCACGACTTTAAGATAACTTTTGACTCCTTTTTGTTGCTTGGAGAATCAGCCACTATTAAGGGATATTAAGCCAATGTTTTGCTAGTTAATTAAGCCTAGATAAGGCTTAAATGGTTAAGCAAAGATCATTATCAATTGCCTATAATTATGACCCATGTTAAGAAATTTCTCCTTTCCCTTCCACCGCACTTGAATCCCTCTTGCTCTCTTTCCCTTATTGCTGACCGCCATCCATATCCACCAAAAAAAAAAAAATCTCCATATAATTATGCAAAACAAGTTTGCTTTAAAGGATCACTAGAAAACCAAGAGAGGAAGCAGCTTCTAGAGTAAGTACTATTAAAGAAAACCTTATGATGCTTTTTCTTTTCAAGCCACAGTTTTGATGAACCATTTGAGACTAAAATTTCTATCTTGATTTCTTGATTCCAAGGTTAGCAACCCTAGTGGGTTACAGAGTGGTAGCACTACAAGAAAAATCTAGAACAAAACCAAGCTTCAAAGTTATAAATCTTCTGTCCTCACTTTGGAATATATTTATAAATATGTTTATGAATATATTGATGTTGTTTGCATGAGTTATGATTGAACCGTGCTTATGTGTTCTTGTCTAAGCTAAGCTTATGAGATCTGTGTTTAGACAAGGTTTATATGATTTTTGTTTAAGGCATGCTTAAAAAATATGATATCTTTATGATTTTAATCCAAAGAAAGGATTTTGTTTGATGTTAATAACCTGTGATAAGGACTCAAAGCATAAGCTTGAACTTAATACTTGACTCATGGGTGTATTAAAGACTTAACAAGCAAAAACAAGGCTTGAAAAACTTATTAAACCGATGGTATACTCATGGTAACCCACGGATTTTCTCTGCCAAAAATCTGGGCAGCTTACTGTGAGTGATTTCCATGCCACTTTTAGGCCATTTAAAGGCCAAACTGGACTCTGAGCCCAACAGATAATATATAGACCCAAGTGTTAGGAATGTTTTTGCAGGAACTAGAAATCGTGAAATTCCGACTCTACGACACTGTTTGAGACGTTTTTCCAAAACCTGTGCAAGCAGTTTTTTTTAAAATAAGATGAGCAACAGTTTTTGTTTTTCGAGGAAACGGGACACTTACGGGCCGAATCGAATTTCCAACTAAACAACAAAGTTTTGGAACATCAGAAAATGAACGTTCTTCATGAATTAAGTTTTGTCAAATTCCTCACAAATTTTAAGATTATAAATTTTTATACAAAAATTTAAAATAGGTGAAAGGAGGATTTTGGTTTACCGTGTTTTAAATTTTTTAAAACTTGGACCCGTGAGTCCTCGATAGCAAGTAAAATGATTTTCACTTTCTGTGTTGAAATGCGATGAAGACGACGGGAATCAACAATGACCTCCCAAATTCATTTCACAAACAAATGAAATGAGTGCAAAAGTTGATAGTTTTAAAAATGAGTATTTTAACTCAACATCAATCTTCAAATGTTCAAATAAAAAAAATTTGAAAAAACTCATTTTAAGCCTAGAAGTGTTTCATTAAGCCAGAAATCAAAATTTTATGCCTTTGTCTAAGCCTCCATTTTATATTTAAGTTTAACTCCAATTAAACTATACTTTTTCATCTTAATTTTTATCTTTTTCTGAAAAGTCAACAAAATTTATAACTAAGTTTTGAAAAGTCAACTAACTCTAACTTAAAAATTTCATCTTCAACTAACTCATTAAACGGAGACTAAGTATTGAGACAGTCTAGATATAATTTCAAAAAAATAAGAAGAAGAAGAAGAGATAGAATACTGGACTAATACTCATATCGGGCATGATTTTTAGGCAAAAATTATATCCGTAGCTAGCTGTAGGCTAAGGGACTTGTTCAAAACAAGATAAGTTCAAACCTCACCTATAGTATGAAGTTCAAATTTTTTTACTGTGCCATGTTGTGTAAACATGCTCACATTTTTAAACGCATGATAACCAATTAATAATAACAAGTTAAGAACAAGTTAAGTAAGTGATATACCAACCTCCATTGATGGGACGATAAAGATCTCCAGGAGGGTGAGATATTCATGGAGGGATGTCAAGGACTAATAGTGAGACTGTGTGGGTCGCTACCCCAATCATCTTTCCGGTCGCGCGCACTCAGTACGATCACATAGACCCATTACAATTTCAAGACTAGATTTACAAGATAAAAGTTTCATTAGAAAGCATAATTGGTGTTCTATGTTTCCTTATGCTCAAGTATTTTTATGAAATGTTTTGTGAGAATTGTTTGAACTTATTGAGCGAAAGCTCATCTAGTTTCTTCATGCTGTAGGTAATCCTGCAAAAAGACTGAATGATTGGTTGATGGACTAAACACAGCGGCGAGATGAGTGCTAGGAATGGATATGGATACCGCTGCAGTTTTTCCACTTTTGACTTAATATTAGTGCAAAAGATTTCGTAAATCATTATCGCACTACCGTTTGTTAATATCTCTTTTGAGACAATACTAGACTAATAATACTTATGACTATAAATTAGTATTATTTTTACTAGACATGGTATGTTTATGTTTTTATTATTGGAACTAATATACTGGTTAGTAACTAGCTTAATTATGGTTATTAAAAAAAACTGTTCTACATTTTTACAAGTAATTAAGTAAAGTTTAAGTTAAGAAATCAGTTTAGAGACGGTTCAAATAGTCAAGTCGTCACACCAAAAAACTAATCAATTATACAAATTATTAATTAGTATAATTATCAAAACCCCAATTCTACTCAGTCTTATCTTAATGGTTGCAATTGCATTAAATATAAAGTAAGAAGAAATTGAACCCATTGCCAATTCTTCCACATCATATCCCTACTAATTACTTATAAATAAAAATTTAAAAAAAAAAAAAAAAAAAAAAACCAATTTGAATATTGTCTCAAAAACCAATTACCTACTTCTGAATTTCCCACGCTTTGATCCCGAAGCTTAACCGTGCTTGCCTGATCAACGACTATTCATAATTTCCGAGACAGCTTTGCTGCAACAAGCAAGAGGCGGTTGGATGGTGGGACAACTATATGCTACATTACTCATGACTTGGCCTTTGTTTGGAACACCATTCTAAATTAAACTTTTCCTGCCCATTTTTATCTTTTTCTGAAAAGTCATCAAAAATTTTGATTTATTTTTGAAAAGTCAAACAACTCAATCCCAAAAAACTTCGTCGTGACTGATAAACCAAACGCAAACTTAATTCCCGAATATATCATATGTGGAATATCCAGAATACATCACCTACCGAGATATCATGACTTTGCCAAATGACACAATCCAAAAGACTTCACATAACTATCCACGTATTATAATATAAAGAATTCAACTCATGTACTCACTTATTTGTAGCTCTTTCGTGTTACTTCAATAATGTTATCATTTTTATTAATTATAAAAATAAAAAAGACTTTGCAAATTTTGCGTTGTGACCTACTATTTTGAGTGCCCCACCCACCGCATTATCGCGGTTGACAAAGTCAAGGCAGAAACTTCCGCGTTAGATAGTGTGTAATAAATTATTGTGGCCGGTGGTCCACGTTGAGAATTCATAATATATCTCCTCTCCGGTTGTTTATCCATCCATCGTTTTTTTTTTTTTTTTTTTTTTTTTTTTTTTTTGCTTATGAAGTTATGATTACAAAGAGTAAAAACAAATTTATCATTATTCTTCTTTTACTAGCATGAGGGACATGCCTAAGGCATGTCCAATTGGTAACAAATTTTGTTTTTTCATCCAAATGTTTTTTTTTTTAATTTACAATTGTTCAAGTCAAATGAAACAATGAAAATATATAAGTAAATATGCTAATAACTCAACTTGTAATGTGAGTTGACTTCATGAACATGTATAGTCTACATCTTCAAATATAGAGATGCAAACATTAATAATTTTTTAGTCAAATTAAAGACAATTTCATCTATATTTTTAAATAAACGTCTAAACATGATTGAGAAATATTTATTTTGTTAGTGGGAGAGTTTTAAAATAAAGTATTATCAGGGTCACATTTGAAAAATAATATTTTAACATAATTAAGGAATATAGATAAGAATTTATATATATTTGATAATAGACATGAAAAAGGGATTTTTTTTTTTTTTTTTAATATTTTGATGAGAAACAATTAAAACAAGATTTGAAAAGAAAAAAAATCGTAAACAAGTAAGCATGTTGAAACATAAGCAAGCATTGAAGTGTATAAGCATGCAAGCAAGAAGTTGAAGAACAAAAAAAAAAAGTACACCACATTCGCACTTCTATATATTTTATATATAGATATAATTGATCGAGAATGCGCGTTGCGTACGGCGTGTGCAAAAAGGGTCGAGGGTTTCACGGAAATTATACGACATTTTTTAATCTCCAATCTGTTTGTCGTTTTCCACTCCTGTTCCAATCAAACCCTTCACACAATGTCAAAGGTATACCAATTAATTAAGAGTCCTTTCACAATCGGTATGTTTTACTATGGTATATTTTTTTAGTACAATTTGAAAAATGGCAAAGCAACACGCTACCAATTACAGCTAATTAAAAAGGAATGTAACATAAGTCTCGCAATTTAGTTGAAAACTCGTAAATTCGGATTTAGTTTCACTACGAGCGGATCTCTCATATAGAACACAAAATTATTAAAAATAAAAATAAAAATAAACAACACTAGAAATTTATAGACGGTTATTTTTTGCTTTATTTGTTATATATATCATTTTGGTGCTTGAATTTCACTATTTTCAATGAGAGTTATAGGCGTAGCTCTATGTTTCTACATGCAAAATAGCTTCTGTATGAAAATCCATAGGAATTTTGCCTTTATATATAGACTCCCTTCGGTGCTTGAGTTTCACTATTTTCAATGAGAGTTATAGGCGTAGCTCTATTTTTTCCTTTTGCTTGAGTTTCAAGACGGGCTCAGCGTTGGGTTTTGGGAGCAGAGTGAGGATCGGTAAGGGTTCATCGGATAAGATCCGTCTTATTTCAGTCATATAACATCCAATCCAATCAAAGGTTGGTTTTTGAAAATGTCATCCAATCCAATTTGCTAGTAGTGTAATATCCAACCTAATCCAATCCGTTAATAGAAAATGAGAGAATGGTTTTTCATGTGTTAAAATCATAATATTGAAGTTTTTATTGGGAAGGTTTGTGAAAAAAAAAAAAAACACTAAAATTTGGACCAATTGTATAAATCATTAAATATTGTTTTTCACATAAAATATACATAAATATTGGATTGGATTGAATCGGTTGTTTTGAAGGTAAAAAGTGAATTCTATCCAACCTAGGTCAGTTTCAATAATTGACATCTGATCCAATCCAAATAGAAGTCGATTATCCGTAAAAAAATGGATTGCATTTGATTAGATCGATCGGTTTGATCGATTGATTGGATCCAATGAACACCATCAGGATTCGGGGTCAGTATTAAGGGTCGAGTCAGGATTCAAGATAGGAGTCAGATCAGGTTTCAGGGAGTCGGGATTCAAAACAGATGTCGTGTTTCATGTTTCAAGATAGGGGGTCGGGTCGGGTTTCAAGACGAGGGGTCAGGGTTGAGATTCATTACCAAGGTTGGGGTCAGGATTCAGGATTGGGGACCCGACCCCATCCCGAAAGCCAACCCCAACCCCTTGTCTCGAAAGCCGACCCTGACTCCGGTCTCAAATACCAGCTCCGACCTCGATCCACTATCTTGAAACTCCCAACCCCGACGTATGTCTCAAATCCCGACCCAATCCCAGTCCTGAATCTAGATCCCGACCCCCCCCCCCCCCAAAAAAAACCTACCCTAACCCCCACACCGAATCCCCAATCCTGACCGCTACCCCCGTCCCGAAACTAGACCTGAATCCTGAATCCCGACCCCAACCTTCATCCCAATACTCGACCCCGACCCCAATTCCAACCTTAACCCCGGTCCCGAACCCCGACCCGACCCAATCGCAAAACCTAACCCCAACCTCAACCTCGTTCTCGAATCTCAATCAACCCAGTTACAAAACCTGATCTTGACCTCGACTTCGATCCAGAATCCTAACACTAACTCCCATCTCGAAACTCAATCCCGACCACCTGTCTTGACCCTAACTGTACTGAAACTTGGCCCCGACCCCCCATCCCAAAATCCGATCCCGACCCGGTAAAATGGTAGAGTTAAAAAAAATTGTTTGAAAACCTTCATCTAAACATACATTTTTTTTAGTTTTATAAATCTATTTTCTCAAAAACAATTGTCAAACACCAAATGTTTTTCGAGGACATGTGAGAATTGTTTTTGTTCTAATATTTAAAAACACAATTTTGAAAACTGAGAACATGGCCAAATACGCCCCTAGTTTCTTAGAGATTTTTCATCTCTGATCAATTTCTCCAAAGGAAATCATCATGAATCAATGCATGTTTTCTCCTAATTATTGTATTGTGAAAAATCATTTTGTTGAAGATCTTGGATATTAAGATTTATGCAACTTTATGATTTGATTTGCATAATTAAGAAAACCTAATATTTCTATTCAAATTCCGTGATTTTAGGTATTTTATCCGACTACACTTTACCTCGTCCGTTACAAGGATCAGCGGCGTCCAAGCTGTCTGATGTTCATAAAGTCTCCACTATGGAAAAGATTGTCGTGTAACAATAAGAAAGTACCAAGAAATTAGTGCATGGAAGATAATAGTTTAAATCTCCATGTTTCCACGATTTCACAATAAAATGTCAATCGATGCCATCCACGTGTCCCTAAAATTTGATTTCAATAAAGAGCTGTCCACTTCCTACCAATAGACATACCGATGAACCAATTTTAATTTTTTCAGTTGAGTATTCCAAAGTTTGCTATGCTTTAAATGAACTACAACCCAACAAAAAGGCGAAAATATTCCTCAAATAATCAATGGCAAGGATACTTTCTCCTTCGGGAACACTGTTTTTCATCCTTTTCCACATCTTCATTCTCCTAATCGGCCAAGCCACTGCTCAGCTGCCAAATTTCCTGTATAACTTTTGTCTCAACGACAAAGGCAATTACACCGCCAATAGTATCTACCAGTCCAACCTCAACCACCTCCTGTCAATACTTCCCTCCCAAGGCGGCAACGGCTACGGCTTTTTCAATCTCTCATACGGCAATTCCTCCAACAAAGTTTACGCAATCGGGCTGTGCAGAGGAGACGCTACCGCCGATGTTTGCAGTAGTTGCCTCAACAACGCCACGCAACGCCTCCCACAGGAGTGCCCCAATCAGAAGGAGGCGGTCGGATGGTACGATTACTGCATGTTGCGCTACTCCAACCGCTCCATGTTTGGCCTTCTGGAGACCGGTCAAACATTTCTTATGTGGAACCTCCAAAATGTGACATCTAATGTGGACAACTTTACCACAGACCTCCGGAGTTTATTGGACGGCCTAAAAAACCAAGCAGCAGCCGCCGGTTCTCTTCGTAAATTCGCTACAGGGAATACTATGGCACCAGACTTTCAAACCTTGTACGCCCTAGTGCAGTGCACGCCAGACTTGTCCCAGCGAGACTGCAACAATTGCTTGGATGACGAGTTTGGGAAAATCCCACGGTTAGGTGATACAAAGATAGGGGGAAGAGTCGTCGGTACCAATTGTAACTTTAGGTATGAGATTACACTCTTTTATGATCCAACAGCCGACGCACCACTTGCTTCGTCTCCACCACCACTAGCGCCAACGCTGTCTCCTCCATCTCCACCGTCCCCTAATAGTACCACCACTACAGGAGGTATGTGGTCAATTTCTTTTAATAACTAGTGAGATGTTATATGTTATATATAAATATATATTACATATCATTTTAGCTCCTGTAGTTAAGGATTTTATCTGAGCAGATTGCTTTGGATTTTGCAGGAAAAGAGAGTAATACGTCACGAACTATTGTTATTATTGCTGTTGTTTCAAGTTCTGTTGTAGCTCTGGTACTATTCATCTCCGTCTGCGCGTTTTTAAAAATAAAGAGGGCAAAGCGAAGGGATCAAAGTAAGTTTAGATCATATTATGTACTTAGTTTGTGTCCATCACAGAATATGTTCAATATAATCTGTTCTGCTTCTAGACATAATCTGCCTCTGCTTTTCTGCATTTCTTTTAATTTTTTATAATTTGGGCCTATCTATTTTGTATAAATTCACATGTGGCCTCCTCCAAGCCCCCTCTCAACTTCTTTTTCTTTCTTTTTAGCCTATTAATTTTGTAGAAAAATTTACGTATAGCCCCATCACAATAATTTTTTGACTCTTTCACTGAGTATGTTGTTATCAAGATTACCAAATATTCTAGTACCATTAGCCAAGAAGATTTTTTTACGGAATATGACTTTTGTAATGGAAAGCAATCCCATCTTGAGAGATGTAACTCACTTGATTTATGTTCTTGAAGCTCGCCCCTTATACGAACCTGTTGAAGAAATTGAAAGTGCGGAATCCTTACAACACAGTTTTGACACCATCAAAGTTGCAACAGATAATTTTTCTGAGGCAAATAAGCTTGGAGAGGGCGGATTTGGTCCTGTTTACAGGGTAACGATACGATTCTTTGTTTGAACGAGTCAAAAGTATTACACTTAAAACCGATTGTGCGAAATTGATATCCTCGTTTCATTTTTTTGTTTTGTATTTCAGGGAAGGCTTTCCAATGGACAAGACATAGCTGTAAAAAGGTTGTCTATGAATTCGGGTCAAGGAAATCAGGAATTTAAGAATGAGGTCTCACTAGTTGCCAAGCTTCAACACCGCAATCTAGTAAGGCTCCTCGGTTTCTGCTTGGAAGGAAATGAAAGGCTTCTCGTATATGAGTTTGTTCCAAACGCAAGTCTTGATCACTTCATATTTGGTATGGTTGCCTTTCTCTGCTTTTGTTCTTATACATAAACATAGAAAAAATGTCTTCAGACTTCTATGCAATTATGTTTCATGTCTGAAGAGAACTCTGTTAACTGCATATACCAGTTTCAATTGAATTATATTCTTGTATGAACATATGATGTAGATCCAAGCAAGCGTGCAAATTTAGATTGGGAGAGGCGCTATAAAATTATAGGAGGCATTGCCCGAGGGCTCCTTTACCTTCATGAAGATTCTCGTCTGAGAATTATCCACCGAGATCTAAAAGCTAGTAATATTTTGTTAGATGAAGAACTGCATCCGAAAATTTCGGATTTTGGAATGGCGAGGTTGTTTGTCGTTGATCAAACTCAAGGCAGTACGAGTAGAATTGTGGGAACCTAGTAAGTCAAACTTGGCCAAATCTTAGTCTATAGTCATGATGTTGAGTTGTCTGGAACAAATACATTTCTTCTAATTAGTTCCATGTTTGACCAATACAAATTACAAAAACATTCTATTTTTTACAGTGGATATATGGCTCCAGAGTACGCTATGCATGGGCAATTTTCGGTCAAGTCCGATGTATTTAGTTTTGGTGTGTTACTCTTAGAAATAGTGAGCGGACAGAAAAATAATTGTTTCCGCCATGGAGAGCATGTAGAAGACCTTTTAAGCTATGTAAGTACAGTATTAGATCATATTTACGCCAAAAATGTAACACTATCATAGAAGTCTAATCGAATCAAAATAATTTTATATCTAACACGTTCGCATGTAATAACATTGCAGGCATGGAGAAATTGGAGGGCGGGGACAGCCTCAAACATCATAGATCCCTTAGTGAGAGCTGGTTCAAGATCCGAAACAATGAGATACATCCACATTGGACTGTTGTGTGTCCAAGAAAATGCGGCTCATAGACCAACCATGAATACCGTTGTTCTAATGCTAAATAGCAACTCTCTGTCTCTCCCTGTGCCCTCGCAACCAGCTTTCTTTGTGCATAGCAACATTGGATCGGATATGCCATTGGCATCCGATTTCGGTTCAACGATGACAAAATCAGATCATTCCGAGAGCCATTCTGGTCAGGCATCTGTTAATGAGACATCAATCACTGAGCTCCATCCTCGCTAGTGTGAATGTACTTAATATCTAGCCTGTTTTCCCTCTTTTCTTTTCTTTTACTTTTTTTTTTTTAACTTGTTTTTTCCTTGTGAACCTTAGTGTCTGATGTAAAAGTGAATGGATATCATAGATATTTTTTTTTTTTTTTTTTTTTGGATACTGGTATTGTTTGTGTGTGCAGTGTGCACAAAGACTATGTTCAAACAATTTTTTCTATAGATTAATTATGTGCTCTTGAAATAAATATTTTCTGTTTTTTCTTTTTTTCTTCTTTTTTTTTTTTTTTTTTTTGAGGAAACTTTTTTTTCGTTTTCAATAATATATTAATTGAAAAGGAGTGAGAAGAACAGATAAGGGTGCTACCTATTTCTTATAACTTTTATTATTACCTATTTTTGCACTCTTTTCTTATTTCTTTTTTAAACTAGTAACCTAGCTGGTTACTTGATTTTTGTTTATCAAGGACAGCGTGATTTTCATCTAAACCATACTAATTTCTTTATATTGTATTTTCCATTTGTAGTTTATTGTAATAAAGTTCTTTCAGCCTTTGTAATCCATTTCCTTTGTCGTTTATCATTTAGTGCCGTTTTTTTATTCAATGGCGTTTTCTCCGTTTCATCTTGATTGTCGTTTATACTCTAGTTGCTCTATCATTAGTGTCGTTTCGCTGTTCATTTTTCATCAAATTTTTTGTTCTTGACTTTCCTTGATTTCCTGTCGTTTAGTTTGCTGACAGAGTGGGCCAGGTACAGTGGAGCAGCGGGTGCGTTCGACGACGCCCTTGGAATTCGGTGACGGCACGGCGGCGATTATGTGGGGTTCAAGAGGTTGTCTCGGTTGAAGCTGCCGTACGTAGGAAGTTTCCGGTGAATGGGACATTGGCGAGAAGAGGAGTGTGAGGCAATTTGTTAGAGGAACTGTTCGAACGCATATGTAGTGTTAAATAATTATATATAGAATCGTTCTTCATGTGACAATCGTTTCCTTAATCACTGTCGTTTGTTAATTTCACCTTCGTTTTACTCATTTATTGTAGTTTCCTTTCGTTTGCTACTATTTCCTATTTGATTGTCGTTTCTCCTTACTACTTTTTTCCCCCCATTTGTCAACGTTTTTCCTTTTGTTGTCCAAAACCTTAGTGTTGTCGTTTACTAGTTCTCTATTAGTTCATAACTTTATTGTCGTCCTTACAACTATTTTGATTCTAGTCGTGTCGTTTTACTTTGCTATGGTTTTGTGATTATCGTCGTTTTAATTTTTTGTCGTTTATTTGAGTTTCCCTTCTAGCATTATTGTTTTACTCATTTCAGAATTGTAGTTATCTGTATTATTGTTTCTTGTTTGTCGTTTCTAAATTTTATTTGTTGTTTTGTGTTGGCGACAATCGTTCACTATTCTTGTTGTCTATTCATTTACTGTCGTTTAGTTATTTATTGTCTTTTTTTCCTTTTTTGTCGTTTTCCTATTCTTGTCGTTTCTCCTTTATTGTTGTTCTTTTTTTCTTTTCTTTTCTTTTCTTTTTTTGTCTTCGCGTCTTTTCTAATTTGCATTTTAACGTATTCGCCACCGTTCCTCATTTTCATTGTGGTTTATTGATTTCTTGTCGTTTTGTTTTTATCGCCGTTGTTCATTTTCTTTTAGTTTCTAGTAATCCTTTCCCTTCTCTACTGTCTTTTCTTTTTTCTGTCGTTTCCTTTTCTGTTGTCCCTTTTTTATTAGAATTTATCGTTGTTTATTTACATCACAAAAATTGTTACTGTGTTATTTTTCTACCGTCTTATATATTTGATTGCCGTTTGTTCATTTGGTATCGATTTCTCTATTTACTGTCGTTTATTTTATTTGTCGTGTATTAAAGTTCTCGTTTTATCAGACGTTTTACTGTCGAATGTGTTTCTCCTAGTTCTTCATTTTAATTGCTATTTTATTGATTTCCCGTCATCTTTTATTGTACTCCTGTCGTTTCTGTATATATTTATCGTCATTTTGTGGTTGTCGTCGCCTTCATCTAATTGTCCGTTTTTTTTTTTTTTTTTTTTTTTTTCTCCTTTCCTTTTTTATATTTTTTTCAATCTCATGTCTATGACTCTAACTCATTTTTTTTTTTTTTTTAATTTGAAAACACTTGTAAGTTTCAAAACTAGAAACTTTTATCCAAACTCATTTACCCGTAGGTGTTTATCTGGTGTTGTTTGTTTCTTGCCTATGTTATTTCTCATTGCTCTTCAGTTGTTGTATCTTTATTGTTGTCAAATATTACACTACGCAGCTAGCCAATATGGAACCATGGCATATGCTTCCCAATGCAAAATGCTCCATAATTTCATCTCTCGTGACTCCCCGGAAGCTCTCATTCGCAACAATTTCATCGAGTTCGACCGCCTCTGAACCTCTTCGGCTTCACAAGCACATGACCAAAGCAGCCTCATTTGCTCCGTTTGTTAGGCTTAAACGACACATTCACATAACAAAAGGCAAGCAATGTTTTGCTAGATAATGACATGAATCCAAAGATGCGCAGACATTGAAATTGCAAGGTAAAAGGGAAGACCTTTTTGTTTTCAAGAAAATAACTTGAACAATCAAAACCTCCATTTCGTGGTCAAGATCTTGATCTTCCTAGTCGGATGGATTGCTCGGACCACAATTCCACTATAAGTAGACGGGCAATATTCATCGTAAATTTCTAATTAATAAACAGAAAATTTTGGAGGCATTTCTTCCTTTATAAATGATTTTATCAGAAATTTGTGAGTGAGAATGTGCTTTTTGTGAACAAAATTTTAGCTAGAAACAACCGGAAAAAAAAAAATCCAATGAACAAAATGAATGGAAGAAAAACAGAAAAAGCTTTACAGTAATGTCTCCTAGTACATGCCCTGCTACAAAAAAATGATAGGTATAAATCACATTCTAACGAACAAAGAATGAAAAAAACGAATTAACTTCATCGTCTAATAGAGACATCAAAACAGTCATCAAACTACTAAGGAACCATAAAAAAACGCGATAATCGTGATCATCAGTCCAATTGCAGCTCCTTTATGCAAAGAGGATTTTATTATAACACCTAATTTGTAGCCAAAAATAAAACATATTAGTTTCCTGTATCATTTATAACACAAGCATAGGTTTAAAAAAAAATCAAAATTTTCTTTCTTAGTTATCAAAGACCGAATATAAGCAATCATGATCTAACCTTCACTTGTAGAGGTTGAAATGTTGAAGTAAAACTGATAATCATGGTACCACATAAAGCAACTGGAACCATAAACTTCCCAACCTCGTTTGTTTCCGATCGTCGTCCTAAAATCCGATAGTTGAGATTGCAGGCACTTCCCACAGTCAGTCCTGCTGATATCTCTAGTGCATTGAACCATTCCATACCTCTTCCCACTTGAGCCGCCATCCAAAACACCAATTTGGAAGAGCAGAGGCTGCTGTTGAACAGTGAATGCTAGTCCACTCATGAAGTCCAGTGCTTTTGCAACCACGTTTGGATCATCGAAATCGGTATCGTTGCTCAAAGAAAACGACGTTTTGTCCATAACCCCGAAGAAATCATAAACCGAATAGCGCAGAAAACACCACCTGGACCAGACCAAAACCTCCTTGCTCTTTGGACACTGGTCTAAACCCGCCTTGACAGCGCTTCTCGTGCAGTTAGCGCAATCATTAGTAGAAACATCTCCTCTGCACTGCACAAGACCAAACACTCTTTCCGATTTCTTCCCGACTTTTGTTTTATAGAAGCCTTTCTCAAGAGGCCCGTTGGCAAGAAGGGAATCCAACAGGCTTCGGAGATTGGTCTGGAACGTCGTGTCCGTCGCAGAATCATCGGCTTCTGAGCACTGCAGAGGGGATTGTTCATTAGTATCAGCATAGCAAAAAGTCAGCATATGGACGAGTATGACAGCAAAATGTAATGTCTTCATCTCTTTTTGGCTATGTTTTTGTGAAGAGATGATCAGAGTCAGATAGTAAGGGAAAATTAGAAGGTTATATCTGAACTTGGTTAAAAAAAAAAGAAAGAAAGAAAGAAAGAGAAGATGATTGGATTCCTTATTCTTTTAAGATGAAAAGTCAACTCTTGTTTCATGGGAGGAGATAATTAAAAATGTCAAGTTGAGTTCCCAGGTCAACAAGATAATGGATAGCATCATTGTTATTTGAGAAGCAATTGGGTTAATATTTTAAAACTTCTCAAAGAGGCAGATAATGCACCAAGCAACCAAGTCAATCCAGAATCTAACAAGTTATGATTAATTTTGTAGATAAAGAGAAAAAGAACAAGTGAATTAGTAATGATTAACTATATCTTGTGTCAAAGGACGGGAGGATGATGTTACAGTAACATGAATAACATCATAGTAATAATGATGAAATAATAAAGATGTTTGATATATTAATGTTCAAAGTTATCCACTCAAAGACGTTTAGATTGCTCTCGTCTATATCCCTAAGTTTTAGGATCTCTTTACTATTTGAACTTTAAAAACTCTCACTTTGCTCCTCCCCCTAAACTTTGAATTTAACCCCAATTTACTCTTATCAAAATTTATGTTAAAAACAAACATAAAAAAATGAGTTAAATGCAGTCATATACGTTGTTTTTTTTCCGTTTATTTTTAACAGAAATCCTAACAGAATGGACTTAGTAAGACTAGTCTCTTTTTTTTTTTTTGTATGTTTTTAACTGAAATTCTGATAAAATAGATAAAATAACAAGTTCAAAATTCAGAAGGTAAAATGAGAATGACACTAAAATTCAGAAATATAGATGAAAATAATCCAAAAAATTCAAAAAGAGAGGGTAAGAGAGAAATTTGGAAAGTCAACTTCTCTTGCTTCAATTGAAAGAAGGAATATTTTTCAAACCACTGACTGTTGAATGAGTGGGGACTAGTGCTTTAGTGTACGGAACCAAAAATACAAGTTGGCAAGTGATTCGATGGCCTGTATATGAATCTATTTAGTAATTGCATATAGAGAAGTGCCTAAGACAAATAGCTTCCCCTCTTTGAATTCTTCATTTTTATTCATAAAAGGAAAGTAGGAGTTAATTATAAATCTGACTGAAAAATACGAGTCTGTCATATTTTACTTCTACACGCCCGAACTTATCATGATCTATAACTTTGATACTTTCATCATTGAGATGTAAATTCATTCTTCATTAAATAGCAGATTTTTCCCAATTTTTTTTTTTATAGGCAAGGAAATCAAGTTAATTAATTGACATTTTCTCTGAGATAAGTTTAGTTCCAAGGTTTAAACCTAAAATTATCATCTTAGTTTTTGTCTTTTTTCTGAATAGTCAACACAAATTATAATTAGTTTTTGAACTTCAACTTAAAAATTTCATTCCAAACTCGTGCATCAAATGCAAGTTAAGTAAGGAATTTTGATAAGGTTAAATGAATACATAATTTGTCATTGATTACAATTTGAAATTTTGTATTTCAACGATCATGCCGCTGATTTAGTTGGGCGGCCCACAGACCCCAAAGGTCATGAATATATCCCCCAAATGGAAAAGGGAAAATGTAGAGGAATTCCCCTCAATGAAGGGCATAAAGATTGGTGTCACTTTTCAAACACTACGAAATTTTTACCTTCACATTCTCACATTACAGATCAATTTGAAAAAGGTTATAATTTTAAGAAAAGTACACAAAACAAATAAGTAAGTTATTGGAGTAGATTCTCTAATTTGCTCGAATAGGGAATTATATAGTGAAGGCCACCTTGTGGTCGTCACTATTGCCCCAATTAGATCTCTGGTTATGGAGATCTCCTTTGCACAAGGTCACGCACAGCAATATCTTCAAGGATGTGCTGATGAGATCCACGGCTCAGTATAAGAGATCAAACAAATCCGTGACAAGGTCGGCCAGATCCATAACCCCGCGACAAAGTCAATCAGATATGCATTGAGATCGGTGAGATCTTTCATCGTCATGTAGGGGAGGGGGGCCCGCATTGAGAAAATCAGGTCATTTTTATTTTCTATTGAAATTCTTCCGTAGAAAACCAACAGTACCACCGTAGGCTACTGTTGGTGGCCTGTATTTTCAGTAGAATGGTGGACTACTTTTGGTATCACAGTTGAATACCGTTGATCATGGATAGGCTACGTTTGGTATGATAACAGCTTACTATCAGTACATTTTCAGTATGAACATAGGGCCCATCAGTGGGACCCACATATCTATTAGTGTGATGTTTAACATCACTGATGCTCTAAAGCATTTTTCTTTCAGTTTTTCAATTGTGTTAATGCGGCATTTTCTGAGAACTTATTTTCACAACAAAAATAATCCACGTACTACGGTCTGCGGCTGGCATAAAACATAAAGCCCCCAATCTAAACAAGCAAAAGATTGCCTGTGGGAATGTTTGCCAAGCTCTACTAATTCTTAAGTAGCATTTTCGACCCAAAAATAAGAATGGAATTTTTACAACCGGACATCCTATTTTGTATTATTGGTAGTTTTTTTTTTATTTATTCATTAGATTATTTTTGTAACGGTAAGTTTTATAAATATTTACATTCAAAATTTATAATGTGCTATGCAGAATTATACTTCACGTCATAGATCATATTATTGATAAAACTATAAACTGAGAGGTCCTATCATAGAAATTTCCTATTAAGAAAGCATTTGGCATAGAACCGGTCACTAATTTAGTTTCATTTTCTCCTTTAACGAAGTTTCAAACAAGCTGGGGGATGGACTTTTGAGCTCCCCATACTGTCATCAAAGGATGCAATGTACACATGTAGTAGTAATCATATATATATATATATAGATGGAGGCCTAAATTATAGATAAATTAATCAAGGATGATCACTAATTAATCAGTCGGCAAACCAATTAAAACCCGCAAAGTAGAGTATCTTGTTACATCAGCTCTCCTATATACTAAATTGCCGTATTATTCAATTGTCAATCATGTGTTAATTGAGATGATTAATAAATATCCAACTCATCGATCGGTATGTTTATTTTTTATTGAGTAATCAGGTGTACATATAATGTAATGTCTTTGAGGGTATTTAATTCTTTCTTTCTTATTCAATCAAGTGTCTACAGATAATTAATTATCAAAAGTGCACATAGATAATCTTAATGAATCAAGTGTACGCACATTATAATGTCCTTTGATGGTATTTCTTCTTTCTTAATTAGTCAAGTGTACATGTACAATGTCCTTGATGGTTCTTCTTACTAATTTCTTAATTAACAAGTGTACAAATATAATGTCCCTGAAGGTCGTGTTCCATTCTTAATTAATTACTCAAGTGTACATTCATAATGTCAACTTGTCATTCTCTTATTTTACTAAGAAGAAAACATGAATTTTTCATTTCATTTTTTTTTTAAGACAAAGAACATGAAATTGTGTACATATGTCATGTCCTTGAAGGTTGTATTTCTTTCTTTAATTAATTAATCAAGTGTCTATACATAATATCAACTTGTCTTTGTTTACTTTACTAAAAAAAAAAAAAAAAAAAACCATGAGTTTTCATTTCAATTTGTTTTTTAAAAAAATTGAAATTGAAGCCTACCTGCTAAATGATTATTGGTCTTTTTGTACGTGTGGTCAGTCCTAATTATTCTGCTTCAGGAGAGGCAAATTACTTTTTGCCTTCCACTATTGTCCGGTATGGACTCGAGATATTTGTTAAAAGGTAATTAGGAATCCATTGAATATTATTGTGCCAAACCCTAACGTACGAGAACCTAACTGTGAGGTGTTACCAATTGCATATTCATCTTCTATAGCTATTAAACATATATATATATATATATATATATATATTAGTATTATATTCTAATGGACATGGTGCAGTGTTACTGTCTCAATAATCATTAGTTTCGGCAACAATCTTTTTTTTTTTTAATAAAAAATAATATTAGTGGTGTTCTCACTCCTTCAATAAAAGAGTTAATTAAAACTGTAATTAGGATAACTGCCAGCAACCTTCAAACATGGATGCACAAAAAACAATAAAAATGAAGTCTTTAAATAAAAAATTTTAGGTTATGTTTGGTTGGAGGGAGAGATGGAGGGAGGGAGAATGATGGAGGGAGAAACCCAATCATTTGTTTGGTTGGAAAGAAGAGGGGAGGGAGAGGAGAGGTTGTCTCCCTCCAAATCCACTAAATTGGATCCTTCCATTAGTGGAAGGATCCACCAAATCATTCACTTTTTGATTAAAAGTATATTTTACTCTGAAAAAGAATTATTAAAAAATTATATCATTAGATTATATAATAATTAAACAATTAAATATTATCCATCATTTTAACTCTTCATCTTTCCTATCAAACAACAAAAAAGATTTTTATAATCATCTCCATCCTTCATATTCATCATCCTTCCTATCATCTCCATCCTTCCACCCAAACATAGCCTTGGTATATCACTATGTCACTGTGGCGAGTGGTGCTACCAAGTCTCTTTTGTGGCTGGTATAATAGGAAGTCACCTTTTTTTTTTTTCCCCTCAATGTGTAAGCGAAGATGCGAAGAAGCAGAAGAGAATTCACATGTGGCTGCCAATATTTTGAGTCCAAAAATCCTTTTGTGTGGCCATCTTGGTGCCACTTAACCAAAGCTTCAGATTTTGGAATTACAGTTTGCGTTTGATTTGATGGTCAGAGATAAAAAAATTTTAATTGAAATTGATTAACTTTTAATAAACTAGTTATTATAATTTTTATTAACTTTTCAGATGAAGATAAAAACTGATGTGAAAAAAATATAATTTAATAATAATTAATTTGAAATACCAAACAAAATATAAAAGAATAAATTGACATGGATTTTGTTTAATGGACAAGCAAAATAAGAAATCAAATACACATGAAGTGTACTGTTAAAATGCCAACAAGATAAAGTTGATGTGCAACATACACTCTTGATCTTGCTCCCCTGCCTGTCTCTTCAATTTGAAATGCTACTTTGTCTTTTGTTTGCTTCTTTACACCAATTAATTAGTACGTCGAGACCAGGTGATTTATAAGGCTTAAAAAACTGCTTAGGGCAAAATTGTACTTTTCTTATATGATGATAGTTTCTACAATAAACTGTCATTTTTTATTATTGAAACTATAATTTTAGCTGTTTGATTAATTTATATGTTATATTATTAAAAAATAACCTAACGATTAAAATTTTATAGTTTTTATCGATAGTGAAAATGAACAATTCAGACAATAAGAATCTGCTTATTTATGTTGCAAAGAAAAAAAAACGATGATGTTTAATAAATGTATTCAATCCCCAAGCTTAGAATAAAAAGATGACAAAGAAAAACAAGGAAAAGCGAAAACAAAGGAGTTTATAATTTATAATAGTTCTTTAGAATGAGAATGCGAGTCCACTGTATATGAGGGCTCATATCACACAAATTAAACAAAATCATGCGGGTCCACAAATGTGTGTACTTGCACTTTGTAGTTGTAACTTTGGATAAAGATGAGAATTTCTCCAACGTTTAAAACACTTATAATGATCATTATACAATAATATTTACTTTGAAGATTGGGAAACAAACTATGTGGTAGTCGTCTTCACCATTAGTGGGGAAAAAAGAAGCCTCCATCGCTTTTTGCGCGAAATTTTTACTTCTTGTCGTTTTGCACATGGGTCGTACACGCACTAATATGATGATTGGAATTCTTTTTGGAGAATTTCTGGGCGGCGTTACAATTTAGTCAAGACGAGGATGATTAATTTGGAACCACATGAAGTTACATATATTTATATATATATATATATATATGTATGTATGTATGTATGTGTATAACTTTTCTTTAGTTTCTTCAGCACCGTGCCAAAAAGTGCGAAAAAAATTTATAGTTTACTGCTGCAATGATATATCCACAGATCATGATTGTATTTATATAGAACTACAAATATGTATTCAAATATATATGGTATATGCTCAAGAACCTTCGTGGTGAGTGTAACCTATATATAATTATTAGTATTATCATGTAGCTCACAACTTGGTCCTCTTTCTTGCTTTTATAAAAATCTGCATTAAAGTACTTGCAATGGATAAGATCTCTTGGTATGCTTGCTTGTCACTGTATCCTAAATCCTCTCAACTGAAAATTTATGTCCTTTTTTAATTTTATTTTATTTTTAAGAAGCATGTCCTTCTCCATGTGTCAAAAATGATTGATATCAAAGAGAGCTGAGCTCGAGTCTAGTCATTTGACTAATCTAATTCGCTTGTTGAGATTGATACCCTCTTGTTTTAGAGCATTCGTTTGTGTATTTTATCACATCATTGTAATGGATCTTTTTTATAATTATGATAATTGCAATAATTGATGCGTATAATTATATTCAGTAGAGGATAAGAGAAACCATAAACTACCTACCTATTTGGGGGTTTTCAAGCTTTCTTATTCCTAGTTGACAAAAACCTCAACTTGTCCATGATGCACTTATATAAAAGTTCTTGACACTCAAGTGTGTTGAGACCAAAAGGAAAAGGATAGGATCTTTTAATGGGAAGCCACGGTCCATGGCCAATCCAAAAAATCACATATCTTAATAATTTCACAATTACAATATTGCATGATTTCGTAATATATAGATCGTTTTCCAGAGGACAATTCTAGGTCAGATATTGTCTGTTAATAGTTTTTTTTTTTCTTTTTTCTTGGAAATTAATATCGGTCACACTTTTGTTCGATATTATTATTTTTTTTCTTTGGTGAATATATTGATATTGTCCCTTATTATTAAATAGTAACAAATTTATCGTTGGGTAATGCAAGTCGCCGAGCTTTACACTAACATTACCTAACAAAGGAATCTACCAAAATTTAACCTACCGCTTTAAAATATCATGCTAAATCTTATCAAAATCGACAAGCAATAACAATTGTCTAGTGCTTGTCCATGAAAAGAAACATTGATAACGCCAAGAAATTATTCAGTTATCTCATATTATTGTAATTACGCATTTTTTAACTTGATATGACTCTAGAACAACCTTATACAGAAAATTTTGTTACACGTCCTTTCTAAGATTAGCGATATACATTACTGAATAATAATTATGTTATATTTTTTGTTTAGATATGTTACGCGAGAAATATGATCTTCTTGAAACGAAATAAATAAACGTCATATAGGGACCAATAAATTTCAAGCATTTGTGTAATTTGTAAATGGTTTTTGTAATGGATGAAGAAAACAAAAACCACCCCTATTTCGACTTGTTGGAAGGAGAATACATACTGATTAGGCTTTTTCATGGCCAGTTCACATGAGCCTGCTCAGTGACGCAGAAATTAACACTACTGTCCATTCTTCCCTCTGAAATTAAGCACGTGACTACAACATCCTTCCACCTCACAAGTCACGTGCTTGCTTTATTAATTATTATTTCTTTTTGGGTGGAAGTCATGAGACTGCGCTTCTTTAATTCTTAAAATTGTCATTTGCCAATGATGAGCCTTATTAATGCTTCTCATGATGAGTTGCGGCCTGACCAAACCCCCGGGAGTAATATCTAGACTAGCTTTTTTTTTTCTTTTTTTCTTTTTTTCTTTTTTCCTTATATTGTTTGTATGGATTAAGAACAATGTGAAACATGAACAAGGCTTTCCAAGATAACTGTTTTCTTTTATATTAAGAAAAAAAAATCATTTTTAGTACATCCACCATCTAAAGACTATATTCAAAACGTTGTCTCGTGATTTATAAGGAATTTTCTAGACTAAAAGGTAATTTTAAAATAAAACAAAAGAAACAACTAAAAGTGCATAGGTTACATTCATATTTGATATTCAGAATTAGATTATTTTCTTGTTTCGGATTGAATTGGACTAAAACATGACGATTATCATATTATGCTTGGTGTGTGATGGAATGGATTGACATGGTTTTGTGTGGATATGGCACATAATATTTTGCTCTATGCAAAGGATGAGCAACTAAACTCACTTTTTTGTTTTTTAATTTTGCTTGCAGAAAACTGGGATTATTGGTGAGAGAAAATTGTAAAAACAGCTTTTTAAATAGACTTTTTTTTTTTTTTTTGTCCCCTTCTGATGATGTTTGTTTGAATCTTTTACTCTCCATACTTATCTAATTTGATATTTTAAAAAAATTATAACTTGGACAATAATTCATAGGCGATGGCTAGTGTCCTTCTCGAAGGACCATCCTTCACTTATGTGTAATGTTTATGTCTCAAATAGTAATATAAATCATGGTATTGGAGTCTACATGGCATGGGGTTAGTTGCATTTTTTATCTGTACTTTATGTTATTACCAGCTCTTGTGGGCATGGAGGGGGAATGATAGGCTAAATGTGTAATTTATAATCCTGTTGAGGACTACAAATGTATTTCATAAATTTTTTTTTTTTCTTGAACGTGAATGTCCATTGTTATGGTTTTTGCAGACGACGTCATAACATATAAATTGGTAGAAAATAACATCAACATAGAACAAATATAACATGAGCTTTTTTTTTTTTTTTTTTTTTTTTTTTTGGAAAAAACGGTACATCATTAATCCGAGTAAAGAATAGCTATAGATCTATTTAATAGAAATAACTATTCACTTACTTAACAATGAACAAAATGAGTGGTTTATATTTTTGTTTTGACATGCTTAATAAATACAACTGTAATTTCAATAGAAATTTTATTTTATCCTTGTTCATGAATGTCATGTCCCATTCCAAAAAAAAAAAAAGAATGTCATGTCCGAAATATATGGTATATTAGACAATGTCATAACATTTAGTAAGCTAGAGAATAACATTAAGATAAAACAAATATAACCCAAGTAGGGATGGCAATATTCTCTACAGGCTCCGTCCCCGTAGGGATCCGCCCTGAATAGGGGAGGGGGGGATGGGGGACAAATTTCGGGGATGGGGATGAAATCTTATCCCTAAAGCTTAGCGGGGCGGGGACAGGGAAAGCACTCTCCACCCCACCCCAGTCCTCATATATATATGTACATATATGTGTGATTTTATATACATTTATAAGTATGTAATATAATATGAAAATTATTTTTGAAAGTATATACATTCATGAAATGAATATTAAAACTATAAGGAATAGACAAAAAATGATAATTTAATAAATATAGTTTCAAGTTTTTTTTAGCTTAAATGTTTTATAAAAGTTTAGTTTTAAAAGTATGTAACATTTTGATGAGATTTTTAATGATTTTATTTTTTAAGATTTTATTTGGATATATTTAGAAGTTGGTTTGTTTATGAAATCTTTGGTTTTGAACTAAATTTATTGTGCATTTATACTTTATTGTTTGCTTTTACTTTATTATAATTCAGATTATATTTCAATAGATGGAGAATAGGATGAGTATGGGGGAAGTCCCTCCGACGGGGAATGCCCATCCCGACGCAGCTTCTATTTAAGCGGGGATAGGGATGGGGATGGGGATGATTTTAGTGGTAGGGATGGGGATGGGAAAACATTCCCCGGCCCCACCACGCCAATTGCCATCCCTAAACCCAAGCCTTAAAAAAAAAAAAAAAAATCTACCATGATTAATCCCACTAGAGAATAACCATGGTATATGTAAATAGAGATATTCACATACTTAAAATTGAACAAAACGAGTGGTTCATATTTTATTTTTTACTTGATTAATATATACAACTGAAATTTCATTAGAAATTTTCTTGTTTTATTTAATGTGAATGTCATGTCTTGTGTTAAGGTATTATGGTATTTCAGACGACATCATAAGATGTATAGGTAGATAGAAAATAACATTAAGATAGAACAAATATAACCGAATGACATTGAATTCATCCTTCCTTCCCTAGGTACAAGATCCATTTTGATACGGTGAGAAAAGATAGCTACAAACCCAGAACACAGTCATACATTCTTTCCGAAAGACGATGACTTGTACAAGCAATAAAATTCTTTTTGAGAGAGAGAGAGAATCAACCCACGTCAAACAAACTGGAAAAAAGAACCCCTGAACACCCCATAAACTAAGTGACAAAATGATTTGTCGTTTTTTGGGCTGAGATTAACCGGCTGGACAAGAGTGTCCAGTTTCTCGCTAACTCTTATACCCTTCAATTGATCTCAGCCGTTGATATGTATCTCAACGGTTTATATCTATTTTGAAGGATGATCCTTCAATTTTGGGCGTGAAAGTTGGTAGACACCCCATAATTCATTTATATATATGTGTGTGTTTTTTCATAGACAATCCTAAAAACCATCTTAACATATATCCATTACTACGATGTCTTTCTCGTTCTAAACTCGTTGTTAAAATAATAATAATAATAATAATAATAGCAAATAACTAGGAGGAATTAGTTATTTTCTTGCATGGTCGATCGTCAAATGTGGGAGTGGTGAAAACTTTTGCAATTTCACCCTTTTACCCAGTCTACCAAACAAGACCAAAAGTTCTCTAAAGCCCACCTTTTTCTTCCTCTCTCTCTCTCCAACCCCAAATCCCGTGTGAATACGCACTACTTGTCCTTACTATTGGCCATTTTAAAAGGATCAAATTGATTTCAATTTCTCCCAACAAATTATTTTCCCTTCCTGAATCAGCAGATGCCAACACTTGCCTACAGCCCACTGGAAATTTCATTTTTGTTATCTTTCTTCGACAGCTGGAGGACTCACATTTTTAAATGATTTTACTGCTAATATCATTTCTGTAGACGTCAAAATTACCATTTATTTAATTCCCCTTTTAGCTATTTCATAACTGCCCTTTTTTGGTTTTTTGAGTTGATTATATTCCTTGCAAATTATTACACTTGATCCTTGGCACTATATATGACAACACCTATACAGCTCTTCGCCGGAGACTCATTCTCTTGCCAACCCAAACACACACACAAATACAAACTCAAACAATAATATTTCATTTCCTCCTCAAAAACGTTTTTCTCTGCAAAAAAAAAAAAAACAAAAAAACAAAAAAACAAAAAACTGCTTCTGACAAAAAATGAAGAGCCCTGGTCGTTGTAAATGGCTATTTCTCCTCCTGATTCTCACCTCCTTCGATGATTCCTATGCAAAAGAATTACAACCCTTTTCGGATATCCTCAAAATAAGCCAGAACATCCTTAACAGAACAAATGAATGGATCATTCTCAATGCAAAACCGCCCGTCGAAGCCAAGCTAGAATTGTCGGTCCCTGTTGTTCTTGCAGGCTTTCTCTGCTTCGTTGCAGCCTCTATATCAAGCGCCGGCGGAGTAGGCGGTGGCGGGCTTTTCATTCCTATTCTGACCATCATAACTGGTGTAGACCTCAAAACAGCCTCGAGCTTCTCCGCTTTCATGGTCACCGGGGCTTCGATTGCGAATGTGGTCTGCAACTTGGCCTCGGTAATTCCCAGGTTCGGTGGTAAATCACTGATAGACTTCGACATCGCGCTTCTGTCGCAGCCTTCCATGCTGCTTGGCGTGAGTGTTGGAGTCATCTGCAATGTTGTGTTCCCGGAGTGGCTTATAACTATCCTGTTTGCTGTTTTTCTTGCATGGTCGACCTCTAAGACGTGCAAGAATGGGGTCAGGTGTTGGAAGCTCGAAACCGAAGAGAAGAGGATGCAAAAAGAGTGTGAAGAATTGGAAAATGGAATAAATGAAGGGGTCAAAAGTAGTATTGAAGAACCCCTTTTGGGAACTTATGAGTTTGGAAATTGTCAAGCTGGTCTTCCATGGATGAAGTTTGGGGTCTTGGTTCTGGTTTGGTGCTCCTTTTCCTCTGTCTACCTTCTTCGCGGAAATCGTTATGGAGAGGTACATTTCAGCTTTCTTGATCTTCCTTTAATTTTCTATTTACTACACAAATGACAATAAATTTGTTGCATTAATGTTTTGTTAATTATTTTAATTACTGTGATTGATAATCTAACAACCCAAGTCACCTTCAAAATACATGTATAAAGTGGCATGTGAGTCAATTCTTAAGGACGAAATATGTTTTTATCATAATTTGGAAGTTAGTCTTTAACTAATTAACTTATTTTTTACTGTTCACCTTGATTCTTGAGGACAATTTTTCCCTGTACGGTCAACATCTTATCTCGGCCTAAGAAAAAGTTTTATTTATACTTGGTTGATAGAGAAAGTGTAGAATAGAAATATGTAGAGCTAGGTGCTACACAGGTGGATTTTGGACCACACCAGTTCGTACTTATCTCCTGTTTTGGTCACTGACCACAACTTGAAAGTACACAAGTAGTAAAGTACTCCAACTTAAACCTGGAAATTGGAATATGAATAGGAAAGAGTAATTGCATGCGGAGTCAGCCTATTGTTTAAGTAATGGGGGGTGCTCATTTAATTTTTAATGGGGATAAAAAGAGAAAAGTAAAATGTTTTAGAGGCCCCACTCGATCATGGGTGGCTCCGCCCCTGATTGCCTAGCTAATCTCCACTTCTAAATTTCTGGCTCAAATGTTGATTCTAAGGTAAATTTTTAATCTATAATCAGTTAACAAGTGTTCCTTTCTGCTTTGGAATTGTATAAGCCAATAAATAAATAAAAAGTGACTGAGCTCTTCCATACCTATTACGCTTTTCAAAGCTTTGTTCTTTGATGTTTTTCAACTGTTAGAATCATGATCAGATGGCAACCAATTCACAGTGTCAATGTAGCAACTTATTTTATTTTTAATGTGAATGTCCAAATTATCTGCAGGGAATTACACCAATAGAGCCTTGTGGATTGGGATACTGGTTACTATCTTCTTTCCAAATTCCACTTGCCATAGTTTACACAGCCTGGATTTTATGCAGAAAAGAGAATTCTCATCAAAATCAAAACTTGAATCACAGGGTAACTTAACGAGAATTCGTTAGCCTTGATTTCAATATATCAAAAAACAAGATTATGCAACCTCTTCTTCTTGCTAAAAAGATTGAGTTTTCTGAATCCCTTCCGTGAAGGACGTCATAGAACACCTTACTCAAGTTGGACGGTCAAAGAAACTCATTTTCCCGCAAATGGCACTTTTAGCAGGGATGTTGGGTGGTGTCTTTGGTATTGGAGGTGGAATGCTCATAAGCCCGCTTCTTCTACAGGTCGGAGTAGCGCCTGAGGTAAATTCAGAATCCGTATTTTCACCTCAAACTGTACCTCGGAAGCGCTTAGTTCCTGACTTCCACTGATCTGTTTCTGCAGGTGACAGCAGCAACTTGTTCATTCATGGTATTCTTCTCATCTACGATGTCGGCGTTTCAGTATCTGTTGTTGGGCATGGATCACATAGACGTCGCCCTTGTCTTCGCCGCCATTTGTTTCGTGGCATCACTTCTGGGATTGGTAGTGGTTCAGAAAGCCATTCAAGAATATGGAAGAGCATCTCTCATTGTATTCTCAGTTGGTATTGTGATGGCTCTGAGTACAGTTTTGATGACTAGCTTTGGGGCTATAGATGTCTGGAGAGACTATATCTCCGGAGAGTACATGGGGTTCAAACGGCCCTGTTAGAAAAAACAGTTTTTTGCAGTTAGGCTCTTTATATAAAGTCCATAGCTTGTATCATCACTGTGAGATGATAATATGAAATTTTGGCTTTATGTTAGCGACAGTGTTTCTTATGAACTCTGGTTGGTTCGTTTTACAACTTCGGCACAACAAAACTAGATGAACATTCTTGAACGTAAAAATAAGATCAAACAAGCATTGATGATCAAGAATGTTAAGCAAAAACACGATAAAACATAAAGAAAACCTTAAAACAACAGACGAGTAAAAACCGGAGTCCAGTATGATTGTCTCAAGAATATTGAAAATTGTGTATGTGTCTCATGTCCCAATAATTTAACAGTTTCTTCTCTAATTAACTACATTATAACCTTTCATCTCTTTAATGTGCTTTAATCTTCGAACATTATATGTCTTCAAACGTCGACCGTTACACTTTTGGAGACGCTTGAACTTTCCTCCTTTGATTGAGCATGGGCTCAGGTCTTGGCGAAGCATCTACTTAGGTGAAACATGTAGAGTACATTGAGAATTATGGAGTTTAATTCTCTCATTAATTTGAGAATATAGCATTTCACATTTTGACTGTTATAACCAACCATCTCATTAATGTGCTTTAAAATGCCATTAAACATCGACCCTTACACTCTCAGAAACGCTTGAGCTTTCGTCCTTTGGCTGAGATGGCCTCGAGTCTTGGCCTAGCGTGGGCTCAGAACTTGGCCAAGCTTGAGCTTTGGCCCAGAGCATCCGCTTAGGTGAGACAATGTAGTCAAAGTCAACTTACCATTTTCATGCCTCCCAATTTCCGAGTGTAACACGTCGAGCAAAGAGAACTTCAGATTTTCACAAATTGTACTCAGTCCTGTTGAAAATAACTTCCTTTCGAACTTGCCAAACAAATTTATGTTCAATCCCCGCCGAACAAACATATGTTCAATCCTATTGGACTTAGGGTTGTACGTTGGTTCGAAACTGTGGTTTTCATCTGAAACCAACCACCTGGTTTTCGGGAATATGAAATCGAAGATCGAAAAGGTAAGGGATTTTTCAGCTATAGTTTTCCGACCACCCGTGATCAGTTTTGAGAAGGGTAGCCTGTTGGTAACCAGGTAGATCCAGCAAGGTAACCTGACAGGTTTTTTCCATTTTCTGTGGTTTTTTGTAGCTTTTCAAGTTCTTTTTATATCGATATTAATATTGCTAATCCAAATAAGCAGAGTCTATAGTTTCATGTATAGTTTTGTGTAAGTGTCACTCTTGCCTTCATTCCTCGAAGATGTCACAACCATTCAACTTTGTGAATTCGAACAAGTCAATCTTGGCGTCTTGCTTGACCACCTCATAAGATGCATACAAGACGGCTTCTTGTGTAAATCTCAGACTTGATTGTTAATTGACATCTTCGGAAGCTTATAATAAGCAGTTCACTCGCCTTTTTGAGTCAAGTGAGGGGGCTAAAGACAATTTTTAGGTTTCATCCTCGCACGTCTCCAACTCCAAGTCTCCACACTCTGCCTTGGGTGCTAAGAGTCGACATGAGTAAAATTCGATTTCACATTTTGATCTAGCAAGGAAGTAAACAAAGTACATGCATCGAAGTCGATCGAAATATGGTTGAGCAAAATATTTGAACTTTTGTTTAATCTAAGCGATGGATTACTTGAGTTCATATATTGATTTACCATTCATCCAGTTATAAATCGACCGTTTAGATTAGACTTTCGGTAATTAACTTTCCCATTTGAACACCTATAAAGAGGGGGAAATGAGAACATTTGTACTTCTTTTTTTTTACTTGAGAATTAGTTGAGACTTTTCTCCTTGTTTTGTTGTTTTAGTTCTCGAATCCAATTAAGCGAATACTTTGTTGTTCGTCTTTTGATCTGATTTCGACACAAACACTATGCAATATGTAACTGCTATCCCTCTATTTATAGTGCCAAGAGATTCCCTCAGATTTGCTGCCAAAAAAAAAAAAAAAAGGAAAGAAATTCCCTCAGATCCCAACTTCTTGAGAGACTCTCCCCTACAATCTTCGTTACGCTCTCCCTCACCTCCAAGCTCACCATTGACGGTAATCCCCCTTAATTTAAGAGACTCGTTAAAAATTAAAAAGTCATTTTACTTTTAAAATGTTAAATTAGTGATAAGTTTTCTCTAACAATTAAATTTTAACACTCAAATTAGGATTTACTCTTCAAACTTTTTCTATCAAATACCTTTTTTAAGAGAAATATTAGGGGTTTTTTTTTTTTTCGCTGCAAAAATTTTAAGTTGTTTGACACAGAGGAGATTGACAAAGAATGAAGTTGGAAATCTACAAGACCTATAATTTTATTTTTTTTAAATCCTTCTAATTTTAGAAAGAAAAGTGGAGAAAATTTTTTTACAAAAAGGTGGTATGTAAAATAACTATTGTCCATCTTCTTATAATATACGGACATTATTATAGGATACATCAAATTAGACATCTTCCTTTTTTTTTCTTTTTCTCTCTCTCTTCTCCAAAACAAAATCAAAGAAAATCCTTCCTCCTCCTTTTTTATTTTTCTCATTTATTTTATCTCTCCTTCTTTTTTCATCCATCTTATAACACATAACTTGAGAGAAACGAATATTAGATTTTAAATCATGTTCAAAATTAGGGGAAAAATTAAAATTTGTATAGGAATGACAACTTGAGTTCAAGTCAAAAGATATGCACAAAAAAACTAGTAGGTCAGTTATCCCAAAAAAAAAAAAAAAAAGGAGGAGTTTCATCATAGAAAAATAACAAGAGAAAAATAGAAAAAGAGAAGAACAATAACATTATCTAATTTGAGGAATTCACACACAAGTTTATGTCGAAGAATATAATATTACAAAATAAATAAATAAGAAAATCAGGACATCATCGGTGTTAAACACAATTATAAATAGAAGGTGATTTTTTTTTTTTTCATCAAATCATGAAATTCATATTTTGTTACTAAATGAAGTTTAACATCATCAGTGACCTATAGTGTTGTTCATAAAATAAAGAAAAAGGAGAAATTTGCATGGTCAACCTCCCTGTTTCTTTAATGGGAACAATTAATAATTAAAAACATAATACTTTGAGTCGTTTACGTTGGTTACTGACGTTATTTCTTTCTTAATTAACCAAGAGTACGTGTGTGTATGTATACATTTATATATATAGATTAAATCAACTTGATGGTATTTCTTTCCTTTTTTTTCTCCGGTGTTTCTTTCTTAATTAATTGATCAAGTGTACATGTATAACGTCCTTGGTGATTAAATTTCACTTTTTAATTAATTAATCGAGTGCACATATGAAACGTCAACTTTACTATTAAAATTAAAAAAATTAAAAAAAACATGAATTTTGAAGCCTACCAACATGCTAGCTGCTTATACATGCTAGTGTGTGGGCAGTCGTATTCTACTTAAGAAGAGGCTACTACTTTTTACCTCTGAATATGAATAAATTCATCATTTGATCTCTGACTTTTTTACGAAGTTGGAATTTAGTCATTAATATTTTTTGTGGTTAAAAATTTCCTGTAAACTCTTTAAAATAGTACAAAACAGTCTTTGTTGTTAACATGCCTTCAAGATTTAATAGGGAATTTCATGTTAATCACATGAATATTCGAGGGTAATTAAAAAAATTTAACATAACTTTTATGTGTCATATATATAATCTAATCAATCTAATTTTTAACATGTATTTATTAGTAAAAAGGACTAAACTGCATCTTTTTAAAAAGTTTAGGGATCTTTTAGCCGGAAAAAAAAAAGTTGGGAACCAAATCTTAATTTCGTATAAAGATTGAGAACAAACGAGCAATTTACTATTTAATATTTGTAGGATTAAGATGGGATATTTTTGCAAGATAAACTAAGTGGATGGTTGTTTTTCGGGGCACTCCTTTAAATAAATAGTTGAATTTTTTAAGATAAATGGCCTTTTTTTTTTTAGATTTTTACAATAATCCATCACTAATTGATCATTAAGTCAATTAGACCATTAAGTTTGTCATTGATTGACCAACAAATAATTAATCAATGGCATGTCACTAAAAAACGATCGTTTTTCTAAATTAAAAAATATATATATAATTGGGAATAATTTTGATTTGGTCTTAACAAGGATTAGATCCTACTATGAGATCATAATTAATATCACTAAACAAAACTGGTCGGCAAATGTTCGAACTTGAACTTGTACTCCCTTGTCACAAACTGTACCTTTAAATAAAGATGAGAAAGTGATAATCCAAATGTTAAAACACGTATGATATCTAACTAATTATATTTAATTTAAAGATTAGGAAATTAATTAATTACAATTGGTCCTTTTCACTAATGGCGAAAATATGCCAGGCACAAATCACGAATCACAAGCATTTTGCGCAAAAAAAAAATTTGAACTCAACCTTACAAGCTAGCCAAAAAAAGATTGTCAGATCCACTTATAAACCACGTAACAATCAAATAAGTTAGCAACGTGGGACAAATTCAATTTTTAACATATACCACATGAAGATACTTTTAACTTTTTTACAATATTTCCCGGTGTAGTGTAATTGTAATTCTTAATATTATCATGTAACAACTACTATTTCTTTCTTGCTTAATACGGAAAAAATAAAAAAATAAAAATAAAACTATTTTCCATTACTGATGCAAATGTCAACACTTGCTTACTTTTTCTTCGACAGCTAGAGATCAAGCAATTTTTATAATTGTTTAATCTGGAGACAACGAAGCCATTTTTTATTCGCCCTGAGCTGATTCAGAACTTTTTTTTTTTTTTTTTTTTGAGTTTTTTTTTTTTTTTTTTTTTTCATGCTATACATATTTCTTGCCATTATATAAGACGCATTCTATGGCAAACACAAACACACAGTTTCCGTAGTCACTGTAGGAAACACCATTTCCTACTTTGATACACATTTTAAAGGAATATCTAAATCTATATAAACACACATAAACATATATATATATATATATATATATATATATACTTCTGAAAAAATGAAGAGCCATAGCTGTAAATGGCTATTTCTCCTCCTGATTGGGACCACCATGGATGATTCCTATGCGAAAGAAGCTCAACCCTTCTTAGATATCCTCACAAAACCACCCGTTGAAACCAAACTAGAGTTGTCAACTCCTGTTATTCTTGCGGGCTTCCTCTGCTTTGTAGCAGCCTCTATATCAAGCGCTGGCGGAGTTGGCGGTGGCGGGCTTTTCATACCAATACTGACCATAATAACACGCGTAGAGCTCAAAACAGCGTCAAGCTTCTCCGCTTTCATGGTCACAGGGGCTTCGATTGCGAATGTCGTCTGCAACTTGGCTGCGGCGATTCCAAGGTTCGGTGGGAAGACACTGATCGACTTTGATATAGCGCTTCTGTCGCAGCCTTCCATTCTGCTTGGAGTAAGTGTTGGAGTCATTTGCAATGTTGTGTTCCCAGAGTGGCTTATAACTATACTCTTTGCTGTTTTTCTTGCCTGGAGTTCCACAAAGACGTGCAAAAACGGGGTCAGGCGTTGGAAGCTCGAAACAGAAGAGCGGAAGTGTGGAGAATCGGAGAATGGGCCGGTGCAAGGTGTGGAGGTTTGTGACGGTGAAAGTGAAAATGGAAGAGTAAAAAGTAGTGTTAAAGAACCCCTTTTGGGTACTGATAAATTTGGGAATTGTCAATCTAAGTTTCCATGGATGAAACTTGGAGTCTTGGTCCTTGTTTGGTGCTCCTTTTGCCTTGTCTACCTTCTTCGTGGCAATCGGTACGGAGAGGTACATGCCAGCTTCTTTCTGTTCTTTATTTGATTTTCTATGAAGTAGACGTATCTCAGTAACTTTGTTGCATAGTTTTTTAGTTAGCTTAAGCACTGATGATAATGATGATATATATATATATATATGTGTGTGTGTGTGTGTGTATGCCTGTTCAAATTGTTTGCAGGGAATTGCATCTATAGAGCCTTGTGGAGTCGCTTACTGGTTACTATCTTCCTCCCAAATTCTACTTGCCATGGTTTACACTGCCTGGAGTTTGTGCAGAAAAGAGAGCTCTCAAGTTCAAAAGTTGAATCGGAGGGTAAGTTCGGAAAAAAAAAAATGAGAATGAGTTGGCCTAGATTTCCATTTAACAAAAACAAGGTTATGTATCCTCGTATTCTTGCTGAAAATCTTTTGTTTGCTAAATCTTGTTGTGAAGGACGACGTAGAAGAACAAACTCAAGCCGGACAGTCTAACAAACTCATTTTCCCACTAATGGCGTTACTATCAGGGATATTGGGTGGTCTATTTGGGATTGGAGGTGGAATGCTCATAAGCCCGCTTCTTCTACAGGTCGGAGTAGCGCCTGAGGTGAATTCACAATCCATATTTTCACCTGAGACTGTTTCTTGAAAGCGCTTAATTCCTGACTTCCACTGATCTGTTTCTGCAGGTAACATCAGCAACTTGTTCATTCATGGTTTTGTTCTCATCGACGATGTCGGCGTTCCAGTACTTGTTGTTGGGCATGGAACACACAGACGTGGCCCTCATTTTCGCCGCCATTTGTGGCGTCACTTCTGGGATTGGTAGTGGTTCGGAAAGCCATTCAAGAATATGGAAGAGCATCTCTCATTGTATTCTCAGTTGGTATTGTGATGGCTCTGAGTACAGTTTTGATGACTAGCTTTGGGGCTATAGATGTCTGGAGAGACTTTATCTCTGGGGAGTACATGGGGTTCAAACGGCCCTGTTAGAAAAAACAGTTTTTTTCGCAGTCAAGGCTCTTCATAGTAGGTCCCCGTTTGATGTGTACAATTGGTTTAGAATAAAGTGAATGTTAGGAGTTATACGTTTGATCAAACTGTTTAGGATTTAAAAGTATTATAACTTGAAATGTGATCGGAAAAAAATAACAATATCAATTTCATTAACAAAATAACAAAATAGATATTATTTTGTTTCTCTCATAGTTATGCAATTTTACCAAAATATATATATATATATATATATATATCTCGTTTCAACTTGAAATAAGAAAATTATGAACTTTTAAAGAATTAGTTTTAAAGAGATATTTGAATATATGAATGCTGAAATTGGTTCACTTTTGAAGTAAAAAAATAAAAAACAAAAAACAAAAAACTTTTGGAAATTTTTAATTGAACAAAGTAAGTCTATAATCTGAAAAAGAAAAGGTGAACGAAAATGAAAGTGGGATTATTACATCGCAAATCTAACCAATCCCTCCAAATGTTTCTACATTAATTCTCAGCATCATTTGTTATACAATTATCAAAATTGGTAAACCAAATTTACCAAAATTGTTGTACAAGTATTAGAATAAAAGTACCCAATTTCCCTTATCATCCACCTTCACATCCCCAAGAAACCACATTTACAAGCAGAGAGAGAAATGGCTCCCTACTCCACATGTGCAGATCTACAAACAAAGCCCGCCAAATGCCAAGTTATGCAACCGGAGGGCGAAGAACATGGTCTTGTGAGGTATCAACAGCAGCCGGTGGCATGAACTGCCACATCGAAATTCCGGGATACCCTACGAAAGGCACCAGCTTGCCGCCAACAACTTGGCCAGGAGCAGAATATGGAGCCGGTATTGCAGGAGGGTGCATGAAACTCGGTTGTGTAGTCAGGGATTTTACTTGTTTATCAAGGATATCTTTCTCCACCTTTAGCCTCTGCTTCTCATCTCGAAGCTCATTCTTTTCAGCCTACACAAAAAAAAAGCTCCACTCAAACCACAAACAACTAATATCTAAGGTTTAAGTTTATTTGAAAATCATCACGCCGCTTGAGTAAATGAATCAAACAGACACCTTATAATACATGGAACCATAAAAATGAATGATGATTAAACGGAGAGATACCTTTAGATCATTTATCTTCTCCTTCAAATTCTCATTCGATTCCTTTAGCTTCTGAGCTTCCATTCGTAACTGGGTCACCATTCGAACAGCATCACCCAAGATGACAGCCTTGTCCATTTTGGGAGGCCTTCCAGGTTCCAAAATAGAACCCAATTCTAGGAACCTACAAAACATACAAACGTTAATAAGAGAGAATAAGGAAGCGAAGAAAAAGGGAGAGAATCCAGAGAATTCGACGATGCCTATCATTCAGTCTGTCCCTCCTCATTTTCTCTCTACATGCCTTTGAACCGGATGCACTGCATGATTGAGGTCTCACCCTGCAATACAATTAGTTTTCAGAAGCTGATAACAGGAAAAACAAAACAGGAGAGACACACTACGAGTATATGGGAAGTGACCTAATTGAAACTGACAAGCCGCAGAGAACTAAAAGTTGAACACGAAAGAAAACCCGAAAACGGAAACAAGGTAATAGTACAGATAAGTATCACATCCTGTTTAACAAGTCAAGAAGATTGATGTTTATACCTTTTCCGAGACCCGGTTTCCTTAAGGCCATCTGAGTTCGCAAACGAGTCATCCAAGTCCGCACTGAGAAAATAACAAGAAAAACAAAATGAGTTCTTGTGCATAACAAGTAGTTGAACTTGACATATTGCAGAGAGCAAGCTTCCAATCAAACAAATTGTTTGAACTCCGCAAATCTTTGATTTATAGGTGATCAAGCTTTGCTTATAAACCTGGGAATAGCCATATACGATTTTTTTTTTTTTTTTTCAAATATAAAAAAGGTCTTTTATTCCTTATAAAAATAAAATTCAAGCAATTAAAGAAACAGAGGATATTAATAATTTAAAAATTCACAAGTCTCCTTTTCATGTGTTGGGTCAATATGAAAATGCTCAACAAAAATCACTACTCAATTTCATAAACGCTACAAAACTGTTATAAATAATTTAGTTTTCACCCACCTACCAAACAAAACCGCCTGGAAAATTAGGAACAACAATTAAAAAATAAATAAAAATTAATTCTATCAACTAAAAATATTCAACACTATCAAAAGAAAAATAGGAAATTCGCATGCATGTTAACAAAAGGTAATTTAAATTCGAATATAATCTAATAACTCATTCGCTCCAAGAAAACCCAATGAAAGAGAAAATCCAGAGAAAGTGAAGGCACCTGATGGTTGTGGTGGGAGGCGTGAAAGAATGGGAAGGCCAACAAGAGAAATTGGGAGGGTCAAGGGCGGGAAGGTCGCCGCCGGGGACGGGAAGGTCCTCTATCAAGCTGTAATCGAAGACCCAGTTGGAATTTTCCGGCGAGCCCATCGGAGGTCAGAATTTATCTCCGGCGAATGTGATTTTACACTCTTGCAGATGCAGGGGAAGGGGCTGCGCCGCCGTGAGTGGTTGTTGAAAAAGAAAAAGAAAGGAAAATAATGTGGGAATGATAATAAAGAACAAAAAATGAGCGAATTTGATTGGTTGAATTGGCGTTTGGAGAAGATATGGGGAATGGAATTGACGGAGAAAGGTCGTGGGTGGTGGGCCGGGGGTTAAGGGAAAAGCCAAAAGGCGGATTTGGGAGACTCCCCCATATCTCCTCCACCACCACAGGTAGTGTTTCATAGAATAATTTACCTTTTTTTCCCTTTTTCGTTTCCTTTTTCTATTTTTTTCATTTTTTATTCTTATTCTTTACTTTTATATACAAGGTCATTTTTTATGTTTCTAAATGCAAATGACCCCACACAATTCCGTCAAAAATTAGATAGAAATCAAACAAATTTTAATCATATGAGTTTTAATAAATTTAAACAATATTTTAAAGGAATATTGTACAGATATTTTTTAAAATAAATTACACCTTCATTAAAAATTTATAGTTTTATTTAAAAAAAAAAAAAAGATTTTTAGCTTTGTCATAGAAATTTTGAGGTACAATTTTCGTCTAAAAAAATATTTGATCAAAATTTTATCTTTAATTAACACTTAAGTGATTAGAATGTGTTCAATTTAGGTTCAATTTATGAAGATTACTAACATAACCGTTTCTCTATTTGTAAAAAAAGTTTAGGGTAATTTGACGTGTAAAATCGAAAGTCAGTGATTAAATGGACAATATGTATAATTTGTTGGTTATTTATGAAAAAAATTACCAAAATGGTTACCTTTTTTCATATATTTACTACCTTTATATAAACGATCCCCTCTTAATCAACATGACATAAATTTTAGTTTAGTTTTGTATCATATTCGTCTATTGTTAATTTTTTGTGCCATTTTGGTATAATTTTTTTATAGATGAGAAAGTTATTTAAATAATCACATTTTTAATTTATTGACCAATATAACACAAATTTCTTATTTTTGACTAGTATAATACAAATTTTAGTTATCGTTAATTTAATTTTATATATTGTTTTCCCCTATATATATATTGTTGATGGGCCTACAGTTAGCATTGAGGCCAGTGATTTGGGCTGCTGCTGTAACTATCAGATTTTGGCTGCACGAGGCCCATTAAAAGAGGCAAACATGTTCAATTGATGGATTGAATGTCAAATTTCCTCAACAAAAAGTTTCTGCCTTAATAACCAAATTAATATCTGCATGAGAAATTTTTGGTAACAATGCAGACGAGTACGCTTGTTCAATGATTTAGAAGAAATGGGAAATGCGAAAAAAGAAGGGATTATTAGAATCTTCTAAACTGTTTGGTAGGAAGGACAAAAGAGATATTAAACTTGAATTAATTAATTTCTTAAATCATGTTATTAGTGAAAGGTTTATATTTGGTAGGCTTAAAAAAACGAGTACCAACTTGTCAAGCAAATCCAAAGCTTACTATATCATCACAACCACTTGTTCATTTTCACTTTCATTTTCTTTCTTTTTTACAAGTTGAGAACGGATGACATATACATATACATACATACACACACACACACATATATATATATGGACAAGGACAACTATGCAACCTCTATACGACTGGCCTGGACAAAGATATCTACCCTTCTCTTTATCTCCTCTGGATTGGCACCCACAAGCTTGTCGACTCGAGCTCCATTCCTCATCAGCAGGAATGTGGGCATCGCCTTTACGTCCATTCTAGACGCCACCGCCTAACAAAACCAACCAATACTTCACATTCATATCTTAAAATCACCATCACAACACGATCTCTAAACCTTTTTATGTGATTCGCGAATTAAGGCCAAATCGCAAAACATCGATTTTTTTTTTTTTTGGGCATGGGATAGTTTTGGATTTGAGTTTCGGATGCTCATGTCAATCCAACGTGATCACAATGCATAGCTGGATTTAACCAGGTATCTACCAGAAAGTCTCACAAGTCACAACAAGAAGACTTGACCCCCCATAGCCGAAATGTGTTCAAAAAGATACTCAAGTCGCTAGCTTATTGAGACAAAAATGACCCGTTACGGATATGTTTGAATCACACATGCATAATTTTTCAAAGGTGCTATCAGAAAAACCACTCATCAGTCAAGGACCCTTCATTCTAACTCGTTGCACTCGTCTTAATACACCACAAAACTCGTAGAGCTCGGCACGAAAAATCTTTGCGAAAAGGAGAAATCTTATGATTTGAACAACATGGTTCTCAGATTTTTAGCCAAAAAAAAAAAAAGATGGTTCTCAGATTCAACATCCGTACCTAATCCATGTAATCTAGTAGACTGTAAAAAGATTTAACCCTCAACCTCAAGTGGTAAAATTACCAAATTACTTCCTATACAGCTAGGTCCAAGTATAAGAAAGGACACAAGTAGAATCCCTCCATTCAACATCTCTTCAAGCATCACCTTAAATTGTTTAGAAGGAGATTCATTACACAAATTAAAGCAAGCAAATTCTTGTTTTATTTGAGAAACAAGTGGAATAAATAAATAAATAGATAATACCTTAAGCTCATCGACCGTCGACGACAAGAAAGAGGACATCAGGGTAGGAAGAGGCCAATTCCTCAAAAAAAGGGTTCATAACCACCGATGGCAAACACCATGATGCAGTGAAGTGAACAACAATCTACACAACACAACACATCTCACCCACACAAATATAAATCCCCCAACACTAATTCAACAAATGAAAAATCGACCCAAAAAAAAAAATTTATGGATAGTTTTCGTTGATCATGATCCACAACTTCAAAAGATTTAAAAAAATTAAAAATTAAAAAAAAAAAAAAAAACCTTAAACTTACAGGGCAGCCTTGATTGGTGGCCTGGGAAACAAAGAAGTCCCAGGACTCCACAGAGTCAATCTTTATTACTTTAGCCTTATTCTGTTGTTCTTGTTGTTGTCCTTCCATTTCTTCTTCTTCTTCCTCCTCCTCTGTAGATGCTACTGTTACAGGGTGTTTCCCGGCTCTATGAGGACGACTATAGTTTCTTTTTTTTTTTTTTTTTTTTTTTTTTGGGCTGAACGAAGGACTATATGTGGATAAAAACGGATAAAGATGAATGACTTGTACTATGATGTTCAAGTTGGACCCACCTGCCTTCCCTGGTCTATTCAAAATGGGCATTTTCTTTTCCTTTTTAAGGACAATTTTTAATTTTTTTTTCTTTTCTTTTAATAAATATAATGGTGTCTTTTTCTTTCCGGACCAACGCCAATTTGATCCATACAACCACATGTGGTTTTTTTTTTTTTTTTTTTAATTGTAGTTAACACTTAACAGTGTCACAAGAAGGGGACAAACAAAACGCCCACGGGTTTTTTTTTTTTTTTTTTTTTCCTTTCCTTTATGATGAAGAAAACGCCCATTGATTTTTTTTTTGGTTCTTTTTTTCTTGTTAGGTCCACGATATCCATAGTACGAGTACGACAATTTGACACAATGACAGGTGAACAAACTAGTGTCTTTTTTTTCTCCTCAAAATGTTTTCGGCTTGTGAAAAATGAATATTTCTTTTCCTTTTTTTTTTTTTGAATAAATAGATTCTGAGAGTAGATTCATCATTTTTAGATTTTAATCTTACAGAAAAAAATCATTTTTCTTAAGTACAACATAGAGACAGATTTTCAAAAATAAATGTTTCTTAAAGCTTCATGAAACCACTTCCACGTTCTAGGGCCGACCCCACTAAGCCCCAAAAATATCATCATTACTGAAAAGAAAATTTCATGGTGTAGTTAAAACATCACATTTAAGGATTTAATCCAACTCACTTTGTATAACTTTTGACTATATTTTATTAATGTTATTTACTTCTTCATTTTAGAATAATTTTGACCATATTTAACATTTTGTAGTTTAAAAATTCTCTTCAGTAATTTTTTTTCATGCGTTCCCTTAAAATCTTCAAAGTTAGAAAATGGGTTAACTAAATTTAAAAATAAAAATAAATAAAAATAAAAATAAAAAGATGGAGAAGCCATTACAGGCTATTCAGTTTTCATCCTTTTATTTGTGCAGCACATACTGATTTAAGTAAAAATACTTGAGAATTTCCGAGCATGTGAAATTGATAAGGCCAAAAACTTTATAAAAAAAATTGTGGAAATCTAATAATAATAAAAACACATCCAGTGAAGAAATATTCATTTGAAATTCAATGATTGTTAGTAGGAACAATAATATACTGACAAAGGAATCCCAGACAAATTCCTAATGTCAGTAAAAGTTTTTACAAGTACAAATTAGTAGAGCTTAAAACAGAACATCTACAAACAATGGAGGACAGAAAAAAATAATAATAATAACATCTCAGCCACAGCTCAAGCGAGAGTCTGTGATCCGCATACTAGTTTGTCGACGAGGAATCCCGATTTCGCAGGCATTTACCCTCGCCGCAAACCGGAGTGAACACAGTGATTCACCAACGGAAGAAGGATCCGGTGATAAATTGACGAACATCAATGTCTTTGAATCTCCTCCTAGGCAAGGCTGTTCACACATGGAAACAAATTATTAGACCCAAAGACATTATACATAAAACAAAGTTTAAGGAGAAATCTAAACCTTAAACAGAAAAGGAACTGACTATACCTGGAGAAGATATGTTAGCTTTGAGTTCCTGAAAGGAACATGGTCCTCCTTTTTCGCTAAAGCGAATATGACATCGCTCAAACATGCCAAACTTTTATTGATAGCCTGAATTTTTTATAAATAATTAGCAAATCATCTTACGAGGATAAACACTGCAAGTGTAAGGAGCATAAATTAGAACGGAAACTCAAGAATTTTCATGCAACTACCTGAGTCTCCTTTAAACGGTCTCCAGTTGCACCACTCCTAGAAAGCCGCTCACTTCCAGCAAGGTCAATAAGGTTCAAGACCCCCTGAACTTGTTGTTCAGTACCCTACCAAAGCAAACATATTTCAAAAGATACACATATGCGAACAAAACATGCCAAAGAGAAAGCCAAGTGTATAAATGTCGCTGCTAGCGACATTACAACAGAACAAACCTCATTTACACCAGATATGCGCAGCGTGAACACAAAATGACTTCTCGATGACTGCTCATTCATTTGAGTCTTGCCAACAGACCTGACATGAAAGTCAATGATAAATACGAACAAAATACAGATGATACGCAGTTTGAATATTTTTACTCTGGAGGTTTAATTCTTATGTTCCCGTCTCCAGGGAGTAATAGTCAAAGAAAAAACTGAATGTACAATGGAAAACCAAAACAGAAACAAGCACGGCCTGATACAAAAGTCGAAACCATATGAAGCTTATAAATTGTATGAATACCAAAAGGCACCAATAAGTTACAGGACTAGGTGGACACTGGAAAGGTTTAGTTATTATACCTGCTCTGTGCTGCCTGATGCAGAAGAGATGAAACCTCTTTTATGCTACAAACATCAACAATAGTGAGATCGGAAACATGAGTGTTTCCATTTGCGTCATGTTTAATTGTATACTGCTTTCCAGGAACACCACTTTCGGTCCTAATCATATCTGCATTACTTGACCGGTTTGTTGATAACAGATCACGAATTGTCTCATTGTAGATCTCTAGCATTGAGGCCTGCAGTAAAAATAAGTAATGATATGAAGCATGATCGCCAAATTGAAAAAGATGAAAAACAATATTTAGTACCTGCATCTTGTATTTCCAGCCTTGGGCTTGAAGAGACTGACTTGTTTGGAATATTTGCTCAAGTGAACGTGGTATCAATCCTTTCTGCTCTGTGGCTTCTGGTCTACCCATCATGGTATAGGTTTTACCTGAACCCGTTTGACCGTAAGCAAAGATGCAAACCTACAAGACAAACAACCAGAATTCTTTTTTAATCACAAACACATAACCTGCATTACCGAAAATCCATGTCACCACTGCACAACTAATCCAAATTATCCATTTTAATTATTTGATTTCTATGAACAATCAGAAGAAATGCTTGATCATGCACCTTAAAACCAATCAGCTGATAGGTAATGCGACTTAAACTACCAGGCAACCTTTCCAAGATCACCGCATAGGCACATACTAGTATATGTTTCTTTAGAATCACAAAAAAGAAAATACACAATCAACTAATACATCTAGCGTCACTCAACAAAGGCAAAAAAAGAGGTCACCTTGTAGCCATCAAGCGCACTCTGTACCAGCTGTGATATTTCTACAAAAACATCTTGCTGAGTTGCCTCATGACTAAACACTTTGTCAAAAGTAAAAGGATATTTCTGCCCTGCAGATGAAACAGTTGACTCAACCTTAAAGATGTGATTCTTCGTTTAAGTTCCGAAGAAACAAGACTTTGCTTCCCCAAAAAAAAAAAATTTGAATAACAGATAACTTCAAGAAAATTTGGGAAGAAAAGGTTGCAGGGAAAGAAAATATCCATACCACTTTGTAACAAGTCAATACCCCCGTCCAAGAGCTTCTGTTGACGTAGGATAAGAAACGACAGTGTTCTCTGATCCAGCACCATCATCTGGCAACAAAGGTCGAACGCGACAGAATACTCTAATATTTCCTTTAAGCTCCTGCAGTTAAACACACTTCAGTATTATTATAAATCTGAAACATTCGGAAAGTCACAGAGTTAATGAATCGTTACCAAAATGGTGTTATGCAGTTTCTTTCTCAGCTTTTCTCCTTCAACAAGTTGGAGCTCTGTATCTGCAAGGTGATCTTGTAATTCACGCACAATTCTCTTATGCTCTTCAAATGCTGCCATCGTTTCTGACACTGACAAATCAGCCATCTAAACAAAAACAAATAGTCAGATTAGGAACGTTTTCAAATATCTTTTTTTTTTTTTCTGGAACCGAGTGTGGTGTAGGTGTAACCTTTAATTTTTCATTTGCCGCAGCTAGCTGAAGCTCAAGGATACGTATTCGCTCCCTTTGTGACGAACATGTTTCCTGGAGAAAAGGAAAAGAGAGGAACATAAAAAGACTTCTAGGAAAATAATGTACAAGACATTAAGATCAAAACAAACCTCCAATGCGTTTGTTTTCACTGTCAAGTTATCTAACTCTGCACATGACTTCCCATTATGCTCTTTGTATTTCTCTATTTCAGCAGTCAAAGCCTGCACTTGAGATGCTTGCCGATCACGATCATCTCTCACTTGCTGCAGTTCCCCTCGGAGGCATTTCAGTTCATTTACCAACGATTCTTTTTGCTTTAAACCTCATCTTGGGAGGCCTGCGATAAAACCACACAAAAAACATTGTTTAAGGCACTTCCAATCGTACTTGATAAGAATAAAAAGACCAGGTCCAAGTAAACAACCACTGAGGAGACAACAATAATAAATGAAATAAGAAACAAGAAAATAAAATTCATGTTGTCAGTGAATTCAAAGAGGCATTTACCTTTATGGAAGACAACTGATCCTGCAATGCTTTACTATGACCCCTTAAATTGCTAAGGTTTTCCACAATTGTCAGTTTCTCCATTTCTATGCGTTTAAGAGACTCACTGGCTGTTTCAAGATCTGTTTGGAGTTTACTATTGTACTGTTGGAGACTCTTGTTATACTCTTGGGCTCGATTGTACAAATCTTCACTTGTGGAAACCTGCAGGTTCAGAAATAAATTATTAGCAAAAGATGCTGCAAACTATAAAAATAAATAAATAAATAAATACATAAAATAAAAAACTTGCTGAGTTTAGACACAACTAATGAGAGAGATCAAAACAAAATCTTAATATTACCCTCTGATCAGCAATTAATTTCTCTTGTTTTACTTTTTCGAGCGCAGCTGAGAGAGACGCTTGCAACTTTTCAGCAGCATCCCTGGCCTCCTTCTCTCTTTTGTGACAATTAATTGCATCCTAGTTTTCCAACAAAATGAAAATGAAAACATACAGATGAGAAACAAAGAAGTGATATCACTACATCAGACAATTTATCCATATTCTTGAACTGGCAAACTTACCAACTTATCTGATTCTTCCTTTGCCAGCTTCTCTTCTAAGACAGCAATAGTTTTCCTTAACTCCGAAATAACAAGGTTCATCTCCTCTACCTTGTTCTTCATCTCCAACTCTACAATAAAACATACGAACCTTTCTCACTTGAATTCCTTTCTAGAGGAACAAAAAAATATCAGTGAAAAGTAACGAATGCAAATCTTACCGGTATCATTGCATTTCTTTTCACTACATTCCAACGCACTGCGAAGTTTCTCCTGCTCGAGAAGGCTGTTCTCCTCAACTCGTTGAAACCATTTAATACAAAGCTTAAACCTCTTATTGTGATCAGCCAATTGTTCCAATTTCTTCTGCTCAACCCAATAACAGAACCAGAAACAGTTATTAAAAGAGTCCTCTTAGAGTTATAGAATAATAACGAATAAGTAACTAAGAAAGATATAAACCTTGTGATCAAATTTGCTAGCTTTCAACTTCTCATTTAGTAGGGCCTCAACTTCTTCTTTTGTGAATTCAACCGTCGCACTCTCCGAACCCTCAACACTGTTGGCATCGGCAGCAGTAGCCGGAGCATCCTGTCTACTGTTTACAGATGAAAAGGGTTGCCTCCTAGTCCCATTGCCCGTCTGTCCCGGCACTCTCGGCGTTCCAATCCTCCTCCGTTTGTCATACGGAGCATCATCTACAGTTTCCTTTTTCTACAGAAACAAATAAAAAAAATTATATATCACATTTCATTTCATTTCCTATCACGTTTTACTAAAAAAAAAAGTCATCTCAAAAACATAGATAATCAAACAGCTTCCCAATTTCGAAATTTTGCTAATTCATTTCCTAATTTTTTTCCATTCTTCGTTCTCTTTCCATTAACCCAAATCACAATAATCCCAAAAACCCAGAAATTCTTTTCATTTAAAAAACAGAACGAGCTATAGAAGAAAAGTAGGGACTCACAGCAGAGGGACTCCGAGGGGGTGGTCGATTCTGGTTGCGAGAAGCCATTTAACACTCAAACTCCTCCAAAACGAACGGACAAGACCAGAGATTTTCTAGAGAATTATTGTCGCATAATCAGTACCCGCTGCCGAATTCGAGAACAAATGCGGTCAAGAGAGAAAAAGAGAACTGAGGAGAAATGTGAATTCTGGGTTTTCAAACGAACTTGTTCGCAGTTGAATCTGATTTGGGTTTGGATTTGGAGTAGATTTTGGGAAGTTAGGGTTTGAAAGAGAGACAGAAAGCAGGAAGTTAGAGAGAGAGAGAGAGAGATGAAATTTGAATTTGGATCTGGCGGTACCTCAAAAACGCTCCTGGAAAATGACGTTGGACTTTCATTTTTGGGTCGGAGCGGACCGCCCATGGGCCCGGGTTTTAAGGATGGAGTCCACCCCCATGCTCCTGTGCTTTTTATTTTTTTATTTTTTTTTTAATTTATTATTGTTGCTTTGAGTCTATTTGAGTCTACAAACCAGAAGCGGCGTTAAACATATACTACAGTGGAACCGTAAATATTTCACTCTAATAAAATTAAAGTATAAAAAATTGATTTCTATCCTAACAACTTTATTTTTAAAAAAAAATCAAAGGTAAAATAAAATTTTAGTGGGATGAATTAAAGATTTTTAATTTTTAATAAGGTAAAATAAAAATATCATAAAATATTTTGATAGAATTAATTTTAACAGGGACTATGTAAAAATTTTTAAGTATTAGGGGGTCATTGTTGAAAAATATAGTATTTGTAGGGTATATAATTAAAAGAGAAAAAAAATTCAGTTACAACCCCCACTAGGTCCTAACTACATCAGCCACTGCTTTTAACCATAAGTTTTTTCATTAAATTTGATTAAATTATTTATATTATTATAGAGACTTAGAGGTGAATAGCCTTTTCGGAAAAAAAAAATGGCCGAAGTTCTAAAAACTAATTAAAATGCTCCTTTAAAAATATGATCAATTAATTTTCTTAAATGAATTCATCACATAATATTTTTAATTTAGTAAATCAGTAATTGATCATCGTTAATTACCAATTCTCAAGTTAATCACTGATTGATCAAATTTGAAGAAAAAATAACAAACCGTCATTTTGTTAAATAAAAAAAAGTTCGATCATCTATTAAATTTGATGACCGAATTAAATCACTCAACCTAACTTTTCTTTTCCATGTAAGATAATTTTTGATGCACTCTAGCAGTATTAAAGTATTTTCATTCCAAATTGTCTACCATCTTATATTTGAATGTCATCCTAAATAATTGTATTGAAAGACCAATACGTCCACAAGACTGAAACATGTGCATGCCAAATTGAGTACCTATGACAACAGAAGCAACGGTTTCTACTAGTTTTGACATTACCAACAATTAAATCAAGGACTCTTTTCATTTTTTTGGTATTTTTATTTGTTATTCACTCGTTTTAATTTTACGTCTCAACTCTTAATATCATTCAAAATATCTCTTGACATATCTAAAAAACAAAACAGTCCAAAGATTTCCTATTTATCCACTTTCATCTATAAACTTAATGATTTTTCTAACGTGACATACCATGAAAAGATTAATGAAGCTATTAAAAAAGCTTAAACCTTAATTACTAAATAAAATATTCACAAAAATTATCTTTAATGGAAATTAAATAAAAATTAATGTTATTTAATTATAGAACTAGACTAATTTGATCCATCTCGTTGATCTATTTCTTCCATAGCTATATTTAGAAATCCTAGCAGCTTAGACACCTTCCCACCGCAGCGTTGTCGCCCCATGCCACCTTTGGGAGCTCACCCCACAGTGGACCTGCCCTCCCAACCACGAAGGGCACCTCGATGCTCCAAGCCCCCGGTGCAAGCCACCCACGACCCCACCCCCCTCTATGGAGCCCACCTCGTAGCATCTCCCCTTTGGTGAGCCCAAACACCACGATCCTAGATCCGTCATTGCATGCCATGTTCTCTCGTAGCGTCAACACCTTCATGATGCATTAAGAAGCTGTCTTTGTCTAGTCCCTTGTTGCAACGTCAATCGTTGTCCATCTCTATCCCGAGAAGCCTATGCCCACCCAATCGACCTGTGCTGCCTGAACCTGGGTTTATCAAGCACAAAAAAAAGAGAGCGAGAAGAAAAGAGTGAGTAAAATTGTTAACAAAAACTGTTATGTTTATAGACAAAACTATTTTGTTTATATCAATGAGCATTTTGAGTGGCTTTAAAAGTGAAGGGACCTAATGAAAATGAATGCATAATTCATAACATTTTATGAAATTAATGTTTAAATCAATTCACACAACTCTGTCTATGACATTTTTGAGCTGTCCAATAGACATGGCCATTACGAAACTTGAACATATAACAACTTAATGTATCTCGAGGGGGAAAAAACAATATTTTGTCTTGTTATGCCATTTGAAAGAATAAATTATGTACCTAAAGATATGTCTAGATTGCTTACACCATTATTATTATTATTAATATTATTATTATTATTATTATTTTTGCTAAATTGCCATTTCAAGTTGGGAGATATCATGGCATAGAAAAATTGCCAAGGACAATCAGTCGGTGTTGTTTGCCCCACTAGGCCTTGTTATGAAATGGTACAAATCATTAGTTTGTATTTTGAACGCCCTCTAAGATGAGTTTCTCATTTATCGTAATTGTTCAATTGTGTCTATATTGTTTTTTCCCCCTCATTTTTTTTTTACCTATATTTTGATATCATTAAAAGAATCATACTTTATATTTTGATTCGTATCACATTTTTTCCTTAATTTTTTAAAATCTTGTTAACTCCTTGCCTTTTCCGCTCAAATATTGATTTTGATTATGAAAAAACCTTAATATCCTTAACATTTTTAAAATTTTTATTTATTTTTAAAATGCTCTCTCTCTCTCTCTCTCTCTTGGTTGCATTAAGGGCGTTTAGATTTTTTTTTTTTGGGTAAAAAAACTGAAAAAGATAAATAATTGAAAATAAATTAAAAATAAATGTGATGTTGTCCAAAAATATAAGATATGACTTTTGATAACCTCAAAATGTAGAGTACAAAAAAAAAAAAAAACACACACACACACACACAGAGACACACTTTTGTAGGGTTATTGGCACTGTTAGTCCTAACTTATAATAGAAGGACCTCTTTGTCACCCATTCCACTAAAAAACACTCACACATCAATTTTAGTATAACTGCTTGAGATAGAGAGGCAAGCTAAGAGGGTGACTTTTTATAATATAGAATTTAAATATCCGATGTCCACGTGTCAAATTCCCTAGACCCCTCTCTGCAACAATATCCAATTGGCAAGTGCAAAACTTGTTGAAGACACGTGTCGAATTCCGGTTGGCCAACGCCATATCCAGCTTATCCAAGTAGAAAAAATGGCAGATAAGGCAATTGCCCAAAATCACTCTACATCACAAGCTCATACACATCACGTACCCACCGAAAAATATATTTCCACATATTTTCTCATTTGCCAACCAATCAGGAGAGAAAAACCAAGAAAAACTCGGCGCGGAGGGAAAAAATGGCTCACGCTATGGCTTCAATGGCTGGTCTACACGGCTCTTCCCAAGCCGTCTTGGATGGCAGCCTCCAGCTAAGTGGCTCAAGCCGCCTGAACATCGCCGGCGGCAGCCGGGTTTCAGTCAACAGACCCGGTTTCACTGTCAGAGCCCAGCAAGGGCCCGCTGAGCCCGAGATCGCCAGCCGTCGGGCTGTGCTGGGCCTTGTCGCCGCCGGATTGGCCGCCGGGTCCTTCGCTCAGGTGGTGCTCGCCGAGGCCAAGCCCATCAAAGTCGGCCCTCCTCCTCCTCCCTCCGGTGGATTACGTAAGTGGTGCTGAGGAAAAAAGTTTAGTTGAATTACAAAATTGAACTGATAAGAGTTATTTATTTATATGAGATTATGGGTGGTGATATTTTTTTTTTTGGTTGATTATTAAATTACTCGACTCTAGTTAGTCATCTCAAGTCATGATTTACGACGTTATTCGTCATTTGATATGTTGTATTTACGATTGAATTCGCTACCTAGATTTGATGTCATCTCATCCTCGGTACAATCATAGAATTCATGTAACAAAATCTTTAAAGGGGTGTCATGAAATTAATAGATATGAACTAAATTGGTTAGTTTTGAAGTATTTCATTAGGTGATGTGACATAACCAAAAAAAGAAGAAGAAGAAGGAGAATTTGAATAGTTCATGACAACCAAATTAATTTGTGTTTTGGCAGCCGGAACTCTGAACTCGGACCAGCCAAGAGACCTTGATCTGCCGCTGAAGCAGAGGTTCTTCCTGCAGCCGCTGACCCCGGCTCAGGCAGCACAGAGGGCAAAGGAATCAGCCAAGGACATTGTTGGTGTCAAGGCATTTATTGACAAGAAGGCTTGGCCCTATGTCCAGAACGACCTCAGACTCAAGGCCGAGTACCTCCGCTATGATCTCAACACCGTCATCTCCGCCAAGCCCAAAGACGAGAAGAAGCCGCTCAAGGAACTCACCGGCAAGCTCTTCCAAGACATCAGCAATGTAAGTTTCATAACATTTTTTAGTCACTGCCAAAATACCAAGGTTCTTTGTTTTTTTAATTGTTACACATTCATTTCTTATTTTTGTCAATAAACAGCTGGACCATGCTGCAAAGATCAAGAGCACCCCTGAAGCAGAGAAGTACTACGCCGAGACGGTATCCACCCTCAATTCTGTTCTTTCCAAGCTTGGTTAAGACAGGATTACAAATGTATCTTAAAATGTAATCTTTTGTATGACATTTTGTTTGTATGTTGTTTAATTAAAAGGGAATCTAGTTGAAAATAACTCTTTTCTGTATGTTTCAATTTGTGATTCGTTTACTCTAATTCGCGCTCGAGTCTCTTCCTCAGGAGAATCCTAACATAACTAGATTTCAAATCTTCAATCTTAATTGTATGCCGTATGACATAAGGTGTGTTTACTAAAAATGTGTGGTTTTTAAGAAAACTCCAGTTTAACATAAAATCTTCTATTATATATGGCCACGTATATAAGCACAAATTATTTCGTTGCATTAGAATTCGAGGACGGAGGCGTACCGAGCTTAATGATGATTGAAAACCATCTACTCTATATCTCTATTGAATTTTAAAAGCGCAAATTATTTCGTTGCATTAGATTTAGTGGGCGGAAGCATTCATCTACTCTATTTCTCTATTCAATTTTAAAAACACATATTGTTTCGTTGCATTAGAATTTGAGGGCGGAAGCATACCAGGCTTAATGATGACTAAAAACCATCTACTTGATTTTAATGGAAAAGAAGGATGTCAATGTCATAAAAATTTAAAAACGACATAAATCGACCTAAATAAATTGAAGCGATATATAGCTTGAAAACGACGACCAAACTGTGAAAATCGGGAACCATACGACAGCAATCAAAAGGCTATAGTTTATTTCAAGAAAACGACATCAATAAAAAACGATAAGACATTAAAACGACATAAATAAAAACAGAGAATAAAAAAACAACGCCAAACTAAAATCAGCGTGATTTCTTTTTTTTTTTTTTTTGGACAGAAAATGACATAAATACATGAAAACAGCATTAACAACCAACAAACACAATAACTCGAAAATGCAACAACAAACAAATGATGCAAGAATTTTTGAAACGAGAAGTAATGAAAATTGACATGAAAAAGAAAATTAAATCCTAATAAGGAGGACGACGAAAAAACAACAGCAAGGAGAGAAAATGATAATACAAAACCACATGTGGCATCAAAACGACAACCAAAAGTAAACGTCATACATTGAAGAAACGACAAAAGACAGACTAATGAAAAAAGGAGAAAATAAAATTAACAAATTGGTTTTAAAAACAACAAGAAGAAAGGTAACTTTAGAACATGCAACTAGGAAGGAAAAGAAAACCTGTAAATTTACCAACCCTATCCAATTCATTTAAGCTATTATATCTCTTTTTTTTTTTTTTTTTTTTGAAGGAGCTATTATATCTTAATTTGGCTTATCATGACCTTAAGATCGGGTTAACTCACCAACCTGAATTTTCATTGGATGAGTTTAAATTCAAAATTTAACAACTTGTAATAAACTCAACACACTCAATGTTATTTTATAATTTCAAGTATATATTTTATATTATAGATTTAAAATTTTTCTTGTATTTCTTATCTTTTTTTTTTTATTTATAATGTCTAATTCGTATTTGTCTAACTCACCCCATCCAACTCGATTTTATTTGGATGGGTTGATTTTAAATTAAATTAAGAATTGAATTACTAAGTCAAAAGAAACAACCTAAAAATAGGGAAATTATAAAAAATAATATTTTGTTGGAAAATCATTAAAATAAGTAGTAAGTTTTAAAATCTTTAAAGTAACGGTGCAACGTAATAAGTTAGTGAAAGATAATATCAAGTGATACATAATTATACATAAAATTAAACGAAAATTATAATCGATGGATCGTCCCATAAGTGGGATGGGAGAAAAGCTCTTTAACTCCGCTAAAAATTAAGCCTTTGTTTGGTTCAACAGTTTGAACTCAATTTTTCGAGTTCAAACTCAACTAAAGGCATTTGGGAACCAAGTTTGGTTCCAACTTTGAGTTGGACCGTTGCACAGTAAACTAAACTTGGTTTACTGTGCGCCCAACCCATGTCAAACTGTCCTCTCCATTTCCTTATTCTCTCGCCCAGGTTCGCCGAGAAAATCCTCTCCCCCAATCTCTCAGGTCCGAATCCAATCCACCCAATTCTCTAATTCTTTTTCAAGTGTTCAATCGTTACCGACAAGATTTGAACTCCAAGAAACCATGAATTCCAACTTCGGAAAGAAATTCGATTTCGATATGGGTCTCGGATCCTCCCGAACCACCTCTCTCAACGACCAGAAGAACAAGAACTCCTCATTTTCCTCTTCTCCCTATTCCTCAGCCCAAGCCAAGCCAGCTAGGCAGCCAAAAAAGCAGTCCTAGACCCACCAGCCGCTGCCTGCGGCCGCGCCGAGCTAGCCGACCTCCATGGTCGGCGACATCTTCGGCAAGAGTTGGTCCTCCTCGGCCCTATCTTCCGGCATTACGATCGCGGAGAAGAACCCTAATTTGTTAACTGATTTGGTGAATTCTGCGCTGGGGCAGAACAAGAGTACCTTCTTCCTGAGCAGGAGTTGCAGAAGAAGAAACGGAAGAAGAGATGGAGCCATTGGAGGCTCCGCCGTTCTCGGCGGTGATGGCGCTAACGGGAACAAGGTTGCGAAGCCCAGAGGAGGAGAAGGACGAGGAGGTGGTGGGCGGCGGCCATGGTGATGGTGTGCTTGACGGTGATGGAGGTGGGGGCGGAGACGGGAGAGAATTGGGAAGGTTGTAGAGAGAGAGAGGGAGAGGAGAGAGAAGCGATGGATGTATAATAGAGATCATATTTAGGATTTAAAAAATCTTAAAAATATTATAATAAATATAATTTTTGTTATAAATATTATATTTGAATGCACAATAAATTTTCTGTGCATGGAGCATCTAAACCGCTTAAAACAGATCAACGGTCGAAAATTTTTCGTAGTCGATTCGGGATACGCGAGTAAGGATTGTTTCCTTAGCAACTACGTAATTCTTGTTGTATTTTATGACTATGTAAAAAATATTATAAAAACTTTGATACATGTTGTTGATGTGTGTTTGTATTTTAGTTTATTTTGTTTTTTTCCATTTTTCCATTCACTACCTACAATGACATGTTAGCCTCCGTTTGGTACGTTAGTTGGAGACTAAATTTTTAAATTGGAGTTGATTGACTTTTCAAAAACTAGTTATAATTTTTTTAAACATATCAGAAAAAGACAAAAATTGAGATGAAAATTTTGACTTGGAACCTAAGTTACAAACACACATTTTATCAAGTTAAACTTTTAACTCAAACTTTTTACATCCAAACTCCCAATTTAAGTTAAACTTTTCAACTCAAACTTTTTACCAAATGCTCAACTCTAACTATTAACTTAACTTATCTTCAACTCAACTTAAAAATCTTAACTCAAACCGTTTTACCAAACAGAGGCTAAAAAATCCTCTTCATTTTGTATCTAAAATTTTCATTTTAATTTTTATCTTTTTTAAAAAAATCAACAAAAATTAAAATTAATTTTCAAAAAATCAATCAAATTCAAATTAAGAGTCCGTTTGGTGAAACAGTTTGATTTGAAAATTTTAAGTTTGAGTTGAAATTTTTAAGTTTGAGTTGGTTGATTTTTTAAAAATTAGTTATAATTTTTATTGATTTTTCAGAAAAAAAATAAAAATTGAGATAAAATTTTTGAGTTTAAACTCACTCACCAAACGGGGCCTAAATGTTATATTTTAAACTGCCGCATAGAATTGATACCTACAAAACAAACGAGCCTCAGGCTCCAAACTCCACAGAGTAGAATTGGCCAGTTAGGAAACGGCGGCTAGACGCACAGAAGCTTTTGGATCGAAATCGAATCGAACGGTCACCATTGCGCATCCTCATCCTGTGGCCATACGGGTGCTTCTTTCTCGGATTCCGGAAACTTGACTTTTTTCTTCTTCTCTCTCTCTCTCTCTCTCTCTCTCTCTCTCTCCCGGCAGAAATCCCCAATTCGATAAACCTATAGTCTTCCTCTCTGAAAACCCTCGTCTCCGTCCATGGCACCCAAGCGACCATCCCATCTCGACGAACCTCCGGCGATTTCTTCGTCTTCCGACGAAGAGGAAGCCTCGTCCGAAGAATCCTCCGGCTCAGAAGACGACAAACAAGACGCGTCGGACTCGGACGCCAAGCCTAAGGAGGAGACTCCGCCGACGACCAGGAAGCCTAGATCCAAGCCCTCGGCCACTCCGACGAGGCAATCGGCGAAGCGGACCAAGAAGAACCCCTCTGAAGAAACTTCGAACGCCGAGAACGACGGTACGGCGGCGTCGGAGGACTCGAAGAAGCTGCTTTTCCAGAGGCTGTGGAGCGAGGAGGACGAGATCGCGATCCTGAAGGGGATGATCGAGTACGCTACGAAGAACGGAACGGACCCGGCCGTCGCCGACATGATCGCCTTTCACGATTTCATCAAGAAGTCTCTGCACATCGACGCTACGAAGACGCAGTTGAGCGACAAGGTCCGCAGGCTGAGGAAGAAGTACGGGAACAATCTCGGGAAGAAGAAGTACAACCCGACGAAGCCTCACGAGCTGGAGGCCTTCGAGTTGTCGAAGAAGATTTGGGGCAGCGAAGAGCCAAAATCGAATGGCGCATCAAAGAGCAACCAGAAAGGCAAGTCCGAGCTGGTTTCGGCTCCGGTGGAAGCCGAAAGGGGCGGAAATTGATTCCAAGGCGGGCATTTCGGTGAGTTTGAGCGGGATTATTGGGTTTGATAAGAGCTTACCGGAGCATGTGGTGAAGCTGGGACTTGCTTTGATTCCGGAATCGAAGAAAGCCGAGTTGGAGGAGAAGTGGAAAGAAGCTCAACATTGCTGAATTGGAGCTTTTCGTCAAGAAGAGTCAGTTGGTCAGCGAACAATCCAAGTTGATTCTCGAGGCTATCAAGTCGTCTGATCATTAGGGGGTGTTGATCAGGTATAACTATGGCGGCTTTTCGAGTTTAATAACATCGATGGCTTCTTTGGAGAGTCAAGAATAAACTGTGCTAGGAGTTTCCATTTCTTTGTGTGTATTGTTTTACTAATTCCGAAGTTTGTAGCTTTACCTTTCTTCGTTTACTTTTCTTTATTATAGAAATTGTGAAGTTTGTAGTTAATAACTTGTGATGGCTTTTCGGGTTTATTTAGGAAGGGAAAATAAAAGTTGTGCTAGGAGTTTTTATTTCTTTCTGTGTAGCTTTATGAACTTCTAAATTTGTAGTTTTTAACTGTGTAATTAGATATTTAGCTCTGTGACATGAACGATGTTTGATCCTGGTTTGCTTGAACTTCTTACCTTTGCTCATGTTATTGAAGCTGTTCATGTTGTTCATTGTTATTTTCAATTTCCTTTACTTGTTGTGGTAATATTTCTCTTATTTTGTCGTTGGCGGCGAGCTTCATGATTCGGTTTAGAGTACCGTCAATTATTGTGTTTATTGCATTTATTCAAATTGATGCCAGCTACATTTATGAAAGCTCTAGCTGAAAGTCAGAATTAAAGAACCGTCTTTGCCGGTTGGTTGAAAGTTGACACCAAAGTTTTTAGTTTTTGCATTTGAATAAGCGACCTTAAGATTGCCCGAGGAGTTGGATTTGGTTAGGCCTTTATCTGATTCACCTGACCTTAATCTTCTATTTTTGCTTGTTTTCTGTAACCTGACTTTCAAGAAGCGTGCTTCTGACTGGAAGTCTACATGCATCTCCTTTTGTTGTCTTTCTGCTAAAGTTTGCATAGTAACATTTATTTTAGTTGTCGATTTCATTGGCCATCTTCTGTTGTGATTTTGAAATTGTTGCAATGGAATTTCTTCTGATGGATAGGGTTTTCGTATTTTCTCTTTCCAATAGAGTCGTATACTAGTTCTATGAACGATCCTCATCACTGTTTTCTGGTTTAACAAGGTTGATAGCTGGTTCAATAGTCTGATTAGAATATCTTTGTGGGAGTAATTGCCATCGTCTCCGGATATTATTTTTTTACTTATTTTTTGGTATCTTTTTTAATGTTTCCCCACGTTTACTACTTCATAACTTCACAAGAGCCAGAGGCTCCTAGACGTTTGGCTAAAACATTTGGTACTTAGCATTACCTTGAAATCTTTCATCCAGTTTTCTCGATTTTGTATATGCTTGAATAAACTGGATTGTTGTTTCTGTTTGTGCTTCTTGTATCTTAAGCAAATCGTCGATTGTGAATGAAAATGTGGGATTTGCTCCAATTGTAAGGCCTATCTTTGGATAGATTCATATAGAACAATGGATGGAAATATCATAAAATTTATTCTCACTAAATAATCGGTAAGGCCAATCTTTGGTATTCTCTCACTGAAGTTCTCAGTAAGCCAAATGCTAACTTTGAATCGGACTTTCTCGTATAGAGACTATTTGAGATTAACAATTTGGGGACATTTTTGATGTGACATTCTTGTGACATTGTGTCATTAACAAAGTCTATATATCTAGCCTTTTTAAGGTTCTCGCGTTGGAGCTAATGTGTAAAGGTGAAGAAGAGTAAAGCAGGGACAGGCAGGCTAACTATCTAACTGTGAGGGGGAAGTTAGCTTTAGCTTTCATAAAAGCACCTCTTTACTTCACATCTTTCTATATTCTTTCTTGGCCCTTTTCAATTGAGATTCTTTTCATGGGAAACAAGGGAAGTCGAGCGTCAAGAGCCGGTCTTTGATTCCCATCTCTCTCTTCCTCCGCAAGTTTCCGCTCTCAATTCAATACGAAAAAATAGTACTCGAAGAAATGTCCTATAGGTAGAAGAATTCCATACAATGTATTTGAAAGCAAGAGCTTCATCATAGTCAAATAAATGAAGACAATATATCGTCTAGCTATAGTTACATTTGTTTAAATTGTATCCATAGGATCGTTAAACGAATTAGAAGCAAAGTGAGATCAGAAAGAGAGAATTGAAGAGCTGCACAAGTAGTTAAGCAGAGCCTCCCGGTAGGCCTCCTTGCCGGCCTTTTGTCACTTCTTTGACTGAGGCTGTCACTGAAACGTAATATGCAACAAGGAAGATTCCATGTATGAAACATAGAATCCCGCCAATTGAAAAAAATCGATGGTGGGCGAGCCCACATGATTTTCTCGACCTTGAGTTGGCCAATGTCCCTATCATCAGCAACGAAAATGCAGCACCTAGATCTATCCTGTTTCCACCACAGTGATGCGTCAGGTTCGATACTCATGTATTAGTCCACCAAAACAAAACTATACCATTAACAAAACAGTAAAAATCCCAGTTTAGCAAGCTGTTGGATATGATAAGTGATAACAAAGAACACATACCATGAGAGAATGAGGGAGCCAACAGCTAATTGCTTGTTTGCCGTGGCTTTGTTATAATCATCTCTGGACCAGAAGCAAATGCAGCCGCCGAGCAAGTTAGCGATTACATGAGCAAGGACGAGAAGTACAGCTGCAGCCATTCCTAGCTTGTAAGCTTGATAGCTCGGGTCTCTACACTCGAAAATCAACAACCTTAGATGTTTTACCTGTTTGGGGGAACAACCAAACACATAACAGGAAAGAAGAACACATAATAGTGTTAAGTAATGCATACTTAGAGAGCTGGTTAAATTTCGAAGTTATAAGTCTCAGAAATACCTTGTTTTCAGCTATTTCAGCCTGAATCCCGAGTATCCCGGCGACTATGTCCATAACCATGATCAGAATACAGATAAGAGGGCCAAAGTTCCTTGCCATTTTTGCAAATCGAGAGCTCTGGTTCAGTGGATTAAAGATAATACGGTAGAAGAAACTCAAAATTTATAGGCATCTCAACATCTTGTTAGTAAAGTCTTGGTAGGCTCTAAAGTATAGTGGGAAATAGGAATAAGAATAAAGCGAGGCCAGGTAAACACAGAATAACGTTTAATGAAAGAAGTAAATCTGGTGGGCAAAAGCTTCTTTTTTCTTTTTTGCTTTATGGCTCTCTACACTTTGCATCTTTTTCCCTATGAGTCTGTTTTCAATATTCATTAAATTTTCATTTTTATTCTTTCCACGAAGAGCAAGGAAAGTGGAAAGTATGCATAACGAACTGAGGAGGAAAGGAAGGTTTAACCTCATAGATCGATGGACTCGGTTATTCCATAAGAACTACTCTTTTTTTTTTTTTTTTTTTTTTTTTTTTTTGTAATATGTCGTTTCTGAACATAGAACATCATGTCAACAACGCTCTTTCAAGACAACGACATGTCTTTTTTTCAAACTTAAATGCACCAAATATTGCAACTTGAACGACAGAAAAGGTTTAGAAAATACGACACGATGTTTAAGTGAGCGAACAAAAACCTGTACATGAAAATTGAAAAGAGCAAATCCGGGACAATGACTCTATGGTTAATGGTGTAGAGAATTTTACGCCTCTTTTTTCCATCCAACTTTTTGCTAATTTGTTGCAAGGTAGCACTGGAAGGACCTTAGGTGGAGTTTGTGGTGGCGATGATCTTCCCATCCCATTGGGGGAGGAAACTTTGGACATTGGAGAATGTTGTGTTTTGTTCATATATAGATCAAGTGTTTTGGGTGTTGACAACGAATTCTAAAACGTCCCACGTGGGAAAAGAACGAAAGTGTTGAGCATTTTATAAGTTTCTCCATTTTTAAAAGGGTAATTTGATAAAATATAAAAAATGTTTTTGTGGCTTGCACACACACATATAGCATGGATTGTGACGCGCTTTTGACGGTTATTAAGCACACTCGGTAGTTTTTAAAAGTACCAAATATTACTCCACTTGGCAGCTGCATCCATCTCAATAGCAGTGTCTGGTGAGAGATCTAAAGCCATAATAAGAGTATTTAAAAGACATTATTTATGAAGTCAACTTTATTTTGTGGTTTACTAAGCAACAACTAACGAACAACCAAAAAAAAAAAAAAAAAAAAAAACGAACAAAAAGTGAACGACACGTAGCTTTCATTACAAAGCAGGAAGCTCTTTTTTTAGGGGAAAAAATATGAACAACATAATGTTTGTCGTTTTTCGCCCGTCAAATGCAGTAAACTATCAAAGGTGAAACGAAATGTCGTCCTTTTAAATTACTAGAAAAAAAAAAAAAAAAAATAGTAGGAGTTTCAGGAAAATCTGAAACGGAAAATAATAAAACGAATTAAAAAAAAAAAAAGAAAGAAAACAAAGAAATGGGGAACGATTAGACAGGTCGAGATGGTGTTGGACATTTCTAGAAGCAACTCCAATCTTCCATCAAATTCCAAATACACAGCTAAAACGTATTATTTTCCCGAGAACCAAACACAAACGCATATTTATACTACTGCAAATTCCTTTGGCGGTTTTGCCTCTTTCTTCCTCCATTAGCTTCTCGGCACTGTTGTTTTCTTCAACACCAAGAAAAATGTCGGCGTACAGGTGGAAGAAGTTCGACGAGGACGAGGACCGACCCGAAAAGCCTCGCCGCTACGGCGTCACCGAGATGAAAGGCCCTCATTACACTCTCCTCAGCCAAAACCTTCTTCAGGTACTTTATATATATATGGATATGTGTGTGAGTATTTAATGCTGATTCGTAATTGCTACATAAAGATCGATTTTCTTGTGGGAATTTCTACTGGTTTTTTGTTCAAGTGAGTGAGAAAAATTGTTTGGTCCAGGACATATTTGAGTCCATGGGACAGTTTGTGGATGGGTTGAAATTCTCTGGAGGCTCCCACAGCTTAATGCCAAAGTCTTTTGTTAAGGAAGTGATTGATATGGCTCATCAGCACGATGTCTATGTCAGTACCGGTGATTGGGCTGAGCACTTGCTTCGCAAAGGTCCCTCTTCTTTCAAACAATATGTTGAGGTCAGGCCTTTTCTGATTATAAATATCATGTATATATATATATGTATGTATGTATATAGAGAGGTAAGGTGTTAAGGGCCCGTTTAGGGGGACTTTTTGGAGACGAAGTTTTGGAGGTTGGGTTGGAAATGTGGGTTTGGAATTATGACTTTTGGAAATAAATTGTGATATAAAAAGTAGTGCAAAAAATTAAAATGTGTTTGAAAAAAATGCAAAATGGATTTTTTGTTCGACTCGTTGTTGTGAACATTTTGACGCCAGAATCATCCCATTTCAATCGATTTAAAATAAGAAAAGTTATGGACTTTTAAGGTTTGAATTTTTGAAAATGAAAGAAAGAGAAAGTGAGACGTAGAATTGGAAGTTTTGAATTAGACCGTAAAACTCCGTCTGGAAAAGCTCTCCCAAACTGGCCTAAGTTTGGAGACCGCACAGTTCTGATAGATGTAGACAATAAGGTTGATATCGTGTAATATTTGTAATATTTTCTATTGATGCATGTCTAGTAAAAGTTCAAAAATATAACGCCGCATTTAGACCGAATGACTTTACGAAATTACGTTGATCCTTTTACAAATTACGGATAACGTAGGAGACATCTCTATTTTTTCTGTGGAGTATGGACGTTTTAAGTAAATAAACTAATAGTTACATTTTCCGGACGAGTACGGCTGCGAGACTTAAGATCAATACTACATATGTATATTATGCTTACCAAGAATGTAATGTTTTTTTATTTTTTATTTTTTAATTATTTTTAGGAGTGCAAGCAATTGGGTTTTGATACAGTGGAGGTGAATGTAGGATCACTTGAACTTCCTGAGGAGAGTCTTTTGAGATTTGTGCGTTTGATCAAGAGCGGTGGTCTGAAAGTTAAACCCCAGTTTGCAGTCAAGATCAACAAGTCTGACCTTCCCGTTGGCAGTGATAGAGCTTTTGGAGCTTATGTTGTTCCAACTCCTCGCTCTTCCGGTATGTCTGGTTTCAGTGTTTTAGCAAAATGTCTCTTGCATTATGTTGTAGTGACTTTTCTATCATCGAATTTCATGTGGATACTGATTTAGATATGATGAGGTTTTGGAGTTACTGGAATGGAAGAAATAAAAGATATATGTACTACTATTATCTTAATTAATGACTAGACTAAGCTACTTAAAAAGGGTAAGGTGGAATGATTTGATCCCTTTTACTTATTTATTAGCTGCTAGCCTAGTTGGTAGCCTGTTTTGGCGAAGAACTAAGCTTGGTACTGGCGACAAGGGTAGCGTATTGGCCCCAATGCCATTCCGAGTTCAGGGGAGAAATTGTTCTGGTAACTGAATTAGGTGGTAACGGCGTCTAAAAAGGTTATGATAAGGTATATTGTATTGTCTTGTATTGTAACTCATAAAGGCTCTAGAATTGCTCTAAACTACTGAAAGGGCCTAAAGTGGAGACCTTTGTTTGTCGTAGATACATAATGACCCTGACCTGGAAATTTTCAGTGATTGTTCTCTAAAGTGAGCCAAACATTCTAATATTCTCCAAATGATAGCTGTTACATCTTGTGTTACTAATCTCTTTAACACTACAACTTGTGGGAAGTATATCTATTTGTTCTCAATGCAGATTATACATCTGTGGGTTTTTGGCTAGTAACTTTGTTAAAGCAAACTAGTTTTTTTCGGATTTCGATGTTGTTTCTTGAGGTTAATCATATTTCTTTTTGAAGTTGTTTAAGCTTTTCAATCCTTACATCTTTTGTGAAATCTGGTGGTTCTGAATTGATAGGTACAGTAAGTGGAAAATAGACACGAAACTTATTGGGGGTAATTCGGAGCTTCAAATTGAGGAACCATGTATTACGAAATACTGCACCTTAAACACATAATGAGAACTGTAATATATTCTGCACCCGCTAAGAAATTAGAGAATGTGATTGATTATGTGGACTTTGTTTCTTTTCCCACAGAATTTGTTGAAGATGTTGATCTCTTGATCAGAAGGGCCGAGAGATGCTTGGAAGCTGGGGCGGACATGATAATGATTGATGCAGATGATGTCTGCAACGTTGTTGATTCTGTACGCACAGACATAATTGCAAAAATCATTGGGCGGCTTGGTCTTGAGAGGACCATGTTTGATGCTTCAAATCCTAGGACCTCTGAGTGGTTCATCAATCAATATGGTCCAAGGGTATGCCGCTATATCATTGGTTCTGTTCTTTTATTACATTTAGAATCTTCAATTGCACTTCAATAGTGCCTAATTCATTCCCCTGTTTGTGCAGGTGAATCTCTTTGTGGACCATTCTCATGTCATGGATCTGGAGTGCCTCCGGGGCCGAAACTTGGGCAAAAATAACACGTCGGTCCTTGGTTCGTCATACTTTCTGTTCTGAACTGCCTGTCACTTTTATGAAAAATGGTGTGTATAGATGTATGTGTGGAATATAACTAGGCTCTGTTGTAGTGTCGAATATAACACGATCAAATCATTGGAAATATGCAATAAAGCTTTCAAGAATCTTGTACTACGGAGTTTATAAGTACCAATTCTCTCTTCATATTTTGCCCCTTGTTGTTTTCAATAAATATAGTAGAAACAAACTCTGCATTTACTCTGATACATATTGTCAGTTAATATTATTCCATACTGGGAGTTCATACCTTTTATAGAGGCAGCAATATATTTTCTAATTTTTAACGCATTTAGTATACTATATTGTTTTCCTATTTGGAAAGTTTGATCGGGTGTAGTAGCAACACTATAACTCTCTTGTTAGTGAATTCGTTGTGCTTGGCCTGTTTAAGAAGAAAAGTAAAAGACTTGTTTAATATGACCGATGTAATACCCGAACAGGGTAGATACACACGGAAATTTTGATTTCGTTGAATCTAAATTTTTATTTCTTTCCAATTCCAATGGTGCATGAACAATTGGAATTTGCAAATTGATATGACACCAAGGGGAGATGTCAAGTATGAGAGGAAAAAGGAAAACCCAATTGAAAAGAAAAAAAGAAAAATGCCTTCTGTTTGGTGGTTAGCTCTTAGAAAATCACTGCTCTGTAAGCCTCGGTCATCGGATTCTTCTGAGGTCACTGGTTGTGTCGACGCGACTCAGACAAGGATACCGACACCGGAGAGATCTGCTTCTGTTGGATGTCTATCAAATCTCAAAGATGTCATTCATGGAAGCAAGAGGCACAAGGAAAGAAGGCCATATGGTTGCAGCGCAAATGTTGTGGGAAGCAGATCTCAACATCCCAAACCAACCTGTAGCAATAAAATAGTCCTTGATAAGTTAGGACCTGCAGTGAAAACTGTTGGTTTTGGTACTGCTTCAGCAAAAGGAAATAGTGGTCGTGATATAAAGGGATTTCTTGAACATGAAGCGCATAAAATGGTGCCCCGCTATGGGCTCCAGAGATCAATATCTAAGCACTCAAGGAAGTATCACGGCGGTTCAACTTTGGCATGCCAAACATGCGGTGAGCAATATAATCATTCTAGTGCCGCTGATTCGCCTCAGCTCTTCAGGAACGCAGGTATTAGATAAATACCAATCATCCTGAGTTCTCGTTGATATTTTTTTCTGTTTCATATATGTACACACACACACATATTATTTGTCTTGTTTGGCTGGTTTAGGCTCATCTATTATCATTTCTCTTATTGAAACACAAGATAATATGTCGAGCGATTGTGGAATTAGCGAATGAATTTTGGTTAATAAACTAATGTCCTAGTGAGATTTGAACAAATGTACTACTATTGTATTTGAATCTAAAAAAAGTGCTAGAAATTATCATTGAATGTGGTTGAATTTGTAATGAAGAGATCACTTCTTATGCAGTCAGTGAATTATTGGAAGGAGACTCGTCCAGGAAGATTGTGGAGATAATTTGCCAAAGTGGGGCAGAGTCCAGCACCAACGAACGTACTAGGATTGAGAGAATCTTGAAGGTTCACAACACGCAAAACATCCTTGCTCGGTTCGAAGACTACAGGGAAATGGTGAAAATCAAAGCCAGCAGATCACAGTTCAAGAAAGTAGACCCCCGTTGCCTGGCCGATGGGAATGAACTCCTGAGGTTTCACGCCGCGAACATTTCATGTTCACTTGGCATGAATGGCTCTTCAAGTCTATGCAAGTTGAACACCTGCAGCACTTGTCGGATTCTGCTTAATGGGTTCTCTGCGAAGAAGGATTTCATCGGACGAATAGGGGTTTTTGTTACTTCAACCAGTGAAAGAGCCTTGAAATATGTTGGTGAAGAAGGTCATCATCAGTTAGAGAGGAAGGCTTTGTTTGTGTGCAGAGTGATAGCTGGGAAGATCCACGGTCCTCTCCGAAAATTTGATCAAGGATTTAGCTGTTCTTCGGGGTTCGATTCTTTGGCTTGGAAGTTGGGTCGGAGCAGTAGTGCTGAAGAACTATTTCTGCCAAATCCAAAAGCTCTGCTTCCCTGCTTTGTGGTAATTTACAATTTCTGAAGGTTGCATACTTTAAAATTCTGCATAGATAACATTCTGTTATCATTAAAAGTTCCCTTTTAATGAAAAAGAAAAAAAAGTTATAAAGAACTTGTATTTGAGGGAGGACTTTGATAATATTTGATAATAAATTGGCGTCTTTATAGAAAAAGTCAAACTGCAGGGTATAAAAATAAAATTAACCCAATTGTTTGGGTTCTCTCAAATCGTTTCTTGAAGACGGATTGAATTACTGAAGTATGCACTTTTTCAGAGACGATTGCTTGGCATTTGAGTTGCCTTAAAAATTTTATAATTGCTATGGTAATGGGACTTTGCAGACAACTACATTTGTTCTTTAAAAAAGTGATATGCATTCTGGTATACTACTCAATCTATACATTTTTTTTAATGCTGGTAGGCACTATCGATATTAAACACTACGGTTTATAATAGGTAGGTCCATTTGTGGATCTCATATCACGGGATTTACTTGATTGCAGCAACTCATTATTTAAGGTTCCGTTTGGCTCTCAAGTCCGAATCTGAATTTTTCATCTCAGTTTGTCTTTTTTTGAAAAGTTAACAAATTTTAATCTAAAAATTTTATTTCCAATCGGTACATTAAACACACACTAAGTTTGCAATTACATGGGGATTCTCCGAGATAACGCTTTAAAAAGAGGGGGAAAAAAAATCAGATATCTCTAGGAAATAGCATTATTGCTAGTAAACTATTATTATTGGTGATTACATTTGGAGAGTCGTTTCTTTTTTTTAAGAAATATTTTATTTTTGTCACTGTCACGTATTATTTTATAATTACGTTTTCTTGCTAAAAATTATAATTACATTAACTATCACAAATTGTTGCTTGATAAGAATTGTAGTAATTAATTATGGTAGTGAGAGAAAAAAATAATTAAAATAATTAAAAAAATCACCTAACATTTACAAACGTGATGCCACACCAATATTTTTCCAGCTAACAGCAAAAAGAAAATCAACCTTCTAGTCATGAAAGTGAACTCGGGCATTGCCATGAAGCGTGCGTGGCTTATAAACACTAAGGAGTTTTCTGGATTTGTTATAAGGAGTTTTATTTAGTAAAAAAAAAAAAAAAAAAATTACATTTATAATGTAAAAAGATTTGCTGTGAAAATTGGGTTGTGTATTATTTTGCAAGTTTGTATTAGTATTTAAGAAATGACACCAAATCCATAAAACGCTAGTTTTGGTTGAAATCTGTTGAACAGTAACAAATTTTGTCGCGTCTTAATGATAGATAAGATTGGGTAATATCCAATAATAATTGGATAGTCCGATTTTATATATCATATTTCATTAGGACGGTTAATGTCATTTTTTTATACTGTAATTTTACCAAAATTCATAAGGGGATACTTTGAAAATGACGAGTAAAATATAAAGGTGACCATTTCTGAAAAAATAAAATGAAACGCAGTATTTCACACAAGAGGTTTTTGTTATTATCCCATAATCGTTATGTTAAAATCAATACGTGAAAGAGAATTTGGCTTATAGATTCAACCAGAAACATCAATCAAAGAGCAAGAATTTATTTTTTATTATTTTTTGGAATAATTACAAAGGTAAATCGATCCTTTAATCTTTAAATTTTTAAATTTGTACAATTTTAGTTCTTGATCTTTTTTTTTTTTAATTGCTGGAATGTTCTTAAATTACTAAAATTTTGATTTATTAGTCTTTTCCATTAAAATTTTATTGGAATCCGTTGATAATTTGATAAAAAAAAAATGATATTAATTAACAATTTTCGTTTAAAAATTAACAGATTATTATAACAAAGTTTTTAATAATTAAAGATCATCGCAAGCACTCCTCCTCTGCTGGGCTTTACCCTGGATCTTAGTTGATCCACTTTCTCAAACGGTGACGAGTTGGCACATTTTCGATACTCATAACTGAGTACTCATAGTAGAGAAAGACCGGCACATTGGAAAAAATTTTCAGAGAGAGACACTTACTGGGTTAGCTTGTACTTTCCCCAAAGGTCAAGACAAATGGTTAGGGCACCCAAATTTCAGACAAAGAGCAAGTTGGTAAAGGAACACGAAGGTTTTGACTCTTGAGTCGTAGGTACTGATCTAATCCAAAGTCACGTGCTCACCTATTCGTCCCGAAAACTAGGTGAAGGAAAAGGAAAAAAAAAAAAAAAAACATTAAAACGTTCTATTTAAGAACCTACAAATCTCAGCATCAGCAGTTCAACTCCTCACAACAATATTTGTTCCTTCTGTTTTTGTGCGGTAGATAGTCAAGCAGACAAATACAAAAATCCAATAAGAGCGCCCCTATGGCCACTCAATCCGTCGTCGGAATCGGCAAGAAGAAGGCGTGCGTGGTCGGCGGCAGCGGCTTCGTGGCGTCTTTGCTTGTGAAGCTTTTGTTAGAGAAGGGCTATGCCGTTAACGCCACTGTTAGAGACCCTGGTATTTGGTCTTCCTCTTCTTTTTCTTCTTCTTCTTTGCTTTCTTTCATTTCTTTTGTTTGCCTTCTTAGACTTTACTTTGGGGTATTATTCTTATTATTACATTTTTTGTTTTTAATGTGTATTACTCCATTTGGTTCGAGTAATAATAGGGCAAAATTTTTATTAATCCTTGAGAGGTACTTGCAAAAAGTAGTAGAAACATTATGAGTTTTTTTTTTTTTTTTTTCCCATTTTTTTGGAAATTCTCCCAGGATCTTTTTGAGATTATGAAAGTCTCTTCAGCTACCGCTTTGAATATTGGATATAAAAATAAATAAATAAATAAGTAACAGTTACTTTATATCCAAACACCTTTGTTCCTTTCTAACTCCCGAATTCAAAATGCTCAACCGAATTTGGAACTTGTTTAGTTGGGGTAATCTAAAAAAAAATCACATAGTTTTTTATCTAATTTGACCAATTAATGGTGGGAATCTGATTTAAAGTTTAAGGATTTTTAATAATTCCAGATATAAAAGGTATTTACAGGAAGAAAAAAAAAAAAAAAAAACCATATCAGAGGTTGGTGATAATTTCCTTGAGTAATAATTAATAATCATATAAATTATCCAAAAAAAAAAAAAAAATCATATACAGTTGAAAGAACACAGAATCTAGTCCCCATTTTACCACTTAGATTACAAGGGAATTATAAGATGTGTTACTATTATTTGTGGCTATTTTTTTTTCTTTTTTGACATTTTGGCCTGCAGACAATCAGAAAAAGATATTACACCTCTTGCAATTGCAACCTTTGGGCGAGCTAAAGATTTTTGGAGCTGATTTAACAAAGGAAGGAAGCTTCGATGCGCCGATAACGGGTTGTGACCTTGTCTTCCATGTCGCAACGCCTGTAAACTTTGCCTCCGAGGATCCAGAGGTAGAGAATCAAAAATAGAAAATCATGTTTGAAGAAATTACCTTTGAATCCATTTTAATAATGACAGAGCTGCTTTGGCCTTCTCTGAACATATTGTTATAGAATGACATGATCAAGCCAGCAATCCAAGGGGTACTAAACGTCCTCAACGCATGTGCGAAAGCAAAAACGGTTAAACGTGTCGTTGTGACATCGTCCGCCGCAGCTGTTTCAATCAACACGCTTAGCGGGACGGGTTTGGTTGTGGACGAGGAGAATTGGAGCGACATTGAGTTTTTGACTACTCAAAAGCCACCTACTTGGGTAAGCCTATGAAACCTTGAATGAAAAAAAAAAAAAAAAAAAAAAAAAAAAAAAGAAGAATGAAAAAGATTACTTAAACCGAGCCTAATTTTTCGGAGTTTGCAGGGATACCCTGTGTCCAAGACACTGGCTGAGAAAACAGCTTGGAAATTTGCTGAAGAGCATAACATTGACCTCGTCACCGTGATACCTTCCCTCATGGCCGGTCCTTCTCTCACTCCCGACATCCCCAGCAGTGTTGGCTTGGCAACTTGTCTACTTTCGGGTACTCTTTTTAAGCCAAAAATCGAATGCAGCAAAATTTTTACCAACTTTTTCCTTTTATAGTTAAATTTGGGGTTTTAATATTGGCATTCTAAAATATTTTGCAGGGAATGAATTCCTCATAAATAGCATAAAAGGGATGCAAATGCTATCGGGGTCGATATCCATTTCACATGTCGAGGATGTCTGCCGAGCTCACGTGTTTCTGGCTGAGAAAGAATCGGCCTCCGGTCGGTACATTTGCTGTGCTGTGAACACCAGTGTTCCTGAGCTAGCAAAGTTCCTCAGCAACAAATACCCTCACTACCAAGTCCCCACTGAGTAAGCACCAACAACCAAATTTTAGTTTTATGTACTAATTCATAAGAGCTTTTCAAAATAGCAAAATCTCTAGAAATTAAACTTGGGACCTTTTTTTCATTTGCAAAATGCAGTTTTGGAGATTTTCCCTCCAAGGCCAAGTTGGTAATCTCCTCAGAGAAGTTGACTAAAGAGGGATTTAGTTTCAAGTACGGGATTGAAGAAATATATGAAGAGACTGTGGAGTACTTGAAGAATAAGGGGTTGCTCAAGATATGAAACTCTCAACAATTTGTTATCTTGTTGCAGTTGTTGTTCTTGTGAAATTGGAACTTTATTTAGCCGATCTTGCTTGGAGTGTACGCAAACTATCTAGTATAATAAAAGATCGTGGTTTGCTTTTTTTCCTTTGTGGACAAATGGAATTAAAAAAAAAAAAAAAATTTAACAGAGAGAGAAAGCTATATATTTAGTCTAGAAACAAGCTATTAGCAAGCATCCGCATCTCAAAAAGCTGTAAATATGGACCGGTTTAAAGGGGTCAACTGGTTCTTCAGTCCGACTAAAACATCTGACCGGGTTGGGTTTAGGTTTATTATTGTCATGAACTGTTTTTCATTGGAATACTAGAATGCACTTGGACATGTCAACTGTATGGCTTCAGAATACCCCCTAGCTCTGATATTCATGTGTCTTGAGGATATTACTCGGATTTAAATTTAATAACGAAAAAGGCTTTTAGCACTATGTCACTGAATTATTTAAGTAATGACACATATTAAAAAATTATTTCAACGGGGAAAAATGAGGGTGAAAAAGTTGATAAGGCACTTCATGCCTCTAATGTTAAAACTTTTTATTGGAAGTTACTACAACAACTAACAAAGTAACTTTTTTTTTTATGCTTGGGATTAAAATTTTAAATTAAGGGAAAAATGTAAGTGAAACAAATATTCAAGTATGAGATTGTAAGGGGGAAAAAAGAAAGAGGAAAAATAAAGGAAGTAAAGATTAAAGGGTGCGGGGAGGATAAGGAAAGTACAAAGAAAAATAATGAAAACAAGAAAAGGGTGAAAGAAAAGTCAATGAAACAGGTGGAACAGAGTAGAAACAAAAAAATAATTAAATTAAGGGGGTGTTTGGTGAATGAGTTGAGTTGAAATTTATAAGTTTAAATAGTTATTTTTGTTGACTTTTTCAAAAAAGATAAAAAAAATTTTAGAAAAAGATAAAAAAAAGTACAGTTTAACTTGAGTTAAACCGGAGAGCCAAACAAAGCCTAAAAGAAAGTGGAGTGAAACTCAAGTGGAAATGTTGAAGAATGAAAAGTGTGTAACTCTAAAAGTATTAATGAATTTATTCTCTCTCATGTAGACATAGGTAATTTTGTCAAACTACGTAGATTTCTTATCTTCTTTTTATTTCTGTTTGAGTCTATTTTTTTACTGCGCTTTGAGTATATGGGTATTTTCGTCAACAGGAGGGCATAGATGGGTGCTTATTGGGAGATGCAGGGCCTCATAGAGGAAGGTTGCGGAGGTGGCTTGCGAGGAGGCACATGACCTAAGGTAATGGCTCATGTGGAGGGTAGATTTGGCTTGTAAAGTGGCACGACAACTCATCGGTGGAGGGTGATCGAGTGTTTCAGGTTGGCTGGTGACCATGCTGCTTTAGAGAGGAATTGCTATGGTGGGAATCTCTGTAGCATATTAGGGTTACAAATGAGATCAAAGGTTGAGCGTAGAACAATAAGAGATCAATAGTTGAGATTGTTTTAACATTTCAATTTCAATTTTTGATAGGCTTATTATAAGAGCTATTTTGTAATAAGGTCGCACATAATACCTTCTATCTAATTAAATTTACTGGAGATAACGATCTCAATCGCTATAGCTATTAAATGTTTAATTCTGTTATATTTTTGTTCATAAAAATTAAATATGAGAAAGTTGTAGACTTTTAAAGTTTGAATTCATTGAAAATAGAAAAAGAGAAAAATTTTGATGTAAAGTTAAAATTTAAAATTCAAATATTTTTTTACCATATGAAAATATTACCCCAAACGGGACATCATTCTGGCGGGGATGAATACTATTTCTTTATATAATTGTGTGTCTCCCCAAAAACTCTATAAGGCGCAAATATATAATATACAACATATATAGCTAGCTAGCTAGGCACCAAATTACAACTTCACCCAAAAGTACATAATGGAATCTCAACCACAATTGCTAGCTAAGTTTCCAACTCCACAGTGCCAAGCCAAGTCTCAAGTAGTCTTTGAGGTACCGCATGATCACAGGCGATCTGCTAAATATAAGCCAAGCATTTGCAAGTATGATTTCCTAGAGTCACTTCAACGTTTGATGTAAGCGAATTATTTCTGTCTTTTTATGGTTCTATAATAATAGCATATATGTAACGTTTTAAGTAATTTAAAGTCATGAATACACACACACACGTAACTTCAATCAGAAGTAGATATCATGGAAACTCAGCAACAATTTTCTCAACAGTACCAAGCGGCAAAGTCTCAAGCAGTAGTCTTTGACGTACCGCATGATGATCAGAGACGATCTGCCAATTACAAGCCAAGCATTTGGAAATATATGATTTCCTACTCTCTCTTAACAGCTCTTATGATGTAAGCCAATTATCATTTCTATCTATCATTTTACTATAACATATATATATATATATATATATATGACGTTCTTTTTGAAATTAATACGGGATTCAAATTATCACTTGATTATAATTAACACGGGATTCTATATTTATATGACGTTTTTAGTTTACTTAACTTTCACATTAATCGGTGTGGTGAGGGGCAGCTCAGATCCTGGCGAGGTGGGCGAGCTCAGATCGAGGAGGCGGCCGGTAAATTTTTTTTATTGAAATCGTGTTTGAAGTTGTTTAAGGGTTGGGCATTCATAGTTTGGGAGCTTAATATAGAAAAACAACAATGATTCAACCTATTGCTCACTAATTTTCGGCTTGTAAAATCTGTAAATTTGCAAACTACTAAATCGCGATTTTCCAGACCGATCCGGACCGGGACCGGTCCGGACCGGTCTGGAAAAATAGCGAGCAAATTTACTTGCATTTCCAGACCGGGTTTTCCGGACCGTTCCAGACCGGGACCGGTCCGGACCGGTCTGGAAAAACAGCGAGCAAATTTGTTCTCTTTTCCTGATCAGGTTTTCCGGACCGGCCTGACTGATCCCGGTCCGGGCGGTCCGGAAAAACCGCGAGTGACGATGTTGCTAGAGTTTTTTCATTAATTTTTTTTAATTCTTTCATAACAAATTTTTTTGTTTTTCTTATTTTTATTTTGAAGGAAAATGAGCGAGATTGTCATATATTTTCAATATGATGGAGAATGGAAGGAGAAAGATGACGGGTCATATGAATGGTGCAGAAGGAATAAGGAAATCAAGAGCATAATATTAGTAGATGATCCGGATAAGGTGAAATATTCTGAAGTTATTGACTGCATATCTAAAAGGCTTCATGTGGACCAAAAAAGTACGGAATTAAAAATAAGTTACATTCCTTTGTGTACAATATCGTTAGTCCCTAAAAGCATTTTGGATGATTTTAATGCTAAGTGTTATCTTTTAGACTTTTGAAAAACGACACACCGTAGAAGTATGTTGCACGTTGAGCTCATGAAAAATGATGAAAGTAGTGATAACAATGATAAAGACTGTCTTGAAGTTGAAGGAGATGGAGGATGCAATGTGAAAAATGATGGAAATATTCAAGATGAGTACTTCGACGTTAACATGGAGCCACCAAGGGTCTATGATGCTACTTCTGCACCAGGCCACGAAGGTGATGTTTTAGACGTGCCTACCTTTGATTAAAATAATTCAACATGTTTTTTGGCGGTCATGCCGGTCCTATCCATTTTTCTCGATCACCACACCAAAGAAATACTTTTCTAGTTTTTCGGACCGGTCCGGAAAAGTTTTATCCGATCCGGGGTGTTCTTTTTTGGTTTCTCGATCACCACATCAAAAACATACTTTTCTGGTTTTCCGGACCGGCATGCCGGTCCGGAAAAGTTTTATCCGGTTCAGAAAATACTCTTCTAGTTTTCCGGACCGACATGCCGGTCCGGAAAAGTTTTATCCGATCCGGGGTGTTCTTTTTTGTTTCACGATCATCACACCAAAGAAATACTTTTCTAGTTTTTCGGACCGGTCCGGAAAAATTTTATCCGATTCGGGGTGTTGTTTTTTGGTTTCTCGATTACCACACCAAAAACATACTTTTCTGGTTTTCCGGACCGGCATGCCGGTCATGCCGGTTCGGAAAAGTTTTATCCGGTCCGGAAAATACTCTTCTAGTTTTCCGGACCGGCATGCCGATCCGGAAAAGTTTTATCCGATCCGGGGTGTTCTTTTTTGTTTCACGATCACCACACCAAATAAAATACTTTTCTATTTTTTCGGACCGGTCCGGAAAAGGTTTATCCGATCCGGGGTGTTGTTTTTTGGTTTCTCGATCACCGCACCAAAAACATACTTTTCTGGTTTTCCGGACCGGCATGCCGGTCATGCCGGTCCGGAAAAGTTTTATCCGGTCCGGAAAATACTCTTCTAGTTTTCCGGACCGGCATGCCGGTCCGGAAAAGTTTTATCCGATCCGGGGTGTTCTTTTTTGTTTCACGATCACCACACCAAAGAAATACTTTTCTAGTTTTTCGGACCGGTCCGGAAAAGTTTTATCCGATCCGGGGTGTTCTTTTTTGGTTTCTCGATCACCACACCAAAAACATACTTTTCTGGTTTTCCGGACCGGCATGCCGGTCATGCCGGTCCGGAAAAGTTTTATCCGGTCCGGAAAATACTCTTCTAGTTTTCCGGACCGGCGTGCCGGTCCGGAAAAGTTTTATCCGATCCGAGGTGTTCTTTTTTGTTTCACGATCACTACACCAAAGAAATACTTTTCTAGTTTTTCGGACCGGTCCGGAAAAGTTTTATATCCGATCCGGGATGTTCTTTTTTGGTTTCTCGATCACCACACCAAAGAAAATACTTTTATTGTTTTCCGGACCGGTCATGCCGGTCCGGAAAAGTTTTATCCGATTCGGGGTGTTCTTTTTGGTTTCTCCGATCCGTTACGATTTTTAATATCGTAAAGACTGATAACCAATTAGACAAAGAAACAAAAAAAAAAATACTTGGATGGCTTAACCGTTCCTCTCGGTTCACTCGCCATTATGGAGCCAAACAGCTTGATTGTATAGTCAATTAACGAAAGTTATCAAAATGAAAATATCGGTTTTATGCTCGTAACTCATGTATTATTTTTAGTGAAAGAATAGACCAATCTTCTCGCTTACCTAATATGACGTAGTATAAATTAAAAATATTACTTATGACTTCACGACTTTTTGATATCACTTTACAAAATTATAATAATATTAAATTGTGCCAATCACTAATTTGAAAGTCAATTACTGATTGATTTATCCGGACCGGTGTCATACTCTTTGTATTTTCGTTCACCAAACCAAAGTATTACTTTGGTATTTTTTTTTAATTTTTCTGACCGGTCAGGAAATAATTTCTCCCGACCGGGGTGTTCAACTTTGTTTTTTTGATCACAACACCTTCTTGGGTTTTACGAACAGGCATGACCGGAAAAATTTTCTCCGGACCGGCGTATTCTTCGGTCAGGACAACCCGGCCCGGTCCGAAAAAGTGAGCAAATTTGCTCGCTGTTTTTACGGACCGGTCCAGACCGGATCCGGTCCGAAAAAGCGAGGAAATTTCCTCTCGGGTTTCCGGACCGGTCAAGACCGGTGCCAGTCCGGACCAGTCTGTAAAACCTGAGAGGAAAAAGCGAGGAAATTTCCTCTCGGGTTATCCGGACCGGTCAAGACCGGTGCCGGTCCAAAAAACCCGAGAGGAAAAAGCGAGGAAATTTCCTCTCGGGTTTTCCGGACCGGTCAAGACCGGTGCCGGTCCGGAACGGTCCGGAAAGCCCGAGAGGAAAAAGCGAGGAAATTTCCTCTCGGGTTTTCCGGACCGGTCAAGACCGGTGCCGGTCCGGAAAACCCGAGAGGAAAAAGCGAGGAAATTTCCTCTCGGATTTTCCGGACCGGTCAAGACCGGTGCCGGTCCGGACCGGTCCGGAAAACCCGAGAGGAAAAAGCGAGGAAATTTCCTCTCGGGTTTTCCGGACCGGTCAAGACCGGTGCCGGTCCGGACCGGTCCGGAAAACTCGAGAGGAAATTTCCTTTCTTTTTCCTCTCGGGTTTTCCGGACCGGTCAAGACCGGTGCCGGTCCGAACCGGTCCGTAAAACCTGAGAGGAAATACTTGTATCAAACATTTTTTTGGAATTTTTACCCTTTTTTTTTCCCACTTTTTGTTCTTCCTCCTCCTTGTACTTGAGTGGAAATCAAAATTGTCCAAGTTTAAGCTTCAAAAATTAACCAATTTGCCTAAAAAGTTTAAGATTTTGACGCATCATAGGTTTTCTTGTTGTAAGCTTTATTTGTTAATTTTTTTCTTGTGGTGGTTGCCACGGAAGACTTTGATTTTGTCTTCCATTACGTTTGAAGTTATGCTAAATTGGATTATTTTAGCTGACAGTTTCTTATGTTCTTCCTGGCGAAGATTATTTCAATCATGATAGTATAATGTCTCAGAGTTCTGTTTTTTTTTCCCCTTCTTCTTCTTCTTCTTATCTTAATCAACTAACGTGGCGTGTAAACTTTTATTAGAAAGTGTGTAAACGATTGCTATCTGAATTAATAACGTTTTCTTTTTGAGCTTCAGTGGGGGGCTTGGGTTCGACGAGGAGGGAGGTTTGGCGAGGAGCTGAGAAGGTGGGGGGGCTTGGGTTTCTTTCGGATTTCGGCGAGGGAGTTGGGGGTTTTGACAGAGAAGGCAAGCGAGGGGGATTTTTTACAGCGAAGGCAAGCGAGGGGCTTGGGTTTCTTTCGGATTTCGGCGAGGGAGTGGGGGGTTTTGACAGAGAAGGAAAGCGAGGGGGAAGCTGGGGACAGAGTGAGAGAGATAGAGAGAGAGTGAGAGAGATGGGAGAGACTGGGTTTAGTTTAGTTTGAGGGAGATAGAAGTTCGAGGGAGGGAGGGAGGGAGGGAGGGAGGGCTTGGGTAGTTTAGTTTGACTGTCTTCTGACTTCCTTTGGCGTCTGATTTTTTTTTTTTAATTGAAGATAGTTGAAGGACTTTTTGGTCTATTTGTTTAAAAGTTGAATTAAAAAAAATAAATATAAAAATGTTATTTGATTGGAGGTTAAATCTGCAATGGTGATTCATTTTTGGCCTATATATGCAAAAACTCCATGCCAAAACCACAAAAGTTTCATATTTTTCTTTATCTTCTTTTGTTTATACTAGATTAAGCAATAACTTTGATGCTTATACTAACATCTCAGAAGGAATCAAAAGTATACACACCATCAAATTTACATGACTAATTGCCAAATAAAATCTCGTCATCTCCTCTATCACAAACCAACCAAGAGAGTTTAAAACGATTTTAGTTACGTAATATCCAATATGCTTAAATTAAAAAAAAAAAAAAAAAAAATCATTTGTGTTCTTGCCTCAAATTGACAAAAAAAGCAAGATCGACTTCCTCATATTTGTAGTGGCCAGGTCGGATGAGTCATGATTGCGGCAACCTGTGTGAGGAGATCGGTGCCGATCCATGCAATGTCTTTTGAAATCCGTCTAGATCCATGGACATCCATGGAAATCCAACGAGATCTGAGTATTTCCGGCGACGGAAGCGCGAGACTGTGTGCCAGAGTCGAGCAATTCCAGCGACAATTGACCGGATCTACAGTGAGAAGAGAGAGCGTGAGAGAGTGATTGAGGATCCACCGATCTGCGTGTTTCCGGCGACGGAAGCTCGAGACTGTGCGTCAGAGTTGAGTGATTCCGGCGACAATCGACCGGAACTAGCAACGCTTCGCTCTCCTCAAGCTTCGACAATGCGGCAGCCGAGATCGCAACGCCAAGATCGGCCGGAGATGGAGGGGAAGAAGATGACCATCGGAGAGGAAGGGGAGAGAGATAGAGAGAGAAACTGCGTAGGTTCCAGAGAGAGATAGAGATGGAGATAGAGAGAGACAGGGACAAAAAAGGCAATATATAAATTAGAAAAATATGATTAGGAAATTAAAAAAATTGAAAGGCATGTTTTCTATGAGGCCCAACCCAACCCAAGTCCCGTATCTTTTGGAAACCCAACTCTCATTAAAAAGTCTCTCTCTTCTTCATTCACGCTCTGCCGCCTCACGCCCTGACGCTGACCCTGACCCTGACCCTCACGGCCTTACCCGCTTACTCTCTCTTCCTCTCAAACTCTCGCTCCGACGGCCGAGTTCCGCTCACTCGGACGCCAATTTCGTCGTGAAGCCCGATTTCCCTCTCACTCCGAAAGCCGAGTTCTTCCGTTGGTCGAGTTTTAGATTCTGTAGCGAAAGAGTGGAGGCGAAATTTTAAGGTAAAATCGAGAACAAAACAGGAGGAAGGAGAGAGGGAGAGGAACAGACCGACCTACCGACCGACCGACCGACCCAGAAAATAATGTCGAAGAAGAAAGTCAGTGGCAACACCATGACCCTTAAGGACTTCCATGGCGGTTCCATCCCTTCTGATCTCCCTCTCCCTTCTGCTCCTGGTGTGTAAGTCCCTTTTTCCCCTTCCCTCAATTTCCCCCTGCCTTTTTTTTTTAAATTTTTTTTAAAATTTTTGATTTTAATTGCGGTTGGGAGATCTTGTTGATTGATGATGATGAATTTCTGGATCTGCAGCTACAAACCCTAATTTTTACACCTTGACGAAATGATAATATTTTGTTTTTGTATCAATGATGAGCATTTGGAAGTTGAAATTGTGTAAAGTTTGGAACTTGTTGTTGGTGCAGAATCTTTAGGCCTTCGGATCGTCCCGGTTATGACCGACCAGCTTCATGGGGAAACCAGGTGGGTCGGCCCGATCACCGCTCCCGACCGCACACGTCTCCGGCGACCAGGCATCTCGACGATAAAGCTCCGTTTCTCACTCATGCCGCGCATATCGGCAGGAACTTTGATGAGGATGAGCGCAAGCCTCTCGATGGCGTGTCTGCTCCACGTAGGACTATCAGCGACGAGAACATTCGGGTTGCCACGACTCGTCTGGAGCCGAAACACGAGTCCGCTTCTACTGGAGGTTTATGGGGTCGACAGGGAGCAGCCCCGGCGACCCAAGTGCCGGGTGGGGATGTGAATTCGTACTCGGGGAGTGTGGTGGCTGAGGCGAATTTGGATAACAATGCTGGGCAAGGTGTCGGCGGGGTTTATCCTAATGCGTGGGCGGTGAGGAAGGAGGCGGCGGGTGTTACTGAGCCGCTGCAATCGCCATGGTCTGCGCCAATGGCTGTTTCCAAGTTGGCTCATGCTAGTGCGCTTGAAAAGGTTTCGTCTGGCAGATGGCAGTCGAAGCCTTCTGTACATGAGACCGATGCCGAGCTTGTGAGAGCTTCCGAGACAGAAAGTGGTTCACAGTCCAAGGGTTATAACAAGATAGATGAAATTGGTGCGGTAGAAAGTTATGATGCAACCTTGGCCAGGCATGGTGAAAGAGCTCGGAATGTGGATGACTACAGTAATGGTGAGAGGAAGGAGTTTCCTGATTATGCGAGGGACAGAACTTCTGTTAATTCAGACGTAAAAGAAAGGAACATAACGAATTATAGGGACAGGGGTCAACTGGATCGAGCTAATGAAAAATTGGGTGGTGCTGAATTGCAGACCCCGACACATGTAGAGCCATTTGAACGACCTAAGTTGAAGTTACTTCCAAGAACAAAGCCACTAGAGAGTTTGGAACATTATGTTGCTGACCATGTTCAGGTAGTTTTTTGAAGGAACAAAAGAAGATAAAGATTTGATTGCATATAGATGTTTTGATTTCTTAGTATTTTTGTTGATTGAAATTTGCAGGGCCATCAAAAGGTAACTGAATCTGTTCACAGTGAAAATTCTATCGAAGTGCACGGAAATCCGAATCCTTCAAAGTCTGGTTTAGCTAACACTGGGAGTGAGAAGCAGGCCATAGAGCGCCCAAAGTTGAATTTAAAGCCTCGGTCTCAGCCTGCTGAGCAATTGGAAGGAAATGCTGAAAGAGAAAGGTTAGTGATGAAAATTCGTGATTTCAAACTTTTGGTGAATGCTTCTGACTCTGGGTTGTTTGACTTATTTCTATTTGTCATATTAAAGTGAACATGTAATGATATAAGCTAACGAAAAGATAAGTTTGCTTTATGTTTACAACCATAAGAGATCTAGAATGTAGAGGCCATAGGGGGGTAATGAAGGTTGTTCAGTTTATACATCATGACTTTAGGGTGAAATGCATAAACGACATTCTCCACACGCTTGAAATTTTCCCTGTTATCTTATGTTCTTGTGTATATGTGTGTGTGTGCATTTTTTTTCTCCTTTCCTTTTCCGTTTGAAAGAAATTGATATTTGAATCTCCCTGTCATCATGATGGGGCTGGCCTGGTCCTGGTCTTTGGTGAGTATAATTCGAATGTTGAGTTGAGGTATCCTTTTCTACTTAGTTTGTTGTGGGACATTGCCCTAGTTCATCCTGTATGGGTGTTCAGTATTATGCGTCATGGCTTTAGGGTGAAATGCATAAACGAGGTTCTCTCACACGCTTTAAGTTTGCCTTGTCATCTTATGTGCTTATGAACATGATGGAAATTATTTTTTATTTTTCATTTGGTTTGAAAGAAATTGATTTTTGAATCTCGCTGTAATCATAATGGGCATGGTCCTGGTCCTGGTCCTTGGTGAGTATCTTCTCCAATGTTAAACCCAGGCATCCTTTTCTACTTAATTTTTTTTGCGTGATATTGCCCCTTTTTATTCTACTGTTAAAAGGTGTAATGCGAATTTAGTGACATTTGCATACAAAATTAGTGTGCGGCCATAGTGGTTTGAATCCCTACCATGCTATTTTAAATTTCTTTTGTCCTAGCTTAATTCCCCTGTTGGACCAACATTTTCTTTGACCCGGAAATACCTCTATTCGCTACATGATATCCTGCAGTGTCGGACTTGCATTTGTTATTGCTTTGCCAGATGAATTATTTCGTTTTCATTTGAGGGTAATGATATGCGGATTGGATGAGCACATGGCACGGATTAAATTTTAAAACGTGAGCATTTGGAAATACCTTCATAGCCCTTGATGGTTAAGTAAGCACAGAAAATCTGCAGCTTTGTGGTGTATCATAGTTTTTGCATATACTCTTTTGTCTGCAAATGTGCGGTTATCTCCTCTCTCTGTAGCTGCCAGTAGTTTCAAAATCCCAGATTTAACATCATATTAACTGATGTTGGACTAAGCCGCCACAAGTAGAAGTGATAGTTTGTCGTCCATAAGCACAAGTAGAAGTGATGGTTAGTCGTCCATTAGTGTAAGAAAATCTAGTTTCCTGTGGAGACATGGTCAGGACTGAAGTATTTGTTGACTTCAGTTGGAGAAATCATTGTTTCTACTCTTTTCACCGCCACAAATTGCCACTTTGTTATTTGGTTCCACATTCTTGAACATCTTTGTATCACGTGTGTGGAAAGTAATGAACTGGTCTTATTTAGTGATTTTCAATCAATTTTTGTTTGTACCTACACATTTTCTGTTGTATTTTTCATCAAATGGGAGAAAAGAAAACTAATAATTTACTTATACTATGACAAAAAGCCGAAGGAACCATGCCTCATTCAACCATGTAAAGGACCCTTATTACTTACATTTCATGATGTCTCTGATTGATGCAGGAATTTATTGTTCGGTGGTGCTCGACCACGAGAACTAGTGAGTGGTTTTGCTTCAACTACATTTATTTTTCTTTGTTTATTTCATGAATCTACGTGGATATATGGTATATTGTAAGACTTATGTTAGGCAGTCCTAGAGTGAATCTCAACTTGTTAGGCTTTTGTATGTATTCTGAATGTTGATTTGTTTTTTGCAATCGAAGAAAGATACCTTTAAAAAAAAAAAAAAAGGGAATTTACCAAGTCGAAAAGGTGGGCAAGCTTTGGGATCAATAACATTACCCATCTCTTGATAGCATGTTTTGCCTTGCTGTTATTAATGGATTCGTTTTTGCTGCTAAATGGTGTTTTCCCTATTTTCTCAGGTTCTGAAGGAGCGAGGAGTTGATGATGTTACAATTAACCACGACTTGGTTCAGCATCCTGAGAGGTAGTGACTTTATTCACATTTTTCGCTTGTTTCTTCCAGTTCGAATCATTTGGTTATAAGGGGTAAGTCACCATTTTGTAGGGTTGAACATCATGGGCCAAGGGCGGAGAGAATCTCTGTGAATCCAAATGCATTGCGCTACAGTGAAAGAACCGAGAGTCCTACTCTTGATCAGAGGCTTGGAAAGAAATCTGAGAGGAGGGATTATGAGGTGAGGACTGAGAATCCTGCTCGTGATCGTAGGAGTGGAAAGAAGGCTGAGACAAGGGATCACCGGGTAGACGTCGAGAGTGTTGATACGCAGAGGAACAACTGGCGTAGTGAGAACCGGAGGAATAACAGAGAGACAGAGAAGCAGCAGCAGCAGCAGCGAGAGAGGGTGTCGTCACCAGAGAATTGGCGAAAGCCTGTTGAGCAGCCAAAACCAACTTCTGCCGACTCTGGTGGCTTGCGATATGGAAAAGCAGCTTCAGCTGTCGAGCTTGCGCAAGCATTCTCTAAATCATCCGTCTCCGATCCAACCGATCGACTACGACCTGGCCAGAGAAGCTTGCCCGGCCGTGCTCAGTCTCAGATCCCTTTTTCACGATTGATGGGTGGTCCAACACCAAGGCCTCAGATAAATGGTTACTAAAAGCGCATTGCACTTTGTTTAAATAATTCTTCTCCCTTGAAAAAGAACACGTTGTGTTTGCTTGCGCCTTTACAAGAGTTTTCACATTAAAAATGATTTACATTCAAATTTTAATTTTTGGTCGTGAAAATGTTTTTGCTTTTGTTTCATTCTCTCTCCTCTAAATAGGAAGTGAAATGATATCCCACTTTCTTTTAATGGGATAAGTGATGTGAAATTTGCCTGTTCAATTTAAGCCCGTATATCAGTATAAGCATTCATAGCAATATATATTATGGTAATTCTTATATCTATACAAACATAAATATGTTTGTGTGTACAAAATATAATAACGAATAGTACTTTGGAGTGTATACAAACTATTTATTTTAATAAAAGATCGTAGTTTGGCTTTTTCCGTTGTGGACAGAGTGGAGTAATAAAAAAAAAAAAAAAAAAAATAGAGTGCCTATAATGAGGATTCCTAACTTTTTTTTTTTTTTTTTAAATGCAAATTGACAGGACAAAATGAGTATATCATTTATTGTTATTTTTATTTTTCATGGGTAGATGTTTAAAAACATAAAGTTAAAATGTTAACAGCTCAAAACATATATAATCTTCCTAAAAAGAGAACAAAAATGATCCCTTTTAAAAGAATCATATATAATCCCCAATGTCACTGCTGTACAAACTCTGCTCTCTTCAGGTCTTTCCCTAGGATCCATAAAGTCAATAATTTCCCATGTAATACACAAATGGCAGAATGTAGGACTGATCTTATATATGACTATTTTTGTGGTTAAAAAAAATCAGCCGAGTTCATATCCATTGGTGTTAGTCCAGTTGGTAAGGATGTGGTAGGTGAAGTGATGTGAGAGAGCTTTAGCGCACATCTTGAGAATAACTAGCAATACATTAGCAAAAAAGAAAAAAAGAAAAAAAAAAAAAACAGCAAAACTAAGAAAGAAACAACTTTTATCCGGATAGTTACTTCGTAAATGGGACAAAAAAAATAATAATTAGGATTTGTTAAGTAAACAATCAATGAACAAGAGTGAATGACTCCACCTAAATTAACATCAAATTTCTTTTGCCCTTCTTACTCTTTCACTCTCTTGCTCTCTCCTCTCACATACTTTCTCTTCCTCACCCTTGCCTTCACCGTCACCGCCGTCATTGTCCCATTGTTGGAGATTTGCCTAGTGCAGAGGACCATCGCGACGAGATCTCACTTGTATAAGGGGCCACCGTTGTGCACACTCTCCTTAAAGCAAGGAGAGTGAAATCACTTAATACCTCTCATGCATGTAGGAGACTTCGTCGCTGTGGCTGGGGGCCACCGCTCGGTGGTCCCTCATGGAATGATCTCTCTCGTTGTTGGCGGTTACCAATGGTAGCATGGTAGGCTACCATTGGTGACCGAATTTTCAATATTACAACGAACTATCTTCATGTCATTTTAGTTACTGTCTGTCACTGGTGAATTAACATTGTTGTTATGCATGATAATGTTAGGGTCATTTTTGTAATGTTGCATTTTCTACGGCAAAAATGAATCTAAAAGTTGCGATTGTGCCATTTTGTACACCATAGGTTAACCACCTTGCCTTTGGATACGTAGTGTTTGGATTTGGGCCTTTCATGCCTGTTTCCCCTTGCAAACAAGCATTTCATTGTCGACTTAAGGCAAAATTACAAAAATATCCCTTTATTTTGAATAAATCGTATTAATATATATCATTGCACTCTTGAATATTAACATCAAGAATTTGCTAGAATGACAATTTCTAGAAATAAAATTAGTAGATGATCTTTTTTATTTTTTACAATGAGTGTCTAGGAACGGCGTTGAATATAAATCATGTCGCATCAAAGTTATTCTTGTAAAATATTAATGCAAATAGATTTTCTTGTTAGGTCATTTTAACAAAGTATCCCTACTTATGTTTTTTTGTTAGGTCACTATATATCCTTAAGAGTGGAGGATTCGAACTTTATATCTTTTGATTGAGTTATATGTAGAATTACTACTAGGTTGTACCTGCAATCATATAATTTTGTGATTTTACATTTTGTGTGTTTGCTTGAATTTCATCACATGGAAGGATTCTATAATAATTTTGAGATTAAGGGGTATTAATCCACTTATCTTAGGATTAGGATGGTATCAGTATTATTAGGTTAAATCAACAGATACTTTTTCTTTGGGCACTCTATTATTCATAAATCTTTTGAGATTTGTTTTTTTGGGTTAATTCACGTATTTATTTTTCATTATTTTGCATTCTCAAAGTAACTGATAAAAATTTTGATCATGATCAATTTGTGAAAAATGTAAAATTTGTAAAAGAAAATGAACACATAAATCAGGAAATTAAGACTAGGAAATCATTATATATAGTAGCGGAGCTATTTGAGATCAAATAAGGACGGCCGTTCCCATTGATTTTTTTTTAATTTTTAAATAAGCTCCCAAAATTTACAATTCTTTTTCTTGTTTTGTCTCCATTTACACAAAATTATTAAAAAATTGGCTCTGTCGCTGTTTAGAAAAGGAGAGAAACTCTCTTGCTTAAGGTTTTTCCTGGTTTAGGTACTCAGTGGCAAATTATTTGTATGTGGACCCTAAGTACTTAAACAACATCACACTCAAAAGTAGGCTAAAGGGACCTAATAAAATTAATTTAGGCTCCGTTTGGATCACATGTCCATTTTCAGAAAAGAAATTTTTTTTTTGAAATAAGAAAATCATTTCAATTTAAGAATGAGACAATGTTTGTATATGTAAAAAATTTTCTTTTTAAAAACAAAAAGTTGTTTGGAATGAGAAGAAATGGTGTTAGGAATGGTGTATTGTGATAATATTTTAAAAGATTCTTTTTCTTTTTCCAAAATGTTACTATACAAAATAAGTTTGAAAATGAGATAATTTTCATTTTTTCAAAATAAGAAAATGATGTAAAAAATTAGAAAAAACACACTTTTGCAAAAAAAAATTTCAATTTCCGAAATTGAACATGGGATCCAACAAAGAGTTTCTTTAGAAAAACAATACACACTCCAAAAGCAAGATAGGCACTAACACATGTGCAACAGGTTTTTCTAGATAGATCACACAAAGAAATAGTACAACAATAATTCATTGCTGTTGCATAGACCTTTACAAAGTTTGACAATCGAGAGTTCAATTCAAAATATACTGCGTACGTATATATATATATATATATATATATATATTATATGATATGTATGGTATTGGATAGCAATAACTTTCTCTATCATAAAGATGCCAATGAGATCAGGGGCGGATTTAGGTGCCCCATTGAATTTTTTTCTTTAATTTTACTCTTGAAATTTTATAATTTTTTTAAAAAAAATTTGTTTCTATTTAGAATTAAAAATCTCCATATAGTTTCTACCAAAATTTTGTCGTATTTTGAAAGAAAAATATTTGTTTGTATACTCTCATTGAAATTTCTGTCTGATCTCGATAATTTGAGATCCATAATCGAAAGCAGAACATGCACGGCAAATGTGATGACTACTTCCCTATCATGCATGAATCATATTATTAATGATATTCATGTGATGAATGGTCCAGGCAAGCAGTTTTCACTTGGATCACATGAGATCACGTGATATATCCCCCACACAATTGACTAAGAACAAAAGAAAAACAAATTATATGTCTTGAAATCCTTTTTTATTTGAAGTAATTTATAGGTTTTCTCCTCAGAATCATCTAAAGACCTTAAAGACACGTACAATCTCTATTTTCTTATCAGCAATGGCATAATTTTTGAAAAGAAAGAAGGCATGGTGTTACTCTAGTACTTGTTTAACGTTGTTTTCTCAATATAATAGGTACGTTCAATCCGATCTGTTTAAAAGAAATCTTGTAAGTGTATTGGCTTCCTCCATAATCTTCTATTTGATAACTTTTAACAAACGGTGATTAAAATGGTACTTTATTGAAAATCAACGTTGTTGTGTTCTGCTCGGAAACCTTACTCTTGGCGTGCATCGTCCTACGCACTCAAAACCCCTGCTATTAATGTCATTTTGTTCTGAACTTGTTCTAACAGTAACAATATTGCTTTTAAGTTTTAACAATTTAATGTACATACAACTGCATCTCAATTTAATCAAAATTCCTAAAAAGACCTTGTGGTTGATGGTCTAGCTACCATTTTTTTCTTCCGAAGTTTTCTGTGCCCCTAACGATGGCCGACTAAGGATATCATACTTATTCTTGAGGGTTAATTTTAATTTTAACCTCCAAGGTAGTTATGTTGTCTGATTTCATTTCTTAGAATTTAAAGTGTCCCATTATTAGTATCTGAGTTTATTAAATGTTTCACTACTGGTCTTTTTGTGATAAAAACATTAAGAAAATGACAAAATGCACATGAGGCTAACGTGATGGGGGTGGAGAGTAATTTGATAAAATGAGTGTTGATTGGTTGATTCTGCGGGTGAATTATTTAACATAATTTATGTTACTCAATTAATCTAAACTTGCGGTTTTTATATGTTGGAACAGTTGGGTAACGTAGATTTAGTTCAAATCATCCGTTCAATTAGTTACCCAATATTCATTTTACAAAATAACCTCTACCCACCCATCACGTGATCGCCTTGCATATATATGCTTCTTTCCATCACTTTTTCTTAATATAAAATAATATTGGACTTGTAGTTCAAGAAATGAAAGTTAATTAAAATGAGAACCCTTCAGTCTTCACATGCATGCATGTTCCTTTAATCAATGAACCGATATAAGAAAAGTAAGGTTAAAAATTGCTCAACATCTGTGTATTAATACAGATAATTTGAAATTGCTTTGGTCATGTTTAAACAAGAATAATTATTAGTAGCATGATTATTCTCAGCTAGCTACAGATACATGCACACACACACACATATATACATATGATGATATCTATTGTGTATATATATTTTGTAACAATTTTATTGTTAATTAATGACGCGTACGACATTGGGCTTTCCCAAATTATTATGGATACTAGAATGACGTGTACTAGTTTTTTTTTTTTGCTTAATAATTAAAATAATTATATAAAATGATGATCAAACAAAAATAAAAGAAAATTATATATAATGCCGGTTTAACAACATTGTTAAGCAACTAAGATGTTTTATTTTTTTTTTATTTTTTTATTTTTATTTTTATTACTATTTTTTAATGGAAGCTGCTGTATTGGTTGCTAAAGCCCAAGTAGCTTTCAAGTCCTTTGTCAATTGAAGTATTTATACAAAATGACCGTTTTTTAGAACTCCTTTTAAAAAATGAATACTTATGAATTTATTTACAAATTTGAACAAAATTTGAATGTCAAACTTTTGTTGTTCCACGTTTACCCTTCCTTGTTTTGAGGATTTGAGTTTTTATTTGAATTTTCATATTTTTTTACGGAAAAAATTTCCTTATTTTATGGATGCATGATTTATGAAATTATTTCATTTAAAGTATTGCAACGTATGTTTATTGATTTGATTTGATTTTTTATTCCCCCACTCCACCCACCGCCCCGGCCCCCCACCCCAACAACGACCACACACACACACACATATATATTTATTGCCGCCCCACACCACCCCCCCCCCCCCCCCCCCCCCCCCCCCAACACACACAACAACCACAACCACACACATATATTTATTGATTTCAATTTTTAAGGAAATAATCTGAATTCCTTTTTAAGAAAATATTCCTTGATTTTTAAAAGGAAATAAACGGAATTCCTTGATTTTTTTTTTTTAATGTTGCGATCCTTACAATAATGATCCTGTTATTTTTTTTTTGAATGAAGATGACTTTATTAAATAATGACATCAATAGAAACAGCATTAGAGACTACACTGGGAGTCTCACTAATCCAGACATTAGTACAATTTGAATTGAAACCAAACCTAGCAAGGAGGTGAGCAACATAATTAGCACTGCGGCCAATATGATGAATGCCTATGCACCGCAATTGGGCGAGCAACTGTTTAACATCCTCCAGAATCGGATCCTCCATAGAGAGTTCCCGATTATCCACAACAGCTGACACAACATTAATGGCATCAGTTTCCACCTCAATATCAGTGCACTCGATCTCCTTCGCAAATCTTAAGCCCTCACGAAGGGCGACACACTCAGCCAAAAAGGGGGAAAAGGATCCCTCTACTGACTTAGCCACCGCTCCTAAGATTGACCCCTTGTCATTCCGAATAGCCGCCCCAATACCAATATGGTCTGAACTCGGAAACACCGATGCAATGATCCTGTTATTTTAAGATTTAAAGTTTGATATACTTTATTTATATTATAATGATCTATCATTACCTTGTGTAGATTGGATTAATCACATTACTAACATAGTCTCTATGATAATTGCCACATCAATTTACACATGATTCTTTATTTAACACTATATATGTATAGTAAAACCATCGTAATGACATAGTCATTATATAAGAGTTTTATTGTAAAGACTGAACACTAAATCACTACTATCAATAATAATGACCGAGCCCATAGTCTATGGTTTTTTTCTTAAACTTTTGGAAGATATAGTTTTCAACCATGTATTATATTTTTTGGAAAAAGAAAAGAGAACACAAAAAGATAAAGTCAATAATACATGGATTCCAAAAATTCAAAACCCTAAATTAACAATAATAATTAATCCATAACATATTGGCCGTGTCTAGAGTATCAACAATATCAATCTCAAACATATTGACAGAATACAATGATGTTAAGAAATCCATAGCATATTTTCCAACCTGTTTTATTTTTTTTATTTTTTATTTTTTCATTTTTAAAACAAGGTACTAATTTTTAGGAGGGAATTATATATTTTTTCCCTAATTTAAATGAATGGGTATTTTGGTCAAGATAAAATAGGAAATTATTGTTTTTCTTCATTTTTACAAATAAGTTCATTGTAAGACTATTTTTAACCTAAGGTCTCTAAAATGGCTATATATGCAAATGATCATTGTTAATTTTCTGGTTGTAATTAACTATTGACTTTTGCATCAATCTTTCGTGGTTCAATTGGTAATCAAATGGTTAATATCTAACTAGGGATATTGTAGATAAATATAAAAAAATGGAGAAAAAAAATCTTCTAAGTAACACAAGAGTAATGATACACATCATGAAAAGTTTTATATATCATGAATATCATGAATTGTCAAGTGTCCAAATTCTGTAAAACTAAAATAATTATTTTATTCCTACTTTTTAACCCCTAACAAGTTACATTTTAATTTAATGATGTATCATGAAACTTTTCGTTCATTTTCATTTTCATTTTCATGATGTGAATCATTTTCATTACCACAAATATATTTGGATCCAAGAGATAAAAGTCAAAGAAAGCAGCCGAGCCCCATGGTCCTGTGTTTTAGGAGGAGGACCACATGCATTACATATACTAACACAAGCAGCCACTAATTTAATTAATGGCTGAAATACTAGCCAAAAAAAAAAAAAAAAAAAAAAAAAACTAATGGCTGAAATTTAAATATCTTTTTCGTTATTAATTACTTATGTACGTTGTTTCTTTCTTTCTCTTTATTGAGATTGATGTGAATTGCACGCGGAAACCATGCCTGACGATTCTTCTACGTTTGAAGAAGAGCCAAAACGAGAAGTATACGATTTCAATATGGAGACATAAAACATTAAACTTGTTGTCAAAATTTTTTTTTTTTTTTCCGTTGTGCTATGAAATTCTCTTACCACGTGTTTCGTGCATAGGTCGAGGTTGATTTTTTAGATTGTAATTTTTAATTTTTCAAGCTTTCAAGTGCTTTCCTAGCTCAAATTATTGTGTAGTGGATGTGCGAGTTGTTTTCAATATATTGACTCTTATGTTGAAGTTTCTAAACTTTGGTTTTTCAAAAAGAAAAATGCTTTCAGGCAAGTTCTATATAACCTAATTTTTAATGACACTGATCGATTTTTACTCCGCAGGTTGAACAAGAGAGAGGCGACGCTCCTTCGTCGATAGTTTGTTACATGCAAGAAATGAAGGTGAGTGAGGACATAGCTCGGAAGCATATTCAAGGCATGATTGCCAAAACATGGCAGAAGATTAACAAGAAATGCTTCACCGGTGAAGTACCTACTGCTCTGTCTTCCTTTATCGACATTACTCTAAACACTGCTCGTGTGGCTCATAGCCTCTACCAATCTGGAGATGCATTCGGTGTTCAAGTTGCTGATAATAAGACTCAAATTCTGTCTTGTGGAACCTTTCAGTACCGTCATATGAACCAATTAAAGTTACAAGTTTCGGACATGTAAAAGTTATTAATGTAGGAATTTTACGCATGTAATAACGTTGGTATTGTGTATTTAGCTTGTGTTTGGGATATGGGTTTGGAATGGAATTCTTATGTTAAAGTTGATTGAGTTTTTAAAAACTAATTATAATTTTTATTGACTTTTCAGAAAAAGACAAAAATTGAGATAAAAATTATATGTTCAAACCTGAAAACCAAATGAAAGCTTAGTTGGTCTAGCTAGTTGCTTTTTGGTAATTAATTAGCATCTTTGTTGGTTAAATGTTGATAGTAAATTTAATTAAAATAATTTCTAAAGATTTTACTTACAATTTGCAATCACATCTTAGTTGAGATTGCTATGGTGGGAAGCTCTAATTAGATTAAAACAATGTGAAACCAATGATTGAGCTGATTGTTTTATCAATTTTATTTCATTAATTTCCTTTTAAAAGACCATCACGTCACATGACACGTTCCGTCTATAATTCATCGGGTTTAACGATTAGCATCGCCATTGGAACTAAAACATTTAATTCAATGATAACTTTGTTCATGCAATTTTCACACCACATGATCAGTTAATGGCAAAAACAAGGGCAAGGCCTGAAAACTTTACAATTAGTATATTTATATATCCATATGTATATGTGTGTGTGTGTATATATATATATATATTCCCCCCCCACCCCCCCCCCCCGCGTGAAATCGATGTCTGTATCCGACCACATACTTGGAGCTGAAGGGTTAAATATTTGGTGCCACTAAATCTGCCTCTAAACGTCAAGACCCCGAAAAAGACAAGTGCAAAGTTCCAATTCAATCTTTGAGAGTCTATGCATATATTTGGTGTCTACGTAGGGGTGGATAAGTTGAGAAGGGAGGTAATCTTATAAAAATCTTATCAATTGAGAGGTCAGAAGTTTAAATCTCCTGCCAACTCAGAAAAGTACTGTAAACCCTACTTACGTGGTGTTATAGAATGGAAAATGACAGGAAGACCGCCAGACCCTTTATTTAAGGGGGAAAAAAAAAGAATCTATGTATATATTCACAATTCACAAAGATTGTATTATGGTAAATAAAGAATTAAAAAAAAAAAAAAAGGAAAATGCTTTTGTAAGCCTATACATACTCAAAACCTACCCCTCTTTAATTATTATATGTTTATGTCAGTGTGCGCCTTTATTTGATATATGAAAAATAGTATTTGAGATCACTGAGAAAAAAAATAATTAAGTAGTAGGCACGCATTTGAAAAGAATTATTTCAACTAGACAATTAAGAAAATGACTAAATGAGTGTTTATAAGGATAGCGTTTAGAGTAAAAATATATATTATATTAGAGGATCACAAGACAAAATATTTAAGTGATAACAAATATTAAAAATTTATTTCAATGAGGAAAAATGAAGGGGAAGAAGTTGATTATTTTTAATTTTAATTTAAGGGTATTATGGAAATTTTAAATGTAAAAATTAGGTGTTGATTGAGAAAATATTTATATTTATGCACTAAATGTAATCTAATAATATAAAAATGTAAAATTTTAAAATGCAATATATATATTTTAAATAAAAACAAAATGCATGGTATAAAAATATATATAATACATATTTGTAGTCTTTCTTTTCAAGGGTAATTTAGGTATTTCAAGGTCAAAATTAAGTGTTGACCGAGAAATGATACAAATTTATAAAATAAGATCTTATGGTATATAAATATAAAAGTTTAAAACATAGGGTATATTTACTGAATAAAAACAAAATATATGGTACAAAAACATAAATAACCCCTGCTCCCCCCCCCCCCCCCCCCCCGAACTCAGGATGAGATATTCAAATTTTACATTTTTTGATAAAATTATGTGTAGAATCACCGCTTGACTATATTTGCAACCACACAATTTTGTGATTTCACATTTAGTGTGTTTGGTTGAATTTTATAACGATTTTGACATAAGGGGTATTAATCCGCTAATCTTAGAATTAGGATGATACCAGTATAATTATGCCAAACTCAACAGATACCTTTTCTTTGGGCACTCTATTATACATTATTCTTTGAGAAATGCTAACAACACTTGCTAGAACACTTCGTTATACAAATTCTATTTTAATTTACTGTCATGTGTCTAAATCTTTTCATTTCAAAAAAATTGCTAACTGATTTTTAATAGCAACCATTATTTTGAGTGAAATAACGAGATTGCCATTGTCTGAATCTAAAGGTGGAACCCACAATTGTTTTTTCTTCTCCATCACGTCTTGCTTCTCATTTATGATTCATCTCTTCCCCTCCTCAAATTTCTTTTCAGCAACAGAATTGTTAAAAAGAATATCAAAGATTGAACCAGAAATGGCTTTCCTTCTGTATATTAGCTCTGATAGCATATTCAAGTTCATTTCGGTTCTCTCCAAAGTCTTCGCCCCAAAATTATTGAACCCAAAACTCATTTCCTCTCGTGTTCTTCAACCTCCAGTACCATTTAATTATTTGAGATTTACCGGTTCTTTTGTATCTAAACTATGTAAAAGGAAAATATATATATATATATATATATATATTGATTAACCTTTTTTAAAAATATTTGGGCCCTATAATTAGTTAACTTAAAACCCATTTCCTTAAATTCAATTTACCTTTTGGTTAAAAAAAAAAAGAGGAAAAAATTACTCAAATAATCACATTTTTTTTCATCTATTGACCAACATAACACAAACTCTCATATCTTGACCAATATGACATAAACTTTAGTTTTATTTTAGTTTAATTTTATATCATATTAGTCTAATGCAACTTTTTTACGTCATATTAGTATAATGGTCTTTAAATTTGTGTCATTTAAGTACTTTAAAAAAAAAAAAACTTGAAAAGAAGCAAGAGAGAGAGAGAGCAAATTCTTCAAACTTTTTTAAATAAAAACTTAATTTTATTTCTAGGCTTTTTGGGGTTTTTTATTTTTTTTTAATATTTTTTTTAATATTTGGGATTTGAAACTTTTGAAGGATAATTGACGCAGCAAGAAGCTTAGAAACAAGCCAAATCCATGGCTGAAAGGTAAATGGGGCGCAGCTCTGTTTCTCAATGTGTAAATATTCCAAAATCTCCTTTTCCTCCAACAACCACAGAGCTTTAAAGCTCCATAAAAACGACACCAACTAACCTAGTTGCTTACTAAAGCCATGTATACAAAACGACAAGTAGTATATATGGGTGACAAACAAATAAAAAAAAGGACTAGAATGACAAACGACGTTCTCCTACAATAATTGTTGGCAAGGAAAATCTGCCTTTGCCGATGACTTTTCTGGCTATGTAATCTTTTTTTCTTAAGTGGATCCTCGTGATTGTGATAACTAGAGGGTGTTTGGTGTCTAAGTTGAGTTTGAGTTGAGTTGAAATTTTTAAGTTTGAATAGTAATTTTTATTGACTTTTTCAGAAAAGACAAAAAACTTTTTAAAAAAGACAAAAAACATAATGAAAAAAATACAGTTTAATTTAAAATGAGACGGAAAACTAATCAGGCTCCTAGAAAAGCCATCTGCCATGAAAGGAATGTCAAACATGTAATGGCATAAAGTTGAGCTTTGTTTCTATGGGAGAATGAAAGACACGTGGCAAATGGAGAATGTAAAAGAGTGAAAAGAGAGTACAAATTCAAGTATAATCCTCTATCTTTTGAGATTTGTTTTTTTTTTTTTTGGGTTTTACGCTTTATTATTATTATTTTTTCAATTCCTTTGCATTCTCAAAGTAACTGACCAAAATTTTCGATCATGATCAAGCTGCATAAAATAAAAGTGCATAATTTTTGTAAAAGAACATGAACATGTAAATCAGGAAATTAAAACTAGGAAATCACTTTACACCAAATAAGGACGGCTGTCTTCATTGACTTCTTCTTCTTCTTCTTCTTTTTTTTTTTTTTTTTTTTTTTTTTTTTTTAATTATTATTTTTATTCTTTAAATGAGCTCTCAAAATGATTCTTTTTCCTGTTTTGTCCCCATTGACATGAAATTTTTAAAACTGATCCATCGCTGTTTACACTTTACACCACTCGTATATTAAAAACGAAAGAAGAGTTGAACTCTCTAGTTTAAGATTTTTTTTTTTTTTTTTTTTTTTTTTTTCGGTCTAGGTTTTCAGTTGGAAATTATTTGCATGGGGACCTTTAAATGCTTCATAAAACGTCACACTCAAAAGTAGGCTAAGGGACCTAGTATAATTAATTAGTTTCTTTAGAAAAACAATTAACACTCCAAAAACGTTTAAGACAGGCACTGACACACATGTAACAGGTCTTTCTAGCTAGCTCACACAAAGGAAGTACAACATAATTTCATTGATGAACCATGAAGTGTGTGTGTGTGTAAATATATGAATATGGACACAGTACATTTTAATTAACTTGATTTTCAAACTTTGTACAGCCACATATATAGACTATTTACATTATGTATAAGAATATGGTACTGGATAATACTAATTTCCTCTAACAAGCATAAATTAGATGCCAATGAGATCATGGGCGCATTAATTACGTGTCTATTGAAATTTTTTTCTTTTAATTTTACTCTTAATTTTTTTTTCTATTAATTGCAACTCAATTTACTCAAAACTCTAAAAGAAATTGTGGTTGGTGGTGCTAGTTAGCATTTATTTCTATTGAAGTTTTCAATGCCCATAACGACATGGTTAGCTAAGGGTATCATACTTAAGGGTTAAATTTATTTTTAACCGCCAAGAAACTTATGTTGTCTGATTTTACCCCATATAATTTAAGGTGTCCCATTATTAGTATATGAACTTATCAAACATTTCACTATTGGTCTTTTTGTGACAAAAACACATTAAGAAAATGACAAAATAAAGACATGAGGCTCACGTAATATGGGTGGAGAGTAACTTGGTAAAATGAAAGTTGATTGGTTGATTGAGTGGGTGAATTATTGAACATAATTTGTTACCCAACTAAACTAAACTTGTGATTTTCATATGTTAGATCAGTTGGGTAACGTGGATTAGTTGGGTAACGTAAATCTAGTTCTTTTAATTTTACTCTTGAAATTTTATAATTTTTTAAAAAAAAAATTTATTTCTATTTAGAATTAAAAATCTCCATATAGTTTCTACCAAAATTTTAGCGTATTTTGAAAGAGAAATATTTTTTGTATACTCTCATTGAAATTTCTGTCTGATCTCGATAATTTGAGATCCATATTCGAAAGCAGAACATGCACGGCAAATGTGATGACTACTTCCCTATCATGCATGAATCCCATTATTAATGATATTCATGTGATGAATAGTCCAGGCAAGCCCGAGAACCATCGTGTAATACCCATTTTACACGACGGTTCTTCCGAGAACCGTCGTGTAATATGTCTTAAAAAAATTTTTCCTATTGTGTATTCTTCATGTATTGTGTATTCTTCATTTCATGCTCAACTACTTGATGTAATATTGCTATAGTTATGCTATGGATATTTATCAAATTCTATGTGATTTTCCAAAAGATAAACCCATTTCGGTATTTCATCGAGCATGTTGTGGGCGAACAAAATTCATTTTCATAAATGTATGTAAAGTGCCAAATCCATTCACAAACCATTCATGTTCTAAAATATGTGTTAAGTGGCAAACAAGAATACAAATAAGTATTGTGTGTTAGTTGTTTTGTTACAAAACAATAAATTGAGCAATATGGAAGTCACATTGCTTTTCTTTGAAGACGAATAGGCACGGCCACACCGAGAGAGCGGCGGCGATGGCGGCTTGATCGGAGTTTAAGAGAGAGGTGGTGGCGGGTGGGCGAAGGAGGTGGGTGGGTACTTGGAGAAATCTAGAGAGGTTGAGAAAACTAGAGAGGGTGAGGGCGGATTTCGCTCGGATATGAAGATAAATGAAGAGGCAATTGTATTTAAGTAATGGGTTTTCACGCGGATTTCGAAGCATGAAATTTGAAAATTTTTAAAATTTTTAGAAGATTACACGACAGTTTTTAAAAAACCGTCATGTAATCTCGGTGATTACACGATGGTTTTCAAAGAATCGTCGTGTAATCAAGTGAATTACATGAAGGTTCCTAGGAACCGTCGTGTAATCCCCAATCCCTGGGGATTGCACGACGGTCCGTCGTGTAATAAAAAAAATCTTTTTTATTTTATTTTATTTTTTTGTTTTTTAGGGGATTACACGACGGTTCTTAAGAACTGTCGTGTAATCTTCGGATTACACGACAGTTTTGTTTAAACCATCGTGTAAACCTCCGTTTACACGACGGTGTTGTGAAACCGTCATGTAATCTCCGTCGTGTAATCTAACTTTTGTAGTAGTGATATGTTAGAACAATTGAACAACATAGATTTAATCACCCGTTCAATTAGTCACCCAATATTTATTTTACAAAATAACATCTACGTACCCACCCATCACGTGAGCCTTGCATATATGCTTCTTTCCATCACCTTTTCTTAATATAAAATAATATTGGACTTATAGTTCAAGAAATGAAAGTTATTTAAAATGATGACCCTTCAGTCTTCACATGCATGCATGTTCCTTTATAAATCGATGAACCGATATGAGAAAAGAAAGGTTAAAAATTGCTCAATATCTGTGTATTAATACAGATAATTTGAAATTGCTTTGGTCATGTTTAAACAAGAATAATTCTTAGTTGCATGATTATTCTCAGCTAGCTACACATACATGCGTGTATATATATATATGTACACACACACATATATACATATGATATCTGTTGTGTATATATATTTTCTAACAATTTTATTGTTAATTAATTAAGCACGACATTGGGCTTTCCCAAATTATTATGGATACTAGAATGACGTGTACTAGTTTTATTTTTTTTTCCTTAATAATTACAATAATTATATAAAATGATGATCAAATTAACAAAAATAAAAGAAAATTATATATAATGTCGGTTTAACAACATTGTTAAGCAACTAAGATGTTTTATTTTTTATTTTTATTTTTATTACTATTTTTTAATGGAAGCTGCCGTATTGATTGCTAAAGCCCAAGTAGCTCTCAAGTCCTTTGTCAATTGAAGTATTTATACAAAATGACCGTTTTCTAGAACCCCTTTTAAAAAAGGAATACTTCTGAATTTATTTACAAATTAATTTGAATGTCAAATTTTTGTTGTTCCACGTTTACCCTTCCTTGTTTTGAGGATTTGAGTTTTTTATTTGAATTTTCATATTTTTTACGGAAAAAATCTCCTTATTTTACGGATACATGATTTATGAAATAATTTTATTTAAAGTATGTAAACGTGTGTTTTTGATAGGACACCAATAACTTCTAAATTGATTAGACATTTTCAGATATTTTGTTCTATTTTTAAGGGACGAACATTTTTGTTTTAATGTTATTAATTTTGTCAGCAGTTTTATTCTTTTATAATATGAACTTGTTGTGTCGTTTTGCTTAATTCCATCAAATTAATTTTTAATATATTTTTTGGTTTAATTTTTTTCGTATTTTTATTGATTTGATTTTTTGTCGTATTGTACAAACCCACCCCCCCCCCCCCCCCCCCGGGCGCCACACACACACACACTGATTGATTTAATTTTTTTTCGTATTGTTAGTGCCCCCACACATTTATTGATTTGATTTTTTATTCCCCGCACCACGATACTTACAATAATAATCCTGACATATTAAGATTTAAAGTTTGATATACTTTATTTATATTATAATGACCTATTATTACTTTCTGTAGATTGAATTAATCACTTTATTGACATAGTCTCTGTGATAATTAGCACATCAATCTATACATGATTCTATATTTAATATTATATCTAGTATAGAAGAACTATCGTAATGACATAGTCATTATATGAGAGTCTTGTTGTAAAGACTGAACACTAAATCATTAATATCAATAATAATGACTGAGCCCATAATCTATGATTTTATCTTAAACTTTTAGAAGATATAGTTTTCAACCACGTATTATATTTTTTGGAAAAAGAAAAGAGAACACAAAAAATAAAGTCAATAATACATGGATTCCAACCCTAAATTAACAATAATAATTAATCCATAATATATTGGCCGTGTCTAGAGTATCAACAATATCAATCTCAAACATATTGCCTGAATACAATGATGTTAAGAAATCCATAGCATATTTTCCAACCTGTTTTTTTTTTTTTTTTTGTATTTTTTTCATTTTTAAAACAAGGTGCTAATTTTTAGGAGGGAATTAGATATTTTTTTCCCCTAATTTAAATGAATGGGTATTTTGGTCAAGATGAAATAGGAAATTATTGTTTTTGTTCATTTTTTACAAATAAGTTCATTGTAAGACTATTTTTAAACTAAGGTCTCTAAAATGGCTATATATATATATATATATGCAAATGATCCTTGTTAATTTTCTGGTTGTAATTAACTATTGACTTTTGCATCGATCTTTCGTGGTTCAATTAGTAATCAAATCGTTAATATCTAATTAAGGATATTGTAGATAAAAATAAAAAATGGGGAAAAAAAATCTTCTAATTAACCAAGAGTAATGATACGCATTTTGAAATATTTTATATATCATAAATATCATAAATTGTCAAATATCTAAATTTTATAAATTTTGTAAAATTAAAATGATTACTTATTTCTACTTTTTTATACATAATAAATTATATTTTAGTTTAATAATGCATGATTAAACTTTTCTTACCACAAATATATTTGGATCCAAGAGATAAAGTCAAAGAAAGTAGCCGAGCCCCACAGTCCTGTGTTTTGGGAGGAGGACCACATGCATTACATATATTGACACAAGCAACCACTAATTTAATTAATGGCTGAAATACAAGCCCAAAAAAATAAAAAATTAAAAACTAATGGCTGAAATTTAAATAGCTTTTTCCTTATTAAGTACTGATGTACGCTGTTCCTTTCTTTCTCTTTCTTGAGATTGATGTGACTGGCATGCGGAAACCATATGCCTTACGTTTCTTCTACGTAAGAAGAGCCAAAACGAGAAGTAGACGATTTCAATTTGGAGACATAAAATATTGGGTGTGGCTGTGGTAGAGTCTCATTGAGAGTCTCTACCCATAGAGCCCTTTTTTGAGCCATCAATCTTAAATTACATTGTCCATATTTGAGGGTGCACATAAACAATTATAGGGACAACCATATTATAACAAAGTTAGTGAGAAGAAAAAGGGTGAGTCCCGCCGCCGGTGACGGACGCCGGCGATCCAACCCCGACGCCGGCGACCCACCTCCGGCCCCCCACACCGACCCCAGCTCCTGCCGGCCGGCCGCAGGCCGCCGGCGATTTTCCCTCTTTTCCCCTCTCTCTTCTCTTCTCTCTCTTCTCCTCTCTCCCGCGGCGACCCACCTCCGGCGCCCCACCACCGGCCCCAGCCCCGGCCGGCCGCCGACGACGCCACCTCTCTCTCTTCCCCTTTCTCTCTCTTCTCTTCTCTCCCTCCTCTCCTCTCTCCCGCGGACCCCCAGCCCCCCCACCCCCGGACAACCCCCCCAGCCCTCCCCAGCCACCCCGGCGAGAGGGGAAGAGAGAGAAGAGAAGAGAGAGAGAGAAGAGAAGAGAGAGAAAGGGGAAGAGAGAGGGGGGGTGGGGGGCGGCCGGGGCTGGGGCCGGTGGTTGGGGGGGGCCGGGGCTGGGTGGGGGGGCCGGGGCTGGGGGGTCGCGGGAGAAGAGAGAGAGAGAGAAGAGAAGAGAGAGAAAGGGGAAGAGAGAGAGAGGGGTGGGGTGGGTCGCCGGCGGCCGGGGCTGGGGCCGGCGGTGGGGGGGCCGGGGGTGGGCGGGCCGCAGCAGAGAGGAGAAGAGAGAGAAAGGGGAAGAGAGAGAGGGGAAGAGAGAGAAAGGGGAAGAGAGAGAGGGGAAGAGAGAGAAAGGGGAAGAGTCGCCGGACGGCCGGCGGCCGGTGGTGGGAGGCCGGGGGTGAGTCGCCGGAGTTGGGGGTGAGTCGCCGGCGTTGGGGTGTCGCCGGCGTCGGGGTGTGTCGCCGGCGAGGAGAAGCTTTTGGGTGGAATGGGTTATGGGGTTTCAGGAGAGTGCTCCTCTACGGTCACGTGCATGTGACCTTTTGTGCATCTCTACAATCATATCCGTATATTTTGATCATAACGGTCTTAAAATTAGACTCTATGAGACTCTACGGTAGAACCCTTTTGAGGGGCTCTACCGCAGATTTGCCCTAAAATATTAAGGTTTCGTTTGATATTCGAACTCAAATTATATTTTTTATCTTAACTTTTATTTTTTTTTAAATTTTTTTTATTTTTTCTGAAAAATTAATAAAAATTTTCAATTCAAACTATATTTTTTCGACTCAAACTCATTTACTTAATTGACCATAAACTTCTTATTAAAAAAAATATTTTTTTTTTGCTTTGTGCTATAAAATTCTCTTACCATGTATTTCGTGCATAGGTCGAGGTTGATTCTTTAGATTGTAGTTTTTTATTTTTTAAAAATTAATTAAAATTTTTATTGACTAAAAAATGAGTTGAATTTTTTAGATTTTTAAACACCCTCTCTTACTCTATTTAATAAAAATTACAGTGACACAATCGTCTCCTCTAATTAAAAAGTCCATGCTAATAAAAAAATAATACTAAAAAATATTAATAATGTTTAATACCACATACTATTAGTGAGTTGGAATATAAGATTTATAAGTAAGACATACATTTTATTAATTATGTATTTAACATTATTGAAGTTTCATAGTATATCTTAAATTCCGTCAATCTTGTGGCGTTGGTATCCACCTTGGCGGATGTAGTGGGGGCAAGTTTTATAAATTCATAAAATATAATAAATATTTTTTTTCCTTTTAATTTTAGCCCAAAATTTAATTTTTTTTTCTTTTTTGTCATTAAAAATTAAAAATCTTCATATTGCTCCCACTGAAAATTAAAAACTTTTATATAATTTCCATTAAAACTTTACCTTTTAATTTTTATATATTGATGCTATTTATTTTAGGCTGATAGAATTGACAATTGAACTAACATATATACATAATTTATGCGATATTTGTGGTTGGAAATATAAATCGAAATGAAATACAAATATATATATTACCAGGAATATGGATAAATTTATTTTTGGCAAGAAAAATATAAATGTAATTTATGACATATGTGGCTGATACGTATTAATATTACATCATCCAATGACGCAGGGCATGAGATGTCCCTGTTGGCATATTGTGTCTTTTTCTTGGCCTAACTTCCTTGTTTTTTTTTCGCGATATCACAGATAGAACTAGCCAGTAGATACGGTCAAAGTTTAAACATCTATTAGACGTGTTAAGACTTAAAGAATTCTTATCTTTTCTAGAAAAATCAAAACAGAGTAGATGCTGCACAATTCCTACTCATCTTATTAATACTTGCTTGGTTCATTTATATATCTTATTTTTTTCTTTAGAAAATAAAAAAATTCCTATAAAATAACGACATTTTAAATGTTGGTTATATACTCACACAAATGACGAGCGAAAATAATTAATATAAAAGAAGATATATATCGAAGAAAAATTACGAAAAGACGACATTATGAGGGAGGGTCTATATCAAATTTTTTATTTTTATTTTTATTTTTATTTTTATCTTTATCTTCAATATATATATATATATATATATAACAGCCGCAGGTACATATATATATGATAAGTAATTAGTTACCTTTTCTGGTCGATTATTTATTTATTTTTTTCACATCAGGATGTGATAGATATATAACTGAAGTACATTTTCAGCTCATGTGAACACGAACTTGTGGTCATGAGCCATGCACGTCGTAAAACATGGTGCTGGTAATTACACAACAAATACATGGTTGTCGCTTTGTCTTCTTATTTAGGTGCTCCTCGGCCTATATAAGCATGGACAGATATATGGAGTGTGCATCCCAAATTACTCCATAAGCTACATATATATATATATATATATATTGACTATCTCTCTCTCTCTCTCTCTGGCCACCAAATCGTAGGTATATCATGGAAACTAAGAAACAATTGCAAGCTGATCAGCTTCCAATTTCTCAACGGTGCCAAGCGGCAAAGTCTCAAGCAGTCTTTGACGTACCACGTGATAATCAGAGACGATCTGCTAATTATAAGCCAAGCATTTGGAAATATGATTTCCTAGCCTCACTTAACAGCTCTTATGATGTAAGCTAAACATTATTTTTATCTAGGTTTTTTTCTTTCTTTTTTTTTTTTTTTTTGGAGTGCAGAGATTCGTAACTCTTTATCTTGATAGATTATACCTATAAATATCCGTCATTATTTCTTTATAACGTGTGTATATATATATATATATATATGATGTTTTTAGTTACTTTTTTCATTATTTGCCAAAAAAAAAAAAATCATGTGGAAACTATTGGAGAGGCCTCGCACTGCATGCGCTACGTACTATGCCACTCTTCTTTAGCATCTATGTATTTCTCAGCCTGTTAAATTTATATGATTAAACGTAAATACATACATACATACATACATATATATAGCAATCATACATACATTTGTTATATACACACCCATATATATTACATGGGGTGCAATTACCTTTATGCGTAACATGTTTCTCATGGCTTATGTACATTTCTAGCGGATAACATCTTGATCGTCAGATATATGCATACAAGTTAATCTTGTTGTGATTCTTACATGATATTCTCATGGATCTCACAAGTGTTTAATAATCTATATATATATATATATATATATATATTTGCAGAAACAAGAATACAGAAAGGAGGCTGAGAAGCTTATCAAGGGCGTGAAGGGTATTTTTATAGAAACGGAGGACTTGCGGGCCAAGTTAGAGCTAATTGACAGCATTAGAAAACTAGGCCTGTCTTATCATTTTGAAGAGGAAGTCAAGAAAGCTCTTGATACACTAGTATCTACCTATAAGGGCAACAAGTACCCTTTCCTAAGAGAGAATGACCTCTATGTTACTGCATTATGTTTCAGGATCCTTAGGCTACAAGGGTATCAAGTTTCACAAGGTATAAAGTTGTAAAAGATAATGGTACTTGACCTGTAAAATTTTACGAATTAATATTCTAGGAATTTCACAGTAAGAAAGACTATCTTTTTCTGTTTAATGATGGTAGACAATTGCTATCAAAACTAGTTAGAACATCCCAACTAGGTTGGCACTCTCTAGCTGACTGGTCATCCTTTATCAAATACCCAACTCTATTTAATTAAAATAAAAAATAATGCACATTTTTAAACATTGGCACGTAATAACTTGAGTAGAATTTCTCCTAGTATATATGACATAACAAAAATAATCTACGACATAATACACTCTATGCGACCAGTGTCCTAATTATCCAATACATCTAGTAAACTTCAGACAAATCAATTTTATAAGTATTTTTTTATTGAAGTCTTATTATGTGTATTTTTTTTTTTTTTTTTTGGAAACAGACATGTTTTGTGGTCTCATGGACGAGAAGGGTGTGACAGAGAAAAGTTCACATGAAAATGTCAGAGCGATGCTGGAGCTTCTAGAGGCCTCACATTTAGCTTTAGAATGTGAAAATATCCTACAGGAGGCTAAAGCTTTCACAACAGAAACCCTCAAAAATACAATTTCTAGGATAAATGATCAAGAAAACAACACCGAACTTTCCAAGCATGTGGTTCATGCTTTGGAGATTCCGACACACTGGAGGGTCAGTTGGTTCGATGTCAAATGGCAAATGAAATCTTACGAGAGGGGCATTAATAATCATGTGCACACCCTTTTACTTGACTTGGCCAAGCTCAACTTTAACATTGTTCAAGCCACACTTCAAAAGATCTCATAGAATTATCCAGGTAATGATTAGGAACCTTCAACATAATTGTGACTGACCAAAAATTATATATGGGACTATATTTACTCCCATTTAATTATTTTGAAAATAAAATATCTTAGTTTTTGAACCTGAGATCTAAGATCCTGAATCTTGTCATATAGGTGGTGGAAGAATCTAGGCCTGACAGAGAAGTTGAGCTTTGCAAGAGACAGGCTGGTTGAAAGTTTCATGTGCACCGTGGGACTTGCTTTCCAGCCTCAATACAAATGTTTGAGAAAATGCCTTACTAAAGTCGTCAACTTCATATTGATAGTCGACGATGTTTACGATCTCTATGGCTCGCTGGAAGAGCTTAAGCACTTCACTAACGCCGTGGATAGGTCCGTTTTGAAACTATATATGTATATGTACATATATATATAAATATACGCATCAATTCTAACTTACAAGATGGATGGTTTATTTAATTGTTAGTATATACTAATAGTCTTAAATTCAGGTGGGATGTAAGGGAAACTGAGCAACTTCCAGATTGTATGAAGATTTGTTTCCAAGCACTTTACAATACGACTTGTGAAATTGCTAATGAAATTGAGACTGAGAACGTGAGTTGCAAACAAGTTTTACCCCATCTGCAGAAAGTGGTACGTATAGCTAATCCCTCTAATTAAACGAAAATTGATTTGATAATTTGAACATTTTATTTGTAAATAATTAGTTCTAATTTCTGTGTGGTTTACTATGATATTAGTGGGCAGATTTTTGTAAATCATTGTTTGTAGAGGCAAATGGTACCACACGGGCTACATGCCAACTTTTAAGCAGTACCTACGCAATGCATGGATTTCATCATCAGGCCCTCTTCTCCTTCTTCATTCATTTTTCTCTATGCCACATGAAGTTGGCGAAGAGATCAGGTCACCAGATTTTCTCGAGAAGAATCAAGATCTGGTGTACAACATATCTCTCATAATTCGGCTATGCAACGACATAGGCACTTCAGCTGTAATTATCTACATCCTTCCATATTATGTACACTCATAATTCATTTCTTTTTCAAGCTTTCGATTATGTTAATAACTCAACTGGTGTTTAGTGAACGTGTGAGTTGCGTCCACAATTAAAAATAAAAAAAAAAAAAAAAAAAAAAAAGCTTTTAATTAAGTCCTATATATATAAAAAACTAATTTTTAACACACTAATCAAATTTAACTGTAGGTTGAACAAGAGAGAGGCGACGCACCTTCATCAATAGTATGTTACATGCAAGAAATGAAGGTGAGTGAGGACGTGGCTCGGACGCATATTCAAGGCATGATTGCTAAAACATGGCAGAAGATAAACAAGAAATGCTTCACCGGCGAAGTACCGGCTGCTCTATTTTCCTTTGTCGACATTGCTCTAAACGCTGCCCGCGTGGCCCATAGCCTCTACCAAGCTGGAGATGCCTTCGGTGTTCAAGTTACAGATAATAAGACTCAAATTCTGTCTCTACTTGTGGAACCTGTCATGACCACCTTAGGAACCAATTAAAGTCACTAGTTTGGGACATGTAAAAGTTATTAACATATTAATACATGTATTTGCACTAGTAATAACGTTGGTATTGTGTACTTTTATTTGATTAGAACGTTCGTGTTGTGTACTTAGTTTGGCTAGCTAGTTGCTCTTCGGTAATTAGCCTCTTTGTTGGTTATGTTGATAATAAAACGCATTTAAAATAATTGTTTGAGATTTCACTTACAACTTGCTAGCTATCACATCTTAGATTAAAACAATATTAAATCAGTGATTCAGATTAATTGTTTTAGCCATAATCTTATTTCAATTTTTGATATATTTTTATTAGGGTTATTTTATAATTTTCTTTTAAAAGACTGTCAAATAGGTCACACATGACACATTCCGTCTAAATTCACAGAGTTTAACTATTAGCATCATCATTGCAACTAAAACATTTAAGTCAATGACAATTTTTGTTTAATTATTATTATTATTTTTTTATGCTTTTCAGACCAGTACATGAGCTAATAGCAAAAACAAAGGGCGGGGCCTGAAAGCTTTATACATTTGGTATATATGTATGCATACGTATATGTAAAATTTTTTGCCTTTGATCTTGATGTGTGTATATGCATCCACACATACTTGGAGCTGCAGGGTTGATTAATATTTGGTGCCGTGAATTAATCTGCCTCTATACGTCACGACCCCGGAAAAGACAAATGCAGAGCTCCAATCCAGTCATTTTAGACTCTACGTATCTATTCACAATTCACAAAGATTTAATTCATTTGTGATAGTTAATGAAGGGAAAGATTGTGGTTCAATCCCATTTATATACTCTATCGATAGAGCTTATTTTTAAATCGTTTAGATATAATCAAACGCCTGAGAGGTTATTTGTGCATGATAACTATAATGCACCTTACCTCATAATAAATTAATTAAGAAATTAAATAAATAATTTAAAGAACAAAAGAAATTAAAAAAAGAAAAATTAAAAAAGAAAAAACCCAACCACCATCATCATTGGTGGAAAGTTGGGGGGGGTGCTCGCCGAGGGCTCAACATCGATAGGGTTGGATAGTGGCCCCTTGTTGAGGTCCGGAGGGGAGGGACTCATTCTTTGGAAGGCGGCGCGTCGCAGGCTGCCTGGGTCAGGGGTGGGGTAGGATCTAGCCAGCGGGTGGGATGCTTGTCGAGGACTCGACGTCGGCTAAGGTGGTTTGTTGCCTGGGTCGCGGGCCTCGGGAGGGGAAGGGCTTGTCATTGGGGCTCGGAGGGGGGGGGGGGGAGGGGGGGGGGGGGGGGGTTGAGGGCCTGGGTTACGGGTGGGGCAGGATATGGCCGGCGGGTGGGGGGACTCAACATTGGCAAGGTGGGGGGTGGTCCATCGCTGGCATCAGTAGGGGAAAGGCTCGTCGTCTGGTCTTAGGGGGGGTCCTCACCGGGGGCTTGACGCCGGCAGGGCTGGGGAGTGGCTCGTCACTGAGGTCGGGATGGGAGGGGCTCATATTCTGGAGGGTGGCGCGTCATGGGCGGCCTGGGTCACGGGTAGGGCAGGATCTAGCCATCAGGTGGGATGTTTGCCGAGGACTCGACGTCAACGGGGGTAGTCTGTCGCCTGGGTCGCGGGCCTCGGGAGGGGAGGGGCTTGTCATCAAGGCTCGGGGGGGGGGGGGGGGGGTGAGGGTCTGGGTCACGAGTGGGGCAGGATCTGGCGCGGGTGACATCAGTGGGGCTGGGGGTTGGTCCATTGTTGGCATCAACAGGGGAGAGGCTCGTCATCTAGTCTGGTGGGGGAGGGGGTGTTTGCGGGCGTTCTCGGGAGGGAAGGGCTTATCCTCGGGAGGGGGAGGGGGGTGTTGGGGATTTTGGCCGGGGGGGGGGGGGGGGGGGGGGGGGATCTACTGGAGGGGGTCGTGCGGTGGGGGGGATTTGGCCAGTGGGGATTGTGGGGTAGGGGATCTGGACACCCTTTTTTTTTTTTTTAATTGCTTTAAATTTTTTTTCTTGTTTTTTTAGTAATATTATTATGTGCTAATATACATTATAACAATCATAACACAGTCATTCAATTATATCTAAACGGTTTTAAAATGAGTTATGTCGATATAATATATAAAAAAGACTCTGTCACAAATTTATATATTAACAAATAAAGAATGGAAAATGCTTTTGTAAGCTTGTACCTACTCAAACCTACCTCTCTGAAATTATTACGTGTTTGTGTCATTGTGCGCCTTTAGTTATTTATTTATTTATTTTAAAGAAGAATTGAAAAACAAGTAGTGTTCAGAAGTAAATAGATATGAGAAATAGTATTTGAGAGCACTGATAAAAAAATAATTAAGTGTAGGCATGTACTTGAGAAAAATTAATTCAATTAGATGATGAAAGTAAAGAGGAGCAGCGAGAACACATGCCCCCACTCAACCAAAGGGTTCTCCTGTTTTTGTACCAAATTTTTACTGGTGCCTCCACTTAAATTTGGACATGTGTCTCACAATTAATTTCCATTTTCTCAAGAACTATCAGACATCTTTCCTTCTTCTAAGATTTTTGTATCTTTCTATTAAATTAAATGATGTAGACTCTTTTTAGTTCTTTTATTCAAATCGATCGGCATCTATCTACTATTTCTCTAATTATTCTTATATTATTAATCTCACAATTGTAAAACTATCAGTTTACTCTAACCAAAAAAAAAAAAAAAAAAACTAATCTCTCTCTCTCTCTCTCTTTCCCTGACACTCCCTTTTTTTTTTTTTTTTTCCCTTTAAATACCGGCATGTATCTTATTCCGGATTTCTCTCAAAATACCGGCATGTATCTTATTCTTCCCCCTTCCCCCCCGGCCCGTCTTTTGTTTTTTTTTCCCTTTCACGTTATTCCTTGAAAAGAAAAAAAAAAAAATCCTTCTTTATTTCTATCAAATATTGGATAAACTCTCCAAATTACGAACTTAATAGTCAGATATTAAATTGTTTATTAATATAATGTTACAAAGCTATATGAACTTTATCTTATTAGAGGATTGATTATATTTGATTTTGTATTCGTTTTTAGATTTTCTTTTCTAGATTCACGTATACTAAATTATAATAGCCATTATATTTATTCTTTAAATTCTATATCCAAGAACTATAGAAAAATATTTTAAAATAAAACTAAGTCATGGACAAAATGTTATTACTAAGCACATTAGAACTTTTACCTTTTTCTTTTAATTCTATCACGTATTTTTAACTTTAAAACTTTTACCTTTTTCTTTTAATTCAATTATATATTTTCTATTCTAAATTGTGTCTTTACTGAGATCAAATCCTGTTTCATCATTGAAAATGAGTGTTCAAAAGGATCACATTTATAGGAAAATATGCTATATTGGAGGATTACATGAAAAAATATTAAACCAATGACACATATAAAAAAATTATTTCAATGAGGAAAAATGAGAGGGAAAAGTTAATAAGGCACTTCGTGCCTCTTATGTTAAAACTTTTATTGGAACTTACTTCAACGACTAACAAGGTAACTTTTTTAATGGTTGGGATTTAAAATTCTAAAACTCTCAATTTTAGACATTATGGATTGTACGAAGTTTTAGCACAATTTAGGGACCAACTAAATAATTAATATTAAGTTTTATTAGTAACTTTTTTGTTATAAAGGATGGATGTGGTAAAATAGAATTCTAGAGAATTGTAAAAAAATATTAAATTGGAACATATTTAAACAAAATATTAATAAATTAAATTAAGAGAAAAAAGTATTTAAGTGAAACTAATATTCAAGTATGAGATTGTAAGGAAAAAAATGAGGAAAAAAAAGGAATTAAAGATTAAAAGGGAAACAAAAGATAAAAGAAAGTACAAAGAAAAATAAATGAAAAGAAGACAAGGGTGAAATGAAAGTCAAGGAAACAGATGGAAGGGGGCCCCTCGATCTTAAAATTTAAGGGTGAAAAGAAAATTTCAAAAATCTAGAGGGCCCCTCGATCTCACCTTCCTCCGCCCGTGCACACATATTTATACTTGAAAGCAACAATATTTTAAGAATTATTAATAGGAAAAAATATCTGAATGGTAAAAATTTAAAGATCATAATACAAAATTTGATACTAAGTTAATATGACAAACAAAAAAAACAATAAATTTAATATTATGTTGGTTAAGATGAAGAATTTGTGTCTTGTTAGTTAATAAATAAATAAATAAAAATAATAACTGTTTGAGTAATTTTCTCTTGTAAAATACGACTTGAAGCCAACGTACTATATTTTCATGAAAAATAGTCGACAGTGATTAAATTATAATATCACGTGCTTTAATTTGCAGAAAAAAGAATACAGAAAGGAGGCTGAGAAGCTTGTCAAGGATGTGAAGGGTATTTTAAAGGAAACAGAGGATTTGCAGGCCAAGTTGGAGCTAATTGACAGCATTAGAAAACTAGGCCTGTCTTATCATTTTGAAGAGCTTGTACCTTTAAGGGCAACTCATATCCTTCTTACAAAAAAAAAAAAAAAAAATGACCTCTATGTTACTGCATTATGTTTCAGGATCCTTAGGCTCCAAGGGTATCAAGTTTCACAAGGTATATACATACATACATACATACATATATATATAGACATATGCGACCAATCGATAATAATTGTGATATTGAGTCCAATATATCTTACGTCAATAAAAAAAAAAAATCGATATAACAAAGATTTTGATTGAGGTCTTATAGTAATTATGTTTAACTTCAGATTCCGATTTTTTTCCCCCCGGAAACAGACATGTTTTTTGGTCTTGTAGACGAGAAGGGTGGTGTGATAGAGAAAAGTTCACATCATGAAGATGTCAGAGTGATGCTGGAGCTTCTAAAGGCCTCACATTTAGCTTTAGAATGTGAAAAGGTCCTTCATGAGGCTAAAGCTTTCGCAACCGGATCCCTCAAAAATACTATTTCTGGTATTAATAATCACGAAAACAACACCGACCTTTACAAACTCGTGGTCCATGCATTGGAGATTCCGACACATTCTTACGAGAGAGGAATTAATCACGCTCGAACAATTTTACTTGATTTGGCGAAGCTCAACTTTAACATTGTTCAAGCCACACTTCGAAAGGATCTCAGAGAATTGTCCAGGTAAATTTTAAGAAATCTCTAATCTTGTTCATGTGACGTTAGTTTTCTCTGCAAAAAAATTAATTTTACTATTGTGATATAGGTAGTGGAAGAATGTAGGCTTAACAGAGAAGTTAAAGTTTGCAAGAGACAGGCTGGTTGAAAGTTTCTTACTAAAGATGTCAACTTCATATTGATCGTCGACGATATTTATGATCTCTACGGCTCGCTGGAAGAGCTTGAGCGCTTCACTAATGCCGTGGATAGGTCAGTTTCGAAACTATATAAGTACATATATATGTAAACATGGAATGATGTATCAGCATCAATTCCAACTTACATGCATATTTATTTAATGATTACTATGTACTTATAATATAGGCATCGTCTTAAATTCAGGTGAGATGTAAGAGAAACTGAGCAACTTTCAGATTGTATGAAGATTTGTTTCAAAGCACTTTACAATACTACTTGTGAAATTGCTAATGAAATTGAAACTCGGAACATGAGTTGCAGACAAGGTTTACCCCATCTGTAGTAAGTGGTACGTATAACAAATCCTCTAATCAAACGAAAGTTGATTTGATAATTTGAATCTTTTATTTGTAAATAATTAGTTCTAATTTCTGTGTGGTTTACCATGATACTAGTTGGCAGATTTTTGTAAATCATTGTTTGTAGAGGCAAAATGGGACCACATGTGCTACATGGCTTGGAAGCATATTCAAGGCATGATTGCCAAAACATGGTAGAAAATTAACAAGAAATGCTTCACGGGCCAAGTACCCACTGCTCTATTTTCCTTTATCGACATTGCTCTAAACGCTTCTCGCGTCGTCCATAGCCTCTACCAAGCTGGAGATGTCTTCGGTGTTCAAGTTTCAGATAATAAGGCTCAAATTTTGTCTCTACTTGTGGAACCTCCCGGTACTGCCATACGAAGCAATTGAAGTCGCAAGTTTAGGACATGTAAAATGTTATTAATACACATAAGTGTAGGAACGGTTTTTTTTTTTTTCTTTTTTTTGAAGTTTGGTTTCGTACTTAGTGTTCATTTGGTTGATATATTCAGTTTGGTAATTGGTTGAAATACAATATTTGTACATCAATGTACGTTTGGTTACACAATTATTGGAATGCAAACATTTGAATGTTTTATTATTTTACAACTATTCAACTCAAATATAAATTTCAAATTTTCATATTTCGAAATTTGTACCATACTCGTTTTTTCTATGTTTACACTATTCAAATATTACCTTTAACACCAGTATATATCAATTATTTTCTTACGGTTTTTTTTTTTTTAAACAAATTGTTATTCTCTCTGTTCATCAAAATTAACTAAGATTGATTAATTAACGTTGTGGTCTCAAGGGCGGAAAGAATCTCTTTGCATCAAAATGCATCGCGCTATAGAACGCCCTTGCGGTCCATCTGCCCCTCGGCAATTTGTGCATGCTTGCTGTGTAAACCCAAAAAAAAAAAAAAAAAAAAAAAAAAAAAAGCATTGCGCTACAGTGAAAGAAGCGAGAGTGCTGCTCTTGATTAATATAGGAGTGGAAAGAAAGATGAGACAAGGGATCACCGGGTAGACGTCGAGAGAGTTGATACGCGGAGGAGGAACTGGCGTAGTGAGAACCGGAGGAATAACAGAGAGACAGAGAAGCAGCAGCAGGCAGAGAGGGCGCGGCGCCATCAGCGGAGAATTGGCGAAAGCCTGTTGAGCGGTCAAAACCAACTTCTGCCGACTCTGGTGGCTTGCGATAGGGAAAAGCAGCTTCAGCCGTCGAGCTTGCGCAAGCATTCTCTAATCATCCGTCTTCGATCCAACCGATTGGCTACTACCCGGCCAGAGAAGCTTGCCCGGCCGTGCTCAGTCTCAGATCCCTTTCTCACGATTGATGGGTGGTCCGACACAAAGGCCTCAGATTAATGGTTACTAAAAGTGCGTTACTTTATTTTTATAATCCCATTTTTTTTTTCCCTTGAAAAGGAGCACGTTGCCTTTGCTTGCGCCTTTACCAGAGATGAGTTTTCACATTAAAAATGATTCACATTCAAATTTCTAATTTTTGGTCGTTAAAATGTTTTTTGAGCTTTATTGTATGATACCCCTTTTTCTTTTAATGGGAAAAGTGATGTGAATTTTGCCTATTCAATTTAAGCCCGCATATCACTGTAAGCATTCATAGCAATATATTATAATAAATCTTATATATTTATATTATTATATATGGAAATGTCAGTTTTCTGGCAGTCGTACTGTCAGGTGGTGTATTTCGGACTGTTGGATGAAAAATGGACGGCTGATCTCTTTCACACACTCTCCTCTCTCTATCTCTCTTTCTCTCTCCCTGCAGGACAGTCTGATGGTGCCGAATAGCAGAGAATCTGTATATATATATATATGTATACATGTATACAAAAATATAACGATGAATACAATTTTGGAGTGTGATCCAGCCTAAACGGCAGGAGACTATCGGAGTCAAAGACTGCAAAAATTGGCGGCATAAATAACGGAAAAGAGAGGCATTGTTTTTATTATTTATTTATTTATTTATTTTTTATTACAAAAAAAAAAAAAAAGAGTGGCACTGTTAGCCAAAACCGAAAACTTCCAAAAAAGAATAAAATAGTGGCCGTGAATGGACCACTTTGAGTGATGTTGAAATTTTGTTTTTTTTTTGGGGTTTTCATAAATTCAACAAATCTGCTCATTCATTCTGTTTCTGACACCTTTCTCATTAATCATTTCTCTTTGTCAGTTACAAAACAACTATAAAATAAAATAAAAAGTTGACTTGTAAGTTATTCCTTTCTCATCATAACATAATAAATACAAAAAGATGAAATCCGGAGAAAATTATTTTTAATGAGCTAGACTGGTAACAAGCATGCCCTCTCTGTTCATCGACCCAAAAAAAAAAAATAAATAAACAAATAAAAAAAGCAACGACGTGGAGGTTGCTCTTCTTTGTTTGCCAATTTTATTATCAGATTAATCTGAACAGACCGGGGCTGTTTTCGGCTTCGGCGGTAAACGGTTGGTTATTCAAAGCGGGACTTATCAAAACGATGTCGACCGATGGGGTGTGATGTTGAAGTCGACATCAATGGCAAAGAAGTTTTCGTGGAGGATAAGGTATGCTGCTCATGTCTCGATTGTTAATATGTTGTTTATTCGTTTTATAAAGTTTGTCAACTTGTTTTTCTCATTTCCTCAAATATGATAACTGAGTTACCTATATAGCTTCTTTAATCTTATTGGGACCCTTAATTCTTTTCGTTGTCTTGTACTATTGCTTTCTTCACCAATAACGAAAGCGAATTCTAGTTTCTTTCTTGATAGATTTCTTATGTCTGATATACAATTCGCAGAAAATGTTTTCGTCTTGACCTGAACGTCTCAGAATCTGAAAGTGATTGTTGTTCCATCACCGCATTCTTGGAGGTGCAGAGGCAAGTTTTTGTTGTAGCAACAGCGGAATTGGGTGAACACTCACCTCAAATTTCATAGAGATGGGCAGTCGTGATTCTGGGAGACGAAACATGCTAGCCGAAACTGAAAAGTCTCTAGGAGGGATCGGATTTTGGACTTGGCCTGAGCTCCTAACAGCTTTACAACAGTGCCAAGATTCAGCTTCTAGTACTAACTCCTCGGTTGTAGCACAGAGAGTCTTGGAGTGCCTTGTGGGGAAGCTTAATGATTTGCTTAGTCCTTCAAGCTCATGTGCTTCTAACTCGGAGAAATCAAGTTTGAAGTTTTCCTCTAATACTCAAACAGCCTGGTGGTTTGAAGATCTTGTGTTCTTGAATACAAATTTTGTCGAAAAGGCAATCAGAATGATGATATCTCAGGATTTTGATCATGGCACGATTTCTATGTTCCTATTCTATTATCGGAAGTCAAAAGCTTTTGGCGCGACAACAGATGAGAAGCGCGAAGCAACAGAGGTAGTAATCGGCCTTCTCTGTTTGCTTGATCGAAACTACCTTTCTTTCAAGGGCTTGTTCAACATTTATCAAGCGGCCTTAAGGATCAAAGTCGGTGAGAAACATTGCAACATGTTAGAGAATTTGATAGGTTCACAACTAGATCAAGCGACCATTGATCATCTGCTTATTCCGTCCCCGAGAAGAAAGAATTCTACTTATGATGTGAATATGGTTCTGAAGTTGGTGAAAGCGTTTCTTTTTACTGAAGGTGGCTGTCGTTTACCGCTGAGTCGGTTGATTAAGGTTGGTAGGTTGATGGACTCGTACCTAGCAGAAGTGGCTCCAGATTCCCACATGAAACTCTCAAAGTTCTCGGAATTGGCAGTGATTCTGCCAGATTGCGCAAGAGAGTCTCATGACAGATTTTACCAAGCCATGGACGTATATTTTGAGGTATTTTATATGAAATATTCAACCTTCTGAATAATTTTTAACTGGTTAAGCAATTTAAATTTTTTTTTTTTTTTTTTTTTTTTAACAGGTCCATACTGATTTGTGTGATGAAGAGAAGATTAGTGTCTGTTGTGCACTGAATTACGAGAAGCTGTCGCCGGAGGCCTTGAAGCATCTCACTCGAAACTCAAAGTTTCCTTCGAGAATTTCAGTGAAAGCTTTCATGGCACATAGTTCTAAACACACAAGCGTAATCAGGGAAATCTACCATCTTAAAAGCTTTAAGGACCCTTGGTTCTCTGACAGTTTGAAGGAAATTGATGGTGCTAAAGAGGATCATGAGCGGAATTGCGTTAACAGCTCTAACGAGCTTAGAGCGGATTTGCAAGGCATGAACTGGAAGGAAGTCGTGGAATTGCAGAAGGTGACAAGGAGAATGAAACCAAGGGCATCTTCTTCAGGACAAACAAGATACTTTCCAAAATTATGTCGATGTTAACAAAATGTAGCAATATTGCTAGTTAATTTCCTTGAAATTATACGTTCTCTTGTTTTATTTATTATTTATGCCAAAGAAAAAATTGATACAAAAATTTCCTCTGTTTTCTGTAAGCTCGAGTGAGCGATATTTGTCTGTATATTTTCCTCATAAGGAACGCCAGTTGAACGAAATTTTTTTTTTTTTGTTAAAAGAAAAATGTTACAGTCTGGCTTTCCTTTTTCTTGTTAGCTACTTCTACCAACACTATCACAAATCTATGTGAAATCCAAACTAAGCGATTTTTCGCCTCTTCACTCTCTCAACACCTCCAACTTCATCTTCGAGGTCCAACGACTGGCTATAGTTTGCAGAAACACTTCGTTTAGTTTGAAGCATGTCCCTGAAGGTAATTTCGTTTCCATGTTGAACTTCGAAGTCGCGCCACTGATTCCAGAAAGCGACATCAGACCGAGGATCTGAAAACTGAGATGCAAATACATGTAGTGCACGAGCACGCTCAATTTCTCCCAAGCCCTTCTCCAGCTCAGCATACTTCAAACAAATTGTCTTCAAATCTTTGTCCGCAAGACCATGTTCTATCACTTGATGGTATATCTACCTTCTTCCTGCAACGCCGAACATCACACCTGCACGAGCAATATAGATTTCATACACGGTCAACTTCTCATTGTCTGGTACAGCCTTTGTTGCTCGGTTATAGACTGTCATAGCCCGCTTCGCCAGACCATTATCCTCCTCGAGCTTCGCATATGGAGATACAAAGGCTTTACTGCATCAGCAGGGGCCTGATAAAGAAAAGTTAATGTGTTTGGATCAGCATGATAACAAGTTACTATAACGGAACAAAGAGATGGAAAATTGTTCGTAAAGGGAGTAGAACTGTATATACAGTCTCAACAGCATGCTCAAATAGCTCTCTTGCATGTTCTAGTCTGGTTTTGCCATATCTCTTCACAAATTTAGAGAGATAAGTCACCCATATGTCTTTGACATGCGGGTACTTAAATATCTTCACGCCTCTTTCGTACACCTTGAATGCATCTTAAAAGTAATTATGTTCCTGAAACAGTTAAATTGTAAGGCCAGTCCATTGAAAGAAGGAAATAATCAAAATTTGATTAAAAAATGAACAAACGGAGAAACAAAAACAGAAAATGCCCACATACGTCCAGAAGCAATGCATAGTTGATTACGATTTGTGGTGTGGCTATTCTCAAATCCAATATTCTCTCATAAACCGCCGGAGTGGACTCCAGAGTACCGATGCTCTTCTCCAAATCCACGTAAAATGTCCACAATCGCAACGATTTATACAGCTTCATCTGAACTAGTTCATGTCCATCAGAAGCCACTGCAAGAGAATTAAGCAATGGCTAATAAGTAACTGTTCAAAGAAAAATATAACGGCTAAACTGTCGTTCGGAATGAGATGCAAATAAACCCGATCATTAAATTCGATCGCTTTGGAAATAAGACCAAGTTTACAATGAACCAAAAGTATAAATGCATAACTAGTAATGTAAAGAAAGCAAACACTTATTAAGCATTACCTCTTTGCTTAACCTCAAGTGATGGCTTTGCTGTAGCTTGCCTCATCAACTTCAGAGCTCCTTTAAAATTCTTGTGTCGCAATTCCATCTCCGCCCGCTCACACCAAACTTTAGCCAGATCATCCACGGCCTTGTAGTTCACCTGCACGGCTTTGTCAAAAATCACTCTGGCATTTGCAATGTCATTGTGGCTCTCATACAGCTGAGCGAATTCAACCAACAACGTGAGAGGCTTACCCAGCACCGCTTTCATTGGATCAATGGTCCTCACTGCCTCGGTGTAAGTCAGAATCTGCTTCGTCGGATCGCCCTCGAAGAGCTTCACCCTTCTTTGCCACTGCTTCACAGTATGTGGGTTCTGCCGCAACATTACACTATTAACTAACTCTGCCCTTCTATCCATCAGATGTTCTAACCGAGATAACCTCAAATCCGCATCCTTGTCATCATGTAACCAAAACCCTTCAAGTATTTTGTTCTTAAATTCAGCCACAGACAAACTTACATCCGAACGAACATCTCCGTTATCGTCCTCCTCTTCTTCGTTGTCGCTAAAATCCGTATCATTCTCCATCTTATGTACTAGCATACTATTTTCAAACTGCTTATACGAATCGAAAATCACACCAAAATCTCTAACCGTGACCACAGTAGTCATGCCCTCCTCAAATACATCCCTAGCCTTCTCATACAAGTTCCTCCTAATGTAATATTCTGCAAGCGAGGTCCACAACCGTTCCACCTCGTCACTAAACTACCAAATCCCACCCCTAATTATGCCGTCTACATCACGCCCCGAAACTGCCATGGCATGCTTAGTAAGCAGGTCACACAACTCCAACCATAACTCGTACTTAGTCTTTCCCTTAACCAAACAAAACCGATCGTCATTCAACGCAGAAGCTAACCTCTTCGATGCCTCTTGCCAAAGACTAGAATTCAACAACAACTCGACAAAATCCTCAACGTGAGTGGCGTCGTATTTCAAGTACCTTTTATAAACCAGAAGCGAGGTTTCCTTCGGAACGCCGGTTTGGCCAACAAAGACAAGATAATGCTTCCAAACACGGTCATGCTGTGTCACGGGAAGCGAACGGAGAGCCCTGTCGAACGTCCGACGAGTCCGAGTGAGCAGCTTCTGCTCGGTGAGAGTGTTGAGGTACATGATTCAGATACGTGGCATCTTGTGCATGGTGACGAGGGCTCGTTCGAAGGTGTTGTTAACGGTTTCGTATTGGGAATGAGAGACGGCGAGGTTGCGAGCGCGCTCGAGGCGTTCCCGGAGATAGGCGTGCCACAACTTGTAGCTTCCGGGGAGGGCCTTGAGGGCTCGCTCGTAGATTGTGAAGCGCTTCTTGGACGGCGCTTCGGAGAGGGCTATCAGGTATCGCCACCATAGCTTGAGGCTGAATGGATTCCGGAGAAGTTCTTCTTATCGTCTTGCGACGGATATAGCTCTTCGGAGATCGACATTCGCAGGGAGAGTTAGAGGAAAAGGAAGAATTTGATAACGCTTCTATTATGGCAGAGAAAAAATATTATATGTTTTCTTAGGGAAGTATATGATTATATTTGATATTCAAGAAGAACCGGCCTATTAATCCTAATTTAATTTGGAGTTGTAATTCAATCAAGAGACTGAGTAAAATTCAAAATGATTATAGATAATTATTATAAAGTCAAGAAATTTTACTTAAAATTCACATTGATTGTAGATAACAAAATTTATATATTTTTTACACACACAAATTCTATAATTCAAATTAACGTTCTTATTTCATTTTCAAAAACTTCACTTTAATTTACCTAAAACAAAAACAAAAAACTTCACTTTAATATCTGTCCTAGAAAATATATTATATAATAATGACAGAATAATTTCACATAACTCTATAGTTCGAATCCTCTTAATTAAAAAAAAAAAAACTATTATGTATCCCTTTTCAATTAAATTTAGCTCGAATTTACGTTTTTTTTAATAGAGTTGTATATGCTTTTATCATGAGTTTCCCCCCAAAGGCCGTTCTATATATACTATACACATGAAATAATAGATAAATATGATATAATATATAACATACCTATATAAAATAAGAGCGGTAACTTTTATTTCTTTTCCTACATTTTTTGCAGATCTTTATTCATATATTTTCTTTTTCGTTGATAAAATTGTTTTTTTCTAATTAATAAACATGCTACATAATAATTTATTTAGTCTAGTTAGTAAAAGTTGTAATAATAAAACATACCGATAATATTAGTCCCGTCTGAAAAAACAAAGTTTTAACTATGGTTAGAGATATAATCTAACAGTAATTTTATACCTGATTCTACTAAAATGTGTATGAATTCGAATTCGCCCATTTCCAATAAAAAAAAAAGTTCAAAGAAAACAAAGATTTCATAGTGAGTGTATATGTGTAAAAATAATGATCGTATCGAAATTATTATGGGTAATATGGGAATTAAAAGGGATATGTAGTAAAGTAAATTTAGTTTTTTAAAAGAATAGTGGGGTATGTGTTTAGAAAAAGCATGATGAAGAGTTAAAAAAATGTACGTCAATAGAACCATCCATTCCTAAAAGAAATCCACAAAAAACGACAACCTTTGAAAACAACTTCAAATAATTAATGGTGTTAATTCGGAAAAGACATCCTGTTGAAAACGACAATAAACTCTAAAGTCTACGTAAACTTGAAAAACGACATTGTTTATAACGAAAAAGAACTCATACTAAAAACGACAATAATTTAATTTTGACACATGAAATTTTTTTTTTGAAATTATTTCGACACATGAATTTAACATACATTAAAGATGCTCTATATTCACATGATAATTATTTAATTATAAAATTATTTTAGGTTATTCCACTAATAAGATTCATATTCATAAATCTAATAAGAAGATTAATTATTTCTTTTTTCATTTTTTAATAAAACATATATAATCTTTAAAACAGAATCAATCAACAATCATCCCTACTTTTTCTTGTTAATTGACTTTCCAATCCAATCACCTTTTCCATTGCTACATTCACTTGAGAAACGACAACTTGAAGAAGAGATGATTTAAAACGACTCCTTGGGTTCCAAGTTCCTACCTAATCTTCAACCAATAAGTCAGTAACCAAAACTTCGTCGTACCACGAGGCACGTGCCCTCTAAAGCGACGCCGTATTAAAACCTCGTCACAAAAATTCAACTCCCACCTGTCTAGACTAAAGGATCCACGTCGTTCCGTCTAGCGAAACGACGTCCATCTCCTCATCATCGTCATCAATCGCAACTTTTTCCCATTTCTGATCGCCCAACAAGCTTATCCCAGATTTCATATTTCAGATTTTCTTCCTCCTTCCCAGACAAAAGAAATCAAAACCCAGAAGCCAAAATCAGTTCAACTGAATCTGCCTAAAAAGAAACGCCTCCAGATTTGCTGAAGACGATTTTTTTTTTTTTTTTTTTTTCATTTCTGGTGAGGTTTGGGCTCCGTTGAAGCAGAACAACGATGTTGGAGAAGATCGGGCTTCCGGCGAAGCCGTCACAGCGAGGGAGCAACTGGGTCGTTGACGCCTCGCACTGTCAGGGATGTTCTTCTCAGTTCACCTTCATCAATCGCAAGGTTTCTTTCATTTTACTCTCTCTTTTTGATTCACTTTCTCTCTCTGAATAAACAAGAAAAAGATTGGTTTATTTGGAGAAATTTGTGTTTTTCAGCTTCTGGGGTTTGTTAAAAATTTGAATTGAGTGATATTGATAATTTTGGTTTGGACTAGAGAGTTGAGGTAATAATGCAGACGTGAAGGAGTGGATTTAACTGCTAAATCTTTTAATTCTGTTAATGGAGTAGGTTTTTATTGATATAAGATTTCATATGGGTGTGAAAACAATACTGTAGTTTTGAACATTTTAGATGATTTGATGGTGTTGTTTTTGTGAGTGTTTTGCTAAGTCCTTGATGTTATATGTTTCGGAATCTCAGCATCATTGCCGGAGATGTGGGGGTTTGTTCTGCAACAGCTGCACCCAGCAAAGGATGGTTTTACGCGGGCAAGGCGATTCGCCTGTGCGAATTTGTGAACCTTGTAAGAAGCTAGAGGAGGCAGCGCGCTTCGAAATGCGCTATGGACACAGGAATAGAGCTGGGAGAGGTACTCTTTTTAGTGATTTCAGATTGTCAGTTAGATTTTTGCACTAAACTGTTATAAAACGCCACCTTTTCGCATCGGTTATATATATGACCTGTCTATATGAACCCATATTTGCATCAGTTCATTGCTTAATAAAAAGGGAATATTAGATACTTACTGTGCTAGTGATTTATTTTGTTCAATATTTATCGCTCTTGTGCAGTGAGTTCGAAATCAACATTGAAATCTGAGGATGAAGTATTAAACGAGATCTTAGGCGATGAAAGAAAGGAATCTTCTGCATCAGGATCGGGGGTCAAGCAGCAAATTTTTAGACGCTCAAGATGTTGTTGCTCGGGGTGGGGGGAGTGACGTGCATAGAAGTGCATCCACCGATGAGATTAATCATTTAATGGGTGAGAAGGGAACTGCTAGTCCTGAGGATTTGCGCCAGAAAGCTTTGGAAGAAAAAAAGAAGTATAAAGTACTAAAAGGAGAAGGAAAATCTGATGAAGCTTTAAGAGCATTTAAACGAGGAAAGGAGCTCGAAAGGCAGGCTGACGCATTGGAGATATCTTTAAGAAGAAGTCGTAGAAAAGCTTTGCAATCCGCAAGTGTGGAAGACGACCAGAGTAAAGATGTTCCTGGAGAATCTAGAAGTAGACATAAGGTTGCTCGAATAGAGAGTAAAGACAAAGATGACCTTGCGGCTGAGCTCAGAGAACTTGGGTGGTCAGATATGGATCTGCATAATGAAGACAAAAAAGGGACAAATGTGACACTGGAAGGTGAGCTCTCTTCTCTTATAGGTGAAATTTCAGATAAGCCGAAAAAAGATGAGGGTATTAATGCCATTGACAAAACTCCAGTTGTCGCCCTTAAAAAGAGAGCCCTTGCACTGAAGCGTGAAGGAAAGATGGCAGAAGCCAAGGAAGAACTAAAAAAAGCTAAAGTTTTAGAAAAGCAACTTGAAGAACAGGAATTTCTTGCTGAGGCTGAAGATTCTGACGATGAACTTTCGGAATTGATCCGTAGTATGGACAGTGATAAAAAGGATTTATCTTCTAATCTATTCGAGCAAGAGCAGGGTTTTGATTTTGGCAGTCTTCTAGGTGATGCTGGAAATCAGATTATTGATGGGAGTTTCGATGTTACAGATGTGGATATGGAAGATCCAGAGATGGCTGCTGCTTTGAAATCATTAGGATGGACTGGAGATTCTGATAACCCGGAAAGCACTGTTACCCAGATTGTTTCAGTTGATAAGGAATCATTGTCAACAGAAATTCTATCCTTGAAAAGAGAGGCCGTTAATCAGAAGCAGGCTGGTAATCTTGCAGAGGCGAGGGCTCTGCTAAAGAAGGCAAAACTTCTCGAAATGGAGCTTGAAGGCTTCGAGTCTCATGAAGGAGAAGTTGCAATAGACTCCACTAATGTTCAGAAGGATCCACCTTCTCAAGCTCCTAGTAAATCATCAAAACCATCTACAGTCGGTGATGAAAATGCAAATGCAACAAAAGACACGGACTCCAAATTTTCCCCAAAGAGTAGATCCGTGATTCAGAAAGAGCTTCTAGGTTTGAAAAAGAAGGCTCTTGCATTGAGAAGGGAAGGGCGGTTCGATGAGGCAGAAGAAGAATTAAAGAAAGGCAAGATTCTTGAGCATCAGCTTGAAGAGATGGATAAGGCCGTGAATGTGAAGGCTGCGCCCGTGGCTTCTCATAGTAAGGACCCAAAGAAGGCGTATGAGCGTCCTGATTTCTCTAACAAAATGCCTACTGAAGATGAGGGGGGAGATGACGTAACTGAGGAAGATATGTATGACCCGACATATCTTTCCATGCTAAAGGATTTAGGCTGGAAAGAAGGACAGAATGACCAGGCTAGCTCTTTGCCAGAGCCTCACAGAAGAAATGAAAGTATTCCTGTGCAGATTGGTGAATCCTCCATACCTCAAGTTGCACCTGTTCTCCCAGTTTCAAGATCAAGAAGAAGCAGAGCTGAAATGCAGAGGGAGCTCTTGGGTTTGAAAAGGAAAGCCCTCGCCCTGAGGCGCCAAGGAGAGATTGAGGAGGCTGAAGAAGTGCTGAGGATGACAAAGATTTAGAGGCCCAAATGGTGGAGATGGAACAACCAACAAAAGAAGTTCAATTTGACCTCAGTGCACACAAAGAAACTGTTGTAAAGTCTCTTAAAAGTGCAGATGAGGAAGGTGATGCAGAGGTTGTCACAGAAAAGGATATGCATGACCCTGAAATGATATCAATTCTGAAGAATTTGGGGTGGAATGAGGAGGAACAGGAAACTGGAATCATGCATGAAAAAGAAAGAGAGAAAGAAATTGCTGCTAGTTCTGGACATTCTGATGGCCCATCTCTTGTTCGACCTTCTCCTCCAATTGCTGCTCCTGCAAAAAGAAGTAAAGGGGAAATCCAAAGGGAACTTCTGAATTTGAAAAGAAAGGCCCTTACCTTACGAAGGAAAGGAGAAACTGAAGAGGCTGAGGAAGTGCTGAAGATGGCCAAGATTCTAGAGGCTCAAATGGAAGAACTAGAAGCCCCAAAACAGGTACATCTGGATGAACCTTCTAAAGAGGAGAAACCTGATAGTTTTGGATCCCTAATTAACCAAGAAAAGCATGAAAATCTAACCGGTGAATTGTCAAGTGATATTGGAAGTACGGGAAGCAACACAGCACATAATGCATTAAGGAATTCTGATGTAGCAATCCCTCAAATGTCGCAGCTAGTTGAAGGAGGCCAAACAATAGAAAGCACTACTTTCCCTCCACCTGGAGACTCGGTAAATTTGGTAGATTTGTTGACGGGGGATGACTGGAGAGGTTCTCATTTGTCTGTTGAAAAACAAGAAGACATGATTCTTGGTTTTGAAGAGCCACGTGTTCATGAGTCAATTTCTATTTCGGACATTCCTTCTGTGGCAGGGAAAGATGTTCAAACTGAAAAACGAGAAAATATCGCATTCAGTGGTGAGAAGCAAGCAAATTCTACCAAGGAAAATTCTTCTCAGAACAATGAAAGTGCCCTTAAGCAAGATATTTTGGCTCGTAAAAGGAAGGCAGTTGCTCTAAAGAGAGAAGGGAAACTGGCAGAAGCTCGAGAAGAACTTCGACAAGCAAGTTGTTGGAGAAGAGTCTTGAGAAAGACGATGTCAAATCCAAAATGAGTCCGGCTAAGGAGTCAGTTTCCACATCCAATGTTTTCTCCTGGTGGTCAAAAGGAGCGTGGTTCATCAAATACTCCACCAAAACCAATTTCAAGCCGTGATCGCTTTAAGTTGCAACAGGAGTCCCTTGCTCACAAGCGTCAGGCTCTGAAGCTGCGAAGAGAGGGTAAGACTGAAGAAGCGGAAGCCGAGTTTGAATTGGCCAAGGCTCTTGAGACCCAATTGGAGGAGTTATCTGCACAAGAATCTGGTGGAGTAGAACCAGAAAATGATATTGGTGTCGAGGATTTCCTCGACCCTCAGCTTTTGTCTGCCTTGAAAGCAATTGGCATAGAAGATGCTAACATTGCACCGCATGTTCCTGATAGACCGCAATCTTCAAAGCCTAATGTTGTTAAGATTGAAAGCCCTAACCAAGAAAGAACTAAACTGGAAGAACAGATAAAGGCAGAGAAGGTAAAGGCAGTGAACTTGAAACGCTCAGGAAAGCAAGCCGAGGCCTTGGACGCCCTTCGAAAGGCCAAACTACTTGAAAAGAAGCTGAATTCCTTGTCATGAATTTTTAGCTTTGAGGACGCGAAATGAACACCTTGTCTTTTGAACCGGAAAAACTTGTTCAGATAAGCTAGGTTAACTCCATACATGAGGTTGGCGATTACAGAAATTCCATTGCAAGTATGTATGCTTGTTTATGAAAAATGCATTATTTGTAGTGTCCAAATGGCAACTCACTCGTTGCAATCCTTTTTGCCAAAAGATTCTGCTTGTTTTTAATGTTTTTTTTTTCGTCCAAGAAGTAGAAATGGCTAAGGTAGATATGCTTGCCCTTTGCTTATGTTTCTGGAATTCCTTGGGAAATACAAATAAGACACATTGTATGAGCTTGATAGTGTCATGCGCTTGGACAACATTTTAATAAATCAAACGTCCTATTCTTTTAGTAGAATCAGGCTCTTTTCGTTCTATTGGTTCTATTGGTAGGTAAGGATGCTGTATGATACCGATGATCCCTTCGTTTCACAAGAAAAAAAGTTTCAAATGATCTTTCCATTATGTCCTGCTACCTATGTCGATACATTCAGAAATACAAAACTTAAGGCACTGTCTCAGAGGTTCCATGTCACAAACTAACAACTTTTGATTTTTGCGTCTGGTCCTACATGCTTCCATGTGCAGTTTCTCTTCGGATAATTAAACACACAAATGGAAGCATTCAAAATTACAGAGTGTATTTGACGTTACAAAATATATGCCCGCACTGGAAGGAGTGACGAATCCCGAGTTAGTCTTCTCATGTATTTCAATGCTAGGTCTTTATCTCCTTGTTGATGGAGATTTCCGAGCAAGAATGGTTACTAAAGTTCAAAGTGTGCCCAAAGACAGAAGTAGCACGAAGACATTTTCAACAAAAAAAAAAAATAATAATAATAATAATAAATAAAATAAAATAAAAAAACATGCTCAAATGATATACCAACGTTTATCACAATTTTAATATTGCTATAGGTGGCGCATACAAGATTTGACTAATTGTCCATGCCTTTTGTTAATTGTCCTCATTTTTATAATTTTTTTTATTATTTTCGTGCACAAACAAATCCTTTGTTATGAAGTTGCTAATTTACAATCTCGTCATGATTATTACATTGTGTTATCAAATACATAAGAAATTATAAAATGTCAATTCTCTGTTTTTTTGGTGCCACGCTAATCACATCACATTTATTTACCCAAAAAAAAAAAAAAGAAAGGAACAGAAAATCACATCACATCACATCACTTCATGTATTCTCTGCATCTATTCCGTTCTCATCTTTTCTTACTCTGAAAAATCTATTCACAACACCTTTCTCATATTATCGCTGTCAAGAAAGAAATATTTTTACTGCGAAGTGACCTTTCAATCATTAATAATCAAAGGACTAGTAAAACCATGGGTCAGAAGTTAGCTAAAATGCAACATGTGAATCATGTATAAATAAATAAATAAATAAAAAGAAGAAGAAGAAATAAAGTCAAAGTCCCGACCTTGTGCGAATTGAATTGCAAATTATTTTTTAATAGCAAGAGCGAAGATTTCAATTAAAAAAGATTTCTGAACAACCAAACTTTTAACAGGAATGTGATTTTATATCTGTCATTCAAATAAAAGAAGTACATCTTTCACTGTCAGCTGAAAACTTATTGTTCCACGTTAGGAAACGTTGTTATTTTGTATTATTTTTATTAAAAATTTTGAATTTATTTAAATTGTTTTATTAATATTAGATAATTTATCTAATTTTGTATATTGTAACTTGTATATTTATATGAGAGTATATTTATACTAGTACTTCTTAATTCTTCCCTTTGTTCATGTCAAAAATCTTTACGTTTTCTTCTCTGTTTTTGTTTCATTTTTTCTTATCTAATTTATATATGTTATAATAACCATTGATGGAGCATCCTCCATTCCGTACCATTTCTTATTTATAACTAAAGGTTTATGCTTAGCTTATTCATGAGCTCCATAATTTACAATCCTCGGAAAATGATTAACTAAACGGTTAGGGAAAATTAATAAAAAAAAATAAAGAAAAAGAGAGAATTGTTGGATAAGTAATGCAAGCAAGCATTGTACCATATGACCACTTGTGTTGAGAACAAACAAGGAAGTTTTGATATGAGAATTTCCAAATCCTTCGGATAGCTCGTGATATTAGGCGTGTGGAACTTGTTAGATGACCTAATTTATAATGTCATTTCGACGAAGTGGTCTTGACACAAATAGGGGGTGTTTTGTGTGTAAGTTTGAGTTAAGATTTGTAAGTTTAAATAGTGATTTTGGTTGACTTTTTCAGAAAAGACAAAAAACTTTTGAAAAAAAGACAAAAATTGAGTTGATGGTGATGAGTTTGAACTAATGAGCCAAACACCCCCTAAATCAAAGTAATTGACGTGACATCACTTTATTTTTAGTTCGGCCAAGTCAAAAGGATTGCCCCCAAACTTTGCACTTTATTTTTAGTTTGGGAGCAAACTTTGCACTTCACAAGAAAAGAAGTGGGTAAGAAGTCAATTGATACAATGTTTGATGTTGATTACGCCCAAATGTGTACAAAACAAGCGGTCGATTGCAGTACAATTAGGACGGTCGATCCCACGAGGAGGTGATAAAAACAAACAAGAAGAGATTAGCGAAACAAAAGCGTTAGAAAAGTAAGTAATCAAGAGAAAGAAGAAGAAGAAATATTTTTTGTGATTTTGAAGAAATTTTAAAGACAACGTAATTCAAAATGAAGAAAAATTCAATAATCAAAAGTGGTAAGACATCGAGAATCCCCTATATGTTTTGTTTACCTATTTGGAATTTAATTCGTAAAATAACTCAATTGAAAGTTTCACATCCCAAACAATCAATCGGAAAATAAAGATTTGAGAAACTTGTGAATTAAAATTTATTTGAGTAAATAAAATTTTTACGTGAAGAACTAGCAAAACTTATCTTATAAGAAATCCAAAAGCGACAATATACCATAAGCAATATTGCAGTAAAAGACTACTTATAAAATAATGCTATCAATATACGATATCATGCAATAATTACATAAAAAGAGCTTGACTAAATTTATATAAAAGTTGACAACATAATATATTGATATGAGAAAGAAATAAGATGGAAGAAAAATTATTTACTCAAATGTATGAACATTACAAATCATTGGAGAATCAAAACCCAAATAAGTTCACTACACATATAAGATCATCTCTAGTCTCACCCAAGAACTCTAGCCTAACTTGCAATTCATCTCACAAAATTCTAACAAGAAAACATGAGATGAAAAATGCAAGAATAAGAGAAAAATAATACTACAAACTCAGCCAAAAACTGGTCAAAGAAAAAACGTCCAAGCTTGCTGCAAAGACTTGGTTTTATAGGCTGTAATGTCCAGTGGCAATGGAGAGATTTCAGCCCACAAAATCAGCCTCAAATGATTGATTATTGGCTGGACCACACTCGACAATTAGCTGGGAATATGGGCAATGATTTCGGGCCAAGATTTGTGTGGTTGGAGTTGGCCCAAAGCTCACATCTGGACTTATTTCACGCAAACAGAGGGAGAGAGATCTGGTGGAGTCACGGCCTGAAATGGAGCTGCAGCTGGAGTTGATTGCTTCATGTGGGATGGGCTGGAGCCACGGCCCGAAACTTGCGCTGGGCCAGCTGGAGGAGGAGCTGGGCTGGCAGCTGAAGAGAATTTCGCGCGGGCTTGGATCACGCGGGCCTGACTGGCAGTTGGGGCTGGAGTTAAGGGCTGGTTTCACGTGGGCTGGAGTGGCGCGCGCAGGGTTGAGCCACAGCTGGCAATACCTGCGGAAGAAAGGAGAGGAAAAGAAAGGAAAAAGAGAAAGACGAAAGGAAAATAAAATAAAATCAATCAAAATAAATAAAATATTAAATACTTTTAAAATAAAATATTATGAATTAAAATTATGAAAATACATATTTAAAACATAAATTATCTAATAAATTATATGAACAAAATGTGTTTTTGTGCATTTATCACAACCCCCAACCAGCTTATTGCTAGTCTCTAGCAATTCAAGCGCAAGAAAAATCAAGTCAAGCTGAAAATTCAAATCGAAACCTGCAAAATCATCTAAGCACTCAAACAAAATATCAGCAAGAAATCAGAAAATGCTATCAGAACTACTTCAGTCATTACTCCAGAGTTGTGTGTGTGTGCGCACCAAACCATATCCTTCTTACCACAGTCCGTAACACAAATAGCATCGAAAAATTCACCAAGAAAAAGCCTCAACTCCATTACCTCACGGGTGTTGGAAATATTTTAGTGCAAAGGTTTTCACTCATGGAGTTGGAAATGAATCGGTCAACGCTCAAATGAGAGAGGCAATTTAAGGACAAGCTAATAAACAACCATAGATCAAATGATAGGCCAATCAAATATTCGGAACGTTGCACTATTTACCATAAACCAGCTTTTAGGATTTCATTCCGATCAAATAGAAAATTACATAAACAAAGAGCCGTAAAATACAAACAAATAAATATACAAAAAAAAATTTTTTAATTTTTTTAATTTTTAATTTTTTTTTTAACAAGAGACATTACGCTTAATATAACAAATGTAGTTAGGGATTCTTTTGACTGCTATGCAGCACCATATGAGATTATAACCGAACTACATGAATATTGACGATGACATGAATGCTCTTGCCTTTTCTTCTTCTTCTTCTTCTTCTTTTTTTTTTTTTTTTTTTTTTTTGAACAATACAAAAGAATAAGGCTCTATTACAAAAGATCAATTCTATCTAATCAAAAATCATCCCTCAAGCAAAAGTACAAGTTAAGTAGTGGTGTTCTAAATAGTGATTTTACCAACTCAAAAGATCAATGAAAGTTCAAAAAGTTATTTTCTCAACTCTCACAACTCACCAAAAATGAAACACTTAAACTCGAGAATTTTTCTCAACTAAATGTGTTAACAATCATCTTACCACAAGGTTTAGTGTGTGCACAAAAGAAACTCTGGAAATCATTTCTTAATAGTCAAGATAACAAAAACTAACTCAAACTAAACATTTTGAGATCACACTTAGGTAATTTTGCAAAAATTTTGATCCAAATTCCAAAATGACAAAAATTAAACTTACGCATGAATATGCTCACCATCCCCAACCAAAAATCAGACAGTGTCCTCAATGTCTAATAATATGCACAAATGTAGGGAAAAAGGGAAGGAGAACACCTGGTTGATGACGGTGGGAACATAGATGGGCTACCAGATCTGATGCTCCAAAACACACAGAGAAATCACATAAAAACAAACCGAAAATAAAGCACACAAAACACACGAAAACAAAAATATGATACAAGAAGGGTTGGAAGCAAACTACTCATAAACTGGGGCCTCAAGAATGGTTTCTTCAGCCTCGCTCACTCGTTCAATGTAGTTCTTCAGTCTCTGACCATTGACTCTGAAAATTCTCCCATCACTTGGGTCCTCGACTTCGACAGCACCATTCGGGAAGACTTGTTTCACCACAAATGGACCAGTCCACCGCGACCTTAACTTACCTGGGTGGAGATGCAGACGGGAGTCATAAAGATGCACCCTCTGATTTGGCTCGAAGTTCTTCCTCAAAATCTGCTTGTCATGAGCCGCCTTCATTCTAGCCTTGTAAATCTTGGAGTTATTATATGCATCATTTCTCAACTCCTCAATTTCCGACAGCTAGAGCTTGCGATGTATACCTGCAGCACTGAGATCAAAGTTAAGGGCTTTGATAGCCCAATAAGCCTTATGTTCAAGCTCTACAGGTAAATGACAGGCTTTTCCAAAGACAAGCCGATAAGGAGACATTCCAAGGGTGGTTTTGTAAGCAGTGCGATATGCCCAAAGTGCATCAGAAAGGCGTAAAGACCAATCTTTGCGATCAGGGTTTACCGTCTTCTCCAAGATTTGCTTGATCTCCCGGTTTGCTAGCTCAGCTTGGCCGTTTGTTTGTGGGTGATAAGCGGTTGAAACTTTGTGGATCACCCCGTATTTGCGCATCAAGGCCTCGAAAGAACGATTGCAGAAATGTGTGCCTTGATCACTGATGATAGCGCGAGGCGTACCAAACCGAGATAACACATTCTCTTTCAAGAACTTCACAACTGTTGTATTATCATTGGTTCGACACGGCACGGCTTCTACCCATTTAGAGACGTAATCCACAACGAGGAGAATATAGAGGTAACCAAAAGAAGATGGAAACGGTCCCATAAAATCTATCCCCCAACAATCAAATATCTCTATCACAATAATTGGGTTCAAGGGCATCATATGGCGACGGGACAAAGCACCTAACTTTTGGCATCTAGGACAAGAGCGACAAAACTCATTAGTGTCTTTAAACAAAGTGGGCCAATAAAGACCACACTGCAAGATTTTTGTAGCAGTCTTCTTCACGGAGAAGTGACCACCACATGCATCATTATGACAAAAGTTCAGAACACTATGAATCTCGTCATCGGGAATGCATCGCCTCAGGATTTGGTCAGGGCAGTACTTGAACAGGTACGGATCGTCCCAATAGAAATTACGCACCTCAACCAAAAATTTACGCTTATCTTGAGCACTCCAATCAGCAGGAAGTTCGCCGGTCACCAAATAATTGACGATGTGAGCGTACCAAGGTATCTTGGTAACAGCGAACAGATGTTCATCGGGGAAATCGTCTCGGATGGCAGGACCGTCGGCGGGGTCACTAAATTCGAGTCGAGATAGGTGGTCCGCCACAACGTTTTCGACTCCTTTCTTGTCCTTGATGGTGATGTCAAATTCCTACAACAAGAGGATCCACCTAATCAATCGCGCCTTTGCATCCTTTTTGGAAAGGAGATACTTAAGGGCTGCATGATCTGTGAAGATTGTGATGGGTGAACCAATCAGATATGCACGGAACTTGTCAAGTGCAAACACAACAGCGAGCAACTCTTTCTCAGTAGTTGAGTAGTTCAATTGAGCACTATTCAGAGTGCGGCTTGCGTAATACACTACAAAGGACTTCCCCTCTCTTCTTTGACCAAGGACTGCCCCAACAGCATGGTTACTTGCGTCACACATAATCTCGAAAGGTAAGCTCCAATCCGGTGACTGAATGATGGGGGCAGAAGTCAACTTCACCACAAGCGTTCGGAAAGCATCCTCACACTCTTGCGTCCACTCAAAAACGGCATCTTTGGCAAGAAGAGTACATAACGGACGAGAAATTGCAGAAAAGTTCTGTATGAACCTTCTATAGAAACCAGCATGCCCGAGAAATGACCGAACTTCTTTCACTGACTTGGGGGTGGGCAATTTAGAGATAAGTTCAATCTTAGACTGATCGACCTCAATCCTTTTCTCAGAAACAACATGCCCCAAGACTATGCCAGATGGTACCATGAAATGACACTTCTCCCAGTTGAGCACGAGACCTTTCTGTTCACATCTTGTCATAACAGCTTCCAAGTTGAGAAGGCACGAATCAAAGGAGTCGCCGAAGACGGTCAAGTCATCCATGAATACTTCCATATATTTCTCGACCATGTCGCTGAAAATGCTCATCATGCATCTCTGAAAGGTGGCTGGCGCATTACACAGTCCAAATGGCATGCGCCGGAAGGCATAAGTACCAAAATGACAGGTAAAAGTAGTCTTCTCTTGATCCTCCAATGCAATCTCGATCTGATAATAACCTGAGTAACCATCAAGAAAGCAGTAGAAAGGATGACCAGCCACGCGTTCTAAGATTTGGTCGATGAACGGAAGCGGAAAATGATCCTTACGGGTGGCAGCGTTCAGCTTTCGGTAATCGATACACATGCGCCAACCCGTAACAGTCCTTGTGGGGACCAGAGCCCCTTTCTCGTTCTCCACCACTGTCACCCCCCGATTTCTTGGGCACTACCTGAGTTAGACTGACCCACTTGCTATCGGCGATTGGATAGATGATACTTGCATCCAAAAGCTTCAAGACCTCATTCTTCACAACTTCTTTCATTGTTGGGTTCAGTCTCCTTTGGGGGATCTCTTCGTGGAATGGCCCCCGTCTTCCAATTTGATGTGATGGGAGCAAATTAAGGGGCTAATACCCTTAATGTCAACAATCGTCCAACCTAACGCAGCCTTGTGCTCTCGCAGCATGTTGACTAACCGATTCTCTTGTGATGCGTCAAGTTTAGATGAAATGATAACAGGAAAGGTATCACCAGCTCCCAGGAAGACATGTTTCAGACCCTCAGGTAATTGCGCCAGCTTAAGTGTTGGGATTTCTTCGGTGGATGGTTTTGGCTTTTCTTTCTCTCGAGGAAGCTCTTCGAAACGTGGTTGCCAAAACTTGGTTCCTCTGCCTTGTGAGTCTTTATAGATGGTAGCGTTGTTGGCCAACTCACAAGGACCGGAACTCTCAGAGTCAGAATTATGGAGGAGATCATCAAGATTATCAGAATCGCTTTGCAGTTGAATCTCCTCCGAGACGAGTGTGTCGATCAGAAATGTTTGGTGACACTCGTCATCATCATGTGGCTGCTTCGCAATGTGGAAAACATTTACCTCCAAGGTCATGTTCCCGAAAGATATCTTCATGAGACCATTCCTACAGTTGATCAAAGCATTGGCTGTAGCAAGGAAAGGTTTACCGAGGATGATGGGAATCTTGGATTCCATGCTCACCACAGATTGGGTATCTAGGACAAGGAAATCAACAGGGTAATAAAATTTCTCAACTTGAACCAGAACATCCTCTACTATACCCCGAGGCTTCTTGATCGAACGATCGGCCAGTTGCAAAACCACAGATGTGGGCTTAATCTCTTCTAGACCAAGTTGCGAGTAGATAGAGTAAGGCATGAGATTGACACTCGCTCCAAGGTCGAGCAAAGCTTGGCTGAATTCCTGAGTCCCAATTTGGCACGAGATGGTGGGACAACCAGGATCTTTGTACTTGGGCGGCGCCTTCTGCTCGATCACCGCACTCACTTGTTCCGTCAAGAAGGCGGTCTTCTTAACGTGGTGCTTCCTTTTGACGGTGCACAGATCCTTGATGACTTTGGCATAAGCCGGCACTTGTTTTATCACATGAAGCAAAGGAAGATTAATCTTCACTTGAGTCAAATGCTCTAGGATCTCACTTTGACTGTCCAACACTTTCCCAGCAGATCGCAGAGCTTGGGAGAAAGGCACCTTTACTGGAAGTTCAGTTGGCTCATCTTTCTTGGGGGCGACTTCTCGACTACTTGAAGTGACAGTAGTTCTTGATGGTTCATCCAAAATCTTGCCACTACGAGTGGTGATGGCATTGACCTCCTTGATGTTTCGCCCTTCAGAGTTGGAGGTTTGTGCCATGTGTTGCCCCGTGAGGTTGGATTGGGCTTGGGAAGGAAACTTGCCTCGTTCTTGAACAGCCAAGGAACCAATCAGCTTTGTGATCTGGCTCTTCATCTCTTTACTTTCTTCCACCATTTGCGTAAAAAGTGATTCGAACTTTTGGTTCATCCTAGTCTGTGCCTCCATGAAAGATTGCAAGGTATTCTCGAGAGAATTCCTCGGCGGTTGTGCATGATACTGAGGTGCAGAATTTGCCTTTGGTGGTTGTGGTTGTTGCTCCGTTCTCCATTGTCCACTTGATGGTTGAGTTTGATTGGAATCTCTCCAACTGAAGTTTGGATGGTTCCTCCAGCCAGGATTGTACGTGTTAGAGAAAGGCTTGTTGTATGCCCCTAAGGCATTACATTGCTCCTCGTAACTCCCTCTCATTTCACTATAGACAAGGCAATCCTTAGCTAAATGTTCCACCCCTCCACAAACGAAGCATGGCTCTTGTGACTCTGCCCTTGCGACCATGTGGATTCCTCTACCTTCCTTGGTTTTGAGAGCCTCAATCTGTCGTGTCAAAGACTCGATTTGGGCCTAGAGGTTATCCTCTTCCCTTAGTTGGTAGACTCCAGCAGGTCGAGAACGACTAGTGCTGTCAGTAGCACTTGGTCCAGTCCATGTGTGGGCTTTCTCGGCTAGCTCGTTGAGATACTCGAAAGCCTCTTCGGGATCCTTCTGGAGAAACTCACCATTGCACATCATCTCCACAAATTGGCGCTCTCGGATTGTGAGTCCTTCGTAGAAATAACTGACGAGGCGCCAACTCTCGTAACCATGGTGGGGACATTGATTCAACAGATCTTTAAACCGCTCCCAGACTTGATAGAGAGTTTCAGTGTCCTTCTGAGTAAAGGTCGAGATCTGTCGTTTAAAACCATTAGTCTTATGGTGTGGGAAATACTTGTTGAAAAACGCAGTTGTCATCTCTTCTCATGTTCCAATAGACCTAGGTCGTAAAGAATACAACCAGCTTTTGGCTTTGTCCTTCAAAGAGAAGGGGAAAAACTTTAATCGCACAGAATCTGCAGCCTCAGCTCGGTTGTGGAAAGTGGCCACCACCTCGTCAAACTCCCGAATATGCACGTATGGATTTTCGTTTTCTAACCCATGGAAGGTCGGCAAAAGTTGAATCATACCCGGCTTAAAATCCAAATTCGGCAGATTAGGTGGAAACATTATGCATGATGGTGTGGCCGTACGCGTAGGGTGAAGGTAGTCGTTCAACGTCTTGTGCTGGACCTCCTCGTTTTGAGCCATCGCAAAAGGATTTGGAATTGCTAAAGCGTTTGGAGATGGAGGAAGGCTAGACGTAGAAGAAGAAACTTCACTAGGGTCTTCAGGTCTTCTTGCGAATCTCCCTAGTTCGTTTCTATAACGATTCATTCACCTTAAGCGTGTTTTTTTTTTTTTTTTACAAAGAAAACTTTTACAAAAACAACAATAGTGTAAAACCGCGAATCGCAATCCCTAAGAATGCTCCCAGGAAAGATTGGTGGGGCGATGCCTCCTTAAAAACCAACCTCCTAGACAGAACTCCCTTAGTTCGTACTTTCCAACGTTTCTACACAATTGCTTGCAAAATTTATTAAATTTTATGGCGTATTTTATGAAATGTTAGATGTTAGATATTAGTATCCTAAGTTAATACTATACTAAAACCTAAGGTTACACAAATTATGAGCCCTAATTTATTAATACTAAATTAGTAACCACAAATGTTAAAACCTAAAAAAAAAAAAAAAAAAAAAATTAATACAGATTATGAATGTAAAATTAATTAGACAATTCTAAACAATAAAGAAAAATGATAAATGATAAACAAAACTGAAAGTATAAAATTAAAGTCCTAATATATATAACCTACGAATAATAACAACAAGGAAGTAATTAAATCTATTAACTGAAATAGAAAGAACAAAAGCTATATTTTCAAAACAAAACTAATATTAAAAACAAATGAAACTGGAAAAATATATATATATATATATAGTAATAATAAAATAAAATAAAATAAAATAAAATAAACAAAAGATAAACCTAATGCAATTGACACTAACGGAATGATAACAAAAATTTACTACTAAATTTAAAAAATAATAATAATAATAATAATAAATAAATAAATAAAAATAAAAAAAATAAAAACTGATAAATGGTCAAAATTAAAAACAATGAACAGTTTTTTTTTTTTTTAATACTTAAAAAGAATAAAAATAGAAACTATTGAAAACACTAACAGTAAGATTTTTTTTTTTTTTTTAATTTTTAAATTTTAAATAAAGACAAACAAAACGGCAAAATAAATAATCGTAATCTAAACAGGAAGAAAAAGAAAAACAAACAATTCAAACTTACTGGAAATGAACACTAAAAATAACTAAATAAATAAAATAAAAATAAATATATATAAACAGACACTAACACAACCTAATCTATAAAGAAAAACGTAACTAACGCAATCTGACTACTAACCAAAAGAACCAGTGATATACACAAACGTAAACAAATTTTTTATTTTTTTTTTAAAGTAAAAAAATAAAATAAAATAAATAAATAATAATAATAAAAATAAAATTACTTACCTCTTGGCAAAATATCTACTGATCAATCTTGCTTCTTGGCACCTCCCCGGCAACGGCGCCAAAATTTGATTACGCCCAAATGTGTACAAAACAAGCGGTCGATTGCAGTACAATTAGGACGGTCGATCCCACGAGGAGGTGATAAAAACAAACAAGAAGAGATTAGCGAAACAAAAGCGTTAGAAAAGTAAGTAATCAAGAGAAAGAAGAAGAAGAAATATTTTTTGTGATTTTGAAGAAATTTTAAAGACAACGTAATTCAAAATGGAGAAAAAATTCAATAATCAAAAATGGTAAGACATCGAGAATCCCCTATATGTTTTGTTTACCTATTTGGAATTTAATTCGTAAAATAACTCAATTGAAAGTTTCGCATCCCAAACAATCAATCGGAAAATAAAGATTTGAGAAACTTGTGAATTAAAATTTATTTGAGTAAATAAAATTTTTACGTGAAGAACTAGCAAAACTTATCTTATAAGAAATCCAAAAGCGACAATATACCATAAGCAATATTGCAGTAAAAGACTACTTATAAAATAATGCTATCAATATACGATATCATGCAACAATTACATAAAAAGAGCTTGACTAAATTTATATAAAAGTTGACAACATAATATATTGATATGAGAAAGAAATAAGATGGAAGAAAAATTATTTACTCAAATGTATGAACATTACAAATCATTGGAGAATCAAAACCCAAATAAGTTTACTACACATATAAGATCATCTCTAGTCTCACCCAATAACTCTAGCCTAACTTGCAATTCATCTCACAAAATTCTAACAAGAAAACATGAGATGAAAAATGCAAGAATAAGAGAAAAATAATACTACAAACTCAGCCAAAAACTGGTCAAAGAAAAAACGTCCAAGCTTACTGCAAAGACTTGGTTTTTATAGGCTGTAATGTCCAGTGGCAATGGAGAGATTTCAGCCCACAAAATCAGCCTCAAATGATTGATTATTGGCTGGACCACACTCGACAATTAGCTGGGAATATGGGCAATGATTTCGGGCCAAGATTTGTGTGGTTGGAGTTGGCCCAAAGCTCACATCTGGGCTTATTTCACGCAAACAGAGGGAAAGAGATCTGCTGGAGTCACGGCCTGAAATGGAGCTGCAGCTGGAGTTGACTGCTTCATGTGGGATGGGCTGGAGTCACGGCCCGAAACTTGCGCTGGGCCAGCTGGAGGAGGAGCTGGGCTGGCAGCTGAAGGGAATTTCGCGCGGGCTTGGATCACGCGGGCCTGACTGGCAGTTGGGGCTGGAGTTAAGGGCTGGTTTTAACGTGGGCTGGAGTGGCGCGCGCAGGGTTGAGCCACAGCTGGCGATACCTGCGGAAGAAAGGAGAGGAAAAGAAAGGAAAAAGAGAAAGACGAAAGGAAAATAAAATAAAATCAATCAAAATAAATAAAATATTAAATACTTTTAAAATAAAATATTATGAATTAAAATTATGGAAATACATATTTAAAACATAAATTATCTAATAAATTATATGAACAAAAATATGTTTTTGTGCATTTATCAGATGTGCAAAATTGAGAGATTGAAATCAAGTTCTTTTTCAAGTGACTACACAAAGGATATTTGTAATATCCAGATATGAAGCCTCCTTTTAAATTGTCAAACGACAATCTAAATGGCACATTCGAATTACATCATCTAAATGTTTCAGAGTAGATGAAACAAACACCTTATAACAATTAAAAACTAATTGTTTACTTCATGTGGTTTGCACTACCATAGATTTTTTCCCCCATATTTTGAAAGAAACAAAAGTAAAGTTGTTCATTTTTTTTTCCTTTCGTTTTTTAGGTAGCAGTGCTGTTGTTGTTGAAATGTCCACTTCAATTCTTTTATAAGTTTATCTAACCACAAATTATTTGAGAAGGGATGAAAGTATCTGACAGTACATATTTGAGAGTTTAATTATTATTTTTTAAATAGTGAATTAGATTTGGGAAATAACTTGTGGATGGAGTTCAAAAAAAAAAAAAAAAAAAAAGCGAATGAAAAGGATAGATCACATAGAGCGAGCCAAATTATAAGGAAGTTTTGTCCTATAAGAAAACTATATATATATATATGAGTGTTGTTTTACTGATTACTCTTTTTATGTAACTATGGATGGTTACTAACAAAACTATAAAAGAAGTGCAGTCTTTAATTACAGTTGATGATGTGGCGTTTTATATAACTTACTATTGTAGGTTAAGCAACATGCCAACCTTTTAAATATAATTAAATATATTTTAACAATCAAAATAATATTTTTAATAATTGAAAGAAATAATGGTTTTCAAATACAATATAAACTCAATTCTAATTAGTAATTATGAGAAAAAAGATTCGACTGTGGCATTTCTTTTTTTTTTTTTTTCAATATATGTTCTTTACACATTCACCTATTTACCCTTTATTGTATATAACGCTGCACCATCAATTATATTATAATACCCAAAAAAAAAAAAACCATGTTTACATTTATTTTTTAAAGAAATTAGATTTATTGTCTATCAAATAACTGTAAAACGTAAAATTTGTTCAACTAGAAAAACATAGCACTAGATTTATCAATTGTTTTTTTTTTTTTTGGGAAAGGACTAGATCTGAATTGTTGACTCACGTATTTATAAAATATTGTAATTTTTTTTTAATTTAATCATTTTATAGAAAAATACCCTGGATGCGGTGGTCCCTTGTAGAATTTGAACAATTTTCTCAATGGAACATTCTTGTCATCTCATGTAACCAACGGAAAAAAAAAAAAAAAGAAAAGGAAAAAGATCCCTCATAGTTTAACTAATAACCATATCAAATGAGATTGATAAATTATTATATAAAAATTTACTCAGTTTGAAATGTTAAACCAAGGAGGGATTTATATTTTATTGATACCGTTAAGTTTTTTTAGGAGGGGTTGTTAGTTGGTGGATGAAAAAAATAATATTTTTTGAATAATAAGAGTGGTACAACAAGTAATAATTAAAGTTTTAAACTTTCATAATTGGGTGGTTTAAGAAAGAATTTGAGAAAAAATAGATTGAGATGTGTCAACAGATTAAAAATGAATTTCTTTGATTTATAAATTAGTTAAAAAAATAAAAATGTCATGTCAACAAGTTACCAATAAGTTGCTATACCAAATCACATTTAATGAGCTCTCTAAGTTTCATGTTCATTTATTGTCATTATTTTTTTAATCAACTACTTGATTTATTATAACTATCCGATCAATATCATGTGACTAAAACAATGACAATCATGAATGGGTAAATATTAAAGTAACTATTGAAAACCCTTCCATATATATATGCTAAAAAACAAATCTAGATAAATAATTAATGTTCCTAAATGATGGAAAACTTTTGGTCGTTCTCAAATTATGGATTTGTCTCGAGGGACACAAATCTGTTTTTTTTTTTTTTTTGAAAATCTCTTTATTTTCATCATTCAACAGTTCATCAGACTACCACGTAACTCTCTCTTTTTTGGCCCCTTTTTTTCATTACTAGATAAAAATAATGATAAAAAAATCTAGATAAGGACTAGAGCGATTTTGTAGTATTAGTAATATAAAATAGGAGGTGCTACCATAAAAATTCCATTTATAACTAACCATTATATTGTCCCAACTTCGAATTTATACTCTAGTGAGTGTTGATCTCTACGTATATCCTTCCCGGCCATCTACCTGACAACAACAAGCGTTTGGCTCACTTTTTTTTCTTTAAATTTATTTAAAGGTGAAGGATCCGAACTTTACATTTTGTCATTAAATATGGGGTATGAAATTATGCATATCAGTGTAAATTAGGTGTCAACAACGACACGTTTGGTTCAATTTTGTATACAAGGTATGGTTTGGATTAATTTTATAACTGTGGACCGTACAAGAAGCTTTCTAAACCAGACGAGTCGTTAGTTAAAAATCAACGAAAGTAACCTAATAAGTCAGGGCTGTTATTAAACGTACCAAAAAAAATAATAAAAAAAAAAAGCTTGGACTCTCCCTTAGTTAGGTGTGTTAGATTTCCCCCCGGGGGGGGGGGGGGGGTGGGGGGGTGGAGGAAGAATAAAAAGATGTATGTTGTAAAAGAAAAACAGTGCACAAGTATACATGCCCGTAGGCAACAGGATGATATATGTGTGTACATATATATATATATATTGGTTGAAAAAATAAATTAATACGGAAAAAAATAAATTAGAAAACAATTTAATTATTTTAAATAACGTTGCATAATGTGATTAATTGGATAGGATCAAAAGATTATCAATTAATTGATTATGCTCTTTTGATATGTATGGGAGTGAGCCTACTATATCACACTAATTATGCACATATTATATTATTGTAGGATGAGAATCAAGAGGGCAATGATGGTTCATATGTGGAGTGCTACATGAAGGAAAGACCAGGTTCTTCCATTGAAGAAGCTCGAGAGAACATCATTGAAAGGATTTCGGATGCGTGGAAGTGCCTCAACAAAGAGTGTCTCGTCTCACCAAACCGGCCACTTCCAGCGACATTCGTCAAGGCTTCTCTTAATCTTACAAGATTGGTGCCGTTGATGTACAGTTACGACGACAGCCAACGCCTTCCAATCCTTGAGCAGCTTATGAAGTCCATGTTTTATGAAAGTGTGCCTATGTAACATCTAGTGACGGAACATGGGTTTATTGGCATGGGGGCCAAAAAAAAATTTTCGGTCAAGCCATTAGACTCACTAATGTTTATGTTTTTGATAAACAATTTTTTTTTTAGTCAAATCTAAATTGTTTGACAAATAAAATATGAGTGGTTATATTTGCACTCATAATATCGATAAATATCCTCATCTAATAAATGTTTCCTAATATAAACATAGTAAAGAAGAAAAATGTTTCCTAATATCCCCCATCTAATAAATGTTTCCTAATCTAATAAATCTATCTTTTTATAGATACTTTTTATATAATACCACATTAAACCCTCTCATATACCCACTTTTATTTTAAATTTAATTTATTTTGTTAAAAATATATTAACAAATCTAAATAAGAAAAAAATTATTTTCCTTCTCAAAAAGAAAACATAAAGTATCTCTGAAAAAAGAAAAGGAGACGAAATGGTAAAAAAGAAAAACTCAAGTAATGTTTAAATCAAAAATCAAGGTTGTCATACTACATCTAAAAAAATACATAAATATATGTAAATGAACAAAGCAAGAAAAAATAAATAAAAAGAATACTAATGGTTATGATGCTAGTTAGCCACTCTTGTCATTATGTGGTTGTGGTTAATGGTTAAGATGGTTGTTGACATGGTCCCCACCACCCACGCGCCCCCCCCCCCCCCCCCCCCCCCCCCCCCCCCCCCCCCCCCCCCCCCCCCCTCCCCCGGCGGCCCAACCAGCACCATTGCCCATTGTTGATGTTTAAGTTAGCCTCTCTCGTCATTATGTGGTTGTGCTCATTGCAAACTAATTCGAAACATTATAAAAACAATCACAAAAAATGTAAAAAAACATTTTAGTTTTAAAGATATTAAAGGGCATTCAATAAGAGAACATCCTGCACCACGTATAACTTATTCTACAAAATTTTAAGTTATGACACATTGGATATGTGTTTATCTCTATCGTATTTTGAAAATTCATACTTAATTTTGTGGGTACATATCAAAACTACCAAAAGAAAACTAAGTTAAAAAAATAACCCATAAAAGAAAACATTTATAGACCAAATTGTCATTATACTATAATAGTTCAAGCGCTAATAGAGCCAATTCAATAATAAAAAAAAATAATTATAAAAGGTGCTAATAGAGCCAAAAACCCCTTTTTTTTTTTTTTTTTTTTTTTTTAAATTAAACGTAAAAACCCTTTCTTTATTATACTTACAAGTTGAGTTTTTCTTTTCTCGCAAAAAAAAAAAAAAAATTTGGGTCTAGAAAATTAATTGACTTGTAATATGCATAGAATGTGCTTCCCTCTTATGATCCTTTCCCCAAGTTAAAATAAAAATCTTAAACAAATGTTCTAAATTGAAAGAATATCAATATTGTTGGGGTGGGCCCTTGCGGACGAAAAGATTAACACAGATAAGTAGGTTCTTAAAATCTTTCTAAAACACTAATAAAATAATATCATTCAATCTAACTATAAATATCTATTAGGCACAATATCGACTATATTATCTTCCGTCTTTAATCTATCGCGAATGTTCTTACAACGATTGATCTTCTTTATCTTTATATCTTTAGTCTTTCTTGTTATTCTTTCTCTTATATATTTAACCGGCTCGTAGGAACCGTTAAATCCATGTTGCTGAGTGTTCACTGCAGTGTTTGAATTACTTACATGCAATTCCCTTGCTTATTTTGGATGATATAGACTTATTTATCTTGGATTTTTGTCATTATTATGCTACAATTGATGTTGGACTATTCAGTTCTGCCTTAGTACGTTTAAACTTCAAAATCATGAGTTCTAGAATTTAGAGCTTGGACGATTTTTGGATTATGAACTATATCTAATGATGCTTTGTTATCTTCTTTATTTATTTATTTATTTTTCTGATTTTAAGTTTCATTCTGCTGTTATTTCTAGTAGTTAGGCTTTATTCAAAGTTCACATAGTTCGTAAAACTAAATGTTAATCAGTAATCAACACTCAACAGATTTAAAATAAATAAATTCAGTAACTGAAAAATAGAAAGAAAAAAAAAGGTCTTATAATTTGTAGCAGAAATCCATGGCTAATACAAGTGATGAGATCATGCATGGATAGTTTTGACTTTTTTTTTTTTTTTTTTTTTTTTTTGTGTTAGAGACTGTTGGCTCTTGTTTACAGCAATTGGTTTTTGACATTTATGTGATTTTTCTTTTCTTTTTCTTTTTTTCTTTTAATAATAGATGAGCTTAATATGGGATAGATATTGACCTCGCTGTGATGTCTTATTTTCCCCAAGTACTATGTTTACTATCATCATTTATTTAAAAAAAAAAAAAAGAAAAAAAAAGATGAGATTATTCGTGGCTGTCTCTCACTAGCATAAATTGTGGGACCTATAACATTAATTACAACTTGCTAGTACTACTCCCTAGATATTAAAACCGTGTACGCGTACATTATAATTCTTGGTAGTAAGTAGTACTAGTTTCTTCAACATTAGGTGGCGGGCTGACCTTTTTCTCATTCTCTCTTTTTTTTTTTTTTTTTTTTTTTTTTTTTTGGGGGGGGGAGTGGGTGGGTGTGGGTTGGTGATGGAGTGGCTGAAAATTTTCTATTATTTGCTTAATGCATGGTCATGAAAACTACGTGTTTATTGGTGAAATGATGCAACATATGTAAGACATATGTCAAACGTTTTTCAGAGATTTTTTTAGAATTTTGTAACAAAGAAGAAGAAGACGGAAACATGTTTGGCGAATCTTTTGTTTGGTCATGATTCAACAACAAGAAGAAGAAGAATTAGCACCCCAAAAATAAATAAATAAATAAATAACATGTTTTAGTCGGTGCACGAAGAACATGTGACTCATGTACGTAGACTTTGTCAAGTATTGTTGACTCTGCAATAGAGTTTTCGAAGAATTTTAGGATAGAGTATGAAAAATCCTCACATGCCATTCTTGTACGTAGAAGATTCCTTTTCGAATATACTAAGACAAATAAATATCCTTAACGATCATAGATGCAATATTTACAAGTCGAAAAAAAAAATCATAATAATAGAGGTTGTATCATTTTCAAACCTAGAAAAAAAAAAATTTCCAAAACTTTTATTTTTAATCAATTGCTATGTAATATTAGACCATTTGCAATATTAATGTCAATGCTAATAACATATTTTTAATTTAAAAAAAAGTGTAAAAAAATGTTTCCTATTTTGTATTTCGATACGTACATAATGATATTTCCAATACAACATCTATATTTTTTCATCAGTATTAAATTTTGAAACTCGTGTAAACAAACTTTTAGCTTATGTTAATTTGGTATGGGGAAGGAAAGAGGGATAGGAAGAATAAAAGCGAATGAAAATAAGAGAAACAAAAAATTTTGTTTTCTTATATATTGTTTGGGAGAAAAGAAGTTAAAATTACATTTATGTTGTTTGGTATTGCATTTGAAAGTGGAGAGAAAGAAAAAAGTATTATACATGAAATTACTAGTTTACCCATAGCTATTGTCTTTAAGGATTTTTTATTATTATTACAGAAGAACAATTTAATAATTTTATTTGTTTCACATATGGTAAAGTTTTCTCTCCACTTTTATTCCAACTTTGAAGAGATTAAAAGCATGGGTTCCACAAGGTTCTTGATAATTTCTCTTTCGCTTTTTCTAAGGAAGAATTTCATAAATTAGGGGGGATTATACACAAATAAAAAATCATATGGTATTTTGATATAAATGTAAATATTAGAGAGTATTTTGACATTAAAAATTATCCAAAAACTAACGAAAATAAACGAATGATGCAATTTGATACATATATTAAATTTCAAGGATACAATAAATATATTTCATAATTTATGTGACATATTAATACTACTGACATAGTTCAACCAAAATTTATAAAATATTTCCTAATTTAATATTACATCTATCTTTTATCATCATTTTTAAGTTTGAAGACTTGTTTAAATAAACTTTTGGTATTTTCCCCTTCAATGTTTTTTTTTTTTTTGAAACATCCTATCATATGTTCTCCAAATGGATCTACCACTAAGATCAAATCTTTTTTGCATTATTATCAAAACACCACTATGTATTGTCAAATCTATAGTACTGCTGCGCCCATGTGTCTCCGACATATGTTTTTCACTTAAGATAATGAATTCAGACCACTTAATTCTACGTCACGCTACGTGGATATCATTGCCAACCATTTCGAAAAAATTTTTACAAAATTTTTATTTGTTTTATTTTTGTGCTCCTGATAATAGCTGGGACAGAGTACAACGACTCAATTTGCCAATGTGTAATTCGTGCCATCAAATATCAATAGTCAAGTAATCACCCCTCTCTTTTCCTATTTGTCGATTCCGCCAGCATTTATGATCTTGCCATATAGGCTATATATATATATATATATATATAGCAACCAATTTTATTACTTTCGGTAGTGAAAAATAGATTATTAAGCAAGTTGTGCCAATTTTATGGTTGCTAGAAGTAGTGTAGCACTGCGTCCGTGACAATTGTCTAATGTGCGGTCCAAGGTACGTAAAATAGTCAGTGGACAAATGACAGAGAAATGTTGATACATAACATGCATTTAGTGTTAAGATTTAGATTGTAAGATTTATATTTGATTTGAATTATACGTTTCATGAAGTGTTTAAATTACTTGAGTTAAAAAGTAAAAATTTAAAATGTGTTTGGAAAAAATATATATCTAAATGAAACTAGTTTCATTCGTCTTTAAATTCTATACAATTATAAAAATCATCTCATTTGAATTGATATATGTAAAATTATAAAATTATAAAATTTGAATTATAAAACTGTGTAAATAATAAAATTAAATTTGATCTTTAAAAAAAATAAAAATAAAAATTATAATTTGTGATTCAACCAAACATGCCATTAGAGTTGATGCTGAACAGTCCTTGCACAGATATGTGGGGCCGACAAGATGGCGATTTGCTTTTCTTATCTTCAATTGCGTCCCTTCTTTTCTTATCAAGAGATTTCCTTGTACTTACCATTTAAAAAATAAAAATAAATAAATAAATAAACCTAAACCAAATATATATAACATAATAGAGTCCAAACTCGATCAACCACGGTTAGGGACATAAGATTAGATTAATCACAGTTGCTATCCATAACTAGAAGTTTTAGCTAGGATGTTGCCTCAGTCCTCGCCTCAACTCCACTCAAGGACTAATATTTGCCCCCAACCGTGGCAAGTTTGGAAGATATCAGTGATAAATACCTTAGTATGCAGCATGAAATTTGGACAAGTTTTCAATTGCTACATGAATGTCAAACACTGGTCTTCCAATCAAAATAAGAGTTTATATTTTTACATGGATATACAAGTGTCTACGACTTGACGACCATTGCGAAATCATCTAGGTAATATGTATCATGCTTGTTTTAATATATGATGTCATCCGATGTGAATCATATTTTTATAAAAATGACAATTAATATTTAACAAGTGTAATGTTAGGTTGATTAAAAAATATTTTACAATGTTTACGATTAAAAAATATTGAATTATATCATGTGAAAGTATTAAAAGATTTATAAGAAAATTTAATATTTTCCTCTCTTTTGTCATCAATATTGAATATAAGTTTTGACATTCTATTCCCTCAAATTGAAAAACTTAAATTCTATTTATCAAGTCCCCAAAAAAGACAAGGAAGAGGAAATTATTCTTCATACCCGCCGTAGTTGTTTTGACATATGTGGATATGTTCCGATTTACACCACATAGACGGGAAATATATGAGAGGTCTTAATTTTTGGAAAAAAAAAAAATATATATATATATATATATCATTTTTTCGCTTATTTTGTTGGTTAAAGTTGAAAGAAATATCAGTCCCAGTTGAAAGGAACTAGAAAAAAACTTGCAACCAGCGAACACATGCCATGCACAAATTGAGTGGTTGATGCAAATTGTAGAAATCTAGTTTCAAAGTGCTTGGAAAGTATCTGATCAAACAAGCTTTTTTAGTCGAATTTATTGAGAAAAAAGTTTTAGAAAGTTTGATTGAAAATGAAAAAGCGAAAAAAAGAAAAAGAAAAACAACAAAGCAAAGTCAACAAAAATGGGAAAAAAAATATAAAGAAGCAAGAAAATAAAACTCTCAATGTCCACGATTTAAATTCTTTTCACATTGAACTCTTAAAGCATGTCTGAATCATAAATTGGATTTGATTGTTCATCAAGCTAAATGTTTGTATTCAAATGTAAAATTTGAATTGGGTGTTCAAACTAAATATGTATTTGAATATTTTTGTTCAAGATAGCATTTGAATAGTATATAAATAGAAAAATGTGTGTAGTAAGAAAAATATTTGAAAATTTAGATTTAAATTTAAACTGAATTGTTGTTAAATAATGTTAAATAGTGAAATATTTCACCGTAGCCCAACTAAAACCTATTGTTTGTATATGACTATATGAGTACAATAATAGTTTTATATAGCTCATCCAAACAGATCAGTTTACATTTATGTTTTGATCACCCTTTATATATATTTACCCCATATTTTCTAGTCTTTCAATGTAGGATTTCATAACATTGTTGGTTGAACAAAAAATATTTACAAGGACACCCAACTCCTGCACAGCAACACTAGCAAAAAGTACATCTCATCATTGAACAGCAGAATTATGGTTCCACCATGATTCTTCCCCTAAGGTCTCTGTAATCATTCTGTTCTGCGGAAAAAAACTATGTATGTGTTACTCTTTTGTAGGCATGCCAAGAAGGAGGGGAAAAAGAAAAAGAAAAAGAAAAAAAGTAATCACATGACGAGTCCTACATCAATCGGGAGTGAGAAATTAAAATGACTTATAAATATCATGAATTCTTTTCTAATCAATAATTGTCTGAAAGTTATAACTTAATAGGATTCACTTATAGATAAATTATGATTTTTCTCCTGAAGGTCTTGTGAGAAAAACTGTATTACTCTTTTACGTGTAGTGATACAATACCTTTTATATGTCAATTATTGTTATTGTATTTTTATAATATGTGACTCAGGTTTCTTTTTACCTTAACACATATGACATGTTTAACATATATTTTTGAAAGCCTTTTTTGACCCTTTTTTTTCAAAGGTTGTTTTAAGAAATATTTGGATAATCTATTAAAATTAATATGTAATTTTAAAGATGAAAATGTGGCTTCTGAAAAAAAAAAAAATCTTAATAAATTTTGAAATTTGTATAAGATTTTTAATAAGACATTAAGCTTGTGTTTTCAAAAAAATTAGTTAAAAGTTTATTGACTTTTCAAAAAAAGAAAAAACTGTAATGAATTTTTTGGGTCCAAACCTAAGAACAAAACAAGTCAAAAAAAATTTAAAATTAAAATCATTTTGACATATTAAGGGGTTTTTTTTTTTTTTGAATTTGAAAGTGAAAATTCAAACTCTACAACTTTATGTAGAGTCAGGTATGATATTATCATTAGACTATGCCCGTAACCACACATATTAAGTTATTTAGAAAATATTATTTCATACATTAATGTAAAGTCATAACATTACTTCTTTTCTTCTGACAAACGTGTTAAACGGGCATGTCTATAAATAGGCTTCTACCAGTCACCAATTTATCATCAAATACTTCCATCACTTACGTTTGGTTCTTTCTTTCTCTGTTTGATATTACTTACCCGTTGAATACAATGGCGTCTTCTTATGCCTTTCTGGATTCTTTCCAGCTTTCAAGTGCTCCGGAAGATGTCCAAAATCTTGTAATAACTACATTGAATGACTGGATTTCTACAGAATTTGATCATACGTCCATGACTACAACCTCTAAACAATACTATGGACATGACCAAAGTGTTACAGTTAAGTTTTGCAAACATGTATATATATATATATATATACACGCACACAAATACGAACTATATATATAAATATATTATATTATATGCGTCCATTATCTTATTTTTGACGGTGAATTTGGCTCATTTCCTTGCAGGACCACTCTTACATTAAACAACATGCAGATAAACTGGAAGAGTTCAAGAATCTACTGATCAGCAATAGTTTATCTAATCATGATTCTCACAAACGCTCATTAGCCGCGCTGAACTTGGTCGATGCCGTGCTAAGGCTCGGCGTTGAGTACCACTTTCAAGAGGAGATTGAAGCTATTCTTCAAAGGGAATATCTCATCTTCAGTGCTGATCATGACGGTGAAGATTGCAATACTGATCGAGATCCGCTCTACGAAGTTGCTCTTCGCTTTCGGTTGTTGAGACAAGGAGGCTATCATGTGTCTGCAGGTACCAAATTATTCATGATCAGTTCCAATTTAATTTCCCGTCACTTTAATTAAATATGTCATGAAATTAAGTGGCTAAAAGTTGTTGATGACGCGCATGTGCAGATGTTTTCAACAAGTTCAAGGACACCGAGGGAAGGTTCAATCCGACAACATTGGCGGAAGACAAGGAGGGACTCATGCAGTTATTTGAAGCCTCTCAGTTGAGCACAGAGGAGGAACTCGTACTTGAGGAAGCCGAAGATTTCAGTCGCTATCACCTTGGTGCATGGTTGAATCGACTCGAACCCAATCGAGCTCGAACCATGATACAAAACACCTTAGAGCAACCTTACCACAAGAGCTTGGTGAGGCTCACGGCAAGAAATGTTCTACCGAGTTTACAGGGCGCCGAGGAGCATTGGATGACCGTTTTAGAACAAGTGGCTAAAACGGACTTCGGAATAGTTCAGTCCGTACACAAAAAGGAAATAGTCAAGATTACCAGGTAGTTTAGGTTTTGTAAGTTTTTGGCTAACAAAACGATATATATATATATATATATAATATATATATATACACATATAGGAGCTTAAATTATTGACCATAAATTAACGGTCCCCTACTGATGCGCAGCTTTCAAATTTTGGGCCTAATTTGTTCTAAAATGTCAATCAGGTGGTGGGAAGAGATAGGTTTGGCGAAGAAGCTAAAATTCGCGAGGGACCAACCACTGAAGTGGTACCTATGGACTGTAGCAACTCTAGCAGATCCGAGATTGTCAAATCAGAGGATTGAGCTTACAAAACCAATTTCTCTAGTCTACATAATAGACGACATCTTTGACGTCTATGGGAAGCTAGAGGAACTCGATCTTTTCACCAACGCAGTTAACAAGTACGCACGGTTAAAAAAATATATTTGCATACATAATTCAAGATTATGATTTTTACCACTTAATATAAGTATCGAAACTGTCACCATACGCAGATGGGAAATCACCGCCGCAGAGAAATTACCAGACTACATGAAGATTTGTTTCGAGGCACTTAATGACATAACCAACGAAATCGCATACAAAGTGTACAAGACAAACGGCTGGAACCCTATAGACTCCCTAAAAAAAGCGGTATATAAATCTTTTAAAATGCTGAAACAAACTACGAATCAAATGTAAATCTCGAATTCTGCGCGACTGTTCTTAGCATACTCGTAATTTTATTTGTTGGAAACTGTTGAGCAGTGGGCGAAATTGTGCAATGCCTTCTTGTTAGAAGCGCAGTGGTTTGCTTCTAAGGAGTTGCCAAACGAAGAAGACTATTTGAAGAATGCAATTGTCAGCTCAGGGGTTCATGTTGTGCTAGTTCATATGTTCTTTCTCTTGGGTCAAGGTATAACCCTGGAAACTGTCAATCTATTGGACCAGATTCCAGGCCTTGTGTCTTCCACCGCCACAATCCTTCGCCTTTGGGACGACTTGGGAAACGCAAAGGTACTGCAAATTTCACCTTACGTTTTTTTATGGCTATAGTCGTCTTTTATGTGAAAAATCATAAATCAGACTATTGAAAAATCAATTCAACAGTAAAAACCTGTAATTCTTACTAGTAATGATGAGTGCAGGACGAGAATCAAAGTGGACATGATGGATCCTACATTGAGTGCTACATAAAAGGACACCAAGGTTGCTCGGCGGAAGTGGCACGTGACCACGTGATCCACATGATAAAAAAGGAATGGAAACGCCTCAACCAAGAATGTCTGACTTCAAAAGCATTTCCCATGTGTTTCAGAAGGGCTTGTCTCGATGCCGCTCGGATGGTTCCGGTGATGTACGACTATGATGACGATCATCGCCTTCCTGGCCTTGAGGATTATATCAAGTCACTTCTCTCTTAGGCTATGTTCGGTAGGAAGGAAAGAAAACAAGAGAAAAAGAAAAATAATGAAAGTGAAAGATAATAAGAATAAGAGGGAAGATTTTGTTTTGCCTGTATGTCATTTGTTTGGTATTCTGAAAGAAAAGAAAATAAAAAAGTTGTATAATTGCTATTTTACTTATTAAGAATAAGAGGGAAGATTTTGTTTTGCCTGTATGTCATTTGTTTGGTATTCTGAAAGAAGAGAAAATAAAAAAGTTGTATAATTGCTATTTTACTTATCTATATACATTAAAAAAGTTGTGTAATTGTTATTTTACTTATCTATATACATTATTTTAACTTGAAGTGAGGACAAAAATATAATTTTAGTAGTCATTGAGTGAATTTTAATTTTCCTCTCACTTTCAAAGCAATTAAATTTGTGGATCCTAATATACTTTTTTTCACTCATTTTTCCTCCCTTCTTCTCTTCCTTCCTACCAACAAGCCAATATAATATTTTCCATCCAATAATCCCTCCTCCCACTTCCTTTTTTCATCTTTTCCACTATACCAAACACAACATTAGAGTGTGTAATTGGTAGGAGAGAAAGAGGAAGTGAGGGATAAGGGGAATATAAATCCTTCAAAACATGATCTCTCCTGAACCAAAGAGATTGTTAAGGAATTTTATACGAAACAAAATAATAGAAAGTATCTCTCCCTTCTTTCTCATTTCCCTTATATAGGTGATATATCACTAGCTCCTATCTATTTTCTCTCATCCCATCAAACATATATGTAAAGAAGTACTTTTTTAGGGCACTATTTTTTTTTTCTTTTATCTCTTAAATATATATACACTAGTTTAAAGCATGTGCAATACACATGATTGGACATTCTTGAGAAATTTTACTTAAATAAGAAAAAATCAACAAAAAAATCAACAAAAAAAAAAAATCAACAAAATACTTGAAAATAATTTTTTAAAAAAAAGGCATGAAAAAAAGACTAAAAAGATAAAATGACTAAAATGTTAAAAATATACCAATATTAAAAAAGGACTAAAATTAAAAAAATTAGGCTGAAATAAAAAAGAAAAATCAAGGACCAAATGAATTAAAAAAAGTTTTTTGTCCAAAAAAGTTAACAAAGCAACTGAAAATTAAAAATAAAAAAAAATACATGAAAAAAATACTAAAAGATAAAATGTTAAAAGTATATTAATACAAAAAATAATAATAATAAAGACTAAAATAAAAAAAAATAAAGAAAAATTGGGCCGAAAAAAAAAAAGACCAAAAAATATTTCCGTCGAAAACGAAACATTATGGTCCAAAACATAAGTGCACAGTTTCAATATTGAGGCTTCTTATAGATGTATAGATCTAGGTGCTTTTTGAACGTTGCCGTGCAAACTCAGCTCTTCATGTTTTAGTCTCATAAGGCTGTATTATGTCTACTACTAGATTTTATGTCCATCTCAATTAGATTAACACCTTTCAGTTCTCTCATAATATGACAATCCCCCAATTATAATAAAATCTCATCTTACCACAGCAGTTTCTTTTTTTAAATAATATAATTGATCCCAAGAGATGGTTGACATTATCTCATCCTTTACGTGTAACGTTGCGGGAAAAATAAATTATGGATTATTTTCACAAATGATCCTTGTGTTATAAACCCAATCTTATGTTGGTTTCTGATTTTTAATTTTACATGTCACACTATCTCGAATTTTTCTTATTATTACGCAGTTTTTATGTCTGTATTCTGTCTAAAATAGAATAAAAATTGAACACGTAATGATTATGTGAGCTTTAATTAAGGCTAACATCGTAATTGAATGTTTTTTGAAATAAAACTGTAACTTCAATTTAACTAAATTTTTACATAGTATTTTTAGGCAACTTCACTATTATAATTTAGTCATAGACTATAAATTACCATGTTCTATTTATTGACAACCTAATTTAAATAACAGAACTTCCGAGACAAATGTATTGAATTAATATTTCTTTAATTGCGGAAAAAAAAAAAAGAGCAAGCTAGTGAAATCCTTTAGAACCTAATGAATATATGAAGTAGATATTTTAGAAAACTCGTAATGTTAAGAAACTTTTTACTTGACAACTTTTTAATTTTCTCGATTAAGCTCTTTTTCGAAATCTACATCAAAGTCGTTCGTCTTTTTTAATTTTATTTTATTTTGTTATTATTATTATTTTTTTAACCTAAACCGAACTCATAAACCACCTCTAACTTTTTACAATGCATACAGCACATGGTATATCCTTTTCATTTTGTTGCTATTTGTTATTTAAGGTTACTAAAAGGGTCTCTCTTGCAGAAACAATTGATAAAACATGAGACTTTGAACTTCTGAGTACCCCATATTATCCTTTAAACACATCCATTGTTTTTATTATTATTATTATTATGTTGGTTAGTTTATACGTCATAATTTATTTTGCTTAAAAAAAATCAGCTGGTAAAAAAAAAAAAAACTATTTTTAAATTAGTAAATATTCGTTTATGGATATACAAAAAAATTTCATTTATCCATATTTTAGTATAATGCAAACACGAAAAATAAAAAATAAAAAAAGAAGAAGAAGAAGAAGACCTGAGAAACTTTCAAAGGCTAGTTAGTTTGCTTTATGATTAGCTGTGCTGTTGGCCTTTTTCCTTGATCCTTTCTTGCTTTTTTTTTTTCCTTTTGTTTCGACAAAGTTTAGTTGAAGATATTTTAGGCTGAGAAAAATAGAAGATTTTTTACTCTGAGTCGTCTCCTGTATGAAATTTCTCTTTTAAAACAAAACGAAAAGGAAGTTACAACTTACTAATCACTAGAGAATAGCTTGAAAGATTGTTCCTTTGTGGGGCAAAAAAAAAGTCCTAGAGGTAGTATTGAGGAAGACTAGTTAATAATTATGGCAAAAAACCAGGCAAAGGTTGTGTTTGATACGAGGAACGAAATAAACATAAAAAGTAAGGTATAAAATCTAGGTAAGGAAAACAGAGAGGAAGGGGAAGTTATTTCTCTTTTTGTGTTTGATATGTACTCCCTACTCTAATTCCTTAGGAGTAATTAAAATTTGGATTCTTATCCAATCTATTTCCGCCTCTTTTCTTTCATATCAAACAAATAATCTTTCCACTAATCCCCTCACCCGTCTCCTCCACTCTTCTACTTTTCCCTCCTACCAAACACACTGTTAAGCATGGAAGATCTGAGCCACCCCATTATGCTGAGAGACTGCAGTATGCTTTCCTCTTCTCGTTGTAACTAGTTGGGATAATATTCATTGTCATGGAACATCTATTTTACCCTTTGTTTTTCACATCGTCATAAACGGAATTATTTGTGGTACACTACTGGTACTTCCAAATATTATACAAAACACCCAATGAATCACATAGTTGATCATCATTAACTTTCAGTTTCACAATGCAGTAATTCTCCGAAGATAACCCCATGACGGATTTTCTAAGCTTACATTTATCAGAACTCAGCACAGAATCGATAACCTGGACTAGGTATCAAACAAATGTCTAAAAGTTAACTATCAGCTAACAACATTTCCACGAAAACAGAAAAGAATATTAAAAAAAAAATAGACGGCAACAATTCTATTTGATCATCGGCAACACTAGCCTATAATTTAAGTACTTGGCAGTATTTACCGATTCCACAAGCTTTGACGCTTCCGCAGACTTTCCATTCTCAGCCAAACCATCAACCACGAGCTTAAACACTTCCGCTTTTAGAAACGGCCGACAATTGATAGCCTCCAAGCAAAGCTCATAGGCCACATCGAGATCACCCGCATTGCAACAAGCTGGAATGAGTGTTGCAAAAGTCACCAAGTTTGGAGTGCATTCGTTCTTTTTAATTTCACCATACCATTTCTTAGCTTCCTTCAAATTCCCGCGATCACAGTATCCTGTAATTAGAGCATTGTAACTAAACACATCGGGTTTAATTCCTTTGCTTTCCATCTCACGAACTACTTCATCTGCCTCTAATCCTCCATCATGAACGAAAATTCCTCGCAACTTCGTATTGTAACTTCTAACATCAGGAACAACATTCTTTCTCTCCATTATAGCCCACATCCTCTCACCTTCCTCAAACCGGCCATTCTTATAAAGCGCATTGAGAATTGTATTGAAAGTAACAAGCCCGGGTTCCTTCCCACTGTCCTCCAACTCATGAACCACCAAAAGCGCATCATCGACAGAACCCATCTCGCAGAGCGCATGAATGACAATGTTATACGAGATCATGTCCGGTTCTATAGAAACTCTGGAAGGAAACTCCTTGAAAATCTCGACAACCTTGTCGAACTTCTTCGCGTCAAGGGCAGCCTTCAAGAGAGCGTTGAACGACTTAATAGTACGCTCACAATTCAGCTCAGGCATTTCATCGAACACTTTCTGCGCATGTTCCAGCATGCCCGATGCGCCGTAGAGGGAAATGAGGCGCATACCGAAGCCTTCGACGCGAATGTCGTCGTACTTCTTTTGGGATTCTAGGACGTCCTCGATCATGGAGAACTTGCTGTTGGCGGCGAGACGGCGAATGATAAGCCGGTAGGGGCGGCGTTGGCGGCGGAAGCGACGGTCTTCGCAGGATTGCTTGAACTTGTTCACGAGTTTCTGGAGCTGGGTTTCGTCGGTGGAAGAACTACTGGCCAAAGAGTTGACCGCGTCTTTGGCTTTGACTTTGACATTGGATTTGGCTTCTGCAGGGAATGATTTAGAGAAGATATCACAAAGACGACGATTAGCAGAAGACATTTTTTCTTGTCTGCTCTTTCTTCTGGCGGCGAAGTGGCTGTAGTAAAGCTTATTTATACCTGCACATTCCCATTTGTGCCCCAAACTTTGTAAATAATCTGAGTGTGCCCCTCAGTTTAAAGATATAACAATTTTCCACTTTGAGCTTAAAATACTTTTCAGTTTGCCCAAATTTTTTGTTTACTGTTATCAACTATTAAATCGGGTATTTGGCATATCTATCTATGTACTTCTCACTATTAGCAAGTTATCTTTCGGACTTTTAATTGTGACAAATTATCCTATTAATTTATTACATGGTTACCAAATGTCCCCAATTTGATTACGATTGTTAAAATTTGATCCCCCTATACTTTGGAAAAGCCCATTTGAAAGAAGGGAGAAATTTTGAATAACGGTGTCAATAGGAGAATGTCATGTTTTTAACATTATTTGTCAATTTGGGGACATTTTTCAACATTTTATTAAAGTCATATGTAATTTTCTGTAATTTGGACTAAAAATGAAACATCTCTTGCATGCACTAGAGACTCCAGAGTTGCAAATAAATTATGTGAAATCTGACTGAATGCATAAAATTATATGCAGTTTTGTACAGCGTAAGATGCCGAATCAAATTGACCAGGGGCAATAGCATTTCATAGTTTAAGCAATTCTCTACTTGGTATAAGATAACAAATTCTCAAGCTCAGATGCTTCTTCAGTCTTTTCCTGCTCAACTTATGCTTCATCCCTGCAAAGCTCAAAAGCCTTATCGCGATCACCTGCCTTGCTTAGAACTGGAATAAGGTTCGTGTAGGTCACTGAGTTTGGAGTACAATCACTTTTCTTAAGTTCCCCAAACCATTTCTTGTCTTCCTCCAAATTCCCACCATCACAGAACCCTTTGATTAGAGCATGTAAGTAAAAGCATCAGGTCTAATCCCCTTTCCATTTCACCAACTAACTCGCCCCGCCTCTACCATTCTACCATCACGGAACATTCCTCGCAGCCTTGAATTATTAACTCTAACAACATTCTTGGTCTCCATCATAGCCCACATCTTCTCATCCTTCGAAAACCGATGATTCCTATAAGGCGCATTGAGAAGTGTCTTGAAAGTAAGTAGGTCAGGTTGCTTCCCATTGACCTCCAATTGCCGTAACACCAAAAGCGCAACATCCAAAGAACCCATCTCGCAAAGTGCATGAATAATAATATTATACGAGACCATATCTGGTTCTTTAGAAATTCAGGAAGTGAGGTTCTAAACTTCTTCGCGTCAAGGGCAGCCTTTAAGAGGGTATTGAACGACTTGACGGTGCGCTGACAGTTCAGCTCAGGCATTTCATTGAACACCTTGTGTGCAGGATTCGCCATACAGGCCGATGAGACCGAAGCCGTCGTGGCGTATGTCATCGTACTCCTTTTGGTCTTCTACGATGTCTTCAATCATATAGAACTTTTAGGCGGCGGCGAGACGGCGGACACTGTGCCTGTAGGTTTGTTGGTTGTTCCGGAAGCGTTGGGACTTGCAGGATTTCTTGAACTTGTGACGAGGTTCTGGGCTGGCTTTCGACATTGGATTTGGTGGAAGCGTTTTTGGTCAATGATTTGACGGTGACGCTGCTTCTGGTGCTTGGTGTTGCGGAAAGCGATTTGCTAAGGATACTCAGAAGACGTCTGAAAGCAGACATTTTTGTATTTCATTCTCACCATGTCGTTTGATGCTGTAAATATAGACGAGAATTCTGAGCTGTGCCAGTGCTTATGATTAATTTAAAACAAAAAACAAACAAACAAACAAACAAAAAACAAAAAAAAAAAAACACCATAAGGGACATTTTGTCTTTATTCAACCAAAGTAGGTGGTTCAACAAATAACTACTTAAAAATTTATATGTAGTCCGTTTAGAATATTTTTAACTCCCAAAAAAGGAATGCTAGGTACTTGGAAGCTTTTTTTTCCCTCCAAAGCAGGAGCATTGGTGTACTGATCCACTCATTTGGTAAAATACAATGTATTAAAATGTTATTTTTCTAACATAGAAAATATTGATAATTATTTTGTAGTTCCGGAGAAGTAATTTTAACTCTTCTAAACTAGTCGTGAATTGTGAATACAATTGCAGACCCTTCTTCAAAATTAGAAATAAACAAGTACATAAGACTTTCAATCAAGAGTAAAAATAAGCACCAATTCCCACGGCCAAAGAGAGAAAAGAAAGTATTGGTACTCTTCTCTTTGAACGTTAAACATCGCCTTTTCTTAAGTAAGACTAAAGAAGCCGTCGTTCGAATGTACGGGTATCTAAGTTCCTTAATGCTGTAAGAAGCAATAAACCAGAAGTAGAAATTACATGAAACAGTTATCATAGACTTCCAACAGATACGCAGAGAGGTCATACCATTGCCAACCAAGTATTCGGCCTTCAAAAACATTAAGTGCCAGCAAGAAAAAGTAACGAAGAAAGCATGAATCTTACATCAGAAAGACAAGTGATAAATAAACTATTAAAATTATTTTGAGAAGGCAAACCAAAAATGATAGTTGCATTGCACTACTTGTCTAAAGCCTTTTAAGGGGTGAAAAACTAGTGAACTGGTCGAACTCCCAACTCAAAGTGGGTAAAAAAATCCATCTTTCTTCAAAATTTGCTAATAAAACGACCAAGGATTTTAACCGACAATGCAAGAGAATAAAGGCATGAACTAGTTTTCTGAAGGCAACTTCAGATGGTACCGGCGGTAATCATTGTTCTTCCCGAGCTCCACAAGCTTCTTTGCTTCCTCAACCTTGGACGCCTCAACCAGCTTATCCACTACACGCTGCAATAATGCCACATCTAGAAGGAACCGCCTTGTGAAAACTTCCTGGCAGAGTTCAAAAGCTAGCTCTAATTCACCCTGCTTACGCAGAAATGGAATAAGTTTCTCGAAGGTCGTTTTGTTCGGCACGCGCTCGCTCTTCCTCATTTCACTGTACCACTGCCTAGCTCCCTCCAAGTTCTCTTCCTTAATATAACCTTCAATCACCAAATTGAAGCTGTACACATCAGGTTCAATCCCCATAGCTCTCATTTCACCAATTAAATCAACCGCTTTGTTTGTTTTCCCGTTGAAAGCCAATCCAAGCAACTTGGCATTGTAGCTCCTAATGTCGGGAACAACAAACTTCTTCTCCATCAGACCCCATATCCTATCGCCTTCAGCAAACCGATCACTCCCGTAAAATGCATTAAAAGGGTATTGAACGAGATCACATCCGGCTTCAGACCCTTCGTCTCCATCTCATCGAGCACGGAAAGCGCCGAATCCAACGAACCCATCTCGCAAAACGCCTTGATGACGGTGTTATACGACACCAAATCCGGTTCAATGGCCAACTTTTCCGGCAGATCTCTGAAAACCCCGTCAACCTTATCGAACTTCCTCGAGTTAACGCAAGCAGCCAAAAGGGCATTAAACGACAGCACCGTCTGGCGGCAGTTCCTCGTGGGCATTTCATCGAACACCTTCTGGGCATTCTCGAACATGCCGGATTTCCCATAGAGGGAGATGAGTCGGACGGCGAAGCCTTCTTTGGAGAAATCTCGGTACTTCTTCTGGTCCTCTAGGATCTCTTCGATCCATTTGAAGCGTTTGGCGGAGGCGAGACGGCGAACGGTGTCCTCGTAAACGCCGGTCTTGGTTCGGAAACGGTCGACCTCGGAGGACTTCTTGAACTTCTCAACGAGGCGTTTGAGGTTGCGTTCCTTGTAAAGATGGGTGGAAGCGGACTTGACGACGGCGGCGCTGTTCACCTGAGTGGAGGTTGAGAAGGCGCGTTGAAGGAGCTGAGAGAACGACATTGTTAATGCTCTGCAGTAGCTTTGGGGGTCTAGTCTAGGACTTTGGGGGGTTTTGGGTTTTCTTTTTTGGTTCGAAGAGAAATGAGCAAACTCGGCGCGTGTAAGATGTGGAGAGCCTTATTATTTTGTTTTTTTGTAATTGATTTTTTGATAAGAATTGTGTTTTTTTTGTTGTAAGTTGTAATTGAAATATTCGGGTTCCATAAAAAATACATATATACATTTTTTTTTTAAATTTTAGGGTGGGAAAATTCAAGTTATATATTTTTAGATAAAATTAGATGTGGTATTACTACAATCACAAAAAATATATATTTGTATTAAGTAATGTAATTTTTTTAATGAAAATATGGAACCATCAAAACAAAAATTATTCTTTTACAAATTAGTTTTTACTAATAATAAAAATATATATAAGGTCGTATAGTAAAAATTCTCAAACAAATAAGAAATTAGATGGGTGGCTGTTTCTCAACCCCTTAAAAAATAGCCAAACTTTTAATTTTTTAGGTAAGTCGTCATTTTTTTTATTTGATTTTACGATGATATGACACCAATATAAGTGAATTGTTTACAAGATGTTAAAAAAATCATTTAATTTACTATAAGTAAATCATTGACTAGTAAATTTAATATTTACTACTTGCCTATAAAAATGCTATTAACTTCTTTCTACCTTGTTAAAATTGAAATATGGTATGTGAAAAATGAAAAAATTAACATTGATTTTAACAGTGTTTTGGAGAAGGAATATTAGGGGAGAAATTTATAATTCAATAACTAATTTTTAGATATTTTAAAGTTCGGAAATTTAAGTACATATGAATCATCCAATCAAATAATAATAAACTAAAGTCTCAAAACTTTATTTGAAATTAAAAATGTCCATCACATGATCGTTTCTCTCGTTTTCCTATCACACATGATTTCGCTTTCGCTCCAAACTCCTTCAAATGTTACATATAACCCTTTACTTTTTCTGTAATATGAATTAACTTTAAATAAGCAAAAACTTAATAAGATATTTAAATCTCACAAACGTAAATAAATATTTTCTTTGTCATCAACATCAAATATCTTCATAAATAAAGCATATTTGAAAAACTTTTTAACTTTCAAAACCGTCATATGTTGGACTCAGCGTTGTACCTTCAAAGCGCGCTAGCCACAGAAGGAATGGGGTAGCTAATCCCAGACCAACAGTGATACCAGCATCATCATCAAGGGTGTACAACGTCATTTTAAAACATAAAAATACATATACATGCGTATATATTTTTCATCAAAACGTCATCATTAGATAAGTATTAAAAAAAACATCATAACATCATCATCAACATTAAAACATATACTTTTCAAATCTTTGATTCATGTTACATGTAAGAGTGCATTTACTTAAACGCCTTACTAAACACGTTTTAATTTTTTCGATGTTGGCTCGCGATTGAGGTTTTGGGTGCTTGTCTTTAGAACCGTTCATGTCATTAATAATAAATATAATAGAATTTAAAAAAACGATCATAATAATTTATCAAACACATCTATCGTATTATAACAGCGCCTAATAGACATATTTCATTATTTTATAATATCAAAATACAAAAAATGAAATAATTACATAAAATTACAAAATTTTACAAAAACTGACAACTAGACCTCTGTCCGTTCAAAAATTCATAAAACTTTGTATAGGACTCCAAATGATATGAAACTAATTGTAAACGAAAGTAGACATCCAGATCTTTCTAACGTCATCTAATTCGTTAACAACGAAACTGTTTGGACCCTTAAAAATAGTTTTATATTTGATCACCAAAATTTTACAGAAACTGACAGCCAGACCTCTGTACTTTTGAAAAATTATAAAAATTCACATAGGTATCCAAACGGTTTGAAACTGATTTCAAATGAAAGTAGACCTCCAGGGCTTTCCAAAAAAAAAATTCATTAAAAACCGAGTCCATTTATACCCTCAAAACTGATATTCAAAACTGGAAATTTCCAGCAATTGTAAAATCCGAATTTTAGATTAAAAAAATACATTAAAATAAAAAACTCACACACTCAAAATACAGCCCTACGGCTTTTTTTTTTTTTTTTGAAACATAAAATCATTAAATCACCACTCCAACAAAATAATGAGTCAAGAGATGAAAAACTCTAAAATCATCTAGTTGAGAAAATATTCAACCGTTTACAAAGCCAAACATATTCAAGCAATAACCCATCATCAATCAACAATACGACCTCTCTAAAATGCCGTTCATGCTCCCCTCTGTCATCTTCCTTCAACCAACATCAAACAATCATTAAGAAATTACTCCATCGCTCATGAAATCCCAAAACACCAATGTAATAAAAAAGAAATCATACCTCGAAAATATTTTATTTTGGCTTCAAGAATTGAGAAACATCAATTGATTAAGAGCGGAAACTTGGTGGTAATCTATTGAGACTTTTTTTTTCCCTATCTGATGTGTTGAGCATATAAGAGAAAAAAGTTGGAAAGAGATGCAAAGAGTGAGTGTTGAAGACAATGGTAGACTTTGTGGATTTAAATTGGAGAGTAATTGAATGTTAATTGGCTGGAATAATGAGACCAAGGGTTATCATCGAAGGCTAATTTTGAGCAAAAAGACTAATAGATCAATGAGAAAGTTGGATGTTAATTAATAAGATAAATGTTTCCCTCTTTTTTTTTTTCAAGGTTTTTCCCTTCTTCGGCTGCAGTTACTTTCCTCTTGTTTTTTTTTTTTTTTTTTTTCTCCTTCTCATATCTTCATCACCATACATATCACATATACACACATATATATATATATATATATATAATTACATATAAACATGTATATAGACATGATCATAATATAAGGTACAATCTATTTCTATTAAAATAAAATAAATTCGTAACATATATCAAATAACCGTATATCAAAATATGGTATTTATATGCATTATATATAGTACAAAAATATACAACAATATATATATATATATATATTTTAACCGTTACACAAATCATCAAATAACACATAATATTCAAAAATTTGGCATGAACCTTCAATAGCACCTCGAGTTCTCGCCACGGTCACATGTGGAAATAACTTAACATAATGTCAAAAATAGCTAAATATATTATCGTCACATCCTTATGTTAATTTCTAACATCTAACGAACATATTATGGTTAGTTAAAAAAAAATAGGAGCGTTACATCAAATGAAAAGTTATTTGTGAGTTGTTATAAGAAGATAATAGTTAAATGAGTTATATAGAAAAGATTTTTAGATAGGGATACATTTGAGGAAAAAAAAAAAAAAAAAAAAGTTAAAATATTGAGGCTAAAAAAAATGAAAAAAAGAAAGAAAAAAAGATGAAAGAATGGAAAATGAAAAAGAAAAAGAAGTCACATGTCAAGTAAAGAATGTATTATAAAAGAAGAGTACTTTGACTCGTTTAATATAGTAAAAATAAATATAAATATAACGATAAAGATATATAAATATATGGTAAGAGATTGTTATTTAATTGTAGTTTTTGTTGTTGCAGTTGACGTTCTTTCATGTTATGTTCACTGTAATTATGCTCTTAGCATTAGTCCACCAATTGTTTTTGGACATTCCTTATAATTTCACTCTTAAGAGTCTTAACTATACTCCGTTAGCGATTAAGAGATAATAATTAGGGAGTTTTTAGATAATACTTGTTATTTTAAATTAATTTTTAAATGGTTTGATCTATAACTGTAACAATTTTGTGTTGTATGTGACAAATTTATAAATTTTAAAATTGACACTCATATATGGTGCCGTTAAAAAATTAATTCAATAATTAAAAGGGGAAGAGGTCACATCATAGAAGCTTCCTACATCACCATGACTTATTTTATGTACTTCACTGGCCAAGCTATCTGATGTTTAACGATCAATGCACAATTGTTTAGACCTCAATAGACACTATCCGCTTGTGGTTCACAAAGGGAGGGAGAAAATAGTCCCCTTCAAGTTCAAGCTTCCTACGAACTACAAACCCCATCTTTCGCATTGCCCTAACAATTTAATTGTACTTTGCAGGAATAAGCCTGCCCTAACCAACCTTACTCATTTGTACTTCACCACTTCTCTGATTAAGAAAAGACCAATCACGACACAATTATTTGACTCTGTATAGAGCCAACTCTGCATCTCTCATATGGTGGGAGCCCATAAAGATGTGGGTTCCACCTCAGCTTTCATGCAGAGTTGGCTCCATAGGGGTCCGCAGGGAGTTGGGGATCATTTTGAAAAACTAAAACAAAAAAGCGAAATTAAGTTACTGGCAATTGCTTAGGAAATTTATGGTGGCTTAATCATCCATTCAATTTGTTTTCCAAAGCACCTATACGATCACTTCCCTTACTTAATTCACACTAAAATGGCTAATGCCAATCAATGGCTCATAATTCATCCACTAGTCTTGTAGGAAAACCCAAATTTTATATTTGATTGAATGAAAGCAAACCTAAGCCAACTGGAATTAAATTTTAATAACTAAACCAACTGAGTGGCATGCAATTTTCTTCCTACTTTCTCTATCAACCCAAAGTAATCAGTTGGGATTTGAAGCGTGCCTAAGCATCAAAATCACAACGGAAGCATCTCAACAGCCTCTCTCTCTCATGCACACTCGAAAGGACATGTTACCCTTGTGATACATACATATATATATATATATATCTATATATCTATATCTGTATCTATATGTATATATAGTACCAATTTCTGAATAAGACACTAACAAAACATTGCAAGGTCTTTCCTATTCATTCTCCCTTGGCACTAAAACTAACATCTCCACAATATGGATCAGCTTATAGGCTCTGCTATGGACGAATTGTGCATTAGCGAACAAGGAAGGATCCGTAATAAGAGACGGAGCAACATGAATGGACCTTGTAAGAACCTTGAGGCCGAGCGGAGGAGGAGGCAAAAGCTCCACGACCGGCTGATGGCACTGCGTGGAGTGGTCCCTCAAATTACGAATGTAACTACACTAAAAACTTCTTTCGCATTTTACAATTCTGCGATATTTTCCCCTCTAAACAGTCATGATTTGTTGTGTTGTCGGGTACGTGTTTTAGATGAAGAAAGCGACCATAGTTGACGATGCTATCGCTCATATTAAGACGCTGCAGCAGACTGTGGACCATCTTAAGGACCAGCTTTTGGATGTGGACGCTTCATCCGAGGACAGCAGCGAGCCAAGGAAAGGAGAAATTCATGCAGCTGAAGAGATGAAATCACTGGGGATTGAGGTTCAATCAACTAGATTTACAAGGTTACTTTTGATATGTTCTTTCTTTGACAATTCTGTCTTCTAACCCTGCAGTATTCATGTTCATGTTTATAGCCAGATATTACCGTGGCAAAAATCTACGAGAATATGTTCTGGATAAAGGCGACATTCAGGAAGAAACGAGGCGCGTTCACTAAGTTTATGGAGGCCGTAACTGCTTTCGGCTTTGAACTCACCGATACCAGTTTAACTACAATCAATGGAGCCATGCTTGTTACATCCTGTCTCGAGGTAAGAAACAAGGGCGGGCATTTGAAACCTTTTCTGGTGATTAATTTCTTCTTCCAAAGCTAACCAAATATTTTGTTATTTCCAGGGAGTTTCTTGTGAAAAGCTTTCAGTTGATGAAATTAAGCAGTTTTTGCTAGAGATTGTTCAAGGCACATATCTCAACTGAGAAAATGATTCCAGTGGAAATCAAATTCTACTATATTAGTATTTTTTTTTTATTTGATCGGATGGGATTATTTCATGAAATAACATTTAAAGAAACAAAATTATTATTGAATATTAAATCTTAGAGTGAAAGATAAAAGTATTTACATGCAAAGCAGTACGAGACAATCATCAAATCCAGTGATAATATTTGAGATAATTTACAATTGTAGATCTAAATATAGATATAGAATAAAGACTCTTCCTTTGAGATTAAGTAGAGCATTTCCATAATCAAGTTCCAAAGGCAACATTTAGAATCCAAGACTTCCAAAATTCGATTCCAAACCTTATACCCATTTATACATTTTCTACTATCCGGATAGCTTCAAAGAAAAAGAAAGCATATTTACTCAATCAAATTGGAAAAGAAAGTCCAAAAAAAGAAAAGAGACACAAATCTCCAAGGAAACCCAAAAAAAAAAAAAAAAAATGAAGAACATAAAAGGAACAGAAACATTATCTCAGTTAAAAGGTTTTAGCTTTCATCTCTGAGCCTGAAAAGATCCCATCTTCCTCATCCCTGCATTCCAAAATTTACAAACAAAAACAAAAACAAAAACATGAGAGAGAGTGAGTGAACAAAACAATGACAAAGTTTGGCATGTACCAGAACAGAAATTTCCCAGAAATAACTTCAAAAAAAAAAAACAAAAAAGGAAAACAAAAAGACAAACTGAAAAAACTACCTGGGGCTTGAGGCCTGCAAACAGGGGGGTCTTCAAAGAGAGAAAGGGAAAGCTGCTTATGGGCAACACCGATATCAAACAAAATAAGGCCAGACGACGGGTCGTTTACCGTTATGCCCTTGACGGGAAGCCAGAGAAAGAGCTCTTCCTGAGACAAGCCTTCCAGACCACTGAGCCCGCCGAAGGTGAGATTTGCTCTGACCACACTCTCGTAGTACACTCTGGTATCGAACTTGGACAGACACGGCCATTCCAGATGGACTTCGAGACGTCCCAGGTTGTCCAGTTCGTACGACTTGACGGTGTCCGGGAAGAGACCCGCCGGTAAGCCCTGGCTCTGAAGGAGGTTGTGGAGAGATGAAGTTGAACCCAGAGGTTGAACAAGAATGAGAAACAGAAGAGAGAGCGAGAAGAGAGATATGGGTTTTCGGGACATTATTCTGATTTGATACGATCGAGATCAGAATGAAGAAGAAGAAGAAGAGGAGAGTGGTTTTGAAGGACACAGAGGGTGAACTCCTTTGCTCTCTCCGTCTGTTTGAAGGTGTCTGACAGGCAAAGGGTTTTAATTTTAAGGTTTTTGTCTTTTACGAACTGATGATGGAAACTCGGGCCCACGTAGTAGCTGTCCATATTTCTAACTTTTTTTTTTTTTTTTTTTTTTTTTGAAATGGGTTTTGTTTTGTTAATTAATTCCCCAACCCCTTTTGTTTTGAAGCACATTAGTCGGCAATTATACAGTTTGGAGAGTAGGTTTGAAAAAAAGCAGAATTAATTTATTCTTTCAATGAATACGTATATTAAAAGATCAAGTTGTAAAAAGATTTGTATAAAGCTAATTAATTTTTAATTCAAGTAAAATAAAATAAAGAAAGCAAAATTTTTTAAAGGGAAAATTTAAAAAAAAAAATTATATTTGATCATGAGTGGCTCTGACCTTGATTTAAACTGAAAATTTTATATTTGGATTGAGAATCCAAATTATATGTTTGGATTCGAAAAGAAAATAATGAATGTTTTAAGAAATTCTAAAAAAGGAAATAAAATAAAATTTAGAATTGAGTTGTATTGAATTGAAAATTTTGAATTTAAAGTAGTGATCCTAACACACTTATAGTATGTTAAACCAAATTAGCCACTCCTAGTTAATTTGCGTTCATATTTTAAGAGGAATGTTCTAATAAATTAACGCTACTAAATGAGGTTAACAGCTTCGTGATTGGTGGAAATTATTTGTCTTTTATCTTGTTTGATTTGTTAACTTCGTGTTCTAGTATGTTCTAATAATTTTGTTATAATGTTTATATTGTATTAATCATATTTATATTCTTTTTCCTTTTAATATTTTTCCGCTGAATTATATATATATACACACAATTGTGAAAGTTTATAGACTTTCTTTCATTGCTTAGCTGCTTCTTGGGAGAATAATTACTGGCATAATCCGAAAATTTGCTGATTTGGTTTTGGAATAATTGGTTTGGAAGGTAAGGCTGGATAAGCATTGGAAACAGAGGGCCATTGTCTTATCCCTCAATTAAAATCACCAACTTAGACTTTGAATAGTTGAATTATTTTGCACGCCAAGTATAAATAATGATGGTCCATAACCCTTCCATCATTCAAATTCATTCCAAGAAAAACTGCATATATATATATATATAGGTTTTTATAATAAGATCCATCATTTTTTTATCCTCGACGAAAATTACAGTTTTAAATATTATATTAACTTTTTAATGATTTTTTTTTTTAATAAATTAGAGCAATTCAATATCGTGCATTACTTATAAATTGAATATTTCAAAAATTAATCTTACAGTTAAAAAACTCAAAATTCTTATTGGGTTAGGAAAAAAAAAATGAAACTTCCCACCGTGTAAAGTCCAAATACTTGGTGACTTATTTGTTAACTTTGGTCAGCACATAACTAGTACAATCAGCATAGGAAACCATTAATTAAGTATTAGCCATGCTTAACCATATAATAATTATAAATTAAGACAGCCAACTTTTTTTTTTCTTCCTTTAAGACTTTTTTTTCCTAATCCTTAGATCTATAATGATATCGCCGTACACATATTTATTTGAATGTCTGGTGCTTGTCTTTGACCCGACCTCTCACCTAATTTTGTTTTTCCCACATTTTTATTCCTCAACAATATCGCTTTTTCTTTTACCCAACTTACCCCTTCCAATTTTTTCCACACAGTACAGTATAAAAATGTAATACTGAGTAGTATTACTGAAGCAGCGTAATTCTCAAATTAACTTCAAGCTATATGTAAGTGCAAGTTATGAAACTAAACTTGCGTTTGCGTACATGTTTAAAATGATATTTTTATATTAAAATTGATTAATTTTTTAAAAAATTAATTATTATTTTTATTAATTTAAAAAATAATAATAAAAACTTTATATTTAAATCTCAGAACTGAACGCACCTTAATTTAATAAGGCTGCTTAGGTAAGCTACAATTAGTTCACATACTAATTTAAGATCAACAAGTCATTTTATTGTGATAAGTTAGAAGATACCGTTTCAACAAAACCCAAAAAAAAAAAAAAAAGGTGATGCGACAGCCAACATATAATCAAGTAATAAGCAAATGGATCAATAACTAGTGTTGGTGACTGCCATTATTGCCTTTGATGACTGATGCTTCCATTGGATCAATAATAATAATGACCCTTTTGCTAATTTTGCCCGCTAATTATCCCACAAATTTTTTTTTTTTTTTTTTTGGATTTGCCCGCTAATTTATCCCTAATTCCAACCAAAAAAAAAAATGTTAAAATGTAAGCGACACCATGAACAAAACTACTCATTGATAAAGCATTATTTTCATTTGCTTACAAATAAAAATCTCCACAATCAATAACAATTAAGCAGCTTTTCAATTCCCTTTATTCATGGGAGAATCTACATATTATAGAATATAAATAATAAATTAAATAATTTATTTTTTTTATAAGATTTTATTTTTAACCGTTAAATCGGTATTTGGTTAAAAAATATTTTTTTTTTTTTTTTGAAAAACTAAATACGGGTGAAAACTCTTTATTTGCTAATACAAGTTTCACATCCAACAACCTTAAGATATACTCAGAACAAGTTGAAATTCTGTGACGATGAATATTCCTCGTGATCAAACTCAACCTGCTTGTACAGAGGCTGTTCCTGATAACGCCTTTCGTAGCAATGAATGGGCTGACCAAAACTCCCTCCACCATCTCTTCTCTCCACATACGGATCGGAGCTTCCAAACAAATAATCCGCAGCTCCACTCCTCTCATAACCATGACCACCTCCTTCATGACAGCAACCATAATTATTCGGTCTCCCTGCATAGAATCGAGGCAGGCAAGGCCGGTACCCGAATATGCTCTCGCAAAGATCCATCGCCTCCAGCCCGTATCCGCTAGGAACTTGACTGATCACTTGATTCCCATATTCATACCCATTCCCACCACTAACTTCATCTTCTTCTGTTCTTTGCTCATAATTAGTACCATTTTCATCGCCATCGCCTTTCTTCTTGTCAGCCTCAGCTTTCGGTTTGCTTTTCTCCTCGGGTTTCTCTGCTTGATCCTGAGTCTTCTCTATCTCTTTCTCTTTTTCTTTCTCTCTCTCTTGAGGCTTGTCATCGAACGATGGGACGGCTGTGATCCCCGCCGTTGAACGGGGATAACAGATTTGATCCGACGGTGGAAGGGGCTTCCCGTAGGTTTGTGCAATATCATAGCCACCACCATAAGGAGTCGGATCATAGTCGTCAAATTCAGGAACATTGAATTCCGAGACAGAGTAAGAGATCGCAAACCGGGGGTGGTGAGGATTTTGATCATAACTGATCACATGGTGAGAATTAGGGTCATGGATGATGGATTTTGATTCGGTGGGGGTGAATGCAGAGTAATAAGTGGTTGACCAACTCGGAACGTGTTGATGATCATAGGAATAATGATTGTAGGCATGATGAAAAGGAGTTGGATCGTAGTCGAAGAGATTATGGATGCTTGGGTCTTTGTAAGAAGAATAAGCTACTGACTCTAATGAATCACTAGAAAAATCACCATTATAAGAATTTTGATGGTAGTACTCACCATGATCATGAGTACTCTGGTAATGGCTTGAGTTGTAGTAGGCCATTGGATGATCAAACCCGCAAGATCGATGTCGTTTTTTTTTTTTTTGGGGGGGGGGGGGGGGAGGAACACTAGAAAACTAATTCTCCGAGTACATTACTAGGAGAAAACCGAAAACTATAGTTTTAGCTGTTGAATTCCGAGTAAAGATGAATTTTTGTTCATTGACAATCTTGCATGTGTAGCCAACTACTATATTTTTCTTCCACACAATCCTTATCTCACTATCAACTAACAGTCATAAGTTGTACAAGCAAGGAAAGCATGAGAAAGAAGCTATCCACTAAATTTTTCATCACATGGTGTTACATGTAAGGGGCTTGGAAGAAAGTGGTGTTTTACTGTAATGGTCCTTTTTAACCCTTTTTTTTTTTGTTTTTTTTTTTTTTTTGTTTTTTGTGGTTACCTAATTTCGACAGGCCGAATAATATTAATTCAAAAGGCCAAATAATTGAAGACAATTACTTTTTAGGAGATAGTGATCTGAGGTGGGTTTGGATATGACAGGAAACGAATCCGGAGAAGAACAGCTTACCATTGATTTTCATTTCCTTTGGTTTAATTGGTTCATTAATTAGCTCAAAAAAGATGGTTACAGCGGCCCCATGTATGACGGTACAAACCGTGACACACTTTTGTTGGCTTGTCCATTTCCCGGTCCCACTAAAACAAATGATGCATCCAATTGGCCGTTTTGTCCTTTTTGTTTTGTTTTGGTTTTTTTTCTTCATTGAAAAAAAAAAAAACAATTACAATAAAAAACGTATTTACGAGAAAAATACAGTTTTTATCACAAATTTTGCCCTCTGTTTTTAATTTTTATAATCTTTATGTATATGTGTCAAATGTATTATGTCATGTTCACCTCATCCTATTCAACTATATTTAATTAAGCGTGGGGATTAGATTGAAAACAACTTTTGTTAGCATCTATCATCAAATCTAATTTTGAAAAAACCTTTTCAAATCAAATCTAATATATTATTACATTGCCATCCAATGATCGAATTGTATTCAGATTTTCATTCGAACTTCTTAAAACCTACTAAATTTCATAAAATTTTACTCAAAATAACAAATCACATTTTCAAGACATTTTAATCCTTTAGCATTCATTTACAATACAATCAAAATCATCTAGCATTATAAATAAAATTAATAAACAAAATGGAAGATTTACACGATCAGCAAGACTAGCACTTCAAGGAGAAACATCATGTAGCCAAAAAATGTAAGTATGTTGTATATACTACTTCTGCAATCAATTTAGAAATTTTTTAGATGTCACATTCAATTACAAACCCTCAAATGCAACAACTAAATTATAAGACAAAACATAGAAAATGTGGGAGGAAGTGACAGATTTCGGATCCTAGCAAAACATAATCATAAGCAAGGTTTCCAATTCTAACTATATAAGATAAAAGTTTTGCAAAATGAAAAATGAAATAACAATAAGAACATAATTCTTCTTGCAAAAAAAAAAAAATATATATATATATATATATATATATACATATATATCATAACAATATAAATCCCAACAAGCTACTACTCAAAATGCATGAAAAACATCAAACCCTCTCGCTAATGAAAAACAAACAAATTGATGAGTTTAGGCAATTGTGGGGAAGATAAAGCCCAAATGAGGGAGAAAATAATCGAAATCAAGGAGAAGATCATAAAGCCCAACTAAAAAAAATTACAGCATATTTATATATAGGGCCCTTTTAAAAAAATGTTTTCAAATATTTAAAACAAAGAGCATATTTACATGTATAATTTGTTTAGGAGAATATTTATAAGGTAATTTTTTCCGTAAATACTTATACGCTTTGTGAATCAAGCATGTCACTTATTTCAAATATTCTTAAAATATATTATTTATTATAAGTATTTTTATTTTAGAAAAATGTTATTTACCTCTTTCACCCATAAATAAACAAATGAAACAGTTGAGGAGAGAGAGAAAGAGAGAATATTTTCTTTATTATAAAAACTATATATTTTTATAGTTAGAATTTCTTCGTTATATAACATGTAACAGACAAAAATAATTTCTTTATACATATTTTATTGGACTGATTTTTTTTAAAATAAGTTTAGGAGTATTTAGGCATTTTTTTTTTAATATTTAAACAGTATTGCATTCGATCAAGAAGTAACATGACACTATAAAGATGATAAAAATGGAAAAATGTTAGTGCAATTTTTGCGTTATAATATGCTAATTTTGGTTGTATCTCCTTTAGTCCTTTCTTGTATCGTATGTACAGATTTTTTCTGTTTCTATACTAAAACGAAACTAAACTTCGTCCTTAAATGTGTCGTCTGCAGAAAATTACCATTCCTTTGTTGAAGGTCGTTCCTGGTCCATTCTGGTTCTAATTAATAAATCATTATTTACCAAAAAAAAAAATAATAATAATAAATCAAGCATAGTGGACGACAAGCGTTACAACAATCTATAAACGACATGTCGTTTTAGTAAGGGCAAAAACGACATGTCTTGAAAACAAAATTTCATTTTAGCTCAAGGACTAGAAGATCTGAGGTATTCAAGAAAGATGATAGATATGTTACTCGTTTGAGGCGATTAACATCATGTAGTCTTGGGAAAAACGACATCTGGTATAACGATATAATCTCAGGCAATGCATTTAATGCCTTTTAGTAAAAACAACATCGTAAAAGTTATGTAGGTTTTATATACCCGAACAATCGTGGTGGAAAGAACAAATTTCTCTTTTATGTTTTTGTAAAACTAGACTACACTATATTTATAAAAATTAAAAAATAAAAATAAAAAAAGACCACTATTCCTACTGAAAAAAAAAAGAAAAAGACGAGATTCCCCAATTTATAGACAGATCAAAACTAAAATTTTATAAACACCAACCGTTTTGTTAGCAAAACAAAAACAAACAAAAAACAAAAAACAAAAAACAAAACAAAACAAAACAAAACAAAACAATGTTTAAAAATTTAAGTGACAAAGCAGCATTTGAGATGGTTTGCCGGTTAGGCAATGTCATTTATCAATGTACTTTGTGAACTCTTGACCTGATAATCAATGAAGGTTTAGGGATAGAATCCATTATCATTTTATCAGTGGTCCTAGATGTTGCTTTCCACTCTTTACGCACTAGATTATTGATGTGAAGACACCATTGATCACCTTATTCGTTTAAAAAAAAAAAAAAAAAAGATGGCACGTTTCTTTGTTCAAATTAATCACCATGTCCTTGAAAAATCAGATGCATGAAAAATGATTGAGATTTATTGTTTGAGACGATAAATGACTTGCTCTACGAAACGCTGAAAACGACATGCATGAAAAAATGATTGTCGTTTATTATCTGGTTAACGAAAAAGGACATGTCTAGTTCTACCTCGATAATCTATCATATAAATCACGAAAAGGTTTAGGGCCCTGGACACGTCACCACTGATCAGCTTCCCAAGTATTCTCCATCAACGAATAGCAGCATTTCACTGAGGGAGTCACAGTTATCGCCGATGTAGGAGACCACAACTGATAAGATCTACGACTTGGGCCTTACTCACTTTGCTTCAATTTCATTGGGCTCCGGCCTATCATTGGACTTGGGGATACTAGTTTCAAATTAATATTTGTCCACACTTTGTCTATTATCTTGCCTGTATGTGAGAGGGTACAGTGAGAGGGAGTATTGAAATATAAAATTATTATTAATCTACTTCCTAACAGCTTAAGCTTTTGAGATAAATTGATAAACTAATAGTTATACTAACCCTATTCTGAATTTGGGATGTAAGAATATCGACTTATGTAGATATTTATACAGATACAGAAGAAATAGACTCGGAAAATTGAAAAGAAAAGAAAAAAAAGGAAATTACAAGAGTCAAGAGGTAAATTCAAAGTTTAATTGTGACTTATGGTGAGTTTTTCTATGGCAAATAGTATTTCAATTGCGTTTACTTTTTTTTTTTTTTTTTTCCCTTCATTAATTGTGGAAATACTAGTTTCTGGCACAATTGGTTAAAGCACAATGCAAGTCATACCGCCCAAATCTTTTTTCTTCTTCTTGCCATAGGCTACAAGGCATTGCCAACAGACAAGATCTTAGTAGAATAAATTAAAAAGTCTAAACTACTAAGACTTTTAAGCAACTTTTACGCGTTGACAAATTTATATATATATATAGATATATATATATATATATAGATACTTAATTCTCACGGTCGAATATACTAACAAGATTAGGTGCATATAGACATCACCAACACAATCAAACACAGTTCAATAAGATCAATAAACGGTTCATATATATATATATATATATATATGTCATTGACAATGATGAATTAGTCTTCTGAGGAACATAAAAAATATGATGCCAAAGCATGCACACGGCCATATAAAAATGTGTACTTCAAAATTAAACACAAAAATAGAAGGAAAAAAGAGGGAACACTTTATTTTATAATTTAATGCTAACACAAACTAATTGACCGGATCTCTCGTATTATATTAGCAGTTCAACAAAACTTGTTGATATTAGAGGATATCAAATTGAAAAACCGCTTCGAAACATGAAGAAAACAACAAAAAATCCTTGTATGTATCCGCAGTGTCTCTTCTAGTACTTAATATACTTGTCTCTGCCCTAGAAATACATTTATATATAGTCCATATCTATATTATATATGTGCATGAATATATTAATTGAACTTTTCATGGAAATTATGTCCTTCTCTAACGTACTTTTATATTTGATTTAAATGTGTTTTTCACTAAATCCACACAAGAGCAGTTTATCTTTCCTTTGTGTGGGGGCCTTGCGGAATTCAGTTCTTGGACGGAAGCGATACGTATATATACGTATATATGTATATCACGAAATTTGGTTTGACTTAATCTGGTAAATCAAGCACGACAAGGTTATCTAATCGTGTTTCCCAAGCATATTATTAGTGTTTAATTGGAGCCCACACATATATAGATATAGATAACATAGCACAAAAAAAGCTGCCGAACAATATAATTCACTTTGATGTTTATACATATGGGCAATACATATATATATATATATATATATTATATTTTATATGTATATTGTGGGTTTGGATAATATCAAATAGGGCAAGTGACTTAACCAACCAACTTTCCTCACCAGCTTATGCATATGCAATCTTTATGACCCTGCATGGTTGGGTAGATTAGAGACCCAACGATAAGAGAGATATGAGGTGTTAATTACTTTTGAGGCGTAAAATAGGCAAAGCTAATTTCTTTCATGCCTAGCGGTTATAGAGCAACCTAATCTTGTATAGATTTCACTTTCATCTCTCTCACAATCTCACTATTGAACATATGTGTAGGTTAAAGGGTGATTTTAGTTTTTCCCCCTTTTTTTTTGTTTAAATATATATAAAGTTACAAATATACGACCAAAAAAAAAAAAAAGGATAGGGAAAGAAACGTGTTATACGAGTAGGAAATTTTTTTTTTCTTCTTTAGTAATTATGGCATTAAAGAAAGGGGGTACAAGAGAATTGGTCCAACTTGCTTTTCTCAACTCCATTTTATTATCGGCATGAAACTCTTAAAACTATATATAGGTTAACTCTCTTGTCCGGCGGTCTTATGTGTCTAGTAAGAGAGGAGAGAGAGAGATGGACAACACGAAAAGTTGTATTCTTGTCTATCATTTTCCTCATCATTACCGTTCATTTTGCATCCAACAGTCTCCAATGCTCAGCCATACGTTCCCGACAAAAAAGAACTGTCTGACACGAGAGTTGACGTATATATATATCTATGTATAACTTTGTACATAAATTGTTTATGCCGACGGAACATTATCCAATGCTTTCGATCATTTACGAAGAGAAAATTAACCCTTTTTTTTTTTTTTTGTGATGCATATTTATAATCTCATATGTTGGATCGTTGGTGAGTAAGGGGATCCCCACATTTCAAAAACCTCTGGGAATTCAAAAATTGGCATCTATGGCATATTTGACCAAAAAAAAAAAAACGTTATAAGTTTAATAAAGACCAACAGAAGGATGTCAAATTAATGATCTAAGCAAAATAGGAACTTAAAAAAAAAAAAAAAAATCCTTTCGTATATAGTAATTATTAAGATACAGCAATACAAACTAAAGTCCTAAAAACAGACCAAGCATGGTGAAAGACAATATGGTTTGTCTGAAGAGCACATGGGACAGGGATTGACCCATATTTCAATCAATGTCCAAAACAAAATGAATTAAAACTTGAAAGTTTTTAAGGAGTGTACATATGAATTGTAGGATCAAATGTGACAAAAATGTTTTCATTTGACATGGGGTCAATTTTGTCCAATACACATGTCAACCCCCACTAAGAAGAAGACTACCCATTTATTGTAATATTATAGTATTTCATAAAGTCCAAAGTCAATCATTCATGATTTGTCGTTCTTTGGAATTTAGAGCCTTCTCTCCCTTTGGTGGAATCGCATTAATTACAAAAACGACTCCTATTTGGTGCAAAGTGCAGTTGGAAAAATAAATTGAAGTCAAAGTTTACAGAGAGATAACCGCGGAGAGGGAGAAAATATATGTACAATTTAGAATATATATATACACACACAAAGTCTTAAATCCAGTACCTGATGGTATCCGATAATATGAATTTAAATTTCTGTGAATGTGAACTTCAGTCACTAGAAATGTGAATTTATATATAAGAAAATATAGCTAAAATGAATGTGAATTTCTTTTTATTTTACATTTCCTTCTAAATGAATTCACATTATTAACAACTGAAGTTCACATTCACAATAACTGAAGTTTACATTACCAGATACCATTAGTTACCGGATTTAAAACCATTCATATATTTAACCACAAACTTTATATAAGAGAGAGAGAGAGAGGAACAAGAAGTAAAAGGGATAAGAACTAAAACAGCAACCCATGTTTTGGACCTAGACATGTATAAAGAGTATAATAGAGTACTGACCAATTAGAGGATGCTGTCAAGTAGGACGGCACCAAAAAGCAAAGCTAAGTAGACCCTTTAATTTTTCTCTGTAATCATTCTACCCGTGGACAGCGTGCTATATCCAAACATTAGATTAACTTACTTTATTATGAAAACGTAAACAAATATCAACTTGCATCTCCTAATTAACGAGAGTATGATTCACCAGATATGCACACTACGAATAAATAACTTTTAGCTATTCACTGTATTTTCTTCAAACATTTTTACTCACAATATTTTTCGTCACTAACTATCATTTTTAATCACAACTTTGTGATTAATATGCAAATAGCCACATATTTTTTATGTGACTAAAACTTTTATTAGCCACAAAGTTTTTAATCATGACATGATAAATACATATTAGTCATAATCTTATTATTAACAATGGCATGTAATTATATAACAATATTGTAAGTAAAAGTAATTTTTTTAGTGTATGTATACATATAAATCAGATGTCTTATACAATTTTGCTTCTTTTTTTTTTTTTTTTTTTCTAAACTAATTTTCGTTTTTCACTATCAAAAATTTTCACGACATTTTGACCCTTAACCTATGTTTTTTTTTTTTTTTTAAAGAAAAACCTATAATTAGTTTATACCACTAGGTTGAAACTCGTTTGCATTGGGTTCCGGATTCCTAGTATTGAACTTAAATTACATGTAGTTAATTGCCACGAAAAGTTAAACGATTAAAGTGCCAAATGAATCATTGTTGAGTAGTAAAAATAATTTCTGTAATTATTATAGGAAGACGTACACAATTTGGAGTGAAATAACAAAAACATTATTGACAAGAAAAAAAAAAATTTGGCATGTTCATATGTCATGAAAAACGGTAAGTGGCAACTTGTTTTTTATCTCGTGAAACCATTTCTCGGTAAATTGAACCATGTTTTTCATAAGCATTCACGAAGGAAATCAATAATATATATTCTTTGTGAAGTCGCACCAACCAACACAAACAATTTTAAACACATAATAGAACTCCTCCACAACTAGATTTGCTTTGATTGGTGTGTAACAAATAAAGTGAATAAGCAAAACATGTACAAAAAGATAATGGGCGGCTCATATTTATTTGTGGTGTTCATTTCTTTACTCCAATATTGGGGGTTGACTAAGATCTTAAAAAAAAAAAAAAAAAAAAAAAAAAAAACAAACAGAAACAGAAAACCCCACTCTAGATTCACAAATTGCACATGGACAAGAATTTAAACTCAAACCCATAATCAATTTGGTCAACCCGTGTTTACACATATGCATATGACTTCGGTCTCTCTCTCTCTCTCTCTCCTCGATTGCTTCTGATTTCCTCTTTTGTTTTTTCTTGTTCATATTGTTATCATGGGTCCGCGAGACATGGTGTGTGTGTGTGCGCGGGCCAAAATTTTCCTTTCGACCACCACGTGATCCCGCGGATCACCGAGACCAGACTCGCCATTTCTGTGGGGTCCATTCGTATGACCACGTGTCCAATTACCATCATATATACATACACATGTATATTACCTCAATGTGACATCACTCGTACGTGTATCTATATTATGTAGTACATGGCATTGCTTAGTATGGTAATTGCTATGTAAGCACGTTAGATTTGATTACCAAATTATGATCGATAATTAATACAAATAACCTCGTTTTGCATTAATTATAGTTCTCTACGTGGGGAGACACAATGCACTGTATATGTATAGAGCATGCATATTTACACTTGTGGTTATATATTATGTTTCTTAACTAACTTTATCATGATTATTCATCCATTACTTTAGAAATAATCTTCACTTATCTTTTCATTTAAGTTCATTTAATTCTTACCCAAAAAAAAAAAAAAAAAAAAAGTCCCTCAAGTTCACATCATTAAAGCAAGAAGAAAACGAAACTAATTTTTTAACTTATTTTGTTTAGGTATGGAATCTAGAAAAAACTATTTCACATAAATAAATAAACTTTAAAATACCAACGAGAAAGCAGCACCAAATCCAAGTTAACCGCAACAAGCTAGATTTCAATAATTGATGGGAAGTCAACGTTATGCAAATATTAGAGAGAAAGAATAGAGGCAACTTTTTGAGATATATATATATATATATATATATGTAATTAATTCGTATGGTTCTCCTAATCCAATCTTAAATCTTAAGTGTATTATAACAAGAAGGGATTAAACCACTGCCGCGGGGAATGGCATTGGTGGGAGAGTCAGAAATGATGACATGATATATATAAATATACATACACACACATATATATATGGGCATTATCGTCCAAAAGAGTCCATTTTTTATGAGAGGAAGGAACATTCTAAAACCAAAACAAGACAAGCAGAAAATCCAAAGAGTTGGATGAGAGTGACCTAATTTCTCTTTTTCATCAAAAACTAAAGAGACAGATTGTCCCTCTTACTCCTCTATAACTCTCTCTCTTTCGTACCCCTACTCCTTACCCACCACACTCTCTTCTTCTATGTCTTTCATTCACGCGCTGATTCTCATAAACTACATTATTATTATTATTATACAACAAAAGTTGAGAAAAACAAGAGCAACAAATGGAGTTTTAACCGACTGATTTGTTGATCTGAGTGGTGTTCTCTCGCTATTTGTTATTGTTTTTTCTTTTGTTGCATATTGTTCTCCAACTTATTTTTTTCTTTTTGGGTCTGAATCGACTGTTAAATCCTTTTTTTTTTTTTTTTTTAATGTTACAGTGTTAGTCCCTATTTGATCTCCACATAAATATTAGTTAAAGATCATTCTTATCTAGTGTGACTTTGGATATCATTTAGCACAAACTCAAAGCTTAGGGTTTTGAATTTCTTTTTCCGTCTTAATGGAAATATTGTGGTTGCCATACAAACTAACAATAATTTCATATATTTTCATAAAACAATTTTGAGTTCAAATCTTTCATCTTACATATTTAAATAATTAGGAACACATCCGATAAATATAATAAGTAACATAAGTATTCTGAGTATATCAACCAAATATGAGCTAATGGCTGCAACATAAAATGAAGATTGAAAATTTATATGTCAAGAATAAAAGCACACAAATTTTGAAAACTAAAGTTCAAGAAGAGGAAAAATAAGAAAAAGATGGGGACCAATATTTGAAGGGAACAAACCGAATTTTGAACCTCTTTCAATCGTCAAAACCATCTTTTAGAAAAAGCTTTAAATAAAAAAAAAAAAATCGTGTGGCTCTAATATTAGCCGGCCACGTCAGCATCATGACCAGCAAGAGTAGGTCCCAAGTGGCCGTAGAAAATTCCAGAGAATACTGAGGTCAACGGATTGACGGCTGAGATCGAGAGACTAGAGAGAAAGGTCAAGAAGAAGCGTACGTGTACGCCACATTCAATGCTTTGAAAATTTGAACACACACACACTCTCTGATCTCTCTCTCTCTCTCTCTCTATCTCGCCCTTTGACTCTGGGTAGAGCTTGGCAATTGGGTCCCACGCGGTTGCACGCGAGCGTACGTCTTGGGTCCCACGTTGACTCCACTTTGCGTCTCAAACGCTCTTAGTCATAAGCATGACGTAAAAATCAGTTTCCTTCTCTCTCTTTTTTTTTTTTAATCTATTAATTCAGAATTTTTTTTATTGTACAAGCAAAAATAGAGAATAAGGAATATTTGTAAATTAAAGAACAATTGTAAAGAGAAAGTTAAAGTAACATTGGAATTTTTAAAAATATTTATCACCAATTTTATTAAATGGTACTACTAAATACTTAGCTTAATTATATACAATAACAATATATTATATTCCCTAGTCAATTTCAAATATATTCTGGATTCCTGTACTATTATAAAAAGGGAATAGCAAGATTCGTAACTTTTGTTTAAGAAAACAAAAATTTCCCTACCTACACAAATAGATATATAGGAAAACTCTCATATCCGGCAATTGGATATGAGTGGCAGTTATAACTTTTTATTTTTTATCTTATAACTATTAGTTGATTTATATGTATTTAGTTTTCTATTTTGAATCTTATAATGTATATTATATAAATTATTAATATAAAAGATAAATATAACTGAGAAATATTATATTAAGAATTAACTGATTGTTGTTATAACGTATAAAAAAATTACAAATACCGTTTCTAAAGATACCGCACATGAGAGATCCTGTATAAATATACAGCCTCTATGCCTTATATCTCTAATCTGACACAGAATATAGGTGAAGGTGGCTGATATCAATCTTGGTCCCAAGTACGAATTAGTTGACACCTTCAGGAATAGATAAAACTGGAAAACCTAAAAAAAGTGATTGTCTTCCAGTATCAAATAAAGGCATAATAATCTAAAAGCCTTATTATATGAAAAAGTAGCATATCCAAGAGAAAATTATAGCCTATGCTACACATTTATTCTTGGTAATCATTCACTTAATACTTTACTAGTGATCTAGATTCTAGAGCTTCGTAGCCTTTTGTTAGATATACAGAAATGTCAACCGTGTAGTGTTTAATGTGTAGGCATTCTAAATTATTTAGGGCTGAACTCGATTCGTTTCAGTTGAATTTTTTTAATGTATTTTCATATTGAAACCAACTTATCCGTTTATTAGGAATCTGATCGAGCCTAGTGGAGATTGATCGAAAAATGAACAATCGACTTTTGTTTTTTTTGGTCTGTGTTTACAGGTCTCATAAAAATGCAATTGCAGTTGTAGAAAACTCTCAATCAACTCGGTTTGAAACCAAGAGATCTTTATGTTAGTCAAAATTCAGCATCCGTTTGGTGCAAGAGTTTGGATTGTAGAATTTGAGTTTGAATTGAATTGTGTACTTGGTGTAATGTTCGAATTCCTAGAGTTAAAAAATGTAAAAACTTGCAATGTGTTCAGGAAAAAATTATAAATATGGATTTTATTTCGTTCGTCTTGAAATTCTACGCAATATGGAAAAAAAAATCTCATTTGGATTTGTATGTGCAAAATTATGGACTTTTAAAGTTTAAGTTACAAAACTGTAATAGTAACTGTAAATAGTGAAACTGATGTTAACTTTTAGAAAAAAAAAAAAAAAAAGACAAAAATGGAGTTATAATTTTAGGGTTTGAACCTTGACACCAAACACGCGCTTAGTGTCAATTGCCTCGATTCGGTAGATTATTATGGTTGGGGCCACGATAATTTTGTATAACTCTAATAGTATTGCCAAAAATTAGATATATATAATCAATATTAAATAGGTGCATCATGCATGGTGTTCCATGAGAATTCCGAAGAAAAAAAAAAACCAAAAATAGACTATTTATAACGTCTTTTTCTATTGAACCAAATTTAGGTGATTAATACGTTTAACCAATTTTATATTTGGACACGGTCGTACATTGATAAATTTTCATATGTTGGACTGGAATTTATAATCAAAATTCCGAGCATGATCTACGAACCATATCCATGTCTTCGCCATTTTGATCGAACAGTCATTTTCCTTTCCATCTCTCTCTATTTTAATTTCTTTTGGGCACTCATGAATCCAACCTAACACACATAAATTAAATATACATATATATAAATATATGTTCATGTATACCGATATACAAGCCGATGGCTCTCTGGCTTTTTGACTAGCTGAGAAAATTAAATTAAATTTCTTTTTGACTAGCTGAGAAAATTGATTAATTTACGTAAAGTTTTTTGTTTTTGTTTTTAATTTTTTGGGGCACGTAAATAGTTGCATTAATGGACCGTCGTCAAGGATATCTTCTGTGGCGTGTCTCTAAAAAATTTACAATTTCCTCAACTAGATCCGTGTTCGGTTGACTCTGAATAATTTGGAAATTTCGAAGAATGTTACCAGCACTACTTTTGGAAAAGAAAAGAGACCAGAAGAATTAGGTAAAGTCAACTGCCTTGCTGAACTAGCCATCGTCCGTTGACTTGAAAACTATAGTTTTACTTTTTATTACAAGAAAAATGTGTACATCTTCTTAATAAATAACCCTTTCTAGCTAATTCCCGAATTATATTCTTTCACAATATTTGAATTTTTTTTTCCTAATATTACCGATATTTTTCCTTTGAAATTTTCTTGTTTTTATTTTTTTTTCCCTGAAAAAAAAAAAGACATGTTATTAAACAAAACTCGCATTTCGAAAAAATTGAACTAAAGAGAAATATGATCACACTTAATATAAGGTCAAAAATATTTTGCTCTCTATTAAAGTGTTCTTTTTTTTTTTTTTTGTGTGGAAAATGACGTGGGCAATCACATAAACTACGAGTATGCTTATTGAGTAGTTTTAAGTTGGATATACATTGATAATGAAGAAATCAAATCACAATTTACTTGTTCTTCTCAAAGGAAATACCACTACCTGTTTGACTATATATAAATATGTGTGTGCGTATCCACGGGTATATCAATATATATGTAACAAGTAAGATATGCCCTTGTTTGCACCAACATTAATATATATGTGAAATCTAATTATATAAAACATTAAAATAGTAATTGAAATTGTTAAACGTAGTACACTTGTCAAAATGAATAAAAAGGTTAAATTACAGATTATCTTTACGTTTATTATCTCCAGTTTTCTATAGTCTGTTAATATATATGTATCTTCATATCAGAATCGATTGAGTGACATGAAAAAGTGAATTAGCATTCTTTTAGTTAAGAAGAGTTGGCATTTTTTAAGGTTAGTTTGGACAGCAAATTATGAATTTTTGTCCACCTACCCTATGGTTAAAGTGAACGAAGGTGGTCCGAGATATTATATATAATTACTTTTCTTTCCTGAGAGTTCTACTTATTTCATAATGTCATTTTCAAATATATTATTCTTTTAGTTTTTTGCTGAATATATTATCCTCTCCTACAGCTTTTTTTTTTTTTTTCCTTCTAAAAAAATTCTATTAAAAATAAAAGGTTTTTTTTTTTTTTTCTTGGCTAAAACGTTTGTATGTGATGCAATTGAGTGTTGAATCCATTGGACACGACTTGTCATTTCACATTTGTGGGGCTGGCTCAGGAAGTCTAATCCTTCTTTTGTTAACCCAAAAGAATAAAAAAATAAAAAACAAAAAACAAAAAAAAATATGATGGTTTCTTTATATTTTCTTCACCAGAAAACCAAATCAAAACCACCTATAATTATTTTTTACAAACAAGCAAATAATTGTGAATGCTTTCACCAAGATTAAAGCTTTTAAGGTTTTTTTTACTACTTTCTTAAGTGCTGGGAATTAAGTTCATAAAAAACTTTTTCTTACATTAATATAATAGGTTTTCTCTATTCTATTTCTATTCCTGAAGCTAAAGAAAAAGTGATCGCCACGCGCTAAAATGGCGCCCAGGGAACCAGGAAAACGTAACCTTACAATCAACACACCTGGACCACTGGTCCTGATTAAAAGGTTCACCATCTCATGCTTTTACAATTCCAACCGTCTGATTTCAATCGTACTCTGTAAAACAAAAGTATATTGTAGACTCACTCCCGTCCTAAACTATGACGTGTCATTGAGATGATATATTTATATATATATATACACATGCGTATCATCAACATCATCATACCGCCCACATCGCTTTATTCGTAAGGAACAAGAATTTTCCATACGGATAATTAAATCATAAAGTTAATAAAAAAAATTAAAACTAATCTCAAACCGAATACGATAAAATAATCAAAGGTGAAAAAAAAAAAAAGAGAGACAAGGTAAAGAAAATTCGATTCCTAATGTTTCTCTCTCTTTCTCTCTCTTCTTCTCATTTGTCCAAATATCATCTCCTTAGAAATGTCAACCGGATACCTGTAAAATTTGTTTGCACTACATCCGTACCACTCTCCTTCACATAATATGAAAATTCCATTCCTAACCCAACCCCCACCCCCCCCCCCACCCCCCCCCCCCCCCCCCCCCCCCCCCCCAACACACAAAACACATATATATTGACTATATATATATATGTGACCAAGACTTTCATATAAGACGTGAAACCAAAGAAGAAAGTTATTCATAAAGGAGATCAGAAAGTATATAGAAGAACAAAAACACAGCTAATAATTATTAGCTAGCTAAGCTTATTAGGTATGGCGGAGGAGTTTCAGGGCGGGATATGCGGCGGAAACTGGTGGAACTCATCGAGAAGCGTACTCATGGCGGCGTCGCCGTGCTCGGTGGGGCTAAACCATGACGTGGCGGGCTTCGGTTGGCCGGGCCATGACATGAATATGGTTGACAATATCATCAAGGCTAGGTCTTCCTCAGGAGGAGATGCTAACTCGGTTTGCGATAGTAGTACTAATTGTGGTTTTCAAGAAGTAGTTCAAAAGCCTCATCTTCTTCACCACCAAAATGATCTTAATATTAACAGCGTTAATACTTCCGTTAGTGGTTGCTCTACTGGTCTTTTGATTGACTCTACCTTGCAAATGATGGGTTTTGGCCTCTCTACCTCACCATCTTCAGATTTGAACCAATCAAATAATTTTGTGTAAGCATACATATATATCTATACATATATGGGTTGATACACATATATTTCCTTGATTTAATTGCTATAATTGTTTTCTAACTTGTTGTATATTGGTTTTGTTATGTGACAGTCCCAGAAGAGCAGAGAGTAACAATATTTATTCCATGCTTCAAGAAGACAATATGCAGGGCAGCAAGTTGAATTACCGACAAGAAATCGGGTTATTAGATTCTTCAACTCATCAAATCCAAAGGATTGGAATAATAATAGTAATAGTCCCAAGGATTTCTCCGGTAACTGCAGCACGGTGACGACGACGACTATGACGACAAGCCAAGCCTTATCCCCCGGCTTTCCTGCTAGCTCAGGCGCTTCTTTTGGATACGGAAATTCGGCGACGTTTTTGCAGAAGTTGTTCGACAACGAACCTCATCAAGTACCACAACAACAACAACAACAATCCTTTTCCAGCAATAACCGATCGATGAACTATAATACGTCGTCGACAACGCCGAATTACGGATCTAATTTAGGTCAGAATAATTCTTGGCCAAGATTCTCGGCCCCAAATAAGCACTTACAACAGCCTCATGGCGGCTTGCACTTCTCCAATAATACACCCTTTTGGAACGCCTCCGAGGTAGTTGGTCCAAACGACAACAATTCCTTCATTCGAGCTGGCCTTTTTCCTTCAGTTCCAGTACAGCAACTACACTATACGACACCAAATATGTTTGACGAGAAGCCCAAGAACGTCCTTACCACAAAGGTATTATTAAGATAATTAAATGATTTTGATCAAACTGCTAGCTAGGGTTTGAGGGCTTATTATTAATTAATTATGTTGATAAATTTTTCAGCCTATTAGTAATGTTTCTGTTGAAGACGTTCAAGACTCGGGATCTCTTGAGAAGAAAAATAGTAGTACTACTGGAAGTGATAATCATCAACCCGTGCTCAAACGAGCTCGAATCGAAACGCCGTCGCCGCTACCGACTTTTAAGGTATGATCACACATTTTTCTCTTTCATTTACAACTATACTTTCTACTGTATTTTTGTAATATTGGTTTATATGAAAGAGATGGATAAGAATTTGAATTTTTTTTTTCTCTCTCTCTCTCTCTTGTCTTTTAAAGGTGAGGAAAGAGAAGCTGGGGGACCGAATCACTGCGCTCCAGCAACTGGTTTCGCCTTTCGGAAAGGTAAAATTTTGGATTTTTCCTCAACTTTTTCAGAGTAGTAGTAATTGGTACAGTACTGTGATGATAAGGGAAAGAAAAAACTTTCCGAATCACTAAAAAACAAACTGCAAATAAAAGCTAGCTTATTGAAAATCGTATTTTCCGTTACAGACTGATACAGCCTCCGTTCTACATGAAGCCATCGAGTACATCAAATTCCTCCACGATCAAGTCAGTGTACGTTTCATTTATATATATATATATATATATTTATGTATATGTGATATATGTCTGTATATATATATATATGTATATTTTCCTTATAAGCGTGTCAATTAGTTATTAAAACTAGTTTTATGTGCATGATTTCAGGTTTTAAGTACTCCATACATGAAGAACGGGGCTTCAATTCAAGTACAGCAACAGGTAGAAAAAGCTCTTAATTATTAAATATAACCTCGCTTAACTAGGGGTTTGTTTTTCTAAGCCTAATTAATAAAATAAAATTTTACATAAATATTGTAAATTGCAGGGTTCAACAAAAGTGAAGGACCAAGAAATAAGCCCAAAACAAGATCTGAAAAGCCGAGGACTCTGCTTGGTTCCTATTTCAAGCACATTCCCTGTCGCCAATGAGACCACTGCTGATTTTTGGACACCAACGTTTGGAGGGACTTTCAGGTGATTAGCAGCTACACATATACACACACATATATATACATACATACATATATATATATATATATATATCAGCAGCACCAAGGTTGTTTTTCATGGGACCTACAGTCGGTAGTAGCTCGTGTTGTTCGACAGCAAATGGTTTATTTTTTAAGTACTATGAAAAAGGTGGAAGCCACACAAGTATTTGCCGTGATGTACCAGTACTCTTGAAAGAAAGGATAAAAGAAAGAAAGAAAGAAAGAAAGAAGAATGAATATATATAAAAAGAGAAAAGGAGAGAGCCAAAGAAAAGACAATGATATTTTTTTGCTTGGAGGGACAGACTAGTGCTGGGCCAGCTGGGAGCAGAATGTTGTAGGGTAGATCAGAGGGAATGTATTGATATGAAGTTATTAATTAAGTAATATAACTATACATATATATATTAATTATATATCTATATGTATCTATATATTTCATAGAGATCAGGTGGGTTAGGAGCAGGAACAGGTGCTAAATTTAGCGGAAAGTCGACATTATTAGTTTGAGGATCATAGTTGTTGTTGTTGTTCATGATGTTTGTTTGTTTTTTTTGTTTTGTTTTTTTTTTGTTTTTAATTTGTTGTTGACAAATAGCTGAATTTAGCAGATGGAGGTATAATGAACCTTATGTTCCTGTTCGATGTATATGTATACAGTTCCATACCACCTTTTTTCATATATATATTGAAGAGCCAGAAATTAAGAAAAAAGAAGACAAAAGTTAATGGAGATCAAGAAATAAAGAAATTTATTAGTCACATTAAAAACTTAAATTACTAAATGAAATTTTTGTCCTATAATTAATAAGGAAATTAAGCATGAGAGTGAGTGGAGGTCATTTGATTGAGGGTATTCCTGAGTCCCAACTTTTATCAGGCTTTGTTTATGTTATTTGTTGGACAAGTGATAGTGGAAATCAGCTGAGAGAGGCCCCACATCACGGTTTGCGGTTGTAGGGTTTCATTTCCGGTTCTTTTGGGAAGAAAGTGAGTTGGCACTGCAGGCGCAAGTGCGTTTTCGCGCGTGTTAGAAACCATCAACATATATACACACACATATAGCACTAGCACTTCTCCCTCACCTTAACGTGATTTGTGTTAATTTATACCAACATATAATTTAAATATAACGATATTTAGTGATTACTTATTGTCTATATCAACATCTAAATAATAAGATAATATATGATACCGCATACGAAGTATTTCCTACATATATATAATACATATTATATTTGTATATTAATTAGACTATATATGTATATAATATGTACATACAATTGTGCTCCCTGCAGATTAATGACTATATTGTAGTGCACCCATGTTAACAAAATCAGTGATTTGGACAATTCTCAGCCACTTGATGAGAATATATAGGGCCTACCGTGTAAGTGGAATCATCACCTTTTTTTTTTTTTTTTTTCCTTGAAAGAATCATCACATTTATATATAAGTTTTTGCATCGGTTATTTATCAATATCTATAACTTTTTAAGCAATAAGGTAAGGTGTATTAGCGTTAAGCTTATGTCCCTCATTCTTTAATCCCTAATATTATTGGTAGACCAGATCTATATACGTATGTGTATATATTTTATTCCTTGACACAAATTTTCAAATACCACATCTTTTCTTTATGTACTATAATTCATCATGGTTATTCATCTTACGTTTTATGCTAAAGCAAGGTATGTAAGATTATGGTGGGAATATTACCTGACCTGAAGATACTAAAATATGATTAGTTTACTTGACAATACTAATTATTAAGCACGTACATTGATTATTTTAACGAGTAATGTTATGGACACCAATTCTATCCCAAAGTTTCTATATCATTTACGTAGTAATAAATTATTATATTTTTATTAATACACATAATCTTTCGTTGTTAATTGACGTTTTTAATTACACCTACTGAAAAAAAGAATGGAGTACTTCACATATTTCTTAAATTGTTAGAAAAAGGAAAAAATACACTACGAAATGTATGAAAAGTCGAAAGAGGCAAATAAAACATTCAACCAAGTCGAAAAGAAACTACTCTTAATTAAAAGAATAACTGAATTGTAGATCACAAAGAACCAACAAGGACTAAAAGTAGGTTCAGCCTAGACCGTTCATATGTACAATCGCTGTAAATTCTGAGATTTGTTAAGACAACAATACACATTTCTTCGAAACAACATATATTATATGGTCTAAATTGTTATAACGGGAAAGTATCGATAACTTTTCTGGTTTTGTGTTTTTGAATGTCAACTTAGTTAGGTTGCATTAGTTCCTGCGAATGACAGTCGTCGCTTTCTCTCATTCATCAAAAACAAAAATAAAAAATAAAAAATAAAAAAAATCGCCTAACCGAATAGTAGTCGGGACATGGCTTTATTTATGGGGCTTGTTTTTTAAGACGACAGATTTACACGGGATCACATGCATGTTCTATGATTAGCTCTTCTGTAAAGTTACCCAACATCCTTAAAAACAGCTAAAACCAGATCAATGGATAATCTACATCCAATGATTGCGTGGTTCTAGAGCTAACTATTCGTTCCGGAACTTTTGTAATGAAATATGGGAAAGATTTTTCACCACTTTTTCCCAGCAGGAATATGGCTTGCAAGCACAAGCACATGATCTTTTATTTCCAAATTCATAATGAGAATTGAAACAAATAGACTGACATTAGGACTTTGAATCATTAAGTTTCCTTGTAGTCAAGTGATAGAATTTAATAATTAAAAAAAAAAACTTATTTGGGTTTATTTACGATGGAATCTGAAATTTCAAACAAAGAAGACTGCCCTTATTTGTATTAAGTAATTTGGCCATCATGCATATATGCTTCATACATACATACATATATATGGATCCATAAATACATACACACTCATATACATGCTATAGAAATCTTTTCAAGTTTGACGAAAGAAAAAAAAGAAAAAAAGAAAAAGGCTAAAGGAATTAAAAATTACAACGGAATCATCCATAGAGAGAATTTGATTATTCAATAAAAGTATATTAGTTTTGTTTTTAAGGGAAAACAAGACTTAATAGTTTTGGTAAAGTACTTTCAACTTTATTTAACAATTCCTTTTAAGCCGGTCCTCCAGCTAGCGGGCCCTCTCCCAAACAGTCCAAAAATGGGAGTATACCTATATAAAAAAAAAAAAAAATGAGAAAAAAAAAAAGGAAAGAGAGAGAGAGAGAGAGAGAGAGAGAGAGAGAATAACAAGAAGAAGAGAGCATAAAATTTCTTCGAAAAAATGGAGAATAAATTTGACTGGAAATGTCAGCAAGAATAGGGTACTACCATATATACCCGATGGAGGCCAAATATTACGAGACAATGTAGTCATTTTCAGAATCATGATGGCTCAATTTTCTGTCGAAACTGATTTGCCCAAAGGAATTCTTTTTCCGATTTTACTCTTTAACACGTATAAAACAATAAGATTGGTACATGATTCTTAAATAATTTATATAATAATAGTCTACCTAAATATATATATATATATATATATATTATATAGCAACTAATGTGCGTCATGGCGTACAAATAAAGTCTTAAGTTTCTCAAGTCTAACAAGGTAATAGATTGTATCCCTTTGGCCTTCTTCCAAGCATCGCATCATCATGTGAAATTCCGACATGAAAAGAAGCTCATTGTCATTCTTTGTTTTCAATATTTTTAATATATATATATATATGTGTGTGTGTGTGTGTGTGTGTGTGTGTCAAGATTCTATTCAACTCTGATATGAGATATGTTACTTGGATCTTTGTTAAGTAAAGAAATTTACGAGGGAACAACTTTGAAAAGCCTAATCAATTAGTATGCGAATTTCAAATATATATATATATATGTATATTTAAAGAAGCTTAACATAGAAGAATCCCTTTGAAAAATGACTAATCATGAGAAAAAAGAAACTTTAATCGTTAAATCTTTCTAGTTGGTATCTCCTTGGCACCTGCTTTTTTTTTTTTTCATCTTTTGGTCATGACTTTTGTTGAATTGATCGGCCAATGGATATTATACCATATATAATATATATACTCCAAGCATATCGTATCAGTACCGTTCTCTCTCTTGTACTACTCAATATTGGAATTCAATTCTCTTCTTTCTTTCATTGAGATTATATATATGTATATATGTATAGAACTTAGGAAAAAGAAGAAACATAAAAGGAATACTGGAAAGGAAAAGCATACCGGCATCATTGTGATGTTAGTACAGTAATAATAATATTTATGTGCTTTTGTGTGTATCTATGTATATGTATGGCACTCAACAATTTCAATATCTTAAACTTTAATGTCACACTTTCTTTTCTTTTCTTTTCTTTTCTTTTTTTTCTTGTTTTGGCTAATCAATGGAAAATTACCATGTTTGTCTTCTGCCACAAGTTCTTTTGAGTACATGCTTAAAAAGTTTTGCCTCTTTTTTTGCTCAACTTTGAATCTGATTTTCCATACACACACCAAACACTTACATGATGAGGATGATTATCAGCCTTACAAACAAATTTAAAGCTCGATATTTACAAGTTTCAATTTTTTTTTCTTTTTTCTTTTTTCCCAATAAAAAAGGAATGAGTAGTATCCTTTTAGATTCTGTATATGTACAGCTATTTGCTATGTTGATGACAAACTCTTTTTTTTTTTTTTTTTCCCTTTCTTCTTCTTTTGTTTTGTTTTGTTTTGTTTTTTTTTTTTTTGAATCTTGTGGTGGTGTTTTTCCCATTTAAAAGGTGTTATTTGATCTTCACCCTCAAAAAGGCTGCTGAGCTATCAATTAAAAGAAATAGCATATAATAGGAAAAAAAAAAAAGTTTTCTAGTGAAGGTAGTTTAAAGCGTCTTTTGGTTCATGGTAGAAAATAAATACAAAAAGTACCACAGATGAAAATTTGATGGCTAATTAGGTAAAATAAAAAGCTTCCAAGACATTATGAGTAACAGGCTGATAAGATTTCCCTCTCCTTTTTTCCTTTTTCCTTTTTCCTTTTTCCATTTTTCTTTTTCTTTTTCATTGTTTCTTGTTCTTGACATTCATCAAGCATGAAGGTAACATCATCATTATATATGCTTTGATCCTCATAATCTTTGGTTTGAAATTTGGAAGAAAAGATAATATAATTAAAAGTAAGCTTCAGCTATAACTTTTTTTTTTTTTTCCTTCCACTGCTTTTTTTAGGACAAGTCTAGTACTTGAAGGGAATAATACTAGTTTGTCATCAATTCGAATACCTTGGCAATTAAGTTGTCTTGGGTTGGGCCACATAGCAAAAATTAGCAAAAAATTAGCAATTTTCACAATTTATACATTTCACAAAAGTATAAAGTTTACATTTTTTTTTTTAACATCCGAATTTCGGTTAATTTTTCACCTTGTGTCCCCCAAAGCGATTTTACAACCATACAATTCGTGTATTGTAAGATACATGATTACTCCTATTGAATTCTTCTTTGAAGACTTGTGGGGATCTATGCTATCACAGTATTAACAAATTACTTGGAATTCAAGGAAACGGTTTTAGATATGACAACCCCAAAAAAGTAAGAAAAAAGACAAAGGAAGAAGAGAAGACAGAGAAGAGAATGAGAAACTAATTAAGAAAGAGAGTAACATAGGAACGGAAATGGTCCGGGCCTGAGAATTGCTTTCGGCTGAAGGTGATGGCAGTGGCTAATAATATGATTGGTCAACTGGTTCTGAGAAAAAGGATATCAAAAGTCACATGGGTTACTCTCTTATCTTTTTAGATGCATGTGCATGGGCTTTTGTAACATTTTGGGACAAAGAATCGGGCTCACCTTTTTTCCATTGAGAGTGGGCAAACGCAAAGCCGTCTTTTCTATTGGATTTTTTCTCATCAAAATCCAGCCCCCCAATCAATTTCTCACGTTTGCACACCTAGTAGTATTCCCTTTGTGCATATTCCTTGCTTGAGGATACTATATTTGAAGTTGAATCTGTCTCAAATCGCTAAATTATTGGGCTTTTGTGGTGTTATATGCAGATTGGACACCCTATGATCTTCTTGAGCTAACTTTTAGGGATGAGTTCTACCCAAGTCCATTTTTCATGATATCAGAGTCATTCTTTTACAAGCAACAATAGGTATAGACCCCAGTCCATTTGCATGACATGGTATGCGTGAAAGAGGGTGTTAAAAGTCAAATTTGTCCCACATCGCATAATTACTGAGCTGTTGTGGTATTTATACTTAGCGATCTTTTGGAGATGAGTTCTTATTCCAAGCCCATTTATCAAACACAAGATAATTTGTCATTTTGATGAAAAAATAAAAAGTGAGGGAAGGAGCGACTAGCTGTAGCTATTCCATAGGCATGACCAAACGGGTCCTAATACACCGAGGGAATTCCGCATTGAGCTACTTGTGTCAGGAGATGAAATGAGTCAGACTCCTCAGCCCGACCAAACGCTGAAAACAGACATTGAACTACTAGTCTCAAGCGCTTCTCATGGGACTCGTGAAACTAGAACATGAGAGCTCCCATCCCATGTACCAAATTACTTAGGAGTAAGCTCAATAACGAAAGGACCTAAGTTCTGAAACAGTGGGGTTATCCGTGGAAGCTACCGCCCTGTTCCGTGCTCGTAACAACTGATAAATCTTGGCTCAAGAACTAGCTAAACATGTTTTTTATTTTTTCCTTCTTTTTCTGTGTCGATGACTTCGGATAGAATTAGGATTAGGAAGCGGCAAGTCTCGAGTACAAGGCATTTTTTTGCTTAAAACTTTGTATGATATTGTCCAGAAACTTTTATGTATCCGATTATTCAAGGAAAAAAAAATTTACGGAATGTTAAAAGTCGTCAGATCTTCCTATGATCACTTTCTTGAGGACAGGAAATGTAGACAAAATCAAGGAACAAAAGAAAAGGTCCAAGCAAAGATATCAATTTATCATCATATAATGTATGACAAGCACATATGCCGAACAAATCACCATATTATTCTTAACTTGAAATTGGAAAATACTATGGAATAGGAAAGTATTTTGTGCAACAGTGCAAGTATAGAATGCTGAATGCTGAATACGTAAGTAAAGTGAACGGAATCAAGCAGTTCCCTTGAGCTTCTTAGCGACGCCGGCAAAGTACTTCCCCTGGTGGAAAGCTTGCTGTAGCTCTAGCTCTGATGGTTGCCTTGTGCCGTCCCCAGCAAAAGTTCCCGCACCGTAAGGACTGCCGCCCTTAACATTCTCCATCTCAAACATGCCAGCTCCGAATGTGTATCCAATAGGCACAAAGATCATTCCATGGTGAACGAGCTGCGTGATGGCAGTCAAACTGCAAAGTTTTCCAAATGTGAAAATCAGACCAGGGACAGAGAGAACATAAATGAAAAACGGAAAAATGAGAGAAAAGTTCGGGAAGAAATGGATACTTACGGAGTAGTCTCTTGTCCACCTCCTTGAGATCCAGTGCTGTAGAAAATTCCTGCGGGTTTGCCTGCAAGTTGTTGTGTTCTCCACAAACCCCCTGTAGCATCAAAAAATGCTTTAAACTGCGCGGCCATCATTCCGAATCTGGTTGGGAAACCAAGAAGTAATCCATCAGCCTCAGAAAGATCATTAGGTGCAATGATAGGGACATCACTCTTTGGTGGAGCTCCCATTTTTCCAAGAACCTCAGCTGGCAGCGTCTCAGGTACCTGTCGAGGAGCCAAAGTTAAGTCAACAAGAGTTAGCATGCTAAAAGCATGTATCCTGGAGATGCTAAAATAAGGACAACAAATTTTTAAATACAAGACAACACACAGAGATGTTAAACTCAATAGCATCATCTAATTAGACCTTAATTAGGAAGAAACAAAACATGCTTAAGAAATTTCCAAAAGAAAGCAAACCAAACAACTTAATGGTGACCCTAAAATATTTCAAATCTTCAATCGTGTTTCATGTCTGCCTCTTTCGAGACTTTAATTCCTGATAAAAACTCCATAGGTAAAAGTTAGAAGAAAAAAAGGGAACAAGTAAATGGTTATTTGTCCTCAAAATTATCTGATCCTAATTAGACTTGCGAAATGAACGATTTAAAGACATTTTCGCACCTGCCATAGTTTTGCCTCTACCCCCTCGACTGATGCAGCTCCTTTCTGTATCTCCTCCGCCAGCTTTGCAACGTGTCCATACATGGAATAGTAACTGATCATGCATTGGAGAGTTTCAAAATTTTATTCGGTTAGCAAGCTTCATATCAGTACACAAATATAAGAACCAATTGTATACAGTACTAAAGAAATCAGGCAGACTATATTCCTAATTGTAAACCTCTTAGGAAGCCAAAATTAGTTAAGTCCGGGGGCCAAAGTACTTGACAAATACACATGTTACTGAAAAGATAAGCAAGCCTCGAAGTCAAAATATTATTTTTTATGTTAACAGTACAAGGCCACGCAGGATAATGTGACTACTACAAGAGAAATTTCATAAAAAGTTTTGACTTTGATGCCACTATAACTTATTTAGCCACACCATCAAAGCATCTATCAATGTCACCACTTGGTGGCACTACATGATTTAAAGACTACTAAGTTTTGATTAACAAATTGGATAAAACAAATAGTAAATAGTATTTAGCAGTGTCGCCAATAATATCCATCCTGTTGTTTCGAGTTAGTCTACAGTATATCCAATTCTTTTGAGATTGGTAAGCAGCCCAAATCTAAATCTGGGTCATTGAATGAGGCTTAAAACAATCTGCTCCATTTTTCTGCTATAAAATAAGATGTAGTTTCACCTTTAATTTTGCCCCTTCTTTTGGATGAAAAGGTGAAACGTATAAATCAGAAAAGAAAAAAATCAAGAATATCAATTATAATCTTAATTTTTTATATTAATTTTAAACTGTCGTTCTTTTATTATATAGATTATCACATCAAAAAAGTTATTATTTTTTTACTGATATAGATTACCACGTCAAAGAGAACATATTTGACAAATGAAATGTTGATAAAATTAGAATTAAAATTGGTATATCTAACGTGTAAGAAAATTCAAAGAAAAAGTTGTCACTAACAGTTAAACATTAGAAAGTGTACGAGAACTCTTCTCAACAATGATGATTTCTGAAACCATACGCTCTAGAATTTTCTCTCCCAATCATGATTGTAAGGGTTAGTTGGTTTTCACTTTCACAATCACATCATCTCCAGCAATTTCCAGTTTTATATCAGGGAAAAAAAAAGTTTTATTATTAGGAAAAAATTTATCCGATAACCAATTCTCCTTTTTGAATAATATGCAAGAAATATTTAACCATGGCTTTTTCACCCAAAAAAAAAAAAAAACACTATAGCTTATAGCAGCTATCAAGCTATGCCTAAACTACAGAAACCTTTCTCCAGGACATATTTATGACCTTTCTTTTTCACCAAAACAGATAAAAAATATTCCAATTTCCATACTTTTTTTTTTTTGCTTGTTAATTCCAATTTCCATGCTTGATCTAGCCTCTATGAGTAGATCTTCTATCTTTTCGTCATTTATTTTTCCCTGGGACGAGCTAAATTTACAACCTAAACACTACAGAGAATTGGCAAATAAACCTCTGCCTTTGAATGCAATAAAAGCGTTTTTGACTTGTTTCTTTCAACGACAAAAATAAATAAATAAATAATTTCCAAGAATCTACCCTTTCATAAACAGAATCTTTTTCGGAGCTGAAGGAATAAATGATCTACTAACAGAGCATAAACCAGTATTCACAACAAGATTGGATGAAATTTCAATTGAATTAGCCCCAATGGGAATTGAACACAAGCGTCATTGAAAACCGGACTTTCCAACTCGGTAAACAATCAAACCCAGAAAGCGATTCCACTTTCTTCAATCAAAAGAAAGGAAAAAGAAATGAAAGACCCAGAAATTATAAATTTGATAGCGACTGGAAACAATTAATGGGTTATCTTCAAACATTCAAGAAAGTGAACAGGCAAGTTAAATTAAAAAAAAAAAAAGAAAAAGGAATCTATAAACAGAATAAAAATGACTGACACAAGAGATGGAGAGACTCACACAATGTAGACTTTGGTGGCCATTGATGCAAGAATTTGTGAGTGTTAGCGTGCTCTTTGAAGGAGCAAAAGACGTCTTGTTGTTGTTGTGGTGTTGCGAATGAATGGAACGTTGACGGGGAAGCACCAAAAGAGGGGACCTCTATTTATAGTGAAAGTTATAAAATATGCGTGTGTATATATAAATTAATAAATAAAAAGGTCATAGATGTTATCGTATTTAGTTTTTTCCCCCCCGAAGTTATCGTATTTTATAGTTATTAATTGTCATATTTTTCTTAAATTCATATGTCTTTGATGTATCTTATTGTGATTTTAAATATATTTTAACGATTATTTTACTCCTAATCTTATCAAAAAAAAATATAGAGTTTGAATTCACTTGTTCCAAATTCGAAAATACATATAATATACCTCATTGTTCAATTTCAAAAAATATATAAATACCTTATTCCCCTAAGAAAACAGCACCTCATTATAATAATAGGTATATTATTTGATATTTTTATAAAACGATATTTATAATATATATTTTTTACATTATTATAATAACTTGTTGATTTTAGTACATTATTTATCAATAATATTTGTCATTCATATTAATAACTCTAAATAATATTATAGTACAAAATTTCAAATAGTATTATATTACAAAATTCTAGATAAAAAAAAAGTTATATATATAGATACATCAACTATTAGTCACAAAATTTAGGCATTTTCTATGATAATAATCTCTCCATGTATCTTCCCACATGATTCTTGGTGGGGGAAAAATAAATAAATAAGAAGAGGGTATGAGGTGCATATTAGAGATTTGATTTATAGTCTTTTCTTAATGGGGTTGTTTACATAATTAGTGGGGGTTTTGTTTTCTTGACACGTAATTTGTGCTTTTTCTTGATGTCATGCCTATCATCATTTCAAAACCCAATCAATTTCTAGCTTCGTTAATTGAGTTGAGTTGAATCACTTTTGCATTTTTTTTAAAAAAATTATTTTGGTCGCCAATAGCACATTGAATTTAGTATTGTTTACTAAAGAAATGCTACATCACTTTCAAACCTAAAGTTTAAACTTTCACTTATTTTAACTTGCCAAAACGTGCCTTTTGAAAATCCGGATCATATCTTCTGCCTTAAAAATGAAAAAGGAAAAGATTGCTCTTCAATTTTTTTTCCCCCAAGTATTATATATAATTTAGTTATGTGCTGAGTTATATATAAAGGCAAATATGTGCTGAGTTTTAAGCAATATGTTGCCATGAAAAAATATGTTGATTGATTTTTCATTGATTCTATCAAAGTTTTTTATTTTTTTATTTTTTTATTTTTTATTTTTGGAAAGTGATTTGATCATTTTAAAATTTCAAGACATGTTTTTTCCTTAGAAAAATCCCATCCATTTTCCAAACGGACTCTTTTCAATTCCTTTAGGTAGCCATAAACATAATCACTAGATCCAAGATGGTGAATCAACCATTATTTAAAATCTGATTCGTTGACTCTTTTTCCTTGGCTATCGTGACTTTCACGTTTCCGTTTATTTGATTAAATGAATTAAATCAACCTTTTTTCCTGTTCATTAGTATTTATTGGAAAATTTTTATGCTTGATTCTTTTTCCTTGGGCACTGTGATTAGTATTTATTCATTAGGAAAACTTACCGTTGGAACTATAATAATATTTACCTATGAATAAAAGTATAATTCTTACCATGATTGTTTCCGTCTTTACAAAATTAAGGAGATGGAAAGAAAATATATATATATATATATGATATGAATTGTACTTTTATCATATCAGTATGTATTATTGTTTTAATATAATTTCACACCACGACACATATAACTGTTTCGAGTCATACATCAGATTAGTGAAAAAAATTAATCTAGCGGTTAAAATAACATCACCTAGTAGTAGGGCAAAATATTATATTTACTATTAGTTTTTCCAATTATTTATGATGACGACGACGATGATAATAATAATAATAATAATAATTATTGGAGAATTTTTGTTATAGAATTGCCATTTTTCATTTTTAGATAGGAACTGGTATATAGACGTTGAATACCAATTGAGTTGAAAGCTCTTTTAAAGAACTAAAGTTATTCTCACACGTCGTTCAAATATTTTTAAAAACAATTTGCAAACCTAAAATTCTTGGAAGCTCTACAAATAGGTCCAAAATGTGAATTATAAATAAACTCTTTCTCCATGAATTGTGAAACTTGTGACATAGTCTCAGTATAACATTAAAAACTTTATTTGTCACATCTTATAAGCACTGATTGAAAACTTCTAAATCATTTGACCTTTTAAACTTTTTTTTTTTTTAATTGTGATCCAATTGCTTATTAAAAATTATCTTTCTTTTTTTATTTTTTTATTGTAGTAATAGTATTATTAAAGGAATGATCCAACACTTGTAGACACATTTATGGAGTTGATGCACCTCCGTCTAAGGTAGAGTGTCCAGATCATTGACTTTGTTAAATGCCAAAATATTCGGATGCCGTCTGTACTATGAAATTATTATTATTTTGGTAAAGAAATTTAAAAAAAAAAAAAAAAATTGGAAGCTAGTTCAAATTTGATGGTCATGGCGGCATTAGACTTATTAAATGCATAACAAATGCTCCGCATTAATGACAGATTCAGAGGATTCATTGCTCTTCTTATTCATGTCCTTGTTTTTAATCTCTTTTTATTTTTATTTTTATTTTTTATTTTTCTCGTAATGAAGAAAGAAAGTGCGACATTGTCAGAGCAGCCCAACATGTTGACACTTTATTTGGATCCTTCTTTTTTTTTTTTTTTTTTTTTTTTTTTCTTTTGGATTCTTCTTTGATAATTGGTTTGAAATAGTTATCCTTTTTGTTTTGTTTTTGTTTTTGTGTGGGCTTAGTCTTTTATGATGGAGAGTTGATGACATTTCATTTTTTTCCCCCTCTTGTATAGATCTGAAAACATCCTAATCTGGATTAACTGACCCAAGATTCTTATAGGATAATGATAATAAGATTGGGAGTTCAAAAAAGAGGGACCCAAATTGTCGGGTATTTAATAGAGTGCCAAGAAAAATGTAGGCATCAAAATATTCAAGATCACACTACAACACAAAAAAGTGTCTTTTTCCCTAAGAAAGTGGTATCTTCAAGCATGCTTCTGTTTCTTAATAGGACCAATTCATTTCCCAATTGTCATCCTGTTTAAGCAGCTATAATATCACTTAACATGATTGCCTGCCCTTGCTTCTAATTATAGTCATCTTCTACATATATTTTATATATGAGTTTTGTACTTCGTGTATTTTTTTTTTTTTTTTAATATACTACATGCGGGTTATAAAAAGAAAACATGAAAATATTAATAAGTTCAAACTTGAGAGACTCTTATTCAAATCTTTCATTTCTCACCCGTTGAGCTAAGTCTTAACAAGCGGGTTTTTAGTTTTTCCTCTTAATTTTTTAAAATCAAAATGTTATCAATTGGAATTTGGTCACCACTAAAAATCCTTAGTTGGTGTTCAAAACTAAATCAAATTGATCTAACTACAAACAATGCCAATCCACAGATATGCCTCATCAGAGTTATGTTATGAAGTTCTGAACTACAAAATAGTTTTGTCATTATCTATTGACTTGGTCCAGTTATCTCAGCTAGGATAGTTTCCAAACTTCTAACTACTCTTAAATTGAAAGCTTAAAATTTTAGAAATATAACACATTAGAGCCTCATATATCTCCTTAATTAAGTTAATTAATCCGACATTAACCTTCATAATTTAAATAGAAATTCCTGTCTAAATTTTGAGCGCATGCTCTGATTTTTGTATCATACTCTACAATCTACATATATAAGGTAAACCATGCTCCGGTCAGGTGGTGGCCATTGCACTTTCTCCTTCACATGGGTCCCACATAGATGAATAAAAGAGAAAGAGGCTTCTCTGTTTTTTTTTTCCCAAAAAAAAAAAGAAATATATATATATATATATATAGTTAGGATATGTTTGAATCGCAAAGCTATTTGGAAAGTCCTCTTATTTTCAATATGAAAAAAATGATATTGGGAATAGTACATTGAGAAAAATTTCAAAAAGATTTTAAAAGAGTACGTGTGTTTGGTACACCGGTTTCAAATAGAATTTTTGTGTTAGAGTTTGTAGACTTAAAACAAAAAACAAAAAACAAAAACGAAAACTAGAATGAAATTTTTGGATCCGGAATGGAGAGCCAAACAAAGGCTAAGTTTGAAAGTAAGGTGTCTTCTTTTTTTCAAAATGAGAAGAACGATGAAACTAACTGGGACAAACACTCTTTAGCTATTTTTTTTTTTCACCGATTTCAAGAATGGGCATACGAACCGAACACGCCCTTAATTTTTACTTATTTTGTCAAGTAGAGAAGTAGAAGAGAAATAGCTTTAGGTACACGAATGTATGGCCCATATCATGATATTATCCAAAAAAAGATGATTGCTTAGGTCGGTAGAGAGGGGGAGACCCATATGTTTGGGTGAAAATGCACAAGGACCGGCATCTACATGAAGCTTCTCCTCCCACAATCATGTCTCTCACTTTGGCTTTTCTGGTGGTTGTTGGCCTTTCGGAGACCGCATCATCACTAAAGGCTTTCGTTTCCTCTCCTAGTACAACCCCCCCATACCAGGTGACTCATATTGGTATTCCAAGTCTATCACTTCCATGGGATGATAAAGATTAAAAAAAATAACGTCATTTTTTTTAATTCACTTAGCCCTATACTAGGGCTCGGAATTTTGATACAGACATCGAAGTTAACAATCGTATGCTTACTCAGAAAGAAAGAGATAGAAATTGTCGTTTCGAATTAAAGATGGATTATGGTAATGAGAGCAAAAGTTAGGGTTTTTTTGTGGGTTTGGGTGAACAAACATGTACAGTGAGGTTTCAATACTAGTTCACAAGAATGGCCTTGTGTGTGTGTGTGTCTATAGCAACTAAAGAAGTTTTTACCTATGAGATGGGAAATGGTAGCATATGGCATATTTCACAGGTACTGATGAAATTTATAACATATTTTTTAAATTATGATAAATTATAGTATATTTTTGTTTTTCTCTTTAAAATAACTATTGTATTTCCAATTTTACTCTCCTTTCTCCTACATCTCTCTTCCAGACTCCCACACCCACTCTCTATGACATTTGTATTTTTCAGGTATTTGGGATAGAGAAACATAAATCGAATGGTAGATCTTCAAATGCACCGACTAAATAAGAGAGATCTTAAACACCTCATCATCGTCTCTATCGACGGCGATGACTGAGAGGAGGGCCAGAAGAGAGGGTTTGCATATGAGGGTAATTTGGATATTTTAATATCTCAATAACATAATTATGCTGTTATTTACTATTCTTCAAATTTTATGGTATTATTTTTAATACCAAGTCTCGTTTAAGCATACACACACTTTGAAGATAATAAGTGTCGTTTAAGTCCCTCACTATCCCTTGTGAGAAATGAAAAGCTATTTTGGTGGTGGACTATTTAAGCATGCACACACTTTGAAGATATTTTAGTCATTACCAACCGACCATGATTAATGCCGCCAGTTGGGGTGGCAGTGACAACCGCATCTTCCTCTCCCATTGGACACTCGTCTTTTTTTGTCTTCACCAATTGCCAACCTTTTTACTTTCAATATTACAACCACAAAATTGATCCTCCCTACAAAAGGAAGAAATCCCAAATCCCATTTGTTTTCCGGGTTTTTTTTTTTTTTTTTGGGGATAATGTTCCAATATTAATACTAACCCAACAAGTCGACCATCTTCCATAAAATAAATAAATTAATTATAAAAAAAAAAAAAAAAAAAAAAACCAACTAAAAAAAGGGGGGGTTGGCAGAGACGAAGCGATGTCCCATAAACTTTAAAGATGAAGGCAGAGGTCAATTTTGGCTAATAAACAGAGGCATCGATGTCCCATTTGACCATTATTTGATAGCCTTTAATGCCTCTCTCTCTCTCTCTCTCTCTCTCTCTCTCTCTCTCTGTGATCAAACGTTAAACAACCTACCAAGACCAAGTATCAATCACGCATTTTCTGACCAGAAAATCTCCCCAAAAAAAAAAAGTACTGACAAGGTTCTACTCATCCATACATTGTCACAAATGCCAAGAGCCACCCAAAAACGGAATGTCCAAGGGAGTACATTATTTCATGCAAAGAGAATCACAACTTGTTACATCAGATGCAAGCCGAATTTGAGCATGGGGTAAGTCAGACTAATCTATCAAATCTCGAATCTATAACCTTCAACAGTTCAAACTAAGAAAGGACATCACTGGCCAAGAACTGCGAATTGGGTAACAGTCCATTGCAAGCAAGTAAATCCAGATTTGCATTACAAGAGGGTTAGACTTGCCATCGCCGGAGCGGCAATTGAAAAACAGAACACTCTCACAATGACTACCTTCTCCCCTAGCGAAGAAGGCAGAGGCTCTTTTCAATTGGATTGTACCAACAGGTTCCTAACGTTTGCATACTGGGGAGATAAAGTTTTGCTCCTAAATACATAACACCCAAGGATAAACGCTCGTAATTTAGAAGAAAGAGAAGACTGAAGTGGCTGGAAATTCAAATAGATAGAAAGTTCAAACCTTTCAAAACAATAGATATCCTCACAATTCTTTTCCTCACCCTCCCCTCGAGACGGAATACAATCACAGCTTAAGGTAACAACAGAGAGCAACTTGTTGAATTTCATATGACATCTTATGCATACCAAAAAAAAAAAAAACAAAAACAAAAAACAAACAAAACAAAATAAAAGGAAATAAAGCTACGATTGCGTGGAGACAGCAATATTACCCCAGATTTGTAGATGTTTAACCTAAGATGCATGCAAACTGAAAAAAGTTCTGTATCGTGTGTGGAGACATGAACCAACACAGCCTGCAAACTTTCTTTATACAAAGACTATCAACTCAAGGATGCTTGTCAGCAGCCATTCATCACCTGACCTTGATGTCGGACCGAGATAGATTAAAGAAAGAGGCAAAAGGGAAGGGAAGGGAAGGGAGATGACGATGAATTAAGGAAGAAGAAAGAACAACAGAGGGAAAACTGTGTAACCAGCTATAATCAAAAGGTCTAGAATGAAATTAGAATCACTAGTTCTATTACTCCATTTATATCTTAATAAAGCCTAAAAATAAGATAAACATAAAACTTAAATAAATCCTAAATAATCCTTATAGATAAACACATATTTCAAAATCCAAATTATTTCATATCCTGTTCCTCATAACACCTACTAGCTGAAATCACCCTACAGCATGTTGATTCAGCAAGGACTCTCTAAACTTATCCACATTTCCCCCCACTTTTCCTTGGAACTAAAAATAAACAAAATTATGGACACGAGTCACAACCCATTCGGTTTCTAACATCAAACTGCTAATGTTCCAAAGTCTTGAATGATTCACAGACCTGCCAAAAGAAAAAATAAAAATAAAAATCTTTCCCATCTTTCTCAAAATCGAATACCACCATTGGCCAATAACAATCATCGAACCTCCAATCACACAATGTTTACATCTCGATCTCTATCTCGATTTGTTTAAGCTTCTAATTGTAATGATTCTTGATGCCAAATGAAATTGACCAAAATTTTCAAAATGGGTCTTCATTCCTCGATGTTAATGAGTCTAATGGCCACTAATATCAATGCGAAAACAATGAGACATAAGAGCAAGACAACACTAACGAAAATGAGACAAATTGCAATTTTAAACAGCCTTGACACTTTCACAATAAAACAGCTAACAACAGAAAGCTAGCCCATTTGTGCAATATTATTTCGAATGTACAACATACAAAGAACCTATCCAATCAAAATCTAATATTTTTCTTCTTCTTCTTCTTCTTCTTTTTTTTTTTTTTTGTACAAAGAACTACTATGATCATCCCCGACATGGTAGAACCAACCAATTAACCAAAAAAGAAAAACCCAACTCACCTCCGCCGTGGCAAACCTTTTACAACCTCGCAAAATCGACTCGTATCCGGTTTCCAATCTCCTTCCCAAAATCTCCGGCAGCCATTATCGGACCTGTTTTTTTCACCTCGTCGAATTGTTCCCCCCGACAACCTGAATCAAATTAGAAGCATTTCTCCTAATCTTCTCATTATCATCATCCAACAACCCCAAACAAATCTCCAAAACCCCTTCTTTACTGGCTTCCTGGCATATCTCGTCGCTGCAACAACAAAGCGAGTTCAGAGTCAGAAGCGAATGCTGAACACCCCTGGCGCTTCCGTTCTTCAAAACTCTGACCAGAATCCTCGCGCAGCCACTGAACCTCTCCATCTCTTCCTTCCCTTCTTTGCACTTCGCCAACAGGCCGAGAACTTCTACGGCCCTGTCGAGCCCCGAATCGGCGATTCTCATCAGAATCGGCACCGCACCGGACTGCACGGCTCGCCTCCGATTATCCGGGAAAGAGCAGATGGCGTAGAGCGCCGTCGCGGCCTCTTTCCTCTCGCGGCCTTTGCCGTCCCTGAGAAGCGAAACCAGAGCCCCAATCGCGTAAGGATAAGCCCCAATCGTGGCCTTGTTGACCTCCACGACGGCCAAGCTCGTCAACACCGTCGCCGCCACGGCTCGGCAGTTCGGCGAGCCGCCGAGCAAGGCACCGACGATTCGGCCAATCGCGCCCTCGGCGACCAAGCCGACCTTGTTGTCGTCGTCGAGGCTGAGATTAAGCAGCAGAGAGAGCGCCTTCTCCTGAAGGCTGGGATCGTCGGAGCCGACGCACTTGAGCACGGCGGCGGCGGCGCCGGACTCCGTCAGCTTGGAGCGGAGAGCCAAGTCTTGCTTGGAGAGCCGGGTGAGCCGGTCGAGCGAGTCGAGCTTGGAGTCGATCGTGGAGGAGGGTGACGTTAGCGTGGAGATTAGGGCTTGCGGCTGCTGCTGCTGCTGCTGCTGCGACTCTTCCTCCTGCCGGCGGCAGCCGTGGCGGTGGTGGTAGAGTTGTAATTTGGGGGAGGAGACGAGGGCATAATTGGAAATCAAACTGCGGAGGGCGTGGTTGGGGATGAGGGAAGGGTGGTCGGGGAGGGGAAGATTGGTAATTGGGCAGGTGCGGTGGCCGGCGTCTAACCACCGTTGGATTGAGGCGCGGTCAAACGTGTGGCCGGATGAGAGTATGACAGGGTCGGACATTATCTCGAGCGAAATCGGGCACTTGAAATCGTCCGGGAACTGAGTCGCCATTTCTAATCTAACTCGGTCGTTATGTTATTTTTTCAACACCACCAGCTAGAGAAGAAACAAGAAGAACAAGAAACAGAAGGGGTTTATGAGGTTTTTGGTATTGCCGCTGGGAAGGAAGAGCTTCATCGGCGAAACTTCTTTTTTTCTTTTTCCTTTTCTCTTCTTTTTCTTTTTCTTTTTCTTGTTTTTTTTTTTTTTTTTTCTTTTCTTTTTTCTTCTCTCTCTCTCTCTCTCTCTCTCGTTCTACTATTGAGAAAGCGTAGGCCATATAATATAGTGATTGAATTACTTTAATACCCTCTCGTTAGAATCAAATTTTCACCAACGATCGTGCAATATGCTGGGAAGGGTATTTTGGGTATTAGGATACCGTGTGCGATTCCACTTTGAATTGACAATTTGCGTAAAAGGCATGTCCTTAAACCGTGTTTTTTTCGTGAAATTCCTATTACACCCTTGTGAAATGCATTTTAGTTGTGCGGGCCCGGGGGTATCAATTCAAACCTATCCAACCAATAAACCAACTTCAACTACAATTAAACCAAACCAAACCAAACGACCAAAGCAATTAGTAATCCTTTGATTTGGTTTAAATTTTTTGAAAAACAGAACCAGTTATATTGATTTGATATGTGAATTTACCATTAAATAAGTCAAATTTAATCAAATCAAACTAAAATCAATTTTTATTTTATATATTTATTTCAAAAATATAATGCATATTTACTGTGTGTGAAAATTTCAAAATATCTCCACATGGAGTCAAAAGAGTTTTAAATAGAGAGGTAATTTTTATTTCAAAAATATTATACTTTGTTTGGAATACGAATTCAAACTAAAATTTTTAACTCATTTTTATCTTTTTATAAAAAATCAACTAAAATTTTAATCAGTTTCTAAAAAGTCAAATAACTTCAATCCAAAAAGCTTAATTCTAACTATTGAACTAAACATAAGCTTAATTTAATATTTAATGTCTCGCGAATTTAACTATGATACACTGTTGTTGAGAAAAAAAACTTTGGATGCTTTATTTGTAGTACGAACTGAATACTTATTTTTTGAGTTACTAGTGTTATAATTGAGAAATATATGAATGTTTAATCATATACTAAAATGTTGGTTCTTATTTTGGTTGATAAGAGGTGGTTAAAAATTAGTTCATATAAATTAAAAAAAAAAAAACCAAATTGATTGATTTGGTTTGATTTAAGTATGATCTTTTGAGTGGTTTTATATTGTTTGAAAATTGATTTGATTCGTAAGTCTCTAAAAATGAGTTATTTAGAACTTGTTTGAAATAGCTTTTTACTAATTGTTTTTTTTTTTTTTTTTTATTTCTTAGGTCTAAAAAAACTTCTAAAAGTGTTTAAAACTTTCAATGATGTGTTTAGAAAGCTCTCAGTCTCCAAAAATTCTTTCGTTAAAATCAAAAAAAAAAAAGTGATTTCTGATAAAAAATTTTCTGAATAAATTTTAAAATTTGTAATAAAATTTAAATTATAAATGATAAATGTCATTTTTAATATTTTTATTATTTATTTAAATATTTTAAAAATTATTTTAATCTTAAAAATTCTTTATTCTAAATATTTACTGAGAAGTTATAGTTTTTATTTTTTATTTTTTTTTTACGACTAAAAGCAAAAAACAAAAGTTAATTCTTGACGAGTTTTTGGGTGGGAAGGGTATTAAGGACATTTCAGAAGGGATGAATTCCTTTTTGCGAATGTTGGGGAGGGTTTTGTCGGTTAGTTTGCCTAGGAACAGGGAGTTGTGTTGTGTAGAAGAAAAGGGGAGAAGAGAAGGTCTTTCTTTTCAAATGGGAAGAAAAAGTCATCATTCCCTTTACTTTATCATTTATGACACGAACAGCCTTGTCTCCCGTGGATGCTCTCCGGGGTAGTTTTGGAAATTCGACTCAACTGCTTTAATGACTGCCACTGTTGCAACAAAAAAAAGAAGAATTGGGCACAAAATTCTTTAGAAAGTCGTAAAAAGGGGAACAAGTCTTCCTCTTTTTTTTTCCTTCTCTTTTTAGGAAGGTACATACAAAAACTCCTTGAGTAGGCCATAATTTTTAGTGTAATTACGATAATTACGTATTTATTTAGGCTAATTCTACAATGGGCCGTATAAGCTTACTTTATCTCATTGATAGTATAAAAATTACTAAGCATCCGATTGTTTTTAGATGGCGGAGATTAAAAAGATGCACTACATAATTATAAAGCATGCCACACCCAATTATTATTTTGAAAAACATTTCAAAAAAATTAAAAAAACTCAAGTTAAAAAAAAAAAACAACTACAGCAGCCCTAGGGGTAATAATACGGATCGCGACACGACGACACGACTCGAAAACGACATGAATTTCGCGGATTCGGGTTGGGAAAAATAGATGGCGGATCGTGTTCGGGTTGGGAAAAATTGACACGGAAAAAAAAAAAAAAACGGGTAGTATTCTGGTTGGACCCGTTTTTTTCGTGTTAATTTCGGGTCAAGTTCGTGTCGCGTGTTAATTTCGGGTCAATTTCGGATCAAATTTCGTGTCAATTTTGTGTTGCGGGTCAATTTGGTGTCGCGAGTCAATTTGGTGTCGCGGGTCAATTTCGGTTCGTGTCGTGTCAACCCATGACGGGTTCGTGTCGCGGGTCGTATTCGGGTCGGAGAAGAAAAAAATCAACACAGCTCTAACACGACACGAACCCGACACGTAACACGAATTGCCACCCCTAGATAGCCCCCATCGGCCCCCTATACCGACAGCCTCCTCCACCACCTTGCCTCTCGAAGTTGTTGATGGAGATCATCAATAGAGGAAAAAATCGGCCCTGAGACCCATCCATGGATAGTGAATTTTTACCCATAGTCATGACAGGGCGACGGAGGCCATCATTTGGTTGTTGGCGGCACGCCATGCGTCGTAGAGATCCGGCCAAAGAGGGTGAATTTTTACACTATTAATGGAGTAAAAAAAGCTTACCACATTGTAAAAGTGCCCACTTATTTATAGACAATTTTTACTGTAGGGATGTCAGCAGTATGTTTTTAATAGAATGTGATTTTTAGTCATTTAATTGAATTTAACGATTTAATTAAAAAATTAAAGAATTTTCATGTCATATAGCGTATATTACTTTTAATATAAATAATCATAAATCAGATCACTAAAAATTTATCTAAATGACAAAAAAATAAATAAACTTTTTCTATCAAGAAATAAACAACGTTTCATATGGTATGATTTTCTCTTATTATAATGTAATACTTTTAGGGTATTAATTATATTAACAGAAATATTATATCATGAAAATAATATTTTATCTAATTCAATATCCACGAAAAAAGTCTACGGTAACTGAATTTACTAAAACAACCTCTGCGGAGTAATAGTTATGGTTAATGCGAGAGTCAACAATCCGAAAGTCGTAACGCCAAAAAGAACTAAAAAACGTAAAAAAGTCCAAGTTTTTGTGTCGACTGCCGATTGCTTATCCACGTGTTCGACAGTAAGTGGTTGAAAGGAGTGACGTCCGGTATTTTGCTCACTTGAATTCACACACGAATTCTCTGGTTTGTTTAAATTTCAAGTGTTTTTAGTTTGTTAATTATGATTATTTACTTATAATTTCTTATTTCGCTTTCTTCGAGAGGTTTATGAAAATTGCTTTTATGGTCGTCACCTCGACTTAGTGAACTTTGAGAAATTTTCAAAGTTTTTTGTTCCATATTTTAATGGTACTTTTCATTTCATGATCATATATAGTCTCATAGTTTGTACATAGTTTTCATAGTTCAACTACCGTGTGTGTGTGGTTTTTTTTTTTTTTTTTTTTTTTGTTATTGAAAAAAACAGATTAGTGATGTTTTTATATTTTTAGTCAATATTCAATTCAATATTACAGAAGTTTATTAAGGATTATACAGAAGTTTATTAAGGTTCCTATTCTGGTCAAGTTATAATATCAATTTTAACACATTGTTTATGTCAAAAGCATACTCTAGTATGTACTTGAACTTTTGACTTAATATAGACGAAGGTTTAAGATAAGAGTCCAAATCAGTGGTTTTGAATTTTTTGTCTTATTAGCCGTCTCGTAATAGTATTATGTCATATTATTTTTATTAAAAAATTTACTGACATCAAGAATACTAAATACTAAAATTTTTACACAAATTGACGTGTTATCAAGACACTGTTAAACGGATAATTATTGAGATATGAAATTAAGACAACAGATCTAGATTCTTTGGATAAGTTCTCCTTAGCACCACGATATATGCAATAACATTTACGCAATTTATGTATTTATTTATTATCCATGTATGTTATATTTGTTTACATATTTTTTCCCCCCTTTCTTTTTGAATTCTCATCATGTACATATAAATAGATGTCATAGTAGATTTTATGGGTGCGCATGGACCTTCATCTGTGGTCCAGTGATGGTCAGTACTAACAAACAAATTATGAATACTCGGCGTCCTACTATAGAAGGTGTTGATATGGTGTATAATTAGGTTATTTACATACATATCTAAATTAGAGATGTTGATTTGAAAATATTTATTTTTTATTTATTAAATTGTCTAAAAATAGTATTTATAAAGATAATATTACTTTTTATAAAGAATTGAGAATTAATAAATAAATAAATTATTAAAAAGGAACAACAAAAAAAATGGAAGAAAAAAGTCTGAAAAAAGATGCCTAAATTTAATTTCATGAAATTGGTAAACGAACTGATATACAAGGAAAAGATATCATAATGATAAAGCAATATCATAAAGAAAAATATCATAGTGACATAGTAAACATCATATTTGCACTTCTGACCATCGGACTTCTTCTATAAGCGATGGAGATAAGAAATGACTGTTCTTCTTTTCATATTGGAAAATATATATATATATATATATATATATATATAGGAATTATGACTTTTAGATGTCTATCAAGTGTCAACGACTAAAGATCGTCCAAATAATGCTTGGAAATATTTGTAACTACTTCTAGTTTGTTTTTTTTCCCGTTCTTTTCATGATACAAAATTGTAGTTCGAGCGATTAAGGAGAACTACTGTCATGATGGGAAAGTTCATAGTCTTGAGGACACCAGAGTCTTGAAGAACAAAGTGGTTCTTGTAGTTGTATTCTTTGTATAGCAGGTATTGTTTGTAATGAAATCCAATATATATATATATATATATATATATATATATGTATGTATATGTACATATATTATAAGTAGCCATTAAGATGTAGAACATGACTAATTATTTGTTTTATTTATTTATTTTTAACGGAAATCATGCTGAAGTAGACACACCTTTTTATACCATACAATTAATTTGTGTATTCATGACGGGCGGTTATATATGAATATATATATATATAATTTTATTTGTCAATTTTAATTAAACAATGTTTTTGTTTTATGAGTTTTTCAGGTAAAATATTTAATTGATGAGCAAATTATTCTATGAAGATAGATATTATCTATAAGTTAAAAAGAAAAAGAAAAAAAAAACCCCTTGTTATGATATTGACTTATTGTGTGTGCTAAGTTAAAAATAGTAGTAGAGTACAATCGAGCTTTTTCTACCAAGAAAAAGGTTTATAATTTTTTTTTCTAAAAAATATTTAAGATTTGTCACTGATACCAAACACCATCACTAATAAAATGTAATATTACATTATATAATTATTTTTAATTAATTAAATGGGTCATATCAAGATTCATGACCCGTCTGATAATTTCATATCGTGTTCATGCATGTAGTCATGATAGTACCCAAAGTTCAGGAATATCAACCTTATCGGTGAAATTAATCAGGCATATATATGGCTGTTAAACGTGAGATGAAACAATTATTCTTATGAAACAATTATCCTTATTGAGATTATATGTCTAATTTTAATATCTTAAATAATATCTAAATAATTATACTATGACACAACATTTAATGAAATTAAATGTTAAATGTAGAAAGATCAGTAACCTAGAAATATGTATTTGATAAGGTGAGTTGACGCTTCCCAAGGACTAATAGAAGTGGTAGATAATTGAAGAGGTATTAATGTAGGGCTCAAGTTCAAGGAAAACAGAAAGAAAGTGAGCATTTATTTGACACAGTATAAGATGATAATTAAATTTATAATAGGTGCCATACTTTTTTACCCCCTCTGTCAAATCAATTTATATAGGAGATAAAACCAAAGGGAATTATATGTTTTAATTAGCACAAGTTAGAGATCATTAGACCTGTATAAACTAGCTAAGCAAAATACAAATCAAATTGGCTCATTGTCTGACTTTCGTCTTTCTTTAATTAATACTTAATTAGATTAAACCAAGCAATAAAACAAATTGGTCTTTAATTATTTTACTCTTACGTGTTTCATTTCGTCAAATTCTTATCTCATATGGTTCGTTTCTCACGCAATGAATTGGGTAACATATTTTATTGCAACCAACCCCTTCACTTTTTTTAAACAATTCCTTTTTGCCTTTTCCCTAGTCCGCTAAAATGTCTTCGCAATAATGTTTATTTAATTAGGAAGACAGAAACAGAAACAAAGAAATATATAATAAAAAAAGCATATTAGGTTTAATTAGATCTCATTATTAGCGTTGCTCTTTTTTTTTGGTCCGTATTTAGTTTTCTAAAATAATGAGATTGTATGATTAACATTCTTAGAAAAATTAAAAATGCTACTAAGGAACATAAACTTGTTTTCTTATCGTTCCACTTGTGATTCTAATAAATTTTTATAAAGTAAAGTTGAATGAGCCTTGAAAAGAATATTTCTAATAGTCTCTCTCTCTTTTTTAATTAAATTATTCTCATTTATATTCCCTAAACTTCATGATCACTTCTACTTTACCTTTGAATTTTAAATTTAACATCACTTTACTCATTCTATCATTTTTTAGTTAAAAATAGACAGAAAAAATATGAGTTAAGTGTATTCATATAATTTTTTTTTTCCTATTTACTTTTAACATAAATCCTAACAAAATGGTGATAGTAAGACGAAGTCCTTTTTTTTTTTTTTTTTAGTATTTTCAAACTAAAATTCTGATATAAAGAGTAAAGTAGGGTTACATAACTTAAATTCAAAATTAACAGGATAAAATGAGAGTTTATAAAATTAAGGAAGTAAAATTAGAGTGACTCTAAAATTTAGAGAATATAAATGAAAATATATATATATATATATTTTAATAAAGATGTAAACTATGGCATTCAAAGTTTATCCTATATTTTGTTCCATACCAAGATTTCTTTCCATTTTTCAACAACTACTACGTGGTCCTCTCATTATCCACCTCTCTCAGCATCAACTTTTTTGTTTTGTTTTTTTGCCTGATACCATTCCACAATTATTGTTACGTACTAGATCTTCTCGTCATGTATAATAATTATCACGTTCTTAAAATTTTTTAATACCACTTCTGTAAAACTGTTCCGTGCATAATTTCCGTACTATTTTTCATAAAAACAGAAGTATATCTCTTTAAAAAGCTTGTACTGACTGCATTTTCCTCCTAGACAATCTTGGCAAAAAGTTTCAGTTTTGACAGTTTTTATCACAAAATGGTACATTTATAGTATCATTAAACCATAATTTTTTCTCTTTTTCTTTCCCCAGAATTACTAGAGTGTTAAACTGCTCGTCACAAGTAGGAGGAGAAAATACATATATTTGTATATGTATATATATATATATATATATATATATATGCACACACACTTGTACCTTGGATTGAACTTTCGTGAATAAGAGTACCAATGAATTAAATAGAATGTTCAAAGAGCATTTATTTGGTAACACCTAAAAAATACAGAGACTTTTCTGGTAGGATAAGAAGAAAAAATTTCACCCATATGAAAAGTTAAATTTTCATTAAATTCAAGTAATACACGAGCTAGGGATTCATAATTATTTGTCAACAACTCAGGGAAACACAATTATGTTAACAGTGAAGGAAAATTTATAGTAACAATTATACTTAACTAATGAATTGGACTTTAATTGATATACAAGTTTAATTTTAATTAAATTATATATTTTTTAACTGAATTATAATCTTTTTTAAAAAAATCAATAAAAATTATAATTAATTTTTAAAAAATTAATAAAATTTAATTTAAAAATTTTAATTACAATTGGTAATCCAAACGAAAAAAATTAAATTTTTATAAGTCTAGTATGCAAGTATCAATAGAGCTGAAAAAGGACGAAAGAAGCTGTGAGGAAAGGCAATATTGTCAACAAAATGACAGCTATGAAGAAAGTGATGGCCTAGATTTTATATTATATAGAAAGAAAAAAAAGGGCAGAAGGGACGAGAGTGACTGGTGGATGGGACTCCTTTAAAATTCTCACCCTCTCCTTGAGCCTACTTTCTTTTCCTTAAATTTTTATTTTATTTTTTCCCAATAACTTGTGAAGCAAGAGCCAAAGGGGACGTTAGCTGACGTGTCCAAATAATAAAATAAAATATAAAACAAATAAATAAAAGAACGTGATCCATGAGGATTGGGTTGTGGACTTGTGGCCATTGTAATACAGTTGAAGCCTTTCCACAGGTATAGTTTTATTTTTATTTTTATTTTTTCGGTATTATGGTTTTGGTATTTATTTCTTTACATTTTTTTTAATTTTCCAAGGAGGTGTACTTTCAAGGCATGTTCATTTTGCATAAAGTAAAAGGAAAAGTGAGTAAGAAAATTGGATAATAATTCACTTTCTCATTTAATTATTATTTTTTTACTTACAAAAAAAAAAAAAAGATTTTAGTGATTCTCACGTAATATATAAAATAAAAAAGGAGCATATCAATATTTATGTCCCATTGACATTGATTTTTTTTATTAAAGAAGATACATATAAAATTTACTTATATATTTTCAATAAGTTTTCATGTGTAAATGTTTTTTTTTTAAAATTATGTAAAAGGATATTTTAATTATTACATTAATAAGATTAACATTACTAAATTTAGTAAATGCTATAAAGGAAATTGAATTGTTTCTCCTCACACCATCCAATAAGGTCTTGTTTAGCAGAGCTTTTGTTGTTGCTTCTAGCCAGTATAAGAAGAGAAACAAAAGTCATGACTTCTCAGTAAGTGTTTGGAACTAAATAGCTTTTGAGATTAAAACGATTTTTAAAATATTCTAACAAGTAATATTAAAATAAAGTTTATTATAACTAATTTAAATTTTCTTATAAGTTTTAAAATCTACTCATAAGAGCTTTTGCTAGAAGTTACATTTTTTGACTTGACAGAAAGTACTTTTGGAGACTGAAAGCTCTTCTTATAGATCATTCAAATACTTCCAGAAGCTGTTTTTGGACCTAGGAAGTCAAAAGTAGCTTCTAGGAAGTTATGCCAAACAAACCCTAAGCAAGTAAATACTAAAAATGGAATCAATGATCCTTCTTTATATTCCATTACTTTATTTTCAATCCTATTATCTTTTTTATTACACTTTTTTGCGGTTTAGTAAGCGTGCCGGATTGTTGATTAGGGTGTCCTTGTACGTATGTTTTCTGATTTCCAATTTTTCCAATTTTTTCCAGGAGGGAGAAAATGGGGATCAAGATCCAGACAAAGCTTCATCTCATAACCAAAATTACATAATAATATATATAATTAGTTACAGACATTATATATAAATAGTTTGTAGTTTGTGCAAAAAAAAAAAAAAAAAAAATTATAGTACTTCTTAGGCTAAAAAGAAGAAGAAGCATTTCAATCTACATAGTATCCGCAAGGAATATTAAAAGTAGGCATTAGTAGCAAGGACTACATAAAGACAGTAGGTGGTACAAATTGAAAACCACAAATTTAAGTCATATTTTGTTTACACAGATTTGGAGGATTTTGTTGCGTGTGATACTAATTTTACTAGTTTAAGTTCAACGAGCTTCCACCATGGTACATGTCACAACATTTATAGAGTTTACACCTTCACTAAATGATAACTCTTCGGTACCAGAGTGATAGTTGGTAACGATGAATGCTGGTTGTTTTGGTGAAGGAAGTGCCGAATCATTGCCCAGCATCAGAACAACAGTCGACATGGTTGGTCGATCGGTTGCGTGTTCTTGCACGCTCAGCAGACCAATTTGGAGGCATCTCATAGCTTCATCAACAGCTGACTCATCCAAAAAGGGATCCACCATTTCAGAGGCCCTACCTTCTCTCCACAACTCCCAAACCTGAAATAAACTTATGCCATCATATTAGAGAAAAATAAGCACATAAAATTTTTCCACGTTATAATTTGATTAAGGTATAATTGAACTTGTATTCTCACATGTCCAACCAAATTTGAGTCTTGTATCTCTTTGTAGCGACCGGTGTTCTTTTTGCCGGTTACGATTTCTAGCATCAAAACTCCAAAGCTGTATACATCTGATTTAATTGAAAAAAATCCTTCCATTGCATATTCTGGTGCCATATAGCCACTGTAGTAGCATAACATAAACATTAATTTTTTTCAAATGAAATTATTTTTATTTTTGGTATTTGAGGAATGCAAATAACTAAAAGGAAGAGGAAATCTTAAAACACTTATTAGTTAAGGGGCATTTACTATGTTCCAACCACACGATTTGTAGATGCTTCAATTTGGTCTCCTCCAAAAATTCTTGCCAAGCCAAAATCTGCAATTTTGGGGTTCATCGTACCATCTAGAAGAACGTTGCTGGCCTTTAGATCTCTATGGATGATTCGTAGGATTGAATCTTGATGAAGATATAAGATCCCTCGAGCAATTCCGCAGATTATGTCAAACCGCGTTCTCCAATCCAACAATTTCCTTTTCACTTCATCTGATGACAAATGAAAGTAGGCAATTTGGTGCGAGTAAACTGTTCTGCATTGCTTCAAAGTTTGTTTCAATAGGTAAAATTTGAAAGAAATCGTACCGAAAATGAAGGAATCCAAGCTTTTGTTAGGCAAGTACTCGTAGACTATCATCCTCTCTTCTTCTTGAATGCAACAACCTAAAATTCTCACAAGGTTCCTATGTTGTAGTTTTGCAATTAGCAAAACTTCATTCCTGAACTCTTCACTTCCTTGCCCAGAGTACTTAGCTAGTCGCTTCACCGCAATTTCCTTGCCAGTTGAAAGAATACCCTGAAACCATAATCCAAATTTGACTTGCAAACGTTGTATTCTTGTAGTTAACCATGTTTAATTTCCTACTGCTTTAAGTAAGCTTAAAAACACAAAGCTGCATTGCATCAAGAATAAGAAAAAAGTTTGAAGCGCGCTTTTATGTTCAACAAAGATTACCTTGTATACAGAGCCAAAGCCACCTTGTCCAAGTTTGTTATCAACGGAGAAATTGGCTGTGGCTACAGCAATGGTATGTAGATCAAACAATGGAACATCCGAATCTTTTGTACTATCATCGAGCTCAGTCTCTTCCAAGAAGTTGGTACCAAATAAATTTTTGCTCCTACTTTCTTTAACTGTCATTAGACATGCAACAACGAACAATCTTTTAAGTGAAGTATGATTTGCCATTAGGCAAAGAAAAGGAAAACTAATTGAAGTACGTAACTTACCTCCCCTCTTTCTCTTTACCACCCAATATGCAACGAAAACCAAAACAAAAAAGACTACCAGAGAGCAGAGAACAATCAACAGTTTCCTTTTTTTCCTTTTAAAGCCATTCGATTTCCTTGCATATTGAGCTGTATATGTAGATGAAAACGAAAAGGTTAGAGCAAGAAACACTAAACAATTTAATTATTTTGTTGTTAGAAACACTAGACAGTTATTTAGTGCATTTTTAGATCACTACATGGCACATGATTTTATGTTATTTGGTAAGAGAGGGAAACATTTAGAAGGATGATAATTATTTATGTAGTTATTATATTATCTATTTTATTTAATAAAAATATAAAATATGCTCATACCTAATGTAATTGTATCAACTCGTATATATATTTCTTGTCCCATATTGGTATAAGTCCTCATGTCAATCAAATCACCGTGCCATGAAAGGCACCCGACACCATCTCTAGTCTCATCCGCATTCGTGTACGCCGTGCAATTGCAATCCTTCATGCACTTCTCCCCACACTCTCTCAAATTCAAACCCATCTCCCCACGTGCATTGGACGTATCGGGTAACTTCACGTTGGCCACCTTTAAAAACCCCTCACCATCCCTACATGTGCGTGCTCCGGGCTTTCTCACACACCCGCCTGTTGTGTCTCTTGAGTCCCAACTTCCACGCGACCGGGGTTCGAACCCTGGCAGACACACGCACTCAAACCTGCTCGTGTCTGACGGATCACAATTTCCATTTGCGCCACAGCTCCCATAGTTGTCACACCAATCATTTGGAGCGTACCAGAATTCACCCCACTCCTGACGCTGATCATGCCACGTGGACCGTCCCACTGTTCCTGACTCTAGTATTACTAATCTCGAGAAAACTGAATTGTTGACGATTCCGTACATGATGCTGACCTCGTCTTGGTTGTCCACATAGCTTGCGTCGGTCAAGATGAATCCGGATCCGGATCGGGATGACATTCCAATCATTTCGGGTACACCGGTCCATCTGCGGCCCGTCCAAGAACCGGCCCGCCATAATTTAGTCTGACCCCTGTACGCAACCAACTGTGGGTATCCGGTTAGATCCATCCGGTAAGTGCAGTTCCCGGTTCCCGGATCATCATCTGACTTCCACGATGTTATGAACCGGTCTAGGCCAGATTTCCGGTTCAGCCCGAGCTTCAAGTAGGGAAGGTAGGTGTTCGTGGGATAATCAAAGCTTTGCCATAAAACTGTACTCTGACCAGTACTGTTATTCTGAAGAAGAACCAGATTTCCGACATCTAAAAGCTTAGCTAAATTTGAAGCAGAGCTGTTTTTTTCCGAAGAAACAGAAGCATTTGCGGACCAAAGAGTTGAGTTTCGGTTTTCGCCGTATATGACGAGGTTTCCTTGACTGTTGATGGTTAAGATTCCAGAAGTACCGTTGATGGGATTGTCTCTGTTTGCAACCCAGACAACGGTTTTCTCAGGGACTCTGTAGTACCAGATTCCGACGTAGCGGTAGTGGGATTTGCCGGGGCTGAAGAAGCCGAGGGCGAAGGTCTTTTCGCCGGAGAGCAAGAGGTCGCCGTCTTTGATGGGGTGGTCTGGTGTGATGGTGTCAAGGACATGAAGGGACATGCAAAAGGGTGAAGCAAGGAAGATGTGAAATATTGCAACTGCTGTTGTGTAGTTAAGAAACGCCTTCATTGTTACCTGCGCAAATAATGGGCAATTGCAATTGGGAAATTAATGATTTCTTGGAATTTTTCAGATCCATTTATTCCGACCTATTTTTATTGACGAAACTTGATGAAGTCTCCAAATGTATCCATCGTCTTTATTGCACACATGCTTGACCTGGTCTGTGTTTGTTTATGATCATTAAATCGTCTTCAACGTGTCCATACGCACGCTAAACCACTTGGTTGACTTATCTTGTCAAAAAGGACAACAATTTATGCACTTCTTTGTCATACTGATTGGTTTGGTTTCCAAAAAACCAAAAAAAAAAAAAAAAAAAAAACAGCAAAGATAGTTACTTGGGTTTGGTTTATTTCTAATAAATGAATTTTCAACAACTGGTAGAAGCTTTCAAAGCTAGGACCCCACTTGGACTCGGCTTTGGTTTGAACCCCATATTTCTAGTTGTGCTTAGTCATTATTGTCCAGATATACTAAAGCATTAGTCAAAGTACCTAGTAGCAGCTTCCTTTTTTTTTTTTTTTTTTTTTTCCTCCTCTTGCGTGAAGCGATAATTCTTTAACAAAAGTATTTCAGTTGATAACCTTAATCATACCATTGTTCTTTTAGTAGCACAGTAAATTACTGATGACACGAAAGGCAAGAGATGTATATGCCAGCCATTCATGCAAAAAAAAAAAAAAAAGTACATGCCAGCCTGGTTTCAATACCATCCAAAATGACACAGTTTTGATAGTAGGAAAAAAAAGAAAAAAGAAAAAGAAAAAGGAGATCTAACGTTGAAGATTTTAGTCATGACTTGGCCTGGTCTAATTTTTTCTTTACTTAAATTGACATTAGAGATGTGTAGGTGGGAAATTACTACTGGATTAAGGTTGGAATTAGGTGAAATAACTCTAAGTGCAGCTTGAAACATCAAATAATTAATATCTTTACGTCTTTGTAAATTAGAGAATATAAGTTCTAGTATTTCCAATGACAAAAGAAGGAATTACATTTCAATCTACTTAGTAACCTCACAGAATACTCTAAAGCCATGTTTGACGCATTGCACTATATTGCATAACATGTATTGTATTATATATAATTTGATGTTTAGTTTTGCAATGTATTACAATATTATTATGTTACATAATATGTTGTTTGCTTGCTACCATTTAGAAATTGAACTTTTAAAAGATAAATTTAGGTCATGAGCCAAGGATTGGAGTTGAGTATCGAGACGCGGGCCGAAGTCAGGTTTTATGATCCGGGATAGGGTCGAGATTTAGAATTGGAGTCGGAGTTGGAGGAGTTTCATGTTGGGTTTCAAGGCAATCGGGGATCGGGTTTCTAAACTGGTGCTAGGGTTGAGTTTTGGGATGAGTGCTAGGGGTAGGGTTGGGTTGGGTTTGGGTATCAAGGTTAAAGTCGGGTTTCTGGATGGGGGTCGGGGTCTACTTTCGCGATGAGGATAGGGGTCAGGTTTTAGGACGGGGATGGTGTTGGGTTTTGGGGTTGGGGTTTGGGTTTGGGTTTCAGGATAGGGGATGGTTCGTCCCAAAACTTGACCCTAACCCCAACCTCCACCCTGTCTCAAAACTTGACCCCTATCTCGGTCCCAAAACCCGAACTCAATCCTAACCCCTGTCATGAAACTCTACCCTGATCTATCTCCATCTCGAAGACTCCAACCTCTATCTTGAATCCTTACTTTGACCATCGCCCTGGACCCAGGCCCTAGTCCTAAAATTAAACCTTTGTCCTAAAATCAGACACTGACCACGATCCTAAACGAGAAACCTGAAACTCGACATGGCCCTCATCCCAAAACTCAACATCGACCACGAAATTCGATCCTGACCCAGTCCTGAAACCCGACTTTGACTCTAAAATCTCGAACCTCGTCCTAAAACCTGAGCTCAGTCCCGAAACTCGACCTCGTTAGATTAAATTATACAATATCACCTAACATAGAGATTTTTTATTGTATTAGATGTAACATTCCGTATTGTATTAATTTTTTATGTCGTATTAAATTATACGATACAATGATTTGGTCAAACATCATATTCGTAAATAATACAATACGAATGTCAATACAGTGTACCAAACATTCCGTAATTGTAGAAGTTAGTTTAGCGAGCTTCCACCATAGAACATGTGACGACGTTTATAGAGTTAACAGATTCACCAAATGCTAACTCTCTGTCACTAGCGCAGAGGCTATTACCGATGAACGCAGGTTGTTTTGGGGAAGGAAGAGTGGAATCATTGCTCAACATCAAAACAACAGCCGACATGGTTGGTCGATCAATCGCGTATTCTTGCACGCTCAGTAGACCAATTTGGAGGCATCTCAAACCTTCATCAACAACTGACTCATCCAAAAGCGGATCCACTATTTTAGAGGCCTTGCCTTCTCTCCACAACTCCCAAACCTGAAAGAAACTTCTACCATCATGTCAGAAAAAAAAAACATGTCATATTTATCACGTTATAATTTGCATGAGGTGTAATTGCATTCATATTCTCACATGTCCAACCAAACTTGAGTCTGGTCTCTCTTTGTAACAACCAATGTTTTTTCTGCCTGTTATGATCTCTAGTAGCAAAATTCCAAAGCTGTATACATCTGATTTAACTGAGAACAATCCTTTCATTGCATATTCCGGTGACATATAGCCACTGCAATAGCATAATAAAAACAACAAAGATATTATGATTTTTATTTATGACATATGAGGAATTCAAATAACTAGAAGGAAGAGGAAATCTTAAAATACTCTTTAGTTAAGGGGCATTTACTATGTTCCAACAACTCGAGTTGTGGATGCTTCAATTTGGTCTCCTCTGAATATTCTTGCTAAGCCAAAATCTGCGATTTTGGGGTTCATAGTAGCATCTAGAAGAACATTGCTGGCCTTTAGATCTCTATGGATGATTCGTAGTCTTGAATCTTGATGAAGATATAAGATCCCTCGAGCAATTCCGCAGATTATCTCAAACCGCCTTCTCCAATCTAGCAATTGCCTTTTCTCTTCATCTGATAACAAGTGAATGCCGGTAATATATCGGTGTTATTAAACTCTGCTGGTTTCCTTCAAAGTATGTTTGAAAAGGTAGAATTAACAGAAAGCGTACCGAAAATGAAGGAATCCAAGCTCTTGTTAGGCAAGTACTCGTAGACTAGCATCCGCTCTTCTTCTTGAAAGCAACACCCTAAAATCCTCACTAGGTTTCTGTGTTGGAGTCTTGCAATTATCATAACTTCATTCCTGAACTCTTCACTTCCTTGCCTAGAGCTCTTAGCTAGTCGTTTCACCGCAATTTGCTTTCCATTTGATAACATACCCTGAAACCATAGTCCAAATTTGACTTCTAAAATTTGCACCACATTTGCAAGATTGAATACGAAATCATTACGAGCGCTTAACAATTGGTATCTATGCTCGTATGTAACCAAGTTTCATTTCATACTCCCTTAAGTAAGCTAAAAAACTCAACACTGCATTAAAAATATGAATTTGCAAGTAATCATAAAGTTTTAAATGCCTTATTTTAAAAAAGATCATCACCTTGTATACGGAGCCAAAACCACCTTGTCCAAGTATGTTATCAACGGAGAAATTTTCTGTGGCTACAGCAATGGTATGTAGATCAAATAGCGGAACATCGGAATCTTTCGCACTGTCATCAAGCTCAGACTCTTCCAAGAAGTTGTTACCAAATAAATATTTGCTTTGACTTTCGTTAACTGTCATCGGACATACAACAAACAATCGTTGGTATGATTTGCCTAGAAACTTCAGTGTATTAAAGTTCTACAAGCAAATAAAGTTTTTTATCCATTATTGGTTCTTATGGAACATCAAAAAAACCGAATAAGATTTCTATAACTTTTCATACAAGTCCATAAAAAACTGTTTTCAAGTTTGATATTGCCATCTTGTGCATATGTTTCCTTCATGAAAAAGGTGCTGAATTGCCCGTCTAATACTGATGCAATAGTTGAGCAAATTTATAGGTCAAACCAATGCAGCGTATTTTCGACATTAGGCAAAGAAGAGGAAAATTAATTGAAGTAACTCCCAAGTATACAGAAATTGGTTGCAGATTGTAGAAGAAAGTAAAATAGAGGGAAATCCTCTTACCTCTTCTCTTCCTCTTTATCAACCAATATGCAATGAAAACTGAGAGAAAGCAGACTACAAGAGAGCATAACGCAATTAGTAGCTTCCGCACTTTGCTGATAGAGCCCTTCGATTTCTTCGCGTATTGAGCTAAGTAGATGAAAACAAAAGGTTAGAACTCAAATTGATATAAGAAAAACTAAACGGTTATTCATCGCGTTATTAGATGCAAAACATGATCCAAAAAATAGAGGTGTAGATGTCAATAAAGAGTGGGAGTGCATGGACTTAACAACGAATATGTAGTTACTGCTTCGGCCTTAGTCTCATTGATGAAGTTACACAAAACCAGACGACAAGCTCATTAGCAAGTAAGTCGTTTAAATAATTCCAAGCTATGGCGATTCTCTCATTTTTCTGTAACTAAGTTCGTGGAAAGAAGCTCAATTGTAGCCCCATGGGTTGTGATAAAATGCATCAAAATTGTTGCATGAAGAATGAGTTTGCATAGAATTTTAGATTAATGTTCTTAGGAAGAAAAGAGTAAAATAATTATATTTATATGAATAATTGAAGTAAATTGCAGACATTAATAATATTTGAAGTAAATAACTGTAAATAACAAATTTATTATGTAATGATTTATTTACTTCTTATACACATATTATTCATATCTAGTAAATATTCTAATTATCTTCTAAATTTATTATTTATTCAAATATTTTTAAACTTTATTATTTACTTCAATTTTTTTTGTAAAAATACAATTTATTATAATTTTCCATGTCTATTATCATGAGATGATATTATCAAAGGAGGAAGGAAAAAAAAAAGAAGAAAAAGAAAAAAAAATAGGGGTCAAAATCACATTGAGGATGAGACATGGGTTGGGACCTTGTTTTGGTGGATGCTAGTGGACTTTATGTTCAAATAGACAAAATGAAGAAAAGTATTGTGCCGCGGACTAAAGTTAGAATATATAAATATATATATATATATATATATATATATATATATAAAATCTTCAGTTCCCTTAACAAAGGGGAAATTATGATGTTTCCTACTAAAGTCCGTCAAAACAAATTTGACAAAAAATAAATACTAAATACCAAAAATTAGAAAAAATAATATGTTCTTAAAGTATTTAAAGTAAATACGAAAATTATATATGATAGTGATTGTACCTAATGTAATTGCATCCACTCTTATGTATATATCCTGCCCGATATTGGTATAAGTCCTCATGTCAACTAAATCACCGTGCCATGAAAGACATCCGACACCATCTCTAGTCTCATCCGCATTTGTGTATGCCGTGCAATTGCAATCCTTCATGCACTTCTCCCCGCACTCTCTCAAATTCAAACCCATCTCCACACGTGCGGTGGACGTATCGGGTAACTTCACGTTGGTCACCTTTATAAACCCCTCGCCATCCCTACACGTGAGTGCTCCGGGCTTTCTCACACACCCGCCTGTTGTGTCTCTTAAGTCCCAACTTCCACGCGACTGGGGTTCGAACCCGGGCAGGCACACGCGCCGAAATCTGCTTGGGTCTGACGAATCACAATTTCCATTTCCACCACAGCTCCCATAGTTGTCACACAAGTAATTTGGAGCGTACCAGAATTCAACCCACTTGATGCTGATCGTGCCACATGGACCGTCGCACTGTTCCTGACTCTAGTATTACTAATCTCGAGAAAACTGAATTTGAGTTGTTGACGATTCCGTAGCTGATGCTGACCTCGTCTTGGTCGTCCACATAGCTTGCGTTGATGATGTATCCGGATACCATTTCGGGTACACCACTCCATCTGCGACCCGTCCAAGAACCGGCCCGCCATAATTTAGTCTCACCCCTGTAAGCAACCAACTGTGGGCATCCGGTTAGATCCATCCGGAAAGTGCAGTTACCGGTTCCCGGGTCATCATCTGACTTCCACGATGTTACGAACCGGTCTAGGCCAGATTTCCGGTTCAGCCCGAGCTTTAAGAAGGGAAGGTAGGTGTTCGTGGGATAATCAAAGCTTTGCCATAAAACTGTACTCTGACCAGTGCTGTTATTCTGAAGAAGAACGAGATTTCCGACATCTAAAAGCTTAGCTAAATTTGAAGCGGAGCTGTTTTTTTCCGAAGAAACAGAAGCATGTGCAGACCAAAGAGTTGAGTTTCGGTTTTCGCCGTAGATGACGAGGTTTCCTTGACTGTTGATGGTTAAGATTCCAGATGTACCGTTGATGGGATTGTCTCTGTTTGCAACCCAGACAACGGTTTTCACAGGGACTTTGTTGTACCAGATTCCAACGTAGCGGTAGCGGGATTTGCCGGGGCTGAAGAAGCCGAGGGCGAAGGTCTTTTCGCCGGAGAGCAAAAGGTCGCCGTCTTTGATGGGGTGGTCTGGTGCGATGGTGTCGAGGACATGAAGGGACATGCAAAAGGGTGAAGCAGGGAAGATGTGAAATATTGCAACTGTTGTTTAGTTTAGAAACGCCTTCATTGTTACCTGCGCAAATAATGGGCAATTGCAATTGGGAAATTATGATTTCTTGAAATTGTTCAGATCCATTTATTCAGACCTATTTTTCTTGAGGAAAGAGAAGTCTCCAAATGTATCCATCTCGTCTTTATTGTCCACATGTTTCACCGTGTCTATTACTTTACTTTTCAATTATATTATCTTTTCAGTTATATTCTTTTACTGAGCCAGTAAGCATGTCTTATTGTTGGTTAGGCTGTCGTTGTAAGTTTGTATTCTGATTTCCAATTTACTTTTTATTATGACCACTATTCACGCTTGTCGTTTTCTTTTATTTTTTCTGGTTTGTTTTCCATTTGATTCGAGATTTTTGCTGTGGAAAAAAAAAATAAATAAATAATGTGCGTTTTTTTTTTTTGGGTGAATAAGCCATTTATTCCACAACGGAGCGAACAAACAAAGTACCCAAGCCCAATAGCACACAAAAAACCAGCCACAGGCTAACCCGAGAAAGGGAACAAAGATGAGGGAACAAAAACAACCTCATCGACACCACCTCTAAGCGCAGATAAAGCCCAAGTTAATAATAATGTGATTATAAGATCTTGGCTTTTCTTGTTCTCCTTCAATTTATAAATATACCAGCTTTCTTTGGTAAGGCATATATGTTTTCAATATTAATATAGCAGATTAAAACTAACAAAATCTCATATAAATATGATGATATAAGCCGTAGAATTCTCCTATCTTTTAACCTACGTTGTAGGCGAACAATACGATCAAAGAAAGAATAGTTGGGATATATATACATATATATATATATATATGTATATTTTTGAGGAAGAGAAGAGTTGGGATATTAGAAGTGAACAATAACAAAATATTTTAAATGTTTAGACAACGTCAAAACAGGAAAAAAAAGAAAAAGAAAAAAAACCGATATAAGTGGATTGTGAAGTAACAGTGAAATTAAGAGGGTAAAACCATAAAGAGAGAGGCCTTAATTATTGAGATCTCAACCATGGATTGTGATAACTCTAGAAATTCGAGTTATTTTAGGCACTTTTAAACTTGAATGTAGTGGGTTTAGAGAGTATTTGTGTTATTTTTAGTATATTTTACTTTGTTTTATGTTTGTGTGAACTTTTTATCTTGGGTTTAGTGTTTGGTTGAAATCATGGCTAATGTGAAGAAAAATAGGATCAAATGAGGGCTAATGTGTGCTTTAATTCTCGTGTGAATTGTAGAAGAACCTGAGCCAAAAATCCTGCAGCAATTCTCACTGCATTCCTTGCTGCAAATTGTACCAACTGGCATTATTTTGAAGCAAAAAGAAGATTACAGCTCATATTCGTGGGGACCATTTTTCTAACTCAGCTGGGAGGTCACGTGAGCCTTGGTTTTTGCCCTAAAGGGTTAGTACAATTGGAGAGGCAGCCGCTTAGGAAGGGGAAAGAGCTGGAAAATAGGAAAATTTGGAAGAGTACAGAGAAGAAAAGAAGAAGAGTACAGGGAGAGTGAGAGCTGCAGATTTGCTTCCATTTTCACGACTACTTTGGAGAATGAGCTCAGGAGAAGAAGAAAAAAAGGACGAGAAAGACACATCTAGCCACTTGGAGTTTTTCTCTTGTTTACTCTTTCCTTGATTTATTTCTTGATTTTCATTCTCTGTTGAACAATGGATTATGTTCTTAAGCTTGTTTTTGTAATCCTAAACATGAGCTAAATTTCTTTAGCTGGGATTGTTGATGAACCCGAAATTGGGAGGATGATTTGAATGTTTGTTGGAATGTTGAGCAATTTCTTTCCTGTTCATTCAAATGCTTTGATTGTTTAATTTCTATTGTTGATTGGCCATCAATTTATAGGAAACTAGGTTTTGATTAACTCTGGAAAGATTAATTTGAGCTGAATCTAACTTGGATGATGCAAGTTCAATATGCTTTTTGAAGTTTATATTGATTTGTGAATGCTATAGGAATATGCTGTTTACCTTGTATAACCATTGAAATTGGTGCATGAATTTGTGTTCTGAGAACTAGATTCACATAGTAATATGTTGAAAAAGGTTTAAAGAATTTTTAGTCATGATTAATTCGGAAGAATTTTATGATAAAATCGAATTTCAATTAACATGACAGTTTTTGCTGCAGCATTTCTTACAGCATTCGGATCAGACTTTCAATTAAGGGGAAATTGGCAATCCTAGCTTAATTCTCTTTTTGATTTACAAACTCTTGACTGGATATTGTTCTTTTTGTCTATTTTAGTGCATTTTCATTGTACTCATTTTATTTCTCTAGATTATTGCCATTTTTACTTAGTTTAATTTTTAATCCAAATTGATTTGTGCTTGATTTCTTTTGCAATTCATTTTAGTGATTCAATCCATGTGGAGATGATACTCAACTCACTTTCTATACTACTTGTGTGATTACGTACACTTGTGTAGGTTTATATATATACACTAAATAATCGCAAACAGATTGCAAGCTTATGGTGTTGGGAAGGATTTGTAGTTTGTGTATTAAAAAAAAAAAATAGCAGTAACTTCTTGTACTTCTTAAGCTAAAAAAGAACAAACATTTAAATCTATGGCAAAAAATATTGTAATAAGTATGCATTTATAACATGGACTGCATACAAATTGTAGGTGGTACAAATTGAAAAGTAAAAAATTTAAGTCATATTTTGTTACACAGAATTGGAGGATTTTGTTGCGTGTGGCACTAATTGTACTAGTTAAGTTCAGCGAGCTTCCACCATAGTACATATCACAACGTTTACAGAGTTTACACCTTCATAAAATAACAACTCTTCGGTACCAGAGTGAGAGTTGGTAACGTTGAATGCATGTTGTTTTGGGGAAGGAAGAGCTAAATCATTGCCCAGCATCAGAACAACAGTCGACATGGTTGATTAATCAGTGTCGTGTTCTTGTATGCTTAGCAGACCAATTTGGAGGCATCTCAAAACTTCATCAATAACTAACTACTCATCCAAGAAAGGATCCACTATTTCAGAGGCCCTGCCTTCTCTCCACAACTCCAAAACCTGAAACAAATATCTGCCACGTTGTAAGAGAAAAATAAGCATGTAAACTTGCCACATTATAATTTGATTCATTTTCACATGTCCAACCAAATTTGAGTCTTGTTTCTCTTTGTAGTAACCAATGTTCTTTCTACCAGTTATGATCTCTAGCATCAGAACTCCAAAGCTGTATACATCTGATTTAATCAAAAACAGTCATTCCATTACATACTCTAGTGACATATAGCCACTGTAGTAGCATAACATAAACAACATTTTTTTTAAATGATGTGATTTTCTTTTTGGTATTAATTGAGCAATGCAAATAACTAAAAGGAAAAAGAAATCTTAAAACACTTATTAGTTAAGGGGCATTTACTATGTTCCGACCATACGATTTGTACATGCTTCAGTTTGGTCTCCTCCAAATATTCTCGCCTAGCCAAAATATGCTTTTGGGGTTCATTGCAGCATCTAGAAGAACGTTGCTAGCCTTTAGATCTCTATGGATGACTCGTAGGATTAAATCTTGATGAAGATATGAGATCCCTCGAGCAATCCCGCAGATTATGTCGAACCGGATTCTCCAAAACAACAATCGCCTTTTTGCTTCATCTGATGGCAAGTGAAAGTCGGTAAATGATCATGTGATTAAACTATGCTACTTTGCTTCAAAGTGTGTTTCAAAAAGAAAAATTGAAAGAAAGCATACCGAAAATGAAAGAATCCAAGCTTTTGTTAGGCCAGTACTCGTAGATTATCATCCCTTCCTCTTTTTGAAAGCAACGACCTAAAATCCTCACAAGGTTCCTGTGTTGTAGTTTTGCAATTAGCATAACTTCATTCCTGAGCTCTTCACTTCCTTGTCCAGAGCACACAGCAAGTCGCTTCACCGCAATTTCGTTACCATTTGATAGAATACCCTGAAAGCATAATCATTTCATACTGTCATAAGTAAGCCTAGGGACACAAAGTTGCATTAAGAATATTAGAAAAATTTTATGATGTGCTCTTTATGATTAAGAAAGATTACCTTGTATACAGAGCTAAAGCCTCCTTATCCAAGTTTGTTATCAACAGAGAAATCGGTTGTAGCTACAACAATGGTATGTAGATCAAACAACGGAACATCTGAATTGTTTATACTATCATCAAGCTCCGTCTCTTCTGGGTAGTTCAGGCATACGTTGTCACGAAACATATCTGTACTTTTCCTTTCTTTAACTGTCATCAGACATACAAAAGACAGTACTTGATATGATTTGCCTAGATCCCATGATCGGAGTCGGGTTTCAGGATGGGGACCGAAGTTAGGTTTCGGGACTTGAGTTGTGGTCAATATTTGGAGTTGAGGTCGGAGTTGGGGTCGAGTTTCGGGATCAGTTTTCAAGATGGGGTTAGGTTTCTAGATAGGGGCCACCAAAGTCAAGGTCAGGTTTGGATACCGGGGTCAGGATCGGGTTTTGGATGAGGGTTGGTGTCTACTTTCGAGATGGTGGTCGGGTTTTAGGATGGGGGATGGTGTTGGGTTTCATGGTTGGGGACGGGAGTCGGATTTCAAGACGGGATACAGTATTGGGTTTTGAGGTTGGGGTTTCACCAAGATAAGCAAGCAAAGAAGTGGCAAAACGTCTGTCATATATTGTTTTTGGGATATTTTTAATTTTTTCAAGAAGGAGGTAGAAAATGGGGATCAAGATCAAGACAAAGCTTCATTTCATAACCAAAATTACATAATAATATATATAATTAGTTACAGACATTATATAGAAATAGTTTGTAGTTTGTGGAGGAATTTCAAAAAAAAAAAAAAAACTATAACTTCTAGTACTTCATAGGCTAAAAAGAAGAATAAGCATTTCAATCTACTTAGTATCCGCAAGCAATATTCTAAGTAGGCAGTTGTAGCAAGGACTACATAAAGACAGTAGGTGGTACAAATTGAAAACCACAAATTTAAGTCATATTTTGTTTACACAGATTTGGAGGATTTTGTTGCGTGTGATACTAATTTTACTAGTTTAAGTTCAACGAGCTTCCACCATGGTACATGTCACAACATTTATAGAGTTTACACCTTCACTAAATGATAACTCTTCGGTACCAGAGTGATAGTTGGTAACGATGAATGCTGGTTGTTTTGGTGAAGGAAGTGCCGAATCATTGCCCAGCATCAGAACAACAGTCGACATGGTTGGTCGATCGGTTGCGTGTTCTTGCACGCTCAGCAGACCAATTTGGAGGCATCTCATAGCTTCATCAACAGCTGACTCATCCAAAAAGGGATCCACCATTTCAGAGGCCCTACCTTCTCTCCACAACTCCCAAACCTGAAATAAACTTATGCCATCATATTAGAGAAAAATAAGCACATAAAATTTTTCCACGTTATAATTTGATTAAGGTATAATTGAACTTGTATTCTCACATGTCCAACCAAATTTGAGTCTTGTATCTCTTTGTAGCGACCGGTGTTCTTTTTGCCGGTTACGATTTCTAGCATCAAAACTCCAAAGCTGTATACATCTGATTTAATTGAAAAAAATCCTTCCATTGCATATTCTGGTGCCATATAGCCACTGTAGTAGCATAACATAAACATTAATTTTTTTCAAATGAAATTATTTTTATTTTTGGTATTTGAGGAATGCAAATAACTAAAAGGAAGAGGAAATCTTAAAACACTTATTAGTTAAGGGGCATTTACTATGTTCCAACCACACGATTTGTAGATGCTTCAATTTGGTCTCCTCCAAAAATTCTTGCCAAGCCAAAATCTGCAATTTTGGGGTTCATCGTACCATCTAGAAGAACGTTGCTGGCCTTTAGATCTCTATGGATGATTCGTAGGATTGAATCTTGATGAAGATATAAGATCCCTCGAGCAATTCCGCAGATTATGTCAAACCGCGTTCTCCAATCCAACAATTTCCTTTTCACTTCATCTGATGACAAATGAAAGTAGGCAATTTGGTGCGAGTAAACTGTTCTGCATTGCTTCAAAGTTTGTTTCAATAGGTAAAATTTGAAAGAAATCGTACCGAAAATGAAGGAATCCAAGCTTTTGTTAGGCAAGTACTCGTAGACTATCATCCTCTCTTCTTCTTGAATGCAACAACCTAAAATTCTCACAAGGTTCCTATGTTGTAGTTTTGCAATTAGCAAAACTTCATTCCTGAACTCTTCACTTCCTTGCCCAGAGTACTTAGCTAGTCGCTTCACCGCAATTTCCTTGCCAGTTGAAAGAATACCCTGAAACCATAATCCAAATTTGACTTGCAAACGTTGTATTCTTGTAGTTAACCATGTTTAATTTCCTACTGCTTTAAGTAAGCTTAAAAACACAAAGCTGCATTGCATCAAGAATAAGAAAAAAGTTTGAAGCGCGCTTTTATGTTCAACAAAGATTACCTTGTATACAGAGCCAAAGCCACCTTGTCCAAGTTTGTTATCAACGGAGAAATTGGCTGTGGCTACAGCAATGGTATGTAGATCAAACAATGGAACATCCGAATCTTTTGTACTATCATCGAGCTCAGTCTCTTCCAAGAAGTTGGTACCAAATAAATTTTTGCTCCTACTTTCTTTAACTGTCATTAGACATGCAACAACGAACAATCTTTTAAGTGAAGTATGATTTGCCATTAGGCAAAGAAAAGGAAAACTAATTGAAGTACGTAACTTACCTCCCCTCTTTCTCTTTACCACCCAATATGCAACGAAAACCAAAACAAAAAAGACTACCAGAGAGCAGAGAACAATCAACAGTTTCCTTTTTTTCCTTTTAAAGCCATTCGATTTCCTTGCATATTGAGCTGTATATGTAGATGAAAACGAAAAGGTTAGAGCAAGAAACACTAAACAATTTAATTATTTTGTTGTTAGAAACACTAGACAGTTATTTAGTGCATTTTTAGATCACTACATGGCACAGGATTTTATGTTATTTGGTAAGAGAGGGAAACATTTAGAAGGATGATAATTATTTATGTAGTTATTATATTATCTATTTTATTTAATAAAAATATAAAATATGCTCATACCTAATGTAATTGTATCAACTCGTATATATATTTCTTGTCCGATATTGGTATAAGTCCTCATGTCAATCAAATCACCGTGCCATGAAAGGCACCCGACACCATCTCTAGTCTCATCCGCATTCGTGTACGCCGTGCAATTGCAATCCTTCATGCACTTCTCCCCACACTCTCTCAAATTCAAACCCATCTCCCCACGTGCATTGGACGTATCGGGTAACTTCACGTTGGCCACCTTTAAAAACCCCTCACCATCCCTACATGTGCGTGCTCCGGGCTTTCTCACACACCCGCCTGTTGTGTCTCTTGAGTCCCAACTTCCACGCGACCGGGGTTCGAACCCTGGCAGACACACGCACTCAAACCTGCTCGTGTCTGACGGATCACAATTTCCATTTGCGCCACAGCTCCCATAGTTGTCACACCAATCATTTGGAGCGTACCAGAATTCACCCCACTCCTGACGCTGATCATGCCACGTGGACCGTCCCACTGTTCCTGACTCTAGTATTACTAATCTCGAGAAAACTGAATTGTTGACGATTCCGTACATGATGCTGACCTCGTCTTGGTTGTCCACATAGCTTGCGTCGGTCAAGATGAATCCGGATCCGGATCGGGATGACATTCCAATCATTTCGGGTACACCGGTCCATCTGCGGCCCGTCCAAGAACCGGCCCGCCATAATTTAGTCTGACCCCTGTACGCAACCAACTGTGGGTATCCGGTTAGATCCATCCGGTAAGTGCAGTTCCCGGTTCCCGGATCATCATCTGACTTCCACGATGTTATGAACCGGTCTAGGCCAGATTTCCGGTTCAGCCCGAGCTTCAAGTAGGGAAGGTAGGTGTTCGTGGGATAATCAAAGCTTTGCCATAAAACTGTACTCTGACCAGTACTGTTATTCTGAAGAAGAACCAGATTTCCGACATCTAAAAGCTTAGCTAAATTTGAAGCAGAGCTGTTTTTTTCCGAAGAAACAGAAGCATTTGCGGACCAAAGAGTTGAGTTTCGGTTTTCGCCGTATATGACGAGGTTTCCTTGACTGTTGATGGTTAAGATTCCAGAAGTACCGTTGATGGGATTGTCTCTGTTTGCAACCCAGACAACGGTTTTCTCAGGGACTCTGTAGTACCAGATTCCGACGTAGCGGTAGTGGGATTTGCCGGGGCTGAAGAAGCCGAGGGCGAAGGTCTTTTCGCCGGAGAGCAAGAGGTCGCCGTCTTTGATGGGGTGGTCTGGTGTGATGGTGTCAAGGACATGAAGGGACATGCAAAAGGGTGAAGCAAGGAAGATGTGAAATATTGCAACTGCTGTTGTGTAGTTAAGAAACGCCTTCATTGTTACCTGCGCAAATAATGGGCAATTGCAATTGGGAAATTAATGATTTCTTGGAATTTTTCAGATCCATTTATTCCGACCTATTTTTATTGACGAAACTTGATGAAGTCTCCAAATGTATCCATCGTCTTTATTGCACACATGCTTGACCTGGTCTGTGTTTGTTTATGATCATTAAATCGTCTTCAACGTGTCCATACGCACGCTAAACCACTTGGTTGACTTATCTTGTCAAAAAGGACAACAATTTATGCACTTCTTTGTCATACTGATTGGTTTGGTTTCCAAAAAACCAAAAAAAAAAAAAAAAAAAAAAACAGCAAAGATAGTTACTTGGGTTTGGTTTATTTCTAATAAATGAATTTTCAACAACTGGTAGAAGCTTTCAAAGCTAGGACCCCACTTGGACTCGGCTTTGGTTTGAACCCCATATTTCTAGTTGTGCTTAGTCATTATTGTCCAGATATACTAAAGCATTAGTCAAAGTACCTAGTAGCAGCTTCCTTTTTTTTTTTTTTTTTTTTTTCCTCCTCTTGCGTGAAGCGATAATTCTTTAACAAAAGTATTTCAGTTGATAACCTTAATCATACCATTGTTCTTTTAGTAGCACAGTAAATTACTGATGACACGAAAGGCAAGAGATGTATATGCCAGCCATTCATGCAAAAAAAAAAAAAAAAGTACATGCCAGCCTGGTTTCAATACCATCCAAAATGACACAGTTTTGATAGTAGGAAAAAAAAGAAAAAAGAAAAAGAAAAAGGAGATCTAACGTTGAAGATTTTAGTCATGACTTGGCCTGGTCTAATTTTTTCTTTACTTAAATTGACATTAGAGATGTGTAGGTGGGAAATTACTACTGGATTAAGGTTGGAATTAGGTGAAATAACTCTAAGTGCAGCTTGAAACATCAAATAATTAATATCTTTACGTCTTTGTAAATTAGAGAATATAAGTTCTAGTATTTCCAATGACAAAAGAAGGAATTACATTTCAATCTACTTAGTAACCTCACAGAATACTCTAAAGCCATGTTTGACGCATTGCACTATATTGCATAACATGTATTGTATTATATATAATTTGATGTTTAGTTTTGCAATGTATTACAATATTATTATGTTACATAATATGTTGTTTGCTTGCTACCATTTAGAAATTGAACTTTTAAAAGATAAATTTAGGTCATGAGCCAAGGATTGGAGTTGAGTATCGAGACGCGGGCCGAAGTCAGGTTTTATGATCCGGGATAGGGTCGAGATTTAGAATTGGAGTCGGAGTTGGAGGAGTTTCATGTTGGGTTTCAAGGCAATCGGGGATCGGGTTTCTAAACTGGTGCTAGGGTTGAGTTTTGGGATGAGTGCTAGGGGTAGGGTTGGGTTGGGTTTGGGTATCAAGGTTAAAGTCGGGTTTCTGGATGGGGGTCGGGGTCTACTTTCGCGATGAGGATAGGGGTCAGGTTTTAGGACGGGGATGGTGTTGGGTTTTGGGGTTGGGGTTTGGGTTTGGGTTTCAGGATAGGGGATGGTTCGTCCCAAAACTTGACCCTAACCCCAACCTCCACCCTGTCTCAAAACTTGACCCCTATCTCGGTCCCAAAACCCGAACTCAATCCTAACCCCTGTCATGAAACTCTACCCTGATCTATCTCCATCTCGAAGACTCCAACCTCTATCTTGAATCCTTACTTTGACCATCGCCCTGGACCCAGGCCCTAGTCCTAAAATTAAACCTTTGTCCTAAAATCAGACACTGACCACGATCCTAAACGAGAAACCTGAAACTCGACATGGCCCTCATCCCAAAACTCAACATCGACCACGAAATTCGATCCTGACCCAGTCCTGAAACCCGACTTTGACTCTAAAATCTCGAACCTCGTCCTAAAACCTGAGCTCAGTCCCGAAACTCGACCTCGTTAGATTAAATTATACAATATCACCTAACATAGAGATTTTTTATTGTATTAGATGTAACATTCCGTATTGTATTAATTTTTTATGTCGTATTAAATTATACGATACAATGATTTGGTCAAACATCATATTCGTAAATAATACAATACGAATGTCAATACAGTGTACCAAACATTCCGTAATTGTAGAAGTTAGTTTAGCGAGCTTCCACCATAGAACATGTGACGACGTTTATAGAGTTAACAGATTCACCAAATGCTAACTCTCTGTCACTAGCGCAGAGGCTATTACCGATGAACGCAGGTTGTTTTGGGGAAGGAAGAGTGGAATCATTGCTCAACATCAAAACAACAGCCGACATGGTTGGTCGATCAATCGCGTATTCTTGCACGCTCAGTAGACCAATTTGGAGGCATCTCAAACCTTCATCAACAACTGACTCATCCAAAAGCGGATCCACTATTTTAGAGGCCTTGCCTTCTCTCCACAACTCCCAAACCTGAAAGAAACTTCTACCATCATGTCAGAAAAAAAAAACATGTCATATTTATCACGTTATAATTTGCATGAGGTGTAATTGCATTCATATTCTCACATGTCCAACCAAACTTGAGTCTGGTCTCTCTTTGTAACAACCAATGTTTTTTCTGCCTGTTATGATCTCTAGTAGCAAAATTCCAAAGCTGTATACATCTGATTTAACTGAGAACAATCCTTTCATTGCATATTCCGGTGACATATAGCCACTGCAATAGCATAATAAAAACAACAAAGATATTATGATTTTTATTTATGACATATGAGGAATTCAAATAACTAGAAGGAAGAGGAAATCTTAAAATACTCTTTAGTTAAGGGGCATTTACTATGTTCCAACAACTCGAGTTGTGGATGCTTCAATTTGGTCTCCTCTGAATATTCTTGCTAAGCCAAAATCTGCGATTTTGGGGTTCATAGTAGCATCTAGAAGAACATTGCTGGCCTTTAGATCTCTATGGATGATTCGTAGTCTTGAATCTTGATGAAGATATAAGATCCCTCGAGCAATTCCGCAGATTATCTCAAACCGCCTTCTCCAATCTAGCAATTGCCTTTTCTCTTCATCTGATAACAAGTGAATGCCGGTAATATATCGGTGTTATTAAACTCTTCTGGTTTCCTTCAAAGTATGTTTGAAAAGGTAGAATTAACAGAAAGCGTACCGAAAATGAAGGAATCCAAGCTCTTGTTAGGCAAGTACTCGTAGACTAGCATCCGCTCTTCTTCTTGAAAGCAACACCCTAAAATCCTCACTAGGTTTCTGTGTTGGAGTCTTGCAATTATCATAACTTCATTCCTGAACTCTTCACTTCCTTGCCTAGAGCTCTTAGCTAGTCGTTTCACCGCAATTTGCTTTCCATTTGATAACATACCCTGAAACCATAGTCCAAATTTGACTTCTAAAATTTGCACCACATTTGCAAGATTGAATACGAAATCATTACGAGCGCTTAACAATTGGTATCTATGCTCGTATGTAACCAAGTTTCATTTCATACTCCCTTAAGTAAGCTAAAAAACTCAACACTGCATTAAAAATATGAATTTGCAAGTAATCATAAAGTTTTAAATGCCTTATTTTAAAAAAGATCATCACCTTGTATACGGAGCCAAAACCACCTTGTCCAAGTATGTTATCAACGGAGAAATTTTCTGTGGCTACAGCAATGGTATGTAGATCAAATAGCGGAACATCGGAATCTTTCGCACTGTCATCAAGCTCAGACTCTTCCAAGAAGTTGTTACCAAATAAATATTTGCTTTGACTTTCGTTAACTGTCATCGGACATACAACAAACAATCGTTGGTATGATTTGCCTAGAAACTTCAGTGTATTAAAGTTCTACAAGCAAATAAAGTTTTTTATCCATTATTGGTTCTTATGGAACATCAAAAAAACCGAATAAGATTTCTATAACTTTTCATACAAGTCCATAAAAAACTGTTTTCAAGTTTGATATTGCCATCTTGTGCATATGTTTCCTTCATGAAAAAGGTGCTGAATTGCCCGTCTAATACTGATGCAATAGTTGAGCAAATTTATAGGTCAAACCAATGCAGCGTATTTTCGACATTAGGCAAAGAAGAGGAAAATTAATTGAAGTAACTCCCAAGTATACAGAAATTGGTTGCAGATTGTAGAAGAAAGTAAAATAGAGGGAAATCCTCTTACCTCTTCTCTTCCTCTTTATCAACCAATATGCAATGAAAACTGAGAGAAAGCAGACTACAAGAGAGCATAACGCAATTAGTAGCTTCCGCACTTTGCTGATAGAGCCCTTCGATTTCTTCGCGTATTGAGCTAAGTAGATGAAAACAAAAGGTTAGAACTCAAATTGATATAAGAAAAACTAAACGGTTATTCATCGCGTTATTAGATGCAAAACATGATCCAAAAAATAGAGGTGTAGATGTCAATAAAGAGTGGGAGTGCATGGACTTAACAACGAATATGTAGTTACTGCTTCGGCCTTAGTCTCATTGATGAAGTTACACAAAACCAGACGACAAGCTCATTAGCAAGTAAGTCGTTTAAATAATTCCAAGCTATGGCGATTCTCTCATTTTTCTGTAACTAAGTTCGTGGAAAGAAGCTCAATTGTAGCCCCATGGGTTGTGATAAAATGCATCAAAATTGTTGCATGAAGAATGAGTTTGCATAGAATTTTAGATTAATGTTCTTAGGAAGAAAAGAGTAAAATAATTATATTTATATGAATAATTGAAGTAAATTGCAGACATTAATAATATTTGAAGTAAATAACTGTAAATAACAAATTTATTATGTAATGATTTATTTACTTCTTATACACATATTATTCATATCTAGTAAATATTCTAATTATCTTCTAAATTTATTATTTATTCAAATATTTTTAAACTTTATTATTTACTTCAATTTTTTTTGTAAAAATACAATTTATTATAATTTTCCATGTCTATTATCATGAGATGATATTATCAAAGGAGGAAGGAAAAAAAAAAGAAGAAAAAGAAAAAAAAATAGGGGTCAAAATCACATTGAGGATGAGACATGGGTTGGGACCTTGTTTTGGTGGATGCTAGTGGACTTTATGTTCAAATAGACAAAATGAAGAAAAGTATTGTGCCGCGGACTAAAGTTAGAATATATAAATATATATATATATATATATATATATATATAAAATCTTCAGTTCCCTTAACAAAGGGGAAATTATGATGTTTCCTACTAAAGTCCGTCAAAACAAATTTGACAAAAAATAAATACTAAATACCAAAAATTAGAAAAAATAATATGTTCTTAAAGTATTTAAAGTAAATACGAAAATTATATATGATAGTGATTGTACCTAATGTAATTGCATCCACTCTTATGTATATATCCTGCCCGATATTGGTATAAGTCCTCATGTCAACTAAATCACCGTGCCATGAAAGACATCCGACACCATCTCTAGTCTCATCCGCATTTGTGTATGCCGTGCAATTGCAATCCTTCATGCACTTCTCCCCGCACTCTCTCAAATTCAAACCCATCTCCACACGTGCGGTGGACGTATCGGGTAACTTCACGTTGGTCACCTTTATAAACCCCTCGCCATCCCTACACGTGAGTGCTCCGGGCTTTCTCACACACCCGCCTGTTGTGTCTCTTAAGTCCCAACTTCCACGCGACTGGGGTTCGAACCCGGGCAGGCACACGCGCCGAAATCTGCTTGGGTCTGACGAATCACAATTTCCATTTCCACCACAGCTCCCATAGTTGTCACACAAGTAATTTGGAGCGTACCAGAATTCAACCCACTTGATGCTGATCGTGCCACATGGACCGTCGCACTGTTCCTGACTCTAGTATTACTAATCTCGAGAAAACTGAATTTGAGTTGTTGACGATTCCGTAGCTGATGCTGACCTCGTCTTGGTCGTCCACATAGCTTGCGTTGATGATGTATCCGGATACCATTTCGGGTACACCACTCCATCTGCGACCCGTCCAAGAACCGGCCCGCCATAATTTAGTCTCACCCCTGTAAGCAACCAACTGTGGGCATCCGGTTAGATCCATCCGGAAAGTGCAGTTACCGGTTCCCGGGTCATCATCTGACTTCCACGATGTTACGAACCGGTCTAGGCCAGATTTCCGGTTCAGCCCGAGCTTTAAGAAGGGAAGGTAGGTGTTCGTGGGATAATCAAAGCTTTGCCATAAAACTGTACTCTGACCAGTGCTGTTATTCTGAAGAAGAACGAGATTTCCGACATCTAAAAGCTTAGCTAAATTTGAAGCGGAGCTGTTTTTTTCCGAAGAAACAGAAGCATGTGCAGACCAAAGAGTTGAGTTTCGGTTTTCGCCGTAGATGACGAGGTTTCCTTGACTGTTGATGGTTAAGATTCCAGATGTACCGTTGATGGGATTGTCTCTGTTTGCAACCCAGACAACGGTTTTCACAGGGACTTTGTTGTACCAGATTCCAACGTAGCGGTAGCGGGATTTGCCGGGGCTGAAGAAGCCGAGGGCGAAGGTCTTTTCGCCGGAGAGCAAAAGGTCGCCGTCTTTGATGGGGTGGTCTGGTGCGATGGTGTCGAGGACATGAAGGGACATGCAAAAGGGTGAAGCAGGGAATATGTGAAATATTGCAACTGTTGTTTAGTTTAGAAACGCCTTCATTGTTACCTGCGCAAATAATGGGCAATTGCAATTGGGAAATTATGATTTCTTGAAATTGTTCAGATCCATTTATTCAGACCTATTTTTCTTGAGGAAAGAGAAGTCTCCAAATGTATCCATCTCGTCTTTATTGTCCACATGTTTCACCGTGTCTATTACTTTACTTTTCAATTATATTATCTTTTCAGTTATATTCTTTTACTGAGCCAGTAAGCATGTCTTATTGTTGATTAGGCTGTCGTTGTAAGTTTGTATTCTGATTTCCAATTTACTTTTTATTATGACCACTATTCACGCTTGTCGTTTTCTTTTATTTTTTCTGGTTTGTTTTCCATTTGATTCGAGATTTTTGCTGTGGAAAAAAAAAATAAATAAATAATGTGCGTTTTTTTTTTTTGGGTGAATAAGCCATTTATTCCACAACGGAGCGAACAAACAAAGTACCCAAGCCCAATAGCACACAAAAAACCAGCCACAGGCTAACCCGAGAAAGGGAACAAAGATGAGGGAACAAAAACAACCTCATCGACACCACCTCTAAGCGCAGATAAAGCCCAAGTTAATAATAATGTGATTATAAGATCTTGGCTTTTCTTGTTCTCCTTCAATTTATAAATATACCAGCTTTCTTTGGTAAGGCATATATGTTTTCAATATTAATATAGCAGATTAAAACTAACAAAATCTCATATAAATATGATGATATAAGCCGTAGAATTCTCCTATCTTTTAACCTACGTTGTAGGCGAACAATACGATCAAAGAAAGAATAGTTGGGATATATATACATATATATATATATATATGTATATTTTTGAGGAAGAGAAGAGTTGGGATATTAGAAGTGAACAATAACAAAATATTTTAAATGTTTAGACAACGTCAAAACAGGAAAAAAAAGAAAAAGAAAAAAAACCGATATAAGTGGATTGTGAAGTAACAGTGAAATTAAGAGGGTAAAACCATAAAGAGAGAGGCCTTAATTATTGAGATCTCAACCATGGATTGTGATAACTCTAGAAATTCGAGTTATTTTAGGCACTTTTAAACTTGAATGTAGTGGGTTTAGAGAGTATTTGTGTTATTTTTAGTATATTTTACTTTGTTTTATGTTTGTGTGAACTTTTTATCTTGGGTTTAGTGTTTGGTTGAAATCATGGCTAATGTGAAGAAAAATAGGATCAAATGAGGGCTAATGTGTGCTTTAATTCTCGTGTGAATTGTAGAAGAACCTGAGCCAAAAATCCTGCAGCAATTCTCACTGCATTCCTTGCTGCAAATTGTACCAACTGGCATTATTTTGAAGCAAAAAGAAGATTACAGCTCATATTCGTGGGGACCATTTTTCTAACTCAGCTGGGAGGTCACGTGAGCCTTGGTTTTTGCCCTAAAGGGTTAGTACAATTGGAGAGGCAGCCGCTTAGGAAGGGGAAAGAGCTGGAAAATAGGAAAATTTGGAAGAGTACAGAGAAGAAAAGAAGAAGAGTACAGGGAGAGTGAGAGCTGCAGATTTGCTTCCATTTTCACGACTACTTTGGAGAATGAGCTCAGGAGAAGAAGAAAAAAAGGACGAGAAAGACACATCTAGCCACTTGGAGTTTTTCTCTTGTTTACTCTTTCCTTGATTTATTTCTTGATTTTCATTCTCTGTTGAACAATGGATTATGTTCTTAAGCTTGTTTTTGTAATCCTAAACATGAGCTAAATTTCTTTAGCTGGGATTGTTGATGAACCCGAAATTGGGAGGATGATTTGAATGTTTGTTGGAATGTTGAGCAATTTCTTTCCTGTTCATTCAAATGCTTTGATTGTTTAATTTCTATTGTTGATTGGCCATCAATTTATAGGAAACTAGGTTTTGATTAACTCTGGAAAGATTAATTTGAGCTGAATCTAACTTGGATGATGCAAGTTCAATATGCTTTTTGAAGTTTATATTGATTTGTGAATGCTATAGGAATATGCTGTTTACCTTGTATAACCATTGAAATTGGTGCATGAATTTGTGTTCTGAGAACTAGATTCACATAGTAATATGTTGAAAAAGGTTTAAAGAATTTTTAGTCATGATTAATTCGGAAGAATTTTATGATAAAATCGAATTTCAATTAACATGACAGTTTTTGCTGCAGCATTTCTTACAGCATTCGGATCAGACTTTCAATTAAGGGGAAATTGGCAATCCTAGCTTAATTCTCTTTTTGATTTACAAACTCTTGACTGGATATTGTTCTTTTTGTCTATTTTAGTGCATTTTCATTGTACTCATTTTATTTCTCTAGATTATTGCCATTTTTACTTAGTTTAATTTTTAATCCAAATTGATTTGTGCTTGATTTCTTTTGCAATTCATTTTAGTGATTCAATCCATGTGGAGATGATACTCAACTCACTTTCTATACTACTTGTGTGATTACGTACACTTGTGTAGGTTTATATATATACACTAAATAATCGCAAACAGATTGCAAGCTTATGGTGTTGGGAAGGATTTGTAGTTTGTGTATTAAAAAAAAAAAATAGCAGTAACTTCTTGTACTTCTTAAGCTAAAAAAGAACAAACATTTAAATCTATGGCAAAAAATATTGTAATAAGTATGCATTTATAACATGGACTGCATACAAATTGTAGGTGGTACAAATTGAAAAGTAAAAAATTTAAGTCATATTTTGTTACACAGAATTGGAGGATTTTGTTGCGTGTGGCACTAATTGTACTAGTTAAGTTCAGCGAGCTTCCACCATAGTACATATCACAACGTTTACAGAGTTTACACCTTCATAAAATAACAACTCTTCGGTACCAGAGTGAGAGTTGGTAACGTTGAATGCATGTTGTTTTGGGGAAGGAAGAGCTAAATCATTGCCCAGCATCAGAACAACAGTCGACATGGTTGATTAATCAGTGTCGTGTTCTTGTATGCTTAGCAGACCAATTTGGAGGCATCTCAAAACTTCATCAATAACTAACTACTCATCCAAGAAAGGATCCACTATTTCAGAGGCCCTGCCTTCTCTCCACAACTCCAAAACCTGAAACAAATATCTGCCACGTTGTAAGAGAAAAATAAGCATGTAAACTTGCCACATTATAATTTGATTCATTTTCACATGTCCAACCAAATTTGAGTCTTGTTTCTCTTTGTAGTAACCAATGTTCTTTCTACCAGTTATGATCTCTAGCATCAGAACTCCAAAGCTGTATACATCTGATTTAATCAAAAACAGTCATTCCATTACATACTCTAGTGACATATAGCCACTGTAGTAGCATAACATAAACAACATTTTTTTTAAATGATGTGATTTTCTTTTTGGTATTAATTGAGCAATGCAAATAACTAAAAGGAAAAAGAAATCTTAAAACACTTATTAGTTAAGGGGCATTTACTATGTTCCGACCATACGATTTGTACATGCTTCAGTTTGGTCTCCTCCAAATATTCTCGCCTAGCCAAAATATGCTTTTGGGGTTCATTGCAGCATCTAGAAGAACGTTGCTAGCCTTTAGATCTCTATGGATGACTCGTAGGATTAAATCTTGATGAAGATATGAGATCCCTCGAGCAATCCCGCAGATTATGTCGAACCGGATTCTCCAAAACAACAATCGCCTTTTTGCTTCATCTGATGGCAAGTGAAAGTCGGTAAATGATCATGTGATTAAACTATGCTACTTTGCTTCAAAGTGTGTTTCAAAAAGAAAAATTGAAAGAAAGCATACCGAAAATGAAAGAATCCAAGCTTTTGTTAGGCCAGTACTCGTAGATTATCATCCCTTCCTCTTTTTGAAAGCAACGACCTAAAATCCTCACAAGGTTCCTGTGTTGTAGTTTTGCAATTAGCATAACTTCATTCCTGAGCTCTTCACTTCCTTGTCCAGAGCACACAGCAAGTCGCTTCACCGCAATTTCGTTACCATTTGATAGAATACCCTGAAAGCATAATCATTTCATACTGTCATAAGTAAGCCTAGGGACACAAAGTTGCATTAAGAATATTAGAAAAATTTTATGATGTGCTCTTTATGATTAAGAAAGATTACCTTGTATACAGAGCTAAAGCCTCCTTATCCAAGTTTGTTATCAACAGAGAAATCGGTTGTAGCTACAACAATGGTATGTAGATCAAACAACGGAACATCTGAATTGTTTATACTATCATCAAGCTCCGTCTCTTCTGGGTAGTTCAGGCATACGTTGTCACGAAACATATCTGTACTTTTCCTTTCTTTAACTGTCATCAGACATACAAAAGACAGTACTTGATATGATTTGCCTAGATCCCATGATCGGAGTCGGGTTTCAGGATGGGGACCGAAGTTAGGTTTCGGGACTTGAGTTGTGGTCAATATTTGGAGTTGAGGTCGGAGTTGGGGTCGAGTTTCGGGATCAGTTTTCAAGATGGGGTTAGGTTTCTAGATAGGGGCCACCAAAGTCAAGGTCAGGTTTGGATACCGGGGTCAGGATCGGGTTTTGGATGAGGGTTGGTGTCTACTTTCGAGATGGTGGTCGGGTTTTAGGATGGGGGATGGTGTTGGGTTTCATGGTTGGGGACGGGAGTCGGATTTCAAGACGGGATACAGTATTGGGTTTTGAGGTTGGGGTTTCACCAAGATAAGCAAGCAAAGAAGTGGCAAAACGTCTGTCATATATTGTTTTTGGGATATTTTTAATTTTTTCAAGAAGGAGGTAGAAAATGGGGATCAAGATCAAGACAAAGCTTCATTTCATAACCAAAATTACATAATAATATATATAATTAGTTACAGACATTATATAGAAATAGTTTGTAGTTTGTGGAGGAATTTCAAAAAAAAAAAAAAAACTATAACTTCTAGTACTTCATAGGCTAAAAAGAAGAATAAGCATTTCAATCTACTTAGTATCCGCAAGCAATATTCTAAGTAGGCAGTTGTAGCAAGGACTACATAAAGACAGTAGGTGGTACAAATTGAAAACCACAAATTTAAGTCATATTTTGTTTACACAGATTTGGAGGATTTTGTTGCGTGTGATACTAATTTTACTAGTTTAAGTTCAACGAGCTTCCACCATGGTACATGTCACAACATTTATAGAGTTTACACCTTCACTAAATGATAACTCTTCGGTACCAGAGTGATAGTTGGTAACGATGAATGCTGGTTGTTTTGGTGAAGGAAGTGCCGAATCATTGCCCAGCATCAGAACAACAGTCGACATGGTTGGTCGATCGGTTGCGTGTTCTTGCACGCTCAGCAGACCAATTTGGAGGCATCTCATAGCTTCATCAACAGCTGACTCATCCAAAAAGGGATCCACCATTTCAGAGGCCCTACCTTCTCTCCACAACTCCCAAACCTGAAATAAACTTATGCCATCATATTAGAGAAAAATAAGCACATAAAATTTTTCCACGTTATAATTTGATTAAGGTATAATTGAACTTGTATTCTCACATGTCCAACCAAATTTGAGTCTTGTATCTCTTTGTAGCGACCGGTGTTCTTTTTGCCGGTTACGATTTCTAGCATCAAAACTCCAAAGCTGTATACATCTGATTTAATTGAAAAAAATCCTTCCATTGCATATTCTGGTGCCATATAGCCACTGTAGTAGCATAACATAAACATTAATTTTTTTCAAATGAAATTATTTTTATTTTTGGTATTTGAGGAATGCAAATAACTAAAAGGAAGAGGAAATCTTAAAACACTTATTAGTTAAGGGGCATTTACTATGTTCCAACCACACGATTTGTAGATGCTTCAATTTGGTCTCCTCCAAAAATTCTTGCCAAGCCAAAATCTGCAATTTTGGGGTTCATCGTACCATCTAGAAGAACGTTGCTGGCCTTTAGATCTCTATGGATGATTCGTAGGATTGAATCTTGATGAAGATATAAGATCCCTCGAGCAATTCCGCAGATTATGTCAAACCGCGTTCTCCAATCCAACAATTTCCTTTTCACTTCATCTGATGACAAATGAAAGTAGGCAATTTGGTGCGAGTAAACTGTTCTGCATTGCTTCAAAGTTTGTTTCAATAGGTAAAATTTGAAAGAAATCGTACCGAAAATGAAGGAATCCAAGCTTTTGTTAGGCAAGTACTCGTAGACTATCATCCTCTCTTCTTCTTGAATGCAACAACCTAAAATTCTCACAAGGTTCCTATGTTGTAGTTTTGCAATTAGCAAAACTTCATTCCTGAACTCTTCACTTCCTTGCCCAGAGTACTTAGCTAGTCGCTTCACCGCAATTTCCTTGCCAGTTGAAAGAATACCCTGAAACCATAATCCAAATTTGACTTGCAAACGTTGTATTCTTGTAGTTAACCATGTTTAATTTCCTACTTAAAAACACAAAGCTGCATTGCATCAAGAATAAGAAAAAAGTTTGAAGCGCGCTTTTATGTTCAACAAAGATTACCTTGTATACAGAGCCAAAGCCACCTTGTCCAAGTTTGTTATCAGCGGAGAAATTGGCTGTGGCTACAGCAATGGTGTGTAGATCAAACAATGGAACATCTGAATCTTTTGTACTATCATCGAGCTCAGTCTCTTCCAAGAAGTTGGTACCAAATAAATTTTTTCTCCGACTTTCTTTAACTGTCATTAGACATACAACAACAAACAATCTTTTAATTGAAGCATGATTTGCCATTAGGCAAAGAAAAGGAAAACTAATTGAAGTACGTAACTTACCTCCCCTCTTCCTCTTTACCATCCAATATGCAACGAAAACCAAGATGAAAAAGACTACCAGAGAGCAGAGAACAATCAACAGTTTCCTTATTTTACTTTTAAAGCCATTTGATTTCCTTGCATATTGAGCTATATATGTAGATGAAACAAAAAGGTTAGAGCTAGAAACACTAAACAGTTTCCTTATTTTGTCGTTAGAAACACTTGACAGTTATTTAGTGCATTTTTTAGATCAATACATGGTGCAGGATTTTATGTTATTTGGTAAGAGAGGCAAATATTTAGAAGCATGATAATTATTTATGTAGTTACTATATTGTCTATTTGATATGCTCATACCTAATGTAATTGCATCAACTCGTATATGTATATCCTGCCCGATATTAGTGTAAGTCCTCATGTCAACCAAATCACCGTGCCATGAAAGGCACCCGACACCATCTCTAGTCTCATCCGCATTCGTGTAAGCCGTGCAATTGCAATCCTTCATGCACTTCTCCCCGCACTCTCTCAAATTCAAACCCTTCTCCACACGTGCATTAGACGTATCGGGTAACTTCACGTTGGCCACCTTTAAAAACCCCTCACCATCCCTGCATGTGTGTGCTCCGGGCTTTCTCACACACCCGTCTGTTGTGTCTCTTGAGTCCCAACTTCCACGCGACCGGGGTTCGAACCCTGGCAGACACACGCACTCAAACCTGCTCGGGTCTGACGGATCACAATTTCCATTTGCGCCACAGCTCCCATAGTTGTCACACCAATCATTTGGAGCGTACCAGAATTCAACCCACTCCTGACGCTGATCGTGCCACGTGGACCGTCGCACTGTTCCCGGCTCTAGTATTACTAATCTCGAGAAAACTGAATTTGAGTTGTTGACGATTCCGTAGCTGATGCTGACCTCGTCTTGGTTGTCCACATAGCTTGTGTTGAAGATGTATCCGGATACCATTCCTGGTACACCACTCCATCTGCGGCCCGTCCAAGAACCGGCCCGCCATAATTTAGTCTGACCCCTGTAAGCAACCAACTGTGGGTATCCGGTTAGATCCATCCGGTAAGTGCAGTTCCCGGTTCCCGGGTCATCATCTGACTTCCACGATGTTATGAACCGGTCTAGGCCAGATTTCCGGTTCAGCCCGAGCTTCAAGAAGGGAAGGTAGGTGTTCGTGGGATAATCAAAGCTTTGCCATAAAACTGTACTCTGACCAGTACTGTTATTCTGAAGAAGAACGAGATTTCCGACCTCTAAAAGCTTAGCTATATTTGAAGCAGAGCTGTTTTTTTCCGAAGAAACAGAAGCATTTGCAGACCAAAGAGTTGAGTTTCGGTTTTCGCCGTAGATGACGAGATTTCCTTGACTGTTGATGGTTAAGATTCCAGATGTACCGTTGATGGGATTGTCTCTGTTTGCAACCCAGACAACGGTTTTCACAGGGACTTTGTAGTACCAGATTCCAACGTAGCGGTAGCGGGATTTGCCGGGGCTGAAGAAGCCGAGGGCGAAGGTCTTTTCGCCGGAGAGCAAAAGTTCGCCGTCTTTGATGGGGTGGTCTGGTGTGATGGTGTCAAGGACATGAAGGGACATGCAAAAGGGTGAAGCAAGGAAGATGTGAAATATTGCAACTGCTGCTGTGTAGTTTAGAAACGCTTTCATTGTTACCTGCGCAAATAATGGGCACTTGCAATTGGGAAATTATGATTTCTTGGAATTGTTCAGATCCATTTATTCCGACCTATTTTTATTGACGAAACTTGACGAAGTCTCCAAATGTATCCATCTCGTCTTTATTGCACACATGCTTCACCTGGTCCGTGTTTGTTTATGTATCGCTAGTTTTTGGACTGGTTGTTTTTATATCATTCTCGTCTTAATTGTATCCATAGTTACGCTAAACCACTTGGTTGACTTATCTTGTCAAAATTAAATATATATATATATATATATATATAGCATCTAAAATAGAATTTAATGAAAATTTAATAATTAAAAAAATAATGTTTACAATCATCAGTAGAATGTTTTTAGTAGCGTGCCGAAGCATATGTAAATGTTTATGTTTTATGTTCTTGTTTGTCACTTATCCAGTGTATTCTGAGTTTGACTTGTTACCTCGCGACTTTTAGATGATATCGTTCATCATCTATATTTGGTTGCAGTCATTGGAAGTAATACGATTTAAAATATATATATATATATATATATATTTATGCAGTTCTTTGTTATACTGATTAGTTTGGTTTTAACCCAAAAAAAAAAAAAGGTTGGTTTGATTTGGTTTGGTTTATTTCTAATAAATTAATTTTCAACAACTTGTAAAAGCTTTCAAAGCTCGGACCCCACTAAGATTCAGTTTGCTTTGATCCCCATCTTTCTACTTGTGCGTAGTCATTATTGCTCAGATCTAATGGACATTAGTCGAATTGGCAATTATTATTGTTTTTTTCTTTGAAGCGACAATTCTTTTAGAAAAAAATATTTCTAGCAGATAATTATCCTTATTATAACGTTGTTCTTTTAGTGGCAAACTAAATTACTGATGACATGTAAGGCAAGAGAAATAGATGCCAGCCTGGTATCAATACCATCCAAATAATGACACAGTTTTGGTAGTGAAAATGCAAAATAAATAAATAAAGAAATAAAGAAATAAAAAAAAAAAAAAGGAAAAGGAGATGTAATGTTAAAGATTTTAGTGATTTGATCTGCTCTATCTTTTTTTTTTTCTTTACTTGATTTGACTTTAGACATATATCGATGAAAAATTACTACTGGATTAAAGTGTGACTACAGTTAGGTGAAGCTTGAAACAAAAAAGAATTAATATCTTTATGTCTTTGTAAATTAGAGAATGAAGTTCTAGTATTTCCAAGGACAAAAAGAAGAAACATTTCAATCTTTTTTGGGTAGAAAAGAAACATTTCAATCTACTTAGTAACCGGATGCAATACTTTGTAATGACCCGACTTTTCGGACCATTAACTAATTTGCTTTTTCTTAATTCATTTAGTCTTAACACTTATTTATGTTAGGTTCCAAAAATACATTTTTTTTTACATACAGATTATACTTGTACTTGAAGAGTTTAATAAACTAAATTTTTTTTAACTAAGGAAATTGAAAATCTCTAGATAATAAATATCCTATTCAAATTCGTACTTAGATGATATTTAAAAAGCTATAACTTCATGTAAGTTAAAAAAAAAAGACTCTAAAGTCTTTTTCTCGTAAAGTACTCATACTAATTTAGTAGTACTAAAATATTGAAATCATAGTTATAAATCTGGTCGACACAAAATAATTTAAGAAGTCTAAATACGGAAATTAAATTCGTGGTGATATCCTACTCCCTTCCTTAATCACCTCCACACAGCTTCGCTAGTCCAGAAAATATCTTAAGTAGCGGGTTGCTTACCCGAGTTACCTGCAGCACAAACACACACGTATGAGCTTTCACTCAGCAAGTACAAATAATATCTCACCAAATATTTTCATAAAATCGTATCATCACACGTAACATCTTGAATGTTCAAAAATGCATGTGATTTATGTGTGTTCAATTATACTTCATTATATACATGTCTTGTCTACTTAACGGGCCCCTATCTTGTACCCATATGCGCGCAACTAATGAGGAGTTGGAGGAGCGACCCTCCAACAACCTCGAAGGTCATAACTTATAACTTTCTTTCTTATCATATCTTCTTACTAATTGGAGGTTGGTACGACACTTAATCCTATCTTTCGTTAGCCTCATTCTTATTAATTGTGACAATGTGTAGATTTACATGTCACTATGTATTTATCTTTATGGCATAAATATCTGTGAACCATGTCGATCAAGTCAGTGTAAGAGAAATTATGTACGTCAAATGTTTAATCAACGCAATACATATGACTCATATACTCATCATATCATCAAGGCAAATCATAGCAAACATAAAACATTAACAAAGAAAAACATTTTGTTACATGTTGTGGGTGAGGTTTGTACTTACTTGTCTTATGTGCTTGAACTTTCGGAGTTGTATCTCATATTACGCAAGTTTGAGAAATTGTCCTGATTTAATAATATCTCATAGTTAAATGGAATCATAGTTATATTACTTTATTCATTTATTTATTTATTTTATAAATTAAAGTGAGCTTAATTTACTTATATCATTATTAACCTTAACAATTAATTCAAATTAATTATTAAGTGTTAAATAAATTTTTACTAATTATTATTTAATTAATTTAATTTTACTTAATTAATTAATTATGTAGTAGTTAATTATTACTTTATTTAATTGAGTAATTATAATTAAATTACATAATTTTAATTGACTAATTAATAATTATATATATCATTAATAATTTAATTATGTTATTTAAATATTCTTTCTCATATAATACTTAGCATATAATACTTAGCAGTTATTAATTCTCATATTAATAATTAATAATTAGATTATTCTAATAATTAATATTTGATTAATATCTAATTAATCATCCATAGTTATATTAACAATTATATCAATGATTAATGATGAATTAATCTCTAATTAATAATATATTATAATTATGTAGTTACTCAACATTATAATCTTACTTACACAGCTAACTATCACTTAGTAACTCTTATAATTAATTTATTATTTTATTAATTACTAATTAACTTTCTTAGCATAATTACATTTTGTTATATATTTATTAGTTTATTTATTTATTTATTTATTTCTTTTTTAATTAATCAATCAATCAAGGTGACAAGGAGTCACCTAAATGTATACCTTCCATCTTGTATTAGGCTTGTAAGGCCCAATCCCATTAGTTATGATCATTTAGTTAGGCTATGGTAGTCTCTTGGTGTATGCCCAGTAATCCTTTAGTGTACTTTATTTTAGTCCATTTAAAAACTTATGATTGAACTTTATAAAATTATGGGTTTTTCACATTATTTGATCATATACTTAATATCAACTCATTTCATAAATATATATGTCCATATGTTATGACTTACCCTTGTGTCACATTTTAATGTTTAATCGTTTTGTCGGTGTGAGATTTTAACTTGTAAGATTTATTTAAATTTAAGTATAATCCCGTTTTGTACACTAGATAACTCATTGGAAAGCTTGAAATATCTAGTTTCTGTATTTATAATTTGTTTTCCAAGATTGCAAGCATTTCAAACATTAATATGGACGTTTTCCTAAGTGTCTTTTGATAAAATCTCAGTTTATCAGATTACAATATAATATTATGTGATTTATTAAAATTTATGTACATATCCGTTTTAAACGCATGCTAACTCATTTCAAAGTTTGAGATGTCTACTTTATAGCCATAAAGTTATTTCTTTTAGTGTTTGAGTGTTTCATACTGTATACTTAGGTTTTGTTACAGTTGGTCCCATGTATGTACAATATGTCCAGATATATGGGTACGTTAGAAAAATCATAACAATTCATTTACAAGTCCAAATAAGGCAAAAGATATGTCATTGGAAAGATAATGGTATCTAGTTCATATGTTAAGAACAGTTTTGTAAAAAATTATGGTTTACAAACCCAAAATATACAAAATCCTTGGATGGTATAGGGTTCCAGCAAAAGCTCTCGGTTCGTAATTCAAAATTGTAAAATTCACCAAAAACTGTACATTTATCCGTTTGAGGCGCATGACATCTTATTGGAAAGCTTAAAGAATCTATTTTTTAGATATATAAATTATAATCCAAAATTTTGAGAGTAAAGGGTTCGGAGTACATAAAACCTGTGGCTAGACTGCACTCCAGATGTTCCTTTTCTCTCTAGTTTTGTGTCACAACTTCAAATGCTCATAACTTTAGACATACAAAAGAAAACCAAGTGATTCCAAAGTCTAAAATAAAATTTATCCTCTGTAGAATTTTATCATATAATTTATTTTTCATATTAAAGTTTCTAATGTATTCCATATCACCACAACAACTACAAGCTCTAACAAAGTTTGTGGATCTTACCGAAATGCTCTGTGGATCCTTTAAGATCTTGGACCTCCAAAGTTCTTTTCAAAACCTTTTCCTAGGTAAGAAGAAGTTTAACATTAAGATTCCAACTAAACATCATGCTTTAGTTCTCCAAAAATAACTAAAACACAAAGAATACCACTAAGTTACCTCTAGTAACACGTCCTCTAACTCTTCTTCACATTTCTTCAAACTTAGTAATGGGGTTGTTTGGAGCTTGAAAATGGAGGGAGGAGGGAGCTAGATGGGTGTGGGAGATGAAAAATAGTGTTGGTGTTTTTTGAGCTTGGTGGTGGCTAGAGAAGTTAGGGTTTTTGAGCTTAACTTGTGTGAGAATAAAATGAGATGTTGGGAGAATGTTTTCAGTCAACATTTACTTTAAAGGAGCTATATTTTGAGGGATAAAAATGGAAAATTTTTGGCTGATTCTCCCCTTGCATTGCCGCCACTTAAGGGAGGGAGTTGGTGTGAAAATTTTGTTTAGTAAAGTGGAGACAAGAGGTCACTTTCATTTGTTTGCGCTACAAGAATTTGAACTTTCTACGACCAAAAAATATTTGGTCCCTGAAGAGAAGTTTCGGAGACCAAATTTAGGTAGCAGAAAGTCAGAATCTTCTGCGACCAAATTTTGGTAGCCGTAAGAGACATTTCGAGACCAAATTATTTCTTGGTCACCAATGGTAGAGTGCGAAAAAAAAAATTGGTTCCCGAGGGAGACCAACGGTGACCAAAACAAAATTTGGTAGCGGAAAAATATTTTTGGGGACCAAAATTTGGTCCCAGTAAATATCCTTTCGGGACCAAATTAATTTGTTACCTGAAAATTGGTTCTGAAGATTACCGACGGCAAACAAAAACATATTTTGTGGTGGAAAAGTATTTTCGGGGACCAAAATTTGGTCTTAGTACATCTCCTTTCAGGACCAAATTAATTTGGTACGTGAAAATTGGTTCTGAAGATTACCAACGACGACCAAAAACATATTTGGTGGTGGAAAAGTATTTTCGGGGACCAAAATTTGGTAGCAGTAAATCTCCTTTGTGGACCAAATTAATTTGGTCCCTAAAAATTGGTTTTGAGGATACCAAACAGTGACAAACAAAAAAATTGGTGGCCGAAAAATATTTTCGTGGACCAAAATTTGGTCCTAGAACATCTCCTTTGGGACCAAATTAATTTGGTCCCTGAAAATTGATTCTGAAGATACCAAATGGCAACCAAAAAAATATTTGTTGGTGGAAAAGTATTTTCAGGGACAAAAATTTGGTAGCAGTAAATCTTTTTTTGGGACCAAATTAGTTTGGTCCCTGAAAATTGGTTCTGAAGATTACCAACGGCAACTAAAAACATATTTGGTGGTGGAAAAGTATTTTCGGGGACCAAAATTTGGTAGCAGTAAATCTCCGTTCGGGACCAAATTAATTTGGTCCCTGAAAATCGGTTCTGAAGATACCAAACGGCGACCAAAAAAATATTTAGTGGCGGAAAAGTATTTTCGGAGACCAAAATTTGGTAGCAGTAAATCTCCTTTCAGGACCAAATTAATTTGGTCCCTGAAAAATGGTTATGAAGATACTAAACAGCGACCAAAAAAATATTTAGTGGCGGAAAAGTATTTTCAGGGACCAAAATTTGGTAGCAGTAAATCTTCTTTCGAGACCAAATTAATTAGGTCCCTGAAAATTGGTTCTGCAGATACCAAATGGCGACCAAAAAAATATTTGGTGGCGGAAAAGTATTATCAGGGACCAAAATTTGGTAGCAGTAAATCTCCTTTCAGGACCAAATTAATTTGGTCCCTGTAAAATGAGCACGAAAAAAAAATTTGTTTCCCGTAGAAAACATTTGGCGACCAACAAAATATTTGGTAGCGGAAAAGTATTTTCTGGGACCAAAATTTGGTAGCAATAAATCTCATTTTGCGACAAAATTCATTTGGTCCATGTAAAATACACGGGAAAAAAATTGGTCAATATAAAGTTTTTTAATACAATATTAAAATACATAATGTTACACCTTTTCAAATGGGTAATTTCATGAATAAATTCAATATAAAGTTTTTAATACAATACTGATATACATATTTTAACATCAATCAATTTACAATTGATTCAATTTTAAAGTTAATATTGAAAATGCGTTTCTTTCTCTCTTATTAATCTCGTATTTATAAACTAAACATTGATTTGAATAACCAAATCTATAGTAGTTGTTATATTATTTTATGAAACATACATATGTGATGCAGTATATAGATAGGATAATTAGAGAGTATTTTAATTTTAAAAGCTTATCTTTATTTAACTTATTTGTATATTATCTTTATTTAAATTATTTGTAGATTATCTTATGAAGTTTAAATTCTAGGAGTTATCCTTTACTATTTCAAATTTGAATAGGATTAGGATTTGGATTAGAATTACTATCTAAAGGCTTCTTTGTTATTTTGTAGAGGAGTTTTTTGGTGATTATTAATAAAATCCCTTTGAGAGTTTTCTCAATAGAGTTGCATGATTTTCGGTATTTTAGTTAGAATCAACGAATCTAACACAACTTATCTTGCATATTTTTTAGTATTCTTTAAAAATCAACGAATTTGTGTGTTTTTATACGCTTTCGCCACTACAAGAAATTGCACTTTTTAGTGACTAAATAGTCAGTCGCTAAATATTCCATTCTGCGACTAAAATTTAGTCACAAAAATGTTTGGTCCAAAAATACACTATTTTCGATACTAAGTCAATTGACGACTAATTATTTCGTCGTAAAAAGATACACTATTTTTATTTTATTTTTATTTTTTTACAAAAAGGAGTTTAAAGTAAAAAAAAAAAACGATTCTGTTAGGCAGGGAAAAAAGAAAAGAAAAGAAGATTCAGTAGATAACAAATATTTGATTTCTTTTTCTAAAATTAGTAATTAAATATATATATATATATATATATATATATTAGAAAAAGGAGTTTAAAGTTTAAAAAATCCAAAAAAAAAAAAAACTAAAATTTTGTTAGGCAGGAAAAAAAACGAAGATTCAATAGATAACAAATTATTAGTTTATTTTTCTAAAATTTGTAATTAATTTTTCTAAAAAAACTTGTTTAGGAAACCAATATAGCTTGAAAACAATTCAAACAAATTAAAAAACTATTTTCTAGTTTCGTCAAGAAAAAAAAAAACTATTGTAGTTTCCTCGAAATTATTTTTCGGATTATAAATTTTAAAAATGCATGAAGAAAGAGTAGAAAAAACTAAAATAGTGAAGAATTTTATTTTCCCTCTAAATTATTTTTGGAGTGTCCCTCCAAAATATTAAAAGCCATTTAAAACAAAAAAGAAATTTAAAGTTAAATAAAACCTCCCAGTTAAAAAAAAAAAGTGTTTTAATTTTTTTAGAAGTGTCCTACTTCCTCCAATATATTAAAAGCCATTAAAAAAAAAAAAGAAATTAAAAGTTAATGTAAAACCTTCTAGTAAAAAAACTAAAAAAATTTTCAAAAAAAAAAAAAAAACTAAAAAAAAGATGTGTTTTATTCTCCCTCCAAATTATTTGGGAGTCCCCTTCGGAAATATTGAAAGCCATTTCAAAAAAAAAAAAAAAAAAAGAATTTAAAAGGTTTTCCATTTTCCTTCTCTTCAAGCAAAAACAGGAGAGAGAAACTAGAGAGAGAAACAAACAAGTGGGTTTATTAAGTCACAGAGAGATCCGGTAGTCAAGCTCAACGTGGAAGGGAAGCTAAGGCAGATTCACATGGGAAATAGGAAGCTCGTAACTGGGTTGGTGGGGGGGCACGGTGGATGGGCTCACCGGAGGGGATGGTTGCCGGCGGTTGGGGAGAAATCGTAGTCGGTGGGTGGGGGCAAACTGGCCTAACTGAGGGGATGGTTGCCGAGGGGCTGGGAACCGTTGCAACACAAATGGGGAGAGAGGAAGAAGACAGCAAAAAAAATTTGAGTTTGGGCTCACCGGAGGGGATGGTTCAGGCGGTTGGGGAGAAGTCTTAGTCGGTGGGTGGGGGCCGAACTGGTTCACTGGAGGGGATGGTTGCCAAGGGGCTGCGAACCTTCAAATGAATAAATGGGGAGAGAGGAACAACAAAGCAGCGCACATGCTTGAAGATGGGAAGAAGACAGAGCTTTAAGTCAGTGGGGGGCTCCCGAGGTTCAGGAATAACTTCACGTGGGCGGGCAGAGAACAGTAAACCCATTCCAATTCACTGTATAACGTTCACAATCGAGTTCAAGATGAACTCAAGAGCCAAACGCACTAAGTTGAGTTTGGACTCATCAATTTGAGTCCGAACTTATCCTCCAAACACAGCCGTCACCACCACCGTCACCACTACCGTCACCACCACACCCCAACCGACCCAATTCTCTAACTTTCCTTTCTCACTCTTTCATTCTCAGTCTCTCAGTCTCTCACTTTCCCCAATATTGTCACGCCCACTCCACCCCTACCCATCCCGTCGCCCCCCCTCTCGAATTCCTCCGCCCACGCCTGAAGCCGCCGCCGTCGCATTTCCTTTCTCCGCCCCTGCCTAAAGCTCACCGCGTGCGACCGGATTTCAGACCCATAGAGTCGAATCCTTTCGATTTCAAACCGGATTTCTTTCGTCTCAATGCCAATCCCCTGTGAGATTATGTTCTTGATTTTTTTGAGGTTTGATTTGGAAGTTTTTGGCTGGTGTACAGTAAGAATTTCGGTGCGAGGACGTCGGGATTCGATAAGAATGCTATTGTTTTGATATTGAGTAGGGGGTGGGTGAGAGTAGTTGATGAGGAACAAGATATTATTTTCTCTTTCTCTATAAATACCTTAGTGATTGCAAGTTGAATTCAGTTGTGGTTGATGAATTAATATTGAGTTTCATATTTCCTCATCTTGAGTTCCAATTTTGGCTGTTGGCTATTTGGCTGTTGGGATGCTATGAAGAAAGGCCAAAACTATGGTTCCGATTTTTCGTTCTCTTTACCTGCAACCAGTGCAATGATTTTGTTGTTTTGTCTTGTTGGTGTTCAAACTCTTTCCAATCCTATCCTGTCCCTTCATCTTTGATGCAGAACTTACTGCTTTAACAATACTGAAAATTTTTAAAATACTTTTTTTTGTCAAAAAGAAAATGCATTAATAAGTCAAAATGTTTGTTCCGATCTTTCTTTCTTATATATAGTTGTAGATGTGGAACTCCTGTTGTCTTGTAGTTTGTTGGTCGAGACGTTCACTGGCCTTTTTTTTGTTTGTTTCACTGGGTTGCATCGGATTTCCTTCCAAACTACATGTTTATGGAAATGTGACTGTTTTTCAAAGTTGAATTCTCTGCTACCGCAGTTTGGTTGCTCAGTTCTTCACATTACTTTTATCATTTCAGTATGGTACTTATTGACATAAACTTGCTAGAGAACATATGCTTGAGATCCAAAATATGTCTCTGATCAATCATTGATCTTGATCTTGCCATAATTCCGTTGTTTCAAAATTTTTCGTGACAACAATGATGTGTTGGTTTTATGCTATATAATCTTAAATCATATGAACTCATTTATGTCATACAAACTAAATGCCAAAACTGCCATTTAGTAAAGTTGTACAGCCAGTGGCTTGAAGATTTCCCTAAAATTAACATCTTTTACTTCAGTAGAAAAAGAAAAAGAAAGAAAAGATATTTAATATTTCTATCCTAGAGATAATCAAAACTCTTTCCTCTAACACCCTTGCATCTATAATGTAAAAGTTACCGGTTTAACTATCTTAACCACTGAGAAGTTTTCAAATTGTTCTGTTCTGTATTCTTTTGTTTTTATAATTTTTTTTTTACAGAAGTGATGAATAGGAAAATTATAGGTATCTGGATGCCAATTTCATGTCCTCTCTAATAGGAATTACTTACATGCACACACACAGTACTAATTGTGGAAACTCTAACCATGACCATATTAATTTGTCAAAAAAAAGGAAAAAAAAAAAATCAAAAGAACAACCCCACCTTGTTAGCAGAATACAAGCTCGGGAAAGTATTTAGATGTCTTTAAATTATCTCATTGGAGTGAAAAGCATGGTTGGCAAACTGACTGAGCTGAGGCGGATTATGTAAGATCAATCTTAATTGTTAGACTTCAAGAACTATATTCTTTTTATTTATATATATTTATAACATTTTGAATCTCACAGCAACGTATGATGGAAGTACGTAATGAAAGATTAAGCCAATTACCAGAGGGTTCGCAACTCGATTCTGATGATGAAGAAGATATCTACTCTCTCAAGTGTTGATTAATGAAAGGTAAGAAAAATATGGGTTTAAGCGTGGAATAGGTCCTGTGATTAAAAAGAGTCAATTGAGCAGCTGTGGAGGACCTACACAGCGATTGTTGGTCGAGAACCTTAGAACTGAAGTTGCGAACAATAAACAGCGTGTGACAGATATGGAGGATAGGATGAAAATACAAGACGAGATGATGAAAATACAGGACGAGAGGTTGAAAAAACAAGATGAGCTAATCCGACAACTTCTTCAACAACTTAATCCGCCTTCAGATCATCCGGGACTTTTCTCCCAAAGGCAAAATGGACCACCGCCACTGCCGCCACCATCAGCCACTATGTCCTAAGTTAGCTTTTGTTTTAATTTTACCTTCGTTTGATACCTATTTTAGTTAAACATTTACTATAAATTGTTTACTGTGTTTAGAGATTTGGAGTCTCTTTAGTTAATATAACATATTTTCCTTGCATTTTCATTGTTTATAATTGTATATTTATATATTGAAAAATATGTGACTATTCTCAAAAGGCTGTAAATATTAATGCTACCAAAAAATTTTGGTCGCTCAAACTTTCGGTTACAAAAATATTTGGTAGCTAAAAAGCTTTGCAAAATATGTTTTGCTACCAAATAACATTTGGTTGCGAATTTTTTGGAGACAAACGAAGATCAAATTTTTTTGGTCGCCGGATTTTTCGGAGACCAAATTTTTTTGGTTGCAAATTTTTCGAAGACCAATAGAGACTAAATATCTTTGGTCGCGGATTTTTTGGAGAACAAATTTTTTTTGGTCGCGGATTTTTCGGGGATCAAATTTTTTTTGGTCGCCGATACCTAGTGCGACCAACTTACAGGGACCAAATGGCGACCAAAGATTTTTGATCGCGAAAGGAAATGGTGACCAAAAAATAGACATTCTGCTACCAATTTTTTGGTCTTCAAAGGTGAAAATTCTTGTAGTGTCTTTGTGTCATATTGCCAAAACAAGTCATGTCATCTCTTACATAAGGTTGTATGTATGTACCACTTTCCTTCCCCCCCCCCCCCCCCTTCATTTGTTCAAATTTCTTCTTGCTTTTGACCAAAAAATCCAAATCCCCCTTTAGTTTTCTCATTTTATTTTGTTTTTCTTTCTTCCAATTTTTTCACCATTAATCAAAGGTTGTCATCCTTATTCTCATTCATTGGATCTTTCATCACACTAATCCTTACCTTAAGCTCTCATTGGTTACTTATCATCCAAAACTTGGCCATTGATTTGCTTAGGATCCTTTAACATAAAATCTATACCATTGATTTCAAATCTAAGCACAATTATTGATCAATCTTCCAACTTTGGATTTTCTAAGAGTAAATCCTAATTATTCATCTTCTATCTATATGACACATTAATATTCCCAATCATACTTTTAAAACTTAAATATTGATATGACCAAAATAAATACGAAGGTCATCAAATTGACCTACTAATAAAAATCAGGGTTCTATCTCAAAATTTAACATTTATCCCTCTAATACGACATAATAAATTTTTCATATAAATTTATATGTCGTTCAACTCATCTTCTATGTATCTATAATTTCTCATTTAAATAGAAGAAACTCAACATTGTTAGATCATCGACATCATCATACTGATGATACATATACAATCATTCATGATCTTGAAATTTGGTATTCATCAAAATAATTCATTAGAAATATACTAATGAAGGAAATCCATGATAATAATTCATGAATCAAGTTTATAAATTTCTAAGGCGTCATATGTTTGGCTCGCCGTATTGTATTGTATCATATAACATCTATTGTATTATATTGTATTAGTATTATACAATACGATGTTTGATTTTACATTGTGTTTACAATAATATATCACACAATATTTGTTTGTTTGTCATAATGTTTTATTGCATTAAGAAATTGAGCTTTTAAAAGATAAAATTTAAGTCATGATCCCATGATCGAGTCAGGTTTCAGGATGGGGGCCGAAGTCGGGTTTTGGGATAGGATCGGGGTCAAGATTTGGAATCTAGATGGGAGCTAGGGTCGAGTTTCGGGGTTAGGTTTCAAGAAGTGGTTGTGGTTGGGTTTCTAGACGGGGGCCACCGGGGTTAGGTCAGGTTTGGGTACCATGATTAGGGTAAGGTTACGGGTGGGGGTTGGGGTATTGCTTTCGAGATGATACTTGGGTTTCGGGACGGGAGACAATCTTAGGTTGGGTTTTGAGGTTGGGGTTTCACCAAGATAAGCAAGTAGAGAAGTGACAAAAGGTCTATCAAATATTGTTTTTGGAATATTCCTTATTTCCTTTTTTTTTTTTTTTTCCAAATGGAGGGAGAACATGGGGATCAAGATCCAGACAAAGCTTCATTTCATAACCAAAAATACAATAATAATACATAGATATAACTAGATATAGACATTATATGTATAAATAGTTTGTGGTTTGTGGAGGAATTGAAAAAGAAAAAACATAAGGTATATATTGTTACTCAGATTTGGAGGATTTTGTTGCGTGTGACACTAATTGTATAAGTTAAGTTTAGCGAGCTTCCACCATAGTACATGTCACAATGTTTATAGAGTTTACACCTTCATTAAATGATAACTCTTCGGTACCGGAGTGATGGTTGGTAACGATGAATGCTGACCTCGTCTTGGTTGTCCACATAGCTTGCGTTGATGATGTATCTGGATACCATTTCCGGTACACCACTCCATCTGCGGCCCGTCCAAGAACCGGCCCGCAATAATTTAATCTGACCCCTGTAAGCAGCCAACTGTGGGTATCCGGTTAGATCCATCCGGTTAGTGCGGTTTCCGGTTCAGCCCGAGCTTCAAGAAGGGAAGGTAGGTGTTCGTGGGATAATCAAAGCTTTGCCATAAAACTGTACTCTGACCAGTACTGTTATTCTGAAGAAGAACGAGATTTCCGACCTCTAAAAGCTTAGCTATATTTGAAGCAGAGCTGTTTTTTTCCGAAGAAACAGAAGCATTTGCAGACCAAAGAGTTGAGTTTCGGTTTTCGCCGTAGATGACGAGATTTCCTTGACTGTTGATGGTTAAGATTCCAGATGTACCGTTGATGGGATTGTCTCTGTTTGCAACCCAGACAACGGTTTTCACAGGGACTTTGTAGTACCAGATTCCAACGTAGCGGTAGCGGGATTTGCCGGGGCTGAAGAAGCCGAGGGCGAAGGTCTTTTCGCCGGAGAGCAAAAGTTCGCCGTCTTTGATGGGGTGGTCTGGTGTGATGGTGTCAAGGACATGAAGGGACATGCAAAAGGGTGAAGCAAGGAAGATGTGAAATATTGCAACTGCTGCTGTGTAGTTTAGAAACGCTTTCATTGTTACCTGCGCAAATAATGGGCACTTGCAATTGGGAAATTATGATTTCTTGGAATTGTTCAGATCCATTTATTCCGACCTATTTTTATTGACGAAACTTGACGAAGTCTCCAAATGTATCCATCTCGTCTTTATTGCACACATGCTTCACCGTGTCTATTACTTAATTTTTTAATTATATTATCTTTTTTATTAGATTCTTTTACGATTTAAGTTATTTTTTCAACACCACCAGCTAGAGAAGAAACAAGAAGAACAAGATACAGAAGGGGTTTATGAGGTTTTGGGTATTGCCGCTGGGAAGGAAGAGCTTCATCGGCGAAACTTCTTTTTTCTTTTTCTTTCTTTTTTTTTTCTTTTTTCTTTTTTCTTCTCTCTCTCTCTCTCTTGTTCTACTCTAGAGAAAGCTTAGGCCATGTAATGTAGGGTGAGTTTGGAGCTTAAGTCCAAACTAAGATTTTCAAACTTTTTTTTGTTTTTTTTTCAAAAAGTTTTTGTCTTTTTCCCAAAATTTTTTTTTGTCTTTTCTGAAAATTCAAAAAAATTTACTATTTAAACTTAAAAATCTCATCTTGAACTTGTGCACCAAACAGGCCCGTAGTGATTGAATTACTTTAATACCCTCTCGTTAGAGTTAAATTTTCAACAACGGTCGTAGAAAATGCGGGGAAGGGTATTTTGGGTAATAGGATACCGTGTGCGATTCCCCTTTGAATTGACAATTTGCGTAAGACGCATGTCCTTAAACTGTTTTTTTTTTTTTTTTTTTTTCCGTGAAATTCCTATCACACCTTGTGAAATGCATTTTAGTTGTGCGGGCCCGGGGGTATCAATTCAAACCTATCTTACCAATAAACCAACTTCAACTACAATAAAACCAAACCAAACCAAACGACCAAAGCAATTAGTAATCCTATGATTTGGTTTTAATTTTTTGGAAAAAAAAAAAAAAACCAGATATATTGATTTGATTTGTGAATTTACCTTTAAACGAGTCAAATTTAATCGAATCAAACTAAAATCAATTTTTATTTTATATATTTATTTCAAAAATATTATGCATATTTACTGTGCGTGAAAATTTGAAAATATCTCCATATGGAGTCAAAAGAGTTTTAAATAGAGAGGTAATTTTGTTTTAAAATTGTTATAGTTTGTTTGGAATACGAATTCAAACTAAAATTTCTAACTTATTTTTGTTCTTTTTATGGAAAGTCAACTAAAATTTTAATCAGTTTTTAAAAAGTTAAACAACTTCAATCCAAAAAACTTAATTCTAACTATTGAACTAAACATAAGCTTAATTTAATATTTGATGTCTCGTGAATTTAACTATGATACACTGTTATTGAGGAAAAAAAAAAACTTTGGATGCTTTATTTGTGGTACGAACTGAATACTTCTTTTTTGAGTTACTAGTGTTATAATTGAGAAATATATGATGCTTAATCATATGCTAAAATGTCGGTTCTTATTTTGGTTGATAAGAGGTGGTTAAAAATTAGTTCAAATAAATTTATAAAAAAAAAAACCAAATTGATTGATTTGGTTTATGTCAAAAGCATACTCAAGTATGTACTTGAACTTTTGACTTAATACAGACGAAGGTTTAAGATAAGAGTCCAAATCAGTTGTTTTGAATTTCTTGTCTTATTAGCCGTCTCCTAATAGTGTTATGTCATATTATTTTTATTAAAAAATTTATTGACATCAAGAATACTAAATATTAAATTTTTACACAAATTGACGAGTTGTCAAGACATTATTGAACGAATAATTATTAAGACATGAAATTAAGACAACGGATCTAGATTCTTTGGATAAGTTCTCCTTAGCACCACGATATATGAAATAGCATTTACGCAATTTATGTATTTATTTATTATCCATGTGCATTATATTTGTTTACATATTTTTTTTTCCCTTTACTTTTGAATTCTCATCATGTACATATATATAGATGTCATAGTAGATTTTATGAGTACGCATGGACCTTCATCTGTGGTCCAGTGATGGTCAGTACTGACCAACAAATTATGAATGCTCGGCGTCCGACTATAGAAGGTGTTGATATGCTATATAATTAGGTTATTTACATATATATCTAAATTAGAGATGTTGACTTGAAAAATATTCATTTTTTTATTTATAAAAATGTCTAAAAATAGTACTTATAAAGACAACGTTACTTTTCATAAAGAATTGAGAATTAATTAATAAATAAATTATTAAAAAGGAAGAAAAAAGTATGAAAAAAGATGTCTAAATTTGATTTCATGAAATTGGTAAACGAACTGTTATATAAGGAAACGATATCATAATGATAAAGCAATATCATAAAGAAAAACATCGTAATGACATAGTAATTATTATTAAGAAAAATATCATAATGGTATAGTAATTATCATTAAAAAACAAGTAATTTCTTATCACATTTAAACTATAAAAAGTAACTATTAAAACAATAACAATAATAATATAGAAGAATAAATTATCATCATAATGTTATAATTATCATAAAAAACCTAAATCATACTCTAAAAAAAAAACAGATTTCTAAGAAACCTTAGTCATACTTAAGAAACATGTTTATAAAAAAACATAAATCATACCGACAAGCAATCACTATAATAAAGAACTAGTTATTAAGTTAAAGATATAATAATGATGAATAAATAAGGAAAAAAAATTGAAACATAATGAAGGAAATGATTTTAAGTATAGTATAGGGATAAAATGAGTACTATAAGCGATTGTTTATTTAAAAATGGACATTTACTTGATATTATAAAAAAACAGATAAAATTTAAAACGAGATTTTAAAAAATAGATTTTTTATGTCATTATTTCAATATAATATTGTGCATGCGGTAATTTGAATGAAAAGAGACAGAAAAAAAAAAATTTTGGGCCAGATTATTTGCGCTTCATTGATGACCATCGGACTTCTTCTATAAACGATGGAGATAAGAAACGACTGTTCTTCTTTTCGTATTGGAAAAAAAAAAAAAAAAATATATATATATATATATATATATATATATAAATTATGACTCTTAGTTGTCTATCAAGTGTCAACGACTAATGATCGTCCAAATAATGCTTGGAAATATTTGTAAGTACTTCTACTTTGTTTTTTCCCCCTTCTTTTCATGATACAAAATTGTAGTTCGAGCGATTAAGGAGAACTACTGTTTCGATGGGAAAGTTGATAGTCTTGAGGACACCAGAGTCTTGAAGAACAAAGTGGGTGGTGATTCTTGTAGTTGTATTCTTTGTAAAGCAGGTATTGTTTGTAATGAAATCCAATATATAGATCATATATATATATATGTACATATATTATAAGTAGCCATTAAGATGTAGAACATGACTAATTATTTGTTTTATTTATTTATTTTTAACGGAGATCATGCTGAAGTAGGCACACCTTTTTATACCATATAATTAATTTGTGTATTCATGACGGCCGGTTATATATGACACTTTTTTTTTTTCTAAAATATTTATATATATAATTTTATTTGTCAATTTTAATTAAATAATGTTTTTGTTTTATGAGTTTTTCAGGTAAAATATTTATTTGATAAGCAAATTATTCTATGAAGATAGATATGATCTATAAGTTAAAAAGAAAAAGGAAAAAAGATATTGACTTATTGTGTGTGTTAAGTTAAAAATAGTTGTAGAGTACAATCGAGCTTTTTCTACCAAGAAAAAGGTTTATATTTTTTTTTCTAAAAAATATTTAAGATTTGTCACTGATACTAAACACAATTACTAATAAAATGTAATATTACATTATATAATTGTTTCTAATTAATTAAATGGGTCATATCAAGATTGATCATGATCCGTCTGATAATTTCATATGTAGTCATGACAGTATCCAAGGTTCGGGAATATCAACCTTATCGGTGAAATTAATCAGGCATATATATAGCTGTTAAACGTGAGATGAAACAATTATCCTCCTAAGTATGATGCAAGCATTTGGCTATCTATTAGATTGAGATTATATGTCTAATTTTATTATCTTAAATAATATCTAAATAATTATACTATGACCCATCATTTAATGAAATTAAATGTTAAATATAGAAAGATCAGTAACCTAGAAATATGTATTTTATTAGGTGAGTTGAGGCTTCCCAAGGACTAATAGGAGTGATAGATAATGGAAGAGGTATTAATGTAGGGCTCAAGTTCAAGCAAAACAGAAAGAAAGTGAGCAATTATTTGACACGGTATGAGATGATAATTAAATTTATAATAGGTGCCATACTTTTTTTACCCCGTCAATCAAATCAATTTATCAAGGAGATAAAACCAAAAGGGAATTATATGTTTTAATTAGCACAAGTTAGAGATCATTAGACCTTTATAAACTAGCTAAGCAAAATACATTATCAAATTGGCTCATTGTCTGACTTTCGTCTTTCTTTCTTTATTACTTAATTAGATTAAATCAAGCAATATAACAAATTGGTCTTTAATTATCTTACTCTTACGTGTTTCATTTCGTCAAATTCTTATCTCATATGGTTCGTTTCTCACACAATGAATTGGGCAAAATATTATATTGCAACCAACCCCTTCACTTTTTTTAAACAATTCCTTTTTGCCCTTTCCCTAGTCTGCTAAAATGTCTTCGCAATAATGTTTATTTAATTAGGAAGATAGAAACAGAAACAAATAAATATATAATAAAAAAAACATATTAGATTTAACTAGATCTCATTATTAGCGTTGCTCTTTTTTTTTTTTTGGTCCCTATTTAGTTTTCTAAAATAATGAGATTGTATAATTAACATTCTTAGAAAAATTAAAAATACTACTAAGGAACATAAACTTGTTTTCTTATCGTTCCACTTGTGATTCTAATAAATTTTTATAAAGTAAAGTTGAATGAGCCTTTCAAAAAATATTTTGAATAGTCTCTTTCTCTTTTTTAATTAAATTATTCTCATTTATATTCCCTAAACTTCAGGATCACTTCTACTTTATCCTTGAATTTTAAATTTAACATCACTTTACTCATTCTATCATATTTTTAGCTAAAAATAGACAGAAAAATATGAGTTAAGTATATTCATGTGATTTTTTTTTTCCGTTTACTTTTAACATAAATCCTAACAAAATGGTGTTAGTAAGATGAAGTCCTCTTTTTTTTTTTTTTTTTTTTTTTTTTTTCAAACTAAAATTCTGATATAAAGAGTAAAGTAAGGTTAAATAACTTAAATTCAAAATTAACATGATAAAGTGAGAGTCTATAAAATTAAGGGAGTAAAATTAGAGTGACTTTAAAATCGAGAGAGTATAACTGAAATATATATATATATATATATATATATTAATAAAGATATAAACTATGGCATTCAAAGTTTATCCTATATTTTGTTCCATACCAAGATTTCTTTCCATTTTTCAACAACTACTACGTGGTCCTCTCATTATCCACCTCTCTCAGCATCAACTTTTTTGTTTTTTGTTTTGTTTTTGTTTTTGTTTTTGTTTTTTTTCCCTCATACCATTCCACAATTATTGTTGCGCACTAGATCTTCTGGTCATGTATAATAATTATCACGTTCTTCAAATTTTTAATACCACTTCCGTAAAACTGTTCCGTGCATCATTTCCGTACTATTTTTCATAAAAACAGAAGTATATCTCTTTAAAAAGCTCGTAGTCCACTGCATTTTCCTCCTAGACAATCTTGCCAAAAAGTTTCACTTTTGACGGTTTTTATCACAAAATGGTACATTTATAGTATCATTAAACCATAATTTTTTCTCTTTTCTTTCCCCAGAATTACTAGTAGTGTTAAACTACTCGTCACAAGTAGGAGGAGAAAATACATATATTTATATATGTATATATATGCACACACACTTGTACCTTGGATTGAACTTTGGTGAATAAGAGTACCAATGGATTAAAAAGAATGTTCAAAGAGCATTTATTTGGTAACACCTACAAAATACGGAGACTTTTCTGGTAGGATAAGAAGAAAAAATTTCACCCATATGAAAAGTTAAATTTTCATTAAATTCAAGTAATACACGAGCTAGCGATTCATAATTATTTGTCAACAACTTATGGAAACAGAATTATGTTAACAGTGAAGGAAAATTTATAGTAACAATTATACTTAATTGTTGAATTAGACTTTATTTGATATACAAATTTAACTCTAATTAAATTATATTTTTTTGACTAGATTATTATCTTTTTTTAAATAATAAAAATTATAATTAATTTTTAAAAAATTAACTAAGTCTAATTTAAAAATTTCAATTCCAACCAACAATCCAATAGATATTTTAAATTTTTATAATGGTTCATTTAGTATTTGAGTTGAGTTTGAGGTTTAATAAAATTTTTAAATTTGAGTTGATTTATTTTTTAAAAATTAATTATAAATTCTATTAATTTTTTTAAAAAATAAAAAAATAAAAATAAAAAATAGAATTTAATTAAAGTTAAATCTAAATAGAAAACGTGGGCCTGGTCTGATATGCAACTATCAGTGGAGCTGAAAAGGAAGAAAGAAGCTGTGAAGAAAGGCCAATATCGTCAACAAAATGACAGCGATGAAGAAAGTGATGGCCTAGATTTTATATTTTATATTGGGCAAATCTGCGGTAGAGCCCCTCAAAAGGGTTCTACCGTAGAGTCTCATAGAGTCTAATTTTAAGACCGTTATGATCAAAATATACGGATATGATTGTAGAGATGCACAAAAGGTCACATGCACGTGACCGTAGAGGAGCACTCTCCTGAAACCCCATAACCCATTCCACCCAAAAGCTTCTCCTCGCCGGCGACACACCCCGACGCCGGCGACACCCCCGACGCCGGCGACTCACCCCCAACTCCGGCGACTCACCCCCGGCCTCCCACCACCGGCCGCCGGCCGTCCGGCGACTCTTCCCCTTTCTCTCTCTTCCCCTCTCTCTCTTCCCCTTTCTCTCTCTTCCCCTCTCTCTCTTCCCCTTTCTCTCTCTTCTCCTCTCTGCTGCGGCCGCCCACCCCCGGCCCCCCCACCGCCGGCCCCAGCCCCGGCCGCCGGCGACCCACCCCACCCCTCTCTCTCTCTTCCCCTTTCTCTCTCTTCTCTTCTCTCTCTCTCTCTTCTCCCGCGACCCCCCAGCCCCGGCCCCCCACCCAGCCCCGGCCACCCCCCCAACCACCGGCCCCAGCCCCGGCCGCCCCCCACCCCCCCTCTCTCTTCCTCCCCTTTCTCTCTCTTCTCTTCTCTCTCTCTCTTCTCTTCTCTCTCTTCCCCTCTCGCCGGGGTGGCTGGGGAGGGCTGGGGGGGTTGTCCGGGGGTGGGGGGGCTGGGGGTCCGCGGAGAGAGGAGAGGAGGGAGAGAAGAGAAGAGAGAGAAAGGGGAGAGAGAGAGGTGGCGTCGTCGACGGCCGGCCGGGGCTGGGGCCGGTGGTGGGGCGCCGGAGGTGGGTCGCCGCGGGAGAGAGGAGAAGAGAGAGAAGAGAAGAGAGAGAAGAGAAGAGAGAGGGGAGGAAAGAGGGAAAATCGCCGGCGGCCTGCGGCCGGCCGGCAGGAGCTGGGGTCGGTGTGGGGGGCCGGAGGTGGGTCGCCGGCGTCGGGGTTGGATCGCCGGCGTCCGTCACCGGCGGCGGGACTCACCCTTTTTCTTCTCACTAACTTTGTTATAATATGGTTGTCCCTATAATTATTTATGTGCACCCTCAAATATGGACAATGTGATTTAAGATGGATGGCTCAAAAAAGGACTCTATGGGTAGAGACTCTCAATTAGTCTCTACCACAGCCACACCCTTTTATATTATATAGAAAGAAAAAAAAGGGCAGAAGGGACGAGAGTGACTGGTGGATGGGACTCCTTCAAAATTCTCACGCTCTTCTTGAGCCTACTTTCTTTTCCTTAAATTTTTTTTTCCCCCCAATAACTTGTGAAGAAAGGGCCAAAGGGGAGGTTCGCTGACGTGTCCAAATAATAAAATAAAATATAAAACAAATAAATAAAAGAACGTGATCCATGAGGATTGGGTTGTGGCCATTGTAATACAGTTGAAGCCTTTCCAGAGGTATAGTTTTATTTTTATTTTTATTTTTTCGGTATTATAGTTTTTGTATTTATTTCTTTACATTTTTTTTAACTTTCCGGACGAGGTGTACTTTTAAGGCATGTTTATTTTGCACAAAGTAAAAGGAAAAGTGAATAGAAAAGTGAATAACTTTCTCATTTAATTATGTGTTTATTTTATTTACAAAATGACAAATAAGATTTTCGTGATCCCCACACAATATAATAAATAAATAAGTGGAATATAAAATCTTTATATCTGCTTGATATTAATTCCTTATCAAAGGAAATACATATCAAATTTACTCATATACACTTAATAAATTTTTATGTGCTAATATTTTTTTTAATTATGTAAAAGGCTATTTTAATTATTATATTAATAAGATTAACATTACTAAGTTTAGTAAATACTAAAAAGGGATTTGAATTGTTTCCCCTCACATCATCCAAAAAGGGTTTGTTTAGTAGAGCTTTTGCTTTTGTTTCTAGTCAGTAGAAGAAGAAAAGTAAAAATTATGGCTTCTCAATAAGTGTTTGGAACCAAAGAGCTTTTGAGATCAAAATGATCTTTAAAGTATTCTAACAAGTAATAAGAATATCAAAATAAAGTTTATAATAACTAATTTAAGTTTTGTTACAAGTTTTAAAGTTTACTCATAAGAGCTTTTACTAGAAGTTACATTTTTTGATTTTGACAGAAAGTACTTTTGGAGTCTGAAAGCTTAAGGACACAAAGCTGCATTAAGAATATTAGAAATTTTTTTTGAAGCGCACTTTATGATTAAGAAAGATTACCTTGTAAACAGAGCTAAAGCCACCATGTCCAAGTTTGTTATCAACAGAGAAATTGGATGTGGCTACAACAATGATATGTAGATCAAACAACGGAACATTTGAATCGTTTATACTATCATCAAGCTCCGTATCTTCCTTGTAGTTTAGGCATACGTTGTCACTAAACAGATCTAGATCTAGAAGGAGGGAGAAAATGGGGATCAAGATCTAGACAAAGCTTCATTTCATAACCAAAATTACATAATACTGTATATAATTAGTTACAGACATTATACATAAATAGTTTGTAGTTTGTGGAGGAATTTAAAAAATAAAAATAAAAAATTCTAGTACTTCTTAGGCTAAAAAGAAGAAGAAGCATTTCAATCTACTTAGTATCCGCAAGCAATATTCTAAGTAGGCATTAGTAGCAAGGACTAAATAAAGACAGTAGGTGGTACAAATTGAAAAATACAAATTTAAGTCATATTTTGTTTACACAGACTTGGAGGATTCTGTTATGTGTGCTACTAATTTTACTAGTTTAAGTTCAACGAGCTTCTACCATAGTACATGTAACAACATTTATAGAGTTTACACCTTCACTAAATGATAACTCATGGGTACCAGAGTGATAGTTGGTAGCGATGAATGCTGGTTGTTTTGGGGAAGGAAGTGCCGAATCATTGCCCAGCATCAGAACAACAGTTGACATGGTTGGTCGATCGGTCGCGTGTTCTTGCACGCTCAACAGACCAATTTGGAGGCATCTCAAAGCTTCATCAACAATTGACTCATTGAAAAAAGGATCCACTATTTCGGAGGCCCTGCCTTCTCTCCACAACTCCCAAACCTGAAATAAATTTATGCCATCATGTTAGAGAAAAATAAGCAAGTAAATTTTGTCGTGTTATAATTTGATTAAGGTATAATTGAACTTATATTCTCACATGTCCAACCAAATTTGAGTCTTGTATCTCTTTGTAGCGACCAGTGTTCTTTTTGCTGGTTATGATCTCTAGCATCAAAACTCCAAAGCTGTATACATCTGATTTATTTGAAAAAAATCCTTGCATTGCATATTCTGGTGCCATATAGCCACTGTAGTAATATAACATAAACATTAATTTTTTTAAATAAAGTTATTTTTATTTCTGATATTTGAGGATTGCAAATAACTAAAACGAAGAGGAATTCTTAAAACACTTATTAATTAAGGGGCATTTACTATGTTCCAACCACGTGATTTGTACATGCTTCAATTTGGTCTCCTCCAAAAATTCTTGCCAAGCCAAAATCTGCAATTTTTGGGTTCATCGTAGCATCTAGAAGAATGTTGCTGGCCTTTAGATCTCTATGGATGATTCGTAGGATTGAATCTTGATGAAGATATAAGATCCCCCAAGCAATTCCGTAGATTACGTCAAACCGCGTTCTCCAATCCAACAATTTCCTTTTCGCTTCATCTGATGACAAATGAAAGTCAGTAATTTGGTGCAAGTAAACTGTTATGCATTGCTTCAAAGTTTGTTTCAATAGGTAAAATTTGAACGAAATCGTACCAAAAATGAAGGAATCCAAGCTTTTGTTAGGCAAGTACTCGTAGACTATCATCCTCTCTTCTTCTTGAATGCAACAACCTAAAATCCTCACAAGGTTCCTATGTTGTAGTTATGCAATTAGCAAAACTTCATTCCTGAACTCTTTACTTCCTTGCCCAGAGTACTTAGCTAGTCGCTTTACCGCAATTTCCTTGCCATTTGATAGAATACCCTGAAACCATAATCCAAATTTGATTTGCAAACGTTGTATCCTTGTAGTTAACCATGTTTAATTTCCCACTGCTTTAAGTAAGCTTAAAAACACAAAGCTGCATTGCATTAAGAATAATAAAAAAGTTTGAAGGGTGCTTTTATGCTCAAGAAAGATTACCTTGTATACAGAGCCAAAGCCACCTTGTCCAAGTTTGTTATCAACGGAGAAATTGGCTGTGGCTACGACAATGGTATGTAGATCAAACAATGGAACATCCGAATCTTTTGTACTATCATCGAGCTCAGTCTCTTCCAAGAAGTTGGTACCAAATAAATTTTTGCTCCGACGTTCTTTAACTGTCATTAGACATACAACAACGAACAATCTTTTAAGTGAAGTATGATTTGCCATTAGGCAAAGAAAAGGAAAACTAATTGAAGTTCGTAACTTACCTCCCCTCTTTCTCTTTACCACGCAATATGCAACGAAAACCAAAACAAAAAAGACTACCATAGAGCAGAGAACAATCAACAGTTCCCCTTTTTTGCTTTTAAAGCCATTCGATTTCCTTGCATATTGAGCTATATATGTAGATGAAAACGAAAAGGTTAGATCAAGAAACACTAAACATTTTCCTTATTTTGTGGCTAGAAACACTAAACAGTTATTTAGTGCATTTTTAGATCAATACATGGTGCAGGAATTTACGTTATTTGGTAAGAGAGGGAAATATTTAGAAGGATGATAATTATTTATGTAGTTAATATATTATCTATTTTATTTAATAAAAATATAAAATATGCTCATACCTAATGTAATTCTATCAACTCGTATATATATACTCTGCCCGATATTGGTATAAGTCCTCATGTCAACCAAATCACCGTGCCATGAAAGGCACCCGACACCATCTCTAGTCTCATATGCATTCGTGTAGGCCGTGCAATTGCAATCCTTCAAGCACTTCTCCTTGCACTCTCTCAAATTCAAACCCATCTCCACACGTGCGTTCGACGTATCGGGTAGCTTCACGTTGGTCATCTTCAAAAACCCTTCACCGTCCCTACAAGTGCGTGTCCCATGCTTTCTCACGCAGCCGCCCGATGTGTCTTTTGAGTCCCAGTTATCAAGTGACCGGGGTTCGAACCCAGGTAGGCATAGGCACTCGAACCTGCTTGGGTCTAATGGGTCACAATTTCCATTTGCGCCACAGCTCCCATAATAGTCACACGACTCCTCCGGAGCCTTCCAAAATGCGACCCACTTCTGAAGCTGATCGTTCCACGTGGACCGCTGCAAGATTCCCGATTCTTCTATCACGTTTATCGAAAATACCGAATTTGTGTTGTTGACGATTCCGTACATGATGCTGATCTCATCTTGGTTATTCACATAGCTTGCGTTAAACTTGTCCTCCGATGCCATTTCCAGCATTCTAGGTATACCGGTCCATCTGCGGCCCGTCCAAGACCCGGCCCGCCAAAATTTTGTCCCACCCTTGTAAAATACCAACTGCGGGTATCCGGTTAGATCCATCCGGTACGTGCAGTTCCCGATTCCCGGGTTATCATCCGACTTCCAAGATGTAATGAACCGGTCAAGGCCAGATTTCCGGTTTAGCCCGAGCTTCAGGAAAGGAAGGTAGGTGTTTGTAGGATAATCAAAGCTTTGCCACATCACAGTGCTCTGCCCAGTCCTGTTATCATTCTGAAGCAAAACGAGATTTCCGATATCTAAAAGCTTAGCTGTATTGGAAGTAGAACTACTAGAAACTGAAGCATTTGCTGACCAAATAGGAGAGTTTCGGTTTTCGCCGTAGATGACGAGGTTTCCTTGATTGTTGATGGTTAAGATTCCAGATGTACCGTTGATGGGATTGTCTCTGTTTGCAACCCAGACAACGGTTTTCTCAGGGACTTTGTAGTACCAGATTCCGACGTAGCGGTAGCGGGATTTGCCGGGGCTGAAGAAGCCGAGGGCGAAGGTCTTTTCGCCGGACAGCAAAAGGTCGCCGTCTTTGATGGGGTGGTCTGGTGTGATGGTGTCAAGGACATGAAGGGACATGCAAAAGGGTGAAGCAAGGAAGATGTGAAATATTGCAACTGCTGTTGTGTAGTTTAGAGACGCCTTCATTGTTACCTGCGCAAATAATGGGCAATTGCAATTGGGAAATTATGATTTCTTGGAATTGTTCAGATCCATTTATTCGGACCTATTTTTATTGACGAAACTTGCTGAAGTCTCCAAATGTATCCATCGTCTTTATTGCACACATGCTTGACCTGGTCTGTGTTTGTTTATGATCATTAAATCGTCTTTCTTGTGTCCATACGTACGCTAAACCACTTAATTGACTTATCTTGTCAAAATAAAATAGTTATACACACACACACATATATATATATATATATATATATAGTCTAAAATAGAATTTGATAAAAATTTAATAATTTAAAAAAATAATGTTGACCGTCATCAGTAGACTATTTTTTGTAGCACGTGCCGAAGCAGATGTAAATGTTGATGTTTTATGTATTTGCCACTTATCCAGTGTGTTCTGAGTTTGATATGTTACCGTGCAATTTTTAGATGATGACTTGATACTGTTCATCATATACGCTATATAATTGCAGTATTGGTAGTAATATGACCAAAAAAAAAAAAAAAGACAACAATTTATGCGCTTCTTTGTTATACTGATTAGTTTGGTTTCCCAAAAAAAAAAAAAAAAAAGATAGTTACTTGGGTTTGGTTTATTTCTAATAAATGAATTTTCAACAACTTGTAAAAGCTTTCAAAGCTCGGACCCCTCTTGGACTCGGTTTTGGTTTGATACCCATCTTTCTAGTTGTGCTTAGTCATTATTGCCCAGAGATACTAAAGCATTAGTTAAAGTACTAGTAGCAGCTTTTTTTTTTCCTCCTCCTCTTTCGTGAAGCGATAATTCTTTTAACAAAAGTATTTCAGTTGATAACCTTAATCATACCATTGTTCTTTTAGTAGCACAGTAAATTACTGATGACACGAAAGGCAAGAGATGTATATGCCAGCCAGTCATGCAAAAAAAAAAGTACGTACATGCCAGCCTGGTTTCAATTCCATCCAAAATGACACAGTTTTGATAGTAGGAAAAAAAAAAAAAAAAAAAAAAGGAAAAGAAAAAGGAGATCTAGCGTTGAAGATTTTAGTCATGACTTCGCCTGGTCTAATTTTTTCTTTACTTAAATTGACATTAGAGATAAGTAGGTGGGAAATTACTACTGGGTTAAGGTTGGAATTAGGTGTAATAACTCTAAGTGCAGCTTGAAACATCAAATAATTAATATCTTTACGTCTTTGTAAATTAGAGAATATAAGTTCTAGTATTTCCAAGGACAAAAGAAGGAATTACATTTCAATCTACTTAGTAACCTGACGGAATACTCTAAAGCCATGTTTGACGCATTGCACTATATTGCATAACATGTATTGTATTATATATAATATGATCTTTAGTTTTGCAATGTATTACAATATTATATTACATAATATGTTGTTTGCTTGCTACCGTTTAGAAATTGAACTTTTAAAAGATAAATTTAGGTCGCGAGCCAAGGATTGGAGTTGAGTATCGAGACATGGGCCGAAGTCGGGTTTTATGATCCGGGATAGGGTCGAGATTTAGAATTGGAGTCGGAGTTGGGGGAGTTTCATGTTGAGTTTCGAGGCAGTCGGGGATCAGGTTTCTAAACTGGTGCTGGGGTTGAGTTTTGGGATGAGTGCTAGGGGCAGGGTCAGGTTTAGGTATTAGGGTTAAAGTCGGGTTTCTGGATGGGGATCCTTTCGAGATGAGGATAGGGGTCGGGTTTTAGGACGGGGATGGTGTTGGGTTTTGGGGTCGGGGTTTGGATTTCAGGATAGGGGATGGTTCGTCCCAAAACTTGACCCTGACCTCAACCTCCGCCCCGTCTCGAAACCTGACCCCTATCTCGGTCCCAAAACCCGAACTCGACCGTAACTCCTGTCACGAAACTCTACCCCGATCTATCTCCATCTCAAAACTCGACCCCAACCTCCATCTTGAATCCTTACTCTAACCATCGCTCTGAATCAGACCTAGGCCCTAGTCCTGAAATTCGACCTTTGTCCCGAAATCAGACACTGACCTCGATCCTAAACCAGAAACCTGAAACCCGACCTGGCCCTCATCCTGAAACTCGACATCGACCACAAAATCTGATCCTGACCCAGTCCCGAAACCCGACTTTGACTCTGAAATCTCGAACCTCGTCCTAAAACCTGAGCTCAGTCCCGAAACTCGACCTCGACTTCGAAATTCGACTTCGACCTATCCTAAAATTTGACCCAACCCCATATTCAAACTCGACTCTGACTCCGACCCCATTCTGAACTTGACCTCAATCCTCATTCTGAAACCAAACTTTAACCCTCGTTTCGAAACCCATTATTTTATGTTTTCAATACAATAATTTAGATTAAATTATACAATATCACCTAATATAGAGATTTTTTATTGTATTAGATGTAGCATTCCGTATTGTATTAATTTTTTTATGTCGTATTAAATTATACAATACAATGATTTTTTAAATATTTGTAAATAGTACAATACAAATGCCAATACAGTGTACCAAACATACCGTAATTGTACAAGTTAGTTCAGCGAGCTTCCACCATAGAACATGTGACGACGTTTATAGAGTTAGCAGATTCACCAAATGCTAATTCTCTGTCACTAGCGCAGAGGCTATTACCGATGAATGCAGGTTGTTTTGGGGAAGGAAGAGCGGAATCATTGCTCAACATCAAAACAATAGCCGACATGGTTGGTCGATCAATCGCATATTCTTGCACGCTCAGTAGACCAATTTGGAGGCATCTCAAAGCTTCATCAACAACTGACTCATCCAAAAGCGGATCCACTATTTTAGAGGCCTTGCCTTCTCTCCACAACTCCCAAACCTGAAAGAAACTTCTACCATCATGTCAGAAAAGAAAAAAGCATGTCATATTTATCACGTTATAATTTGCATGAGGTGTAATTGCATTCATATTCTTACATGTCCAACCAAACTTGAGTCTGGTCTCTCTTTGTAACAACCAATGTTTTTTCTGCCTGTTATGATCTCTAGTAGCAAAATTCCAAAGCTGTATACATCTGATTTAACTGAGAACAATCCTTTCATTGCATATTCCGGTGACATATAGCCACTGCAATAGCATAATAAAAAAAACAAAGATATTATGATTTTTATTTATGACATACGAGGAATTCAAATAACTAGAAGGAAGAGGAAATCTTAAAATGCTCTTTAGTTAATGGGCATTTACTATGTTCCAACCACTCGAGTTGTGGATGCTTCAATTTGGTCTCCTCTGAATATTCTTGCTAAGCCAAAATCTGCGATTTTGGGGTTCATAGTAGCATCTAGAAGAACATTGCTGGCCTTTAGATCTCTATGGATGATTCGTAGTCTTGAATCTTGATGAAGATATAAGATCCCTCGAGCAATCCCGCAGATTATCTCAAACCGCCTTCTCCAATCTAGCAATTGCCTTTTCTCTTCATCTGATGACAAGTGAATGCCGGTAATATATCGGTGTGATTAAACTCTTCTGCTTTGCTTCAAAGTATGTTTGAAAAGGTAGAATTAAAAGAAAGCGTACCGAAAATGAAGGAATCCAAGCTCTTGTTAGGCAAGTACTCGTAGACTAGCATCCGCTCTTCTTCTTGAAAGCAACACCCTAAAATCCTCACTAGGTTTCTGTGTTGGAGTCTTGCAATTATCATAACTTCATTCCTGAACTCTTCACTTCCTTGCCTAGAGCTCTTAGCTAGTCGTTTCACCGCAATTTGCTTTCCATTTGATAACATACCCTGAAACCATAGTCCAAATTTGACTTCTAAACTTTGCACCACATTTGCAAGATTGAATACGAAATCATTACGAGTGCTTAACAATTGGTATCTATGCTCGAATGTAACCAAGTTTCATTTCATACTCCCTTAAGTAAGCTAAAAAACTCAGCACGGCATTAAAAAATAAGAATTTGCAAGTAATCATAAAGTTTTAAATGCCTTATTTTAAAAAAGATCATCACCTTGTATACGGAGCCAAAGCCACCTTGTCCAAGTTTGTTATCAACGGAGAAATTTTCTGTGGCTACAGCAATGGTATGTAGATCAAATAGCGGAACATCGGAATCTTTCGTACTGTCATCAAGCTCAGACTCTTCCAAGAAGTTGTTACCAAAAAAATATTTGCTTTGACTTTCGTTAACTGTCATCGGACATACAACAAACAATCGTTGGTATGATTTGCCTAGAAACTTCAGAGTCTTAAAGTTCTACAAACAAATAAAGTTTTTTATTATTGGTTCTTATGGAACATCTAAAAAACCGAGTAAGATTTCTAAAACTTTTCATACAAGTCCTTTAAAAACTGTTTTCAAGTTTGATATTGCCATCTTGTGCATATGTTTCCTTCATGAAAAAGGTGCTGAATTGCCCGTCTAATACTGATGGAATAGTTGAACAAATTTATAGGTCAAACCAATGCAGCGTATTGGTTGCAGATTGTAATACCGAAATTGAAGTAACTCCCAAGTATACCGAAATTGGTTGCAGATTGTAATAGAAAGTAAAATAGAGGGAAATTCTCTTACCTCTTCTCTTCCTCTTTATCAACCGATATGCAATGAAAACTGAGAGAAAGCAGACTACAGGAGAGCATAGCGCAATTAGTAGCTTCCCCACTTTGCTGATAGAGCCCTTTGATTTCTTTGCGTATTTAGCTACGTGGATGAAAACAAAAGGTTAGATCTCAAACTGATATAAGCAAAACATGATCCAAAAAATAGAGTTGTAGATGACAATAAAGAGTGGGAGTGCATGGACTTAGCAACGAATATGTAGTAACTGCTTTGGCCTTAGTCTCATTGATGAAGTTACACAAAAACAGACGACAAGCTCATTAGCAAGAAAGTCGTTTAAATAATTCCAGGCTATGGCGATTCCCTCATTTTTCTGTAACTAAGTTCGTGGAAAGAAGCTCAATTGTAGCCCCATGGATTGTGATAAAATGCATCAACATTGTTGCATTAAGAATGAGTTTGCATAGAATTTTAGATTAATGTTATTAGGAAGAAAGGAGTAAAAATATTATATTTATATGAATAATTGAAGTAAATTGCAGACATTAATAATATTTGAAGTAAATAACTGTAAATAAGAAATTTATTATGTAATGATTTATTTACTTCTTGTACATATATTATTCATATCTAGTAAATATTCTAATTATCTTCTAAATTTATTATTTATTCAAATATTTTTAAACTTTATTATTGACTTCAATTGTTTTTGTAAAAATACAATTTATTATAATTTTCATCATGAGATGATATTATCAAAGGAGGAAGGGAAAAAAAAAAGGAAGAAAAAGGAAAAAAAAAAATAGGGGTCAAAATCACATTGAGGATGAGACATGGGTTGGGACCTTGTTTTGGTGCTAGTGGACTTTATGTTCAAATAGACAAAATGAAGAAAAGTATTGCGCCACGGACTAAAGTTAGAATATATATATATATATATATATATATATATATATATAATCTTCAGTTCCCTTAACAAAGGGGAAATTATGATGTTTCCTACTAAAGTCTGTCAAAACAAATCTGACAAAAAATTAATACTAATTGCCAAAAATCAGAAAAAATGATATGTTTTTAAAGTATTCAAAGTAAATACGAAAATTATATATAATACTGATTGTACCCAATGTAATTGCATCCACTCTTATGTATATATCCTGTCCGATATTGGTGTAAGTCCTCATGTCAACTAAATCACCGTGCCATGAAAGGCATCCGACACCATCTCTAGTCTCATCTGCATTTGTGTAGGCTGTGCAATTGCAATCCTTCATGCACTTCTCCCCGCACTCTCTCAAATTCAAATCCATCTCCACACGTGCGGTGGACGTATCGGGTAACTTCACGTTGGCCACCTTTAAAAACCCCTCGCCATCCCTACACGTGAGTGCTCCGGGCTTTCTCACACACCCACCCGTTGTGTCTCTTAAGTCCCAACTTTCACGCGACTGGGGTTCGAACCCGGGCAGGCACACGCACCGAAATCTGCTTGGGTCTGACGAATCACATTTTCCATTTCCGCCACAGCTCCCATAGTTGTCACACAAGTCATTTGGAGCGTACCAGAATTCAACCCACTCTTGATGCTGATCGTGCCACATGGACCGTCGCACTGTTCCTGACTCTAGTATTACTAATCTCGAGAAAACTGAATTTGAGTTGTTGACGATTCCGTAGCTGATGCTGACCTCGTCTTGGTTGTCCACATAGCTTGCGTTGATGATGTTTCCGGATACCATTTCGGGTACACCACTCCATCTGCGGCCCGTCCAAGAACCGGCACGCCATAATTTAGTCTGACCCCTGTAAGCAACCAACTGTGGGTATCCGGTTAGATCCATCCGGAAAGTGCAGTTACCGGTTCCCGGGTCATCATCTGACTTCCACGATGTTACGAACCGGTCTAGGCCAGATTTCCGGTTCAGCCCGAGCTTCAAGAAGGGAAGGTAGGTGTTCGTGGGATAATCAAAGCTTTGCCATAAAACTGTACTCTGACCAGTACTGTTATTCTGAAGAAGAATGAGATTTCCGACATCTAAAAGCTTAGCTATATTTGAAGCAGAGCTGTTTTTTTCCGAAGAAGCAGAAGCATTTGCAGACCAAAGAGTTGAGTTTCGGTTTTCGCCGTAGATGATGAGGTTTCCTTGACTGTTGATGGTTAAGATTCCAGATGTACCGTTGATGGGATTGTCTCTGTTTGCAACCCAGACAACGGTTTTTACAGGGACTTTGTTGTACCAGATTCCAACGTATCGGTAGCGGGATTTGCCGGGGCTGAAGAAGCCGAGGGCGAAGGTCTTTTTGCCGGAGAGCAAAAGGTCGCCATCTTTGATGTGGTGGTCTGGTGTGATGGTGTCAAGGACATGCAGGGACATGCAAAAGGGTGAAGCAAGGAAGATGTGAAATATTGCAACTGTTGTTGTGTAGTTTAGAAACGCCTTCATTGTTACCTGCGCAAATAATGGGCAATTGCAATTGGGGAATTATGATTTCTTGGAATTGTTCAGATCCATTTATTCAGACCTATTTTTCTTGACGAAAGAGAAGTCTCCAAATGTATCCATCTCGTCTTTATTGTCCATATGTCCACTTTACTTTTCAATTCTACTATCTTCTCTATTACATTCTTTTACCGTCATTGTTGATTAGGCTGTCATTGTAAGTATGTATTCTGATTTCCAATTTACTTTTTATCATGAACACTATTCACGCTTATCGTTTCTTTTAATTTTTCTGGTTTGTTGTCTATTTGATTCGAGATTTTTGCTGTGGAAAAAAAAAATGTGTGTGTTTTTTTTTTTTTTTTTGTTTTGTTTTTTTTGGGTGAATAAGCCGTTCATTCCATAACAGAGCAAACAAACAAAGCAACCAAGCCCAATAGCAGACGAAAAACCAGGCACAGGCTAACCCGAGAAAGGGAACAAAAACAACCTCATCTACACCACCTCTAGGCGCAGATGAAGCCCAAGTTTATAATAATGTGATTATAAGATATTGGCTCTTTTTTTTTTTTTCGTTCTCTTTCAATTATATTTCGACACAACATTTAATAAAATTAAATATTAAATATAAATAGATCTGTAATCTAGAAATATGTATTTTATAATGTGAGTTGACGCTTCCCAAGAACTAATAGGAGTGGTAGATCATTGAAGAGGTATTAATGTAGGGCTCAAGTTCAAGCAAAATCACATTGAGTATGAGACATGGGTTGGGACCTTGTTTTGTTGGATGCTAGTGAACTTTATGTTCAAATAGACAAAAAGAAGAAAAGTATTGCGCCACCGACTAAAGTTAGAATATATATATATATATATATATATAATCTTCAATTCCCTTAACAAAAGGGAAATTATTCCTACTAAAGTCCGTCAAAACAAATTTGACAAAAATTTAATATTAAATACCGAAAATGAAAATTATATATGATAGTGATTGTACCTAACGTAATTGCATCCACTCTTATGTATATATCTTAGCTAATATTGGTATAAGTCTTCATGTCAATCAAATCACCGTACCATGAAAGGCACCCGACACCATCTCTAGTCTCATTCGCATTTATGTAGGCGGTGCAATTGCAATCCTTCATGCACTTCTCCCCACACTCTCTCAAATTCAAACCCATCTCCACACGTGCAGTGGACGTATCGGGTAACTTCATGTTGGCCACCGTTAAAAACCCCTCGCCATCGCTACATGTGCGTGCTCTGTGCTTTCTCACACACCCGTTGGTTGCATCTCTTAAGTCTCAACTTCCACGCGACCAGAGTTCGAACCCGGGCAGGCACACGCACTCAAGCCCGCTCGGGTTTGACGGATCACAATTTCCATTTGCGCCACAGCTCCCATAGTTGTCACACCATTCATTTGGAGCGTAATAGAATTCAACCCACTCCTGACGCTGATCATGCCACGTGGACCGTTGCACTGTTCCTGACTCTAGTATTACTAATCTCGAGAAAACTGAATTTGAGTTGTTGACGATTCCGTAGCTGATGCTGACCTCATCTTGGTTGTCCACATAGCTTGTGTTGAAGATGTATCCGGATACCATTCCGGGTACACCACTCCATCGGCGGCCCGTCCAAGAACCTGGCACGCCATAATTTAGTCTGACCCCTGTGAGCAACCAACTGTGGGTATCCGGTTAGATCCATCCGGTTAGTGCAGTTCCCGGTTCCCGGGTCATCATCTGACTTCCACGATGTTATGAACCGGTCTAGGCCAGATTTCCGGTTCAGCCCGAGCTTCAAGAAGGGAAGGTAGGTGTTCGTGGGATAACCAAAGCTTTGCCATAAAAATGTACTCTGACCAGTACTTTTATTCTGAAGAAGAACGAGATTTCCGACATCTAAAAGCTTAGCTAAATTTGAAGCGGAGCTGCTTTTTTCCGAAGAAACAGAAGCATTTGCAGACCAAAGAGTTGAGTTTCGGTTTTCGCCGTAGATGACGAGGTTTCCTTGACTGTTAATGGTTAAGATTCGAGATGTACCGTTGATGGGATTGTCTCTGTTTGCAACCCAGACAACGGTTTTCACAGGGACTTTGTTGTACCAGATTCCAACGTAGCGGTAGCGGGATTTGCCGGGGCTGAAGAAGCCGAGGGCGAAGGTCTTTTTGCCGGAGAGCAAAAGGTCGCCATCTTTGATGTGGTGGTCTGGTGTGATGGTGTCAAGGACATGAAGGGACATGCAAAAGGGTGAAGCAAGGAAGATGTGAAATATTGCAACTATTGTTGTGTAGTTTAGAAACGCCTTCATTGTTACCCGCGCAAATAAGGGGCAATTGCAATTGGGAAATTATGATTTCTTGGAATTGTTCAGAATCATTTATACCGCTCTATTTTTCTTGACGAAACTTGACGAAGTCTCCAAATGTACCCATGTCGTCTTTATTGTCCACTATTACTTTACTTTTAAATTATATTATCTTTTCAATTATATTCTTTTACTGAACCAGTAAGCATGTCTTATTGTTGATTAGGCTGTCGTTTAAGTATGTATTCTGATTTCCAATTTACTTTTTATTATGACCACTATTCATGCTTGTCGTTTTCTTTTATTTTTTCTGGTTTGTTTTCTATTTGATTCGAGATTTTTGCAGTGGAAAAAATAATAATAATAATGTGCGTTTTTATTTTTTATTTTTTTTTGGGGTGAATAAGCCATTCATTCCACAACGGAGCAAACAAACAAAGCAACCGAGCCCAATAGCACCCAAAAAACCAGCCACAGGCAAACCCGAGAAAGGGAACAAAGATGAGGGAACAAAAACAACCTCATCTACACCACCTCCAAGTTAATAATAATGTGAATATAAGATCTTGGCTTTTCTTGTTCTCATTCAATTTATAAACTTAGAAGTAATTTTTTTTTTTTTTGGCTAATACTTGGGAGTAGTTACTTGTCAAAGAACATTAGAACAAAGAAAATCCAAAAAAAGAAGAAGAGAAAAAAAAAAAAAAAGATCTCGTTTGGGGGAGATCTCTCCGGATGATAAAATACTATCTAGATTTCAAAATCCCAACTTTATATCAAACTTTTTTTTTTCTTCCATTTTTAAAAAATAAATTTTAAAAGTCCATAACTTTCTCATTTTAAATCAAAATAAAATGAGTTTTATGTCAAAATACTCTAACGACTAGATGAATAAGACAATAATCATTTTGCATTTTTTTTTCTAAACACATATCAAAACTTTGCACTATTTTCTATATCATAGAACTTTTTAAAAAAAATTTCCTCTAAACATATACCTAACCTGGACCTTGAAAGTGGGTAAATATCAGTCGATTAATATACATGACATGAGAAACTTTGTGTAGCTTTATTTAGTCATGTGTTATGTGATATTATGGCATCATCATATATATGTATATATAAATATATATTTCAAATCATGTTAAGAGCAAGCTCTGACTTTATGTACTTGATATATGGGAAGATCAACTTAACGTACTATTTAATTTCTCACGCCTCCTTCGATACTGGGCAATAAGAGGGGAAAAAAATTATACCAAAGTCCTCTCCTACTCAAGCTTTTTTAACTCAGAAAAAAAAAAAAGCACCTTTCAAACTTGAATAAATATTTGAGAAAATTATCTAAATAACTATATTTTTTCATCTATTGATCAATATAACACAAATTTTCTACTCTTGACCAATATGACACAAATTTTAATAAATTTTAGTTTAAGTTTGTGTCATATTGATCTATTGTTAATTTTTTGTATTATGTTGGTGCAATAGTCTCTAAATTTATGTTATTCAGGTGTTTTCCCTAAATATACCAGCTGTTTGCGATTATTTTAAACCTACGCAAGTGTACATAATCGAACAAGTAATACAGAAAGTGAGTTGAGTATCGTCTCCATAGGGATTGAATCACTAAAATGAATTGAAAAAGAAATCAAGCACAAATCAATTTGGATTAAAAGTTAAACTAAGTAAAACGACAATAATCTGATGAAATAAAATGAGTATAATGAAAATGTACTAAAATGGACAAAAAGAAAAAGATTCAATCAAGATTTTTTAAATCAAAAATAAGAATTAAGCTAGGATTGCCAATTTCCCCTCAATTGCAAGTCTGACGTGAATGCTATAAGAAATGCTGCAGAAAAAACTATCATGTTAACTGAAATTTAGTTTTATCATAAAATTCTTCCGAATTAATTATGAATAAAATTTCTTTAAACCTTTTTCAACATATTCCTATGTGAATCAGTTCTCGGAACACAAATTCATGTACCAATTTCAATGTGTTATACAAGGTAAATAATATATTCCTATATCATTCACAAATCAATATAAACATCAATAAGCATATTGAACTTGTATCATCCAAGTTAGATCCAGCTCAAATTAACCTTTCTAGAATTAATTAAAGCCTAGTTTCCTATAAATTGATGGCCAATCAATAATCACTATTACAAAATGTGGATTTCACGACAGAGCTTCCATAACCGTTTTTAAAAAATGATCGTGAAAAGTTAGTCAAAAACACGAGGCAGAATACGGTTTTCGGAAATCGTCGGCTTCCACGACGGTTTTCGGAAACAGTCATGGAAGTCCCGGCCTTCCACGACGGTTTCTAAAAAACCGTCGTGGTAGGTTCGAATGAGGGAATTTTTCCAAAATTTTTTTTATCAAAAATTTTTTTTGACCTACCACGACGGTTTTTGAGAAATACCGTCGTGGTAGGTCAAATTTTTTTTTTTGAATTTTTCACCATACCATGACGGTTTTTTCCAAAAACCGTCGTGGTAGTTATGAATGTAGGAATTTTGAAAAATTTTGAAATTGTTCAACTTTTTGGAGCGTATATTAAAACCCAAAAAATACCCTCTTTCCCACACCATTACATTCCGAGTATTTTTCACTTTCTAATACAAACTCTAACTCCAAACCTAAAGCCGCCCATATCCTCCCTCCATTTATCTCTCTCCGCTTCTTCTCTACATTCCCGCCGCCATTCCTCTTCCTCTCTAACTCCGAGCCTTTTTCCCTCTCTCTCTAGCTGCCATTCCTCCCTATCTCTCTAACTCCGAGCCTTTTTCCCTCTCCCTCTCGCTGTCATTCCTCCGTCCCCTACATTCTCTACCACTCCGCCCGTACCCACACTCGACAATCCGGTAAGTTGAAATGTATCTTGCTTGGGTAAGGCACGGATTTGAGAATTTTCCGTCCAAAATGTTGATTTTGTTGATTGTGGTTGTTGATTGTGAAATTTCCGTCCAAAATGTCAAAAATCCACAATGTTCCTTCCAAAATGTTGATTTGGTTGATTGTTGATTTGGGAATTTTCCGCAGAAAATTGTCCAAAATCCATCCTTTCGGTGATTGTTGATTGTCGTTGTGATTTAGATTGCTTTAAAATTGATTGGGTAAAGTACGGATTTGGGAATTTTTCAGAAAAAATGTTGATTTTGTGAGTTAAAATTTCCGGATTTGCCACCCGTGGGAAATGAAATGAATTCGCAAATTTTTTTTTCGGCGGACCCTACCACGAAGTTTTTTCCTAAAAACCGTCGTGGTAGGTCCGCCTATCACTATGGTTTTTTGCGTAGAACCGTCGTGGTATGTTATTAAATGTCCACATTTAGGCCCTATTTTTTGCCTATACCACGACGTGTAAAAAACCGTCGTGGAATCCGAAAAGATTCGACGACCCTGAATTCCACGACGGTTAGAAAACCGTCGTGAAAATGTTACCACAACGGTTAAAAACCGTCGTGGTATCCACATTCTGTACTAGTGAATAGAAATTAACAATCAAAGCACTTGAATGAATAGGAAAGAAATTTGCTCAACATTCCACGGAACATTCAAATCATCCTTCCAATTTTAGATCCATCAACAATCCCAGCTAAGGAAACTTAGCTCATGTTTTGGCTTACAAAGACAAACAATAATACATCATCCATGTTCATCAGAGAACGAAAATTAAAGAAAATAATTCAAAGGAAGAGTAAGCAAGAGAAAAACTCCCTGTACTCTTTCCTTTTTCTTCTATGTACTCTCCAAATTTCCCTATTTTCCAGCCCTTTTTCCACCAATGCGGCTGCCTCCAATTGTACTAACCCTTTAGGGCATCAAAGAAGGTTCTCGTGTCCTCCCAGCTAAGGTAGAAAAATGGTCCCCACAAATATGAGATGCATTCTTTTTTTTTTTTTTTTTGTGCTCTTTCAAAATAGTGCCAGCTAGTGTTTCTTGTCTGTTTCTGCTACAGTTTGATGTAAGGATTGCTGCAGCATTTTTCGGATTAGATTCTTCTATTTTTTTATTTCTACAATTAACACATGAATTCAAACACACATCAGCCCTTATTTGATCATATTTTTCTTCACATTTGCCAAGATTTCAACCAAACACTAAACCCAATATAAAAAGTTCACACAAACATAAAACAAAGGAAAATATGCTAAAAAATAATACAAATATTCTCTAAACCAACTACAGTCAAGTCTAAAAGTGCCTAAGATAACTCTAATTTCTAGAGTTATCACCAGCTTTCTATGGTAAGGCATATATGTTTTCAATATTAATATAGCAGACTAAAACTAGTAGAATCTCATATAAATATATGATGATATAAGCCGTAGAATTCTCCTATCTTTTAACCTACATAGTAGGCGAACAATACGATCAAAGAAAGAACAGTTGGGATATAAATATATATATATATATATATATATCTATATATATATTTTTTTTTGAGGAAGAGAAGAGTTGGGATATTAGAAGTGAACAATAACACAATATTTCAAATATTTAATCAACGTCAAAACAGGAAAAAAATAAAATAAAACGATATAAGTGGATTGTGAAGTAACAGTGAAATTAAGAGGGTCAAACCATAAAGAGAGGCCTTAATTATTGAGATCTCAACCATGGATTGCAAGCTTATGGTGTTGGGAAGGATTTGTAGTTTGTGGATGAATTTAAAAAAAAAAAAAACATTAACAGTAACTTCTCGTACTTCTTAAGTTAAAAAAGAACAAACATTTCAATCTATCGCAAACAATATTGTAATAAGTATGCATTATTAACATGGACTGCATACAAACGTGGGTGGTACAAATTGAAAAGTAAAAATAGTTACACAGAATTGAAGGATTTTGTTGCGTGTGACACTAATTGTACTAGTTAAGTTCAGCGAGCTTCCACCATAGTACATGTCACAACGTTTACAGAGTTTACACCTTCACAAAATAATAACTCTTCGGTACTGGAGTGAGAGCTGGTAACGATGAATGCATGTTACTTTGGGGAAGGAAGAGCCAAATCATTGTCCAGCATCAAAACAATGGTCGACAATTAAGGTTGGTCGATCAGTGTCGTGTTCTTGCATGCTCAACAGACCATTTTGGAGGCACCTCAAAGCTTCATCAACAACTAACTACTCATCCAAAAAAGGATCCTCTATTTCAGAGGCCTTGCCTTCTCTCCACAACTCCCAAACCTGAAACAAATTTCTGCCACGTTGTTAGAGAAAAATAGGCATGTAAATTTGCCACATTATAATTTGATTCATTTTCACATGTCCAACCAAATTTGAGTCTTGTTTCTCTTTGTAGTAACCAATGTTCTTTCTACCAGTTATGATCTCTAGGATCAAAACTCCAAAGCTGTATACATCTGATTTAATCGAAAATAGTCCTTCCTTTGCATACTCTGACGACATATAGCAACTGTAGTAGCATAACATAAATAACAAATTTTTTTTAATGATGTGATTTTATTTCTGGTATTAATTGAGGAAATAACTAAAAGGAAAAAGAAATCTTAAAAACACTTATTAGTGTAAGGGCATTTACTATGTTCCAACCATGTGGTTTGTACATGCTTCAATTTGGCCTCCTCCAAATATTCTTGTCAAGCCAAAATTTGCAATTGGGGGGTTCATTGCAGCATCTAGAAGAACATCGCTGGCCTTTAGATCTCTATGGATGACTTGTAGGAGTGAATCTTGATGAAGATATAAGATCCCTCGAGCAATTCTGCAGATTATGTCGAACCACATTCTTCAAAACAACAATCGCCTTTTCGCTTCATCTAATGACAAGTGAAAGTCGGTAAAAGATCATGTGATTAAACTATGCTACTTTGCTTCAAAGTGTGTTTCAAAAAGAAAAATTGAAAGAATCCAAGCTTTTGTCAGGCAAGTACTCGTAGACTATCATCCATTCCTCTTTTTGAAAGCAATGACCTACAATCCTCACAAGGTTCCTGTGTTGTAGTTTTGCAATTAGCATAGCTTCATTCCTGAACTCTTCACTTCCATGTCCAGAGCACGTAGCAAGTTGCTTCACTGCAATTTCCTTACCATTTGATAGAATACCCTGAAACTATAATCATTTCATACTGCCTTAAGTAAGCTTAGAGACACAAAGCTGCATTAAGAATATTAGAAAAAAATTTTGAAGCGCGCATTATGATTAAGAAAGATTACCTTGTATACAGAGCTAAAGCCACCTTGTCCAAGTTTGTTATCAACAGAGAAATTGGCTGTGGCTACAACAATGGTATGTAGATCAAACAACGGAACATTTGAATCGTTTATACTATCATCAAGCTCCGTCTCTTCCGTGTAGTTTAGGCATACGTTGTCACCAAACAGATCTTTGCTTTTCCTTTCTTTAATTGTAACCAGACATACAAAAGACAATACTAGGTATTGTCTTTACCAACCACTAATTGAAGTAAACTTACCTCTCCTCTTCCTCTTTACCAACCAATACGCAATGAAAACCAAGAAAACGACTACCAGAGAACAGAGAACAATTAATAGTTTCATCATTTTGCCTATAAAGCACTTCAATTTTGTTGCATATTGAGCTATGTAGGTAGATGAAAACAAAAGGTTAGAGCTCTTATTGATGTCGTCAGAAACACTAAATTGTTATTCAGTGGCACAGTAAATTACTGATCCCATGATCGGAGTCAGGTTTCGGAATGGGGACCGAAGTCAAGTTTCGGGACCTGAGTCGTGGTCAATATTTGGAGTCGAGGTCGGAGTTGGGGTCGAGGTATGGGATCAATTTTCAAGATGGGGTTAGGTTTCTAGACAGGGGCCACCGAAGTCAAGGTCGGGTTTGGGTACCGGGGTCAGGGTCGGGTTTTGGATAAGGGTTGGTGTCTACTTTCAAGATGGTGGTCGGGTTTTAGGATGGGGGACAGTGTTGGGTTTCATGGTCAGAGACGGGAGTCGGATTTCAGAACGGGATACGGTATTGGGTTTCAAGGTCTAGATAAGCAAGCAAAGAAGTGGCAAAACGTCTGTCAAATATTGTTTTTGGAATATTTTTAATTTTTTCCAGAAGGAGGGAGAAAATGGGGATCAAGATCCTGACAAGCTTCATTTCATAACCAAAATTACATAGCAATATCTATATATAATTAGTTACAGACGTTATGTATGAAGAATTTGTAGTTTGTGGAGGAATTTAAAAAAAAAAAAAACAATAACTTCCAGTACTTCATAGGCTAAAAAGAAGAAGAAGCATTTCAATCTACTTAGTATCCGCAAGCAATATTGTAAGTAGGCATTAGTAGCAAGGACTACATAAAGACAGTAGGTGGTACAAATTGAAAACTACAAATTTAAGTCATATTTTGTTTACACAGATTTGGAGGATTTTGTTGCGTGTGATACTAATTGTACTAGTTTTAGTTCAACGAGCTTCCACCATAGTACATGTCACAACGTTTATAGAGTTTACACCTTCACTAAATGATAACTCTTCGGTACCGGAGTGATAGTTCGTAACGACGAATGCTGGTTGTTTTGGGGAAGGAATAGCCGAATCATTGCCCAGCATCAGAACAACAGTCGACATGGTTGGTCGATCGGTCGCTTGTTCTTGCACGCTCAGGAGACCAATTTGGAGGCATCTCATAGCTTCATCAGCAACTGACTCATCCAAAATAGGGTCCAATATTTCGGAGGCCCTGCCTTCTCTCCACAACTCCCAAACCTGAAATAAATTTCCGCCATCATGTTAGAAAAAAATAAGCACATAAATTTTGCCGTGTTATAATTTGATTAAGGTATAATTGAACTTATATTCTCACATGTCCAACCAAATTTGAGTCTTGTATCTCTTTGTAGCAACCAGTGTTCTTTTTGCCGGTTATGATCTCTAGCATCAAAACTCCAAAGCTGTATACATCTGATTTATTTGAAAAAAATCCTTGCATTGCATATTCTGGTGCCATATAGCCACTGTAGTAGCATAACATAAACATTATTTTTTTTAATAAAGTTATTTTTATTTCTGGTATTTGAGGAATGCAAATAAATAAAAGAAAGAGGAAATCTTAAAAAACTTATTAGTTAAGGGACATTTACTATGTTCCAACCACGCGATTTGTACATGCTTCAATTTGGTCTCCTCCAAAAATTCTTGCCAAGCCAAAATCTGCAATTTTGGGGTTCATCGTAGCATCTAGAAGAACGTTGCTGGCCTTTAGATCTCTATGGATGATTCGTAGGATTGAATCTCGATGAAGATATAAGATCCCTCGAGCAATTCCACAGATTATGTCAAACCGCGTTCGCCAATCCAACAATTTCCTTTTCGCTTCATCTGTTGACAAATGAAAGTCAACAATTTGGTGCGAGTAAACTGTTTTGCATTGCTTCAAAGTTTGTTTCAATAGGTAAAATTTGAAAGAAATCGTACCGAAAATGAAGGAATCCAAGCTTTTGTTATGCAAGTACTCGTAGACTATCATCCTCTCTTCTTCTTGAATGCAACAACCTAAAATCCTCACAAGGTTCCTATGTTGTAGTTTTGCAATTAGCAAAACTTCATTCCTGAACTCTTCACTTCCTTGCCCAGAGTACTTAGCTAGTCGCTTCACCGCAATTTCCTTGCCATTTGATAGAATACCCTGAAACCATAATCCAAATTTGACTTGCAAACGTTGTATCCTTGTAGTTAACCATGTTAAATTTCCTACTGCTTTAAGTAAGCTTAAAAACACAAAGCTGCATTGCATTAAGAATAATAAAAAAGTTTTGAAGGTGCTTTTATGCTCAAGAAAGATTACCTTGTATACAGAGCCAAAGCCACCTTGTCCAAGTTTGTTATCAATGGAGAAATTGGTTGTGGCTATAGCAATGGTGTGTAGATCAAACAATGGAACATCCGAATCTTTTGTACTATCATCGAGTTCAGTCTCTTCCAAGAAGTTGGTACCAAATAAATTTTTGCTCCGACTTTCTTTAACGGTCATTAGACATACAACAACGAACAATCTTTTAAGTGAAGTATGATTTGCCATTAGGCAAAGAAAAGGAAAACTAATTGAAGTACGTAACTTACCTCCCCTCTTCCTCTTTACCACCCAATATGCAACGAAAACCAAGACGAAAAAGACTATCAGAGAGCAGAGAACAATCAACAGTTTCCTTATTTTGCTTTTAAAGCCATTCGATTTCCTTGCATATTGAGCTATATATGTAGATGAAAACAAAAAGGTTAGAGCTAGAAACACTAGACAGTTATTTAGTGTATTTTTTAGATCAATACAAGGTACGAGATTTTATGTTATATGGTAATAGAGGCAAATATTTAGAAGCATGATAATTATTTATGTAGTTACTATATTGTCTATTTGATGTAATATAATTATAAAATATGCTCATACCTAATGTAATTGCATCAACTCGTATGTATATATCCTGCCCGATGTTGGTGTAAGTCCTCATGTCAACCAAATCACCGTGCCATGAAAGGCACCCGACACCATCTCTAGTCTCATCCGCATTCGTGTAGGCCGTGCAATTGCAATCCTTCATGCACTTCTCCCCGCACTCTCTCAATTTCAAACCCATCTCCACATGTGTATTGGACGTATCGGGTAACTTCACGTTGGCCACCTTTAAAAACCCCTCACCATCCCTACATGTGCGTGCTCCGTGCTTTCTCACACACCCGCCTGTTGTGTCTCTTGAGTCCCAACTTCCAGGCGACCGGGGTTCGAACCCTGGCAGACACACGCACTCAAACCTGCTCGGGTCTGACGGATCACAATTTCCATTTGCGCCACAGCTCCCATAGTTGTCACACCAATCATTTGGAGCGTACCAGAATTCATCCCACTTCTGATGCTGATCGTGCCACGTGGACCGTCGCACTGTTCCTGACTCTAGTATTACTAATCTCGAGAAAACTGAATTTGAGTTGTTGACGATTCCGTACCTGATGCTGACCTCGTCTTGGTCGTCCACATAGCTTGCGTTGAAGATGAATCCGGATAACATTCCAACCATTTCGGGTACACCGGTCCATCTGTGGCCCGTCCAAGAACCGGCCCGCCATAATTTAGTTTGACCCCTGTAAGCAACCAACTGTGGGTATCCGGTTAGATCCATCCGGTAAGTGCAGTTCCCGGTTCCCGGGTCATCATCTGACTTCCACGATGTTATGAACCGGTCTAGGCCAGATTTCCGGTTCAGCCCGAGCTTCAAGAAGGGAAGGTAGGTGTTCGTGGGATAATCGAAGCTTTGCCATAAAACTGTACTCTGACCAGTTATGTTATTCTGAAGAAGAACCAGATTTCCGACATCTAAAAGCTTAGCTAAATTTGAAGCAGAGCTGTTTTTTTCCAAAGAAACAGAAGCATTTGCAGACCAAAGAGTTGAGTTTCGGTTTTCGCCGTAGATGACGAGGTTTCCTTGACTGTTGATGGTTAAGATTCCAGATGTACCGTTGATGGGATTGTCTCTGTTTGCAACCCAGACAACGGTTTTCACAGGGACTTTGTAGTACCAGACTCCGACGTAGCGGTAGTTGGATTTGCCGGGGCTGAAGAAGCCGAGGGCGAAGGTCTTTTCGCCGGAGAGCAAAAGGTCGCCGTCTTTGATGGGGTGGTCTGGTGTGATGGTGTCAAGGACATGAAGGGACATGCAAAAGGGTGAAGCAAGGAAGATGTGAAATATTGCAACTGCTGTTGTGTAGTTTAGAAACGCCTTCATTGTTACCTGCGCAAATAATGGGCAATTGCAATTGGGAAATTATGATTTCTTGGAATTGTTCAGATCCATTTATTCCGACCTACTTTTATTGACGAAACTTGACAAGTCTCCAAATGTATCCGTGTCGTCTTAATTGCACACATGCTTGACCTGGTCTGTGTTTGTTTATGATCATTAAATCGTCTTTATTGTGTCCATACGTACGCTAAACCACTTGGTTGACTTATCTTGTCAAAATAAAATAGTTATATACATATATAAAGTCTAAAATAGAATTTGATAAAAAATTAATAATTTAAAAAAATAATGTTCACCGTCATCAGTAGAATATTTTTGTAGCACGTGCCGAAGCAGATGTAAATGTTGATGTTTTATGTATTTGCCACTTATCCAGTGTGTTCTGAGTTTGATTTGTTACCTTGCAATTTTTTGATGATGACTTGATACTGTTCATCACATATGCTATATAATTGCAGTATTGGTAGTAATATGACCAAAAAAAAAAAAAAAAAACAACAACAATTTATGCACTTCTTTGTTATACTGATTAGTTTGGTTTAAGAAAAAAAAAAAAAAAAAGATAGGTACTTGGGTTTGGTTTATTTCTAATAAATGAATTTCCAACAACTTGTAAAAGCTTTCAAAGCTGGGACCCCTCTTGGACTCGGTTTTGGTTTGATCCCTATCTTTCTAGTTGTGCTTAGTCATAATTGCCCAGAGATACTAAAGCATTAGTTAAAGTACTAGTAGCTTCTTCTTTTTTTTCCTCCTCCTCCTCTTTCGTGAAGCGATAATTCTTTAACAAAAGTATTTCAGTTGATAACCTTCATCCTACCATTGTTCTTTTAGTAGCACAGTAACTTACTGATCACACGAAAGGCAAAAGATGTACATGCCAGCCATTCATGCAAAAAAAAAAAAAAGGTACATGCCTGCCTGGTTTCAATACCATACAAAATGACACAGTTTTGATAGTAGAAAAAAAAAACAAGAAAAAGAAAAAGAAAAAGGAGATCTAACGTTGAAGGTTTTAGTCATGACTTGGCCTGGTCTAATTTTTTCTTTACTTAAATTGACATTAGAGATATGTAGGTGGGAAATTACTACTGGATTAAGGTTGGAATTAGGTGTAATAACTCTAAGTGCAGCTTGAAACATCAAATAATTTAAAGTCTCTACGTCTTTGTAAATTAGAGAATATAAGTTCTAGTATTTCCAAGGACAAAGAAGGAATTACATGTCAATCTACTTAGTAACCTCACGGAATACTCTAAGGCCATGTTTGACACATTGCACTATATTGTATAACATATTACAATATTATATTACATAATATGTTGTTTGCTTGGTACCGTTACTGTAACGACCCGCCTAGCACAGGCCGTTACCATACATACTTACGTATATTTCATACGTACTTAATCGACATAAACAGCGGAAATTTTTTTTTTTTTTTTTTTTTCAGTGTGACTCGCACACGAGAGCGTACATAAAATATAACAAATAATAGGCAATAATTGTTTAGCATATCTCAATTTAATAAACGTAAATAAAATAATTTCAAACGCATAGCGGTTCTACATTTCCCACGGTTCACAGTCTGCCGAGCCTCGCCTCTCCATCTTGCATCAGCAATTGCTGGCAGGTTGCTTACCTACAGCATAAACGTAAGACAGTGAGCTTTCGCTCAGCAAGTGCAACCATCCTATACCGCGACACAACACAAAACAATATATCTAACTAACATAACAAAGCATAGCATAGCATTACTTAACTTAACTTATCGTAACTTATCCTACATATGCATGAGCCAATTATGCTTTCTTATTCTTTCTTATTGTACATAACTTGCTTACTTAACTTAACTTAACATATGGGCCCTATAGTGTTCGTACCGGGCGCGCAACTATGAATTGGTTGGGGTGGCCAAATCTTTTTCCAACTCAATCCATAGTCCAACCCGACCTTACGCGGGTCGGTACGACACAAGTAACTTACTTATTTTCGTGTCATTCTTTATCTTACACTTGATTTCATTCTTATATTGGTGAACATACTTCATGATGTTTCACACAACTAAATCATAGCATGTATTAATCTTAACATGTTTCTAACATTTCATGACATATACTTAAACATAACATTTTACACCATAGCATTTTACACATAAAACATAGCATTAAAACTTTTCTTAACACCTAATATAGAACATGTAATTAACATGGCATATAAATAACACAGCAATGCAACACTACAGAACATACAATAAAGCATACATTTAAAACATACTTAGGCAAGTATCAAATCAAAGCCTATGCTGTAGGTGGTGGTTGTACTTACTTGTTTAAAAATTGCTGTGTCCAGTTATAAGCTCAAGCTCGTTGGGACACCGTCGCGTATTGTGTTCTGTTATCGAATAAGAGTAAGGATTAGAAATGTTGGTAAACCAACATTCTTATATAACTTAGTTATATTCCCTTACTTTGCGTTACGTGAACCTACTTGGTTACTTTAAGTAACCCTTAGGTTTAAATCTATCTTATTCGGATTATTATTTTTAACTATAATCCCAAAAATTCATTTGTGTTTTCTTTTGGCACAAAAACTCTTATTTAATTTAATTTCTAAAAAAAATTAGAAAATCATAAGGTAAAATTGTAAAATCATCGATTATTAAAACTGCCTTTGGAACAGTTTTATAATGCCAGTTAATCATTAAAAACACAAAAATACCCTTTTCTGAACCATTTCTAAAAAATCTTGTACAGAAATCTCCCCATTTCTGTACCATCTTTGAAAATCAATTTCATTTAAAAAATCTAAGCCGATTTTGGAAAAATTGTCTTCACGAAAGTTTTAGCTATCACAGAACCCTACAACTTCCGTGTTTATCGTAAAATCCAGTTTGGACCTTAACCTGTCCAAAATCTGTGTTGAACTAACTCTGTTCGTGTATGGTTCCTGGGCAGGTCAGGTTCGGTTTTTGCAGAAAACCAAGGCCATTGGAGCCTTATTTTGGAAAAACTGTTCGCGTAGCCCCCTAGGAAAAACCCTAATCTACAACTTTTGTGTTTTGAGTTTCTCCCAATTCGGCCTCTAAGGGCCTCAAAATTTGCTTTTCCCGAGACTGGGCAAACCCCTACCCGAGAAGACCATTTTTCGGTTTCGATTTCGCTTACGTCCTATTACGTTCACCCTACTTCAACCGAACACGTCGGGAGCCTAATTCAGACATGAAGGGGACGTTTCTAATGTTCAACATTCCACAAACACATTTACATGAACATTTTGCACAAATATACAAAAACCTAAACAAAACAACAATACCTAGCATGCATATTAACAACCACCAACATAACCCTAAATTTTCAAGCACAAACCCTAATTTCTAAGCTAGGGCAGCAAGAGAAACCAATGAGCTTATGCTCAATACAAACCAAGGCTTTAATACATTTAAATTTCTCTAATTGAAATTTAAACTAAAAGCTTGGAATCAAGGGTTTGATACCTTGATTTGAATCAAGAAATTGACTTGGTTGATCTTCCCTTTGCTCCTCCCTTAGCTACCGGTTATTCTTACCAAATTGGTCCAACCTCTGCAGCCTCCTTTGCCTTGAAAATCAGCCACCAAAGCTCCCCAAAAACTGACCAAAACAGCTCCCAAAACTGACCAAAACCTTGGCTTGCTCCCTTGCTCTTTTCCTTCCTATTTTCAGCCTTCTTGACTAAGATAGGTACCAAATTTTTTTCTTCTTGCTTTCCTTCCACAAATCCGATCCTCTCACTCTATTTCCTCCTCAATCTTGGCTGCAAATCCTTCCTCTCCTTCACACTCAAAACCGGTTTTGATCAAGCAAGAAAATTGCAAGAGTTTGGTTGTGTTTTGCAAATTTTTTTCTTGAATTATTCCACCCCTATTTATAGAGGTTGGACTTCTTAAAATTGCATCATGTGGTCCTTAAAAAAAATCAGAATTAGCAAGGGGAGGGGGTGAGGTGGGTCGGATTTGCTTGGGTGGAACCAAAGGAGTTATCCAAAAATTTACTTTCTAACTAATTAATTAATTTAATGATGTAATAATTCAAAAGTTAGTGAGGTAAGCCACCCCTAAAGCTTGTTTGCCACCTTTCACCTTTAAATAATCCATTTTTTAGTTACCACAGGTAATTCCAATACTGGTTCCTCTTATATGCAGTATTAGTTAATTGAACCGCAGTCCAAAATTTACCTGTTTTTAAATGGACTGTATAAAAACTTTTTCTTAACTTGGAACCACTTGGCCCAAAATATTCTAATTATTGTGCTTGATTTTCTATGGTGGTTTTGAATTCTAAACATATCATTTTAATCATAAAAAAATAGCTTTATGCAGTACAATACTATACTGCGAACTATTAAGTCGTACAGCATTTTTCTTAACTTTTTCGGGTCAATCTTTGGCTTTCTCGTCCGCCATTGACTTTCTTGTCAACTGTTGACTTTACCGCCAAATTTTGACTCCCGTGGTCAACAGTTGACTTTTTGGTCAACCGTCGGCGTTTTCGGTCAAACTTTGACCAACATGCAAATTTTGGCGATTTCACTCCTTTTCGCCTAAAAAGTCATTTGCTTGACTAAGCAATCATTATCGAGTCTCAGAATATCATAAAACTCACAAAAACGAAATAAAAACCCTTAATCGGCTTTTTCATGCGTATCTTAAAAATTTGTACAAATTTCTTAAAATAAAAAGAAATCGTGTAAATACAGAAATACTTAGTATTACAATCTTCCCTCCTTAAAAATTTCGTCCTCGAAAATTAGAACAAACTGGGGTAATTCTTTCTCATTTCCTCTTCTAGTTCCCAAGTGGCTTCTTCAACCTGTGGTTTCGCCATAATACTTTAACCATGGGAATTGTTCTATTTCGTAAGACCTTCTCTTCCCTATCCAAAATTCGAACGGGTTTTTCTTCATATGTCAAATCCGTTTGAACCTCCACTGGTTCTTGGCTGAGCACATGAGAAGGGTCTGGTACATACTTCTTGAGCATCGAGACATGGAAAACATTGTGCATCGATGCTAATTCTGGCGGTAGGGCAAGTTTGTAAGCTACTTTCCCGATCCTCTCGAGGATTTCAAATGGTCCTGTATATCTTGGGCTAAGCTTCCCTTTCTTGCCAAATCGCATTACTCCCTTCATTGGAGCAATCTTGATGAATACTGCATCGCCGACTTGGAATTCCAAAGGTCTTCTACGCCTGTCAGCATAACTCTTCTGGCGACTGAAAGCCACATCAAGCCTTTGTTTAATCTTCTTAATATCCTCTGAAGTCTTTCTGATGAAATCCGTGGTTTGAAGTTGCTTTTGTCCTACTTCTTGCCAATGAATAGGGGATCGACATTTTCTTCCATATAGTGCTTCGAACGGAGCCATACCGATCGATGCGTGATAACTGTTGTTGTAGGAAAATTCGATCAATGGCAGCTTCTGATCCCAGTTTCCCTGAAAATCCAGAACGCATGATCTCAACATGTCTTCCAGTGTTTGGATGGTTCGCTCTGACTGGCCATCGGTTTGGGGGTGAAATGCCGTACTGAACTTCAATCTCGACCCCATAGCGTTATGCACACTTGTCCAAAATCGAGAAGTGAATCGTCCATCACGATCCGAGATGATTGATTTCGGTACACCATGCAGTCTAACAACCTGGGAAACATAGACTTCAGCCAATTTTTCCACTGAGAAGGTAGCTTTAATAGCGATAAAATGGGCTGATTTGGTTAATCTATCAACAATAACCCAAATCATGTCGTTTCCACTTGCAGTCCTGGGTAGTCCCACAATAAAATCCATGGTAATTTGCTCCCATTTCCACTCAGGAATCTCTATTTTCTGCAATTCCTCCTCCAGGACATCGATTTTCTGCCTTAACTTTCTGACAAGTTAGGCATTTTGACACGAACTCCGCGATCTCGTTCTTCATGTTCGGCCACCAGAAGTTTTCTCGAAGGTCTTGTACATCTTGGAAGCTCCCGGATGTACGGAATACGGTGTCTTATGTGCCTCCGTCAGTATCTGGTCCTTCAGAAATTCGAAGTTAGGGACACAAACCCTCTCCTTGAAGTACGTAACACCATCGGCAGAGGGTCTTGAATTCCTTATTCTTTCCGTCAAAAAGCTGGGCTTTTACCAATAAGGGATCTTTCCTTGATGACTCTTGATGGTTTCCAACAAATCAGACTGAAGAGTTAAAGAAGATAATTTTCCCGTCAACAATTCCAAGTCGAACTCAGAAATTTCCCTCTGTAAAGGCTTAGGAAAAACTTCAATGGACATTAGCATCCCGAAAGACTTCCTGCTTAGCGCATCTGCTAACCTTGTTGCCTTACCAGGATGATAAAGGATTTCACAATCATAATCCTTTACAAGCTCTAGCCATCTACGCTGCCTCATGTTGAGCTCTTTCTGAGTAAAAATGTACTTGAGGCTTTGATGATCTGTATAAATTTCGCATTTATTTCCATATAAATAATGCCTCCAAATCTTGAGTGCAAAAACTACTGCTGCAAGCTCCAAATCATGTGTAGGGTAGTTCCTTTCATGATCTTTCAACTGTCGGGAAGCATAGGCGACCACCTTTCCATGTTGCATTAGAACCGCTCCGAGTCCCGTTTTGGAAGCGTCGCTGTAGATTACGAAGTTCCCCGCATCTACATCCGGAATTATCAACACTGAGCTTTCGTCAGCTGCTTCTTGAGTTCTTGAAAATTTTCTTCACATTTCGAAGTCCAGTCGAAACTCTTCCCTTTTCGCGTAAGGGCAGTGAGAGGTATTGCGATCTTTGAAAATCCTTCGACAAATCGTCGATAATAACCAGCCAGTCCAAGGAAACTCCTGATTTCCGTGACATTTCTGGGTCTGGGCCAATTACTAACCGCTTCTATTTTAGCAGGATCTACGGAAATCCCTTCTTTTGACACAACATGTCCTAAGAAATGCACCTTTCCCAGCCAAAATTCACATTTAGTGAACTTGGCATACAACTGATGTCGTCTTAGCGTCTCCATCACTATTCTCAGTTGCTGCTCGTGTTCCTCCTGGGACCTCGAATAAATTAGTATATCGTCAATAAAGACGATGACGAACTTATCCAAATACTCCTTGAACACTCGATTCATAAGATCCATGAAAGCTGCTGGGGCGTTGGTCAGTCCAAACGGCATAACCAAAAATTCATAGTGTCCATAACGCGTACGGAAAGCCGTCTTGGATATATCTGATTCCTTGATCTTGAGCTGATGATAACCTGATCGCAGATCAATTTTTGAGAATACCATTGCTCCTCTGAGCTGATCAAAGAGATCGTCTATCCTCGGAAGAGGATATTTATTCTTGATCGTGATCTTATTCAGCTCGCGGTAGTCGATGCACATGCGTAGTGATCCATCCTTCTTCTTTACAAATAAGACGGGCGCTCCCCACGGAGAGTGACTCTGTCGGATGAATCCTTTGTCGAGCAGCTCCTGCAATTGTACTTGAAGCTCTCTAAGTTCCGCAGGTGCCATACGATAAGGTGCCTTTGATATCGGAGCAGCCCCAGGTAGCAACTCAATCTCGAATGATATTTCGCGTTCTGGCGGAAGTCCTGGCAAGTCTTTTGGAAAGACATCCACATATTCCCTTATAATAGGGACATCTTCTGGCTCTAGCTCCATTTCTCGATCCTTATCCACCATGTTAGCTAAGTACCCTTGACAGCCATTAGCTAACATTTTCCACGCTTCATTGCTGTAACCAGTCTGGTTGCCGAGCTCTGAGATTGTCCGTAGAAACTGAACTCCTCCTCTCGTAAGGATTGAAAGTTACACATCGCCTCCGACAGTCGATCTTAGCGTTGTACTTGCTCAAGAAATCCATTCCTACGATCACATCGAAATCCTGAAGTTTGATCGCGATGAGATCTACATGCAATTCTCTGCCACAGATAATTACGGGAATATTTCGTATCCAGAAATTGGACCACAAAATTTCTCCGGAGGGCAAAGAAGTTTTAAAAGGTTGTTCTAATTTATTCACACTTCTTCCTAACTTCTGGCCGAACTCCAGGGATACAAACGAATGAGTAGCACCAGAATCAAACAAGGCAATAGCATCGTACGCAGCAATAGTATCGGGAGTGGTGATAGAGATCTGACCTGTCACCACCTGAGAAGTTCCTGCTTCAGCATCTCCTCTTGTATAGGCAAAAATTCTGGCCTGGGGTCAGGAGCCTCCAACCTGCCTTGCGCAATTGAGGGTCCTTCAATTCTAGCTTGGGCTGCATGCAGTTGGCTGGGTGCATTCCGGTTGGGATATGGAAGGTTCTGATTCTGAGGGTTCTGGTTACAGTTCCTGGCGTAATGTCCCTCCTTGCCACATAGATAACAAACGTTCGTCCCCATTCTGCACACACCTTGGTGTTTCTTGCCACATTTAGCACATGATGGGTAGTCGACACTGTTACCCTCTCTTCCACGGTTGTTTCTTTTCTGTGGGAAATTTCTCTGTTGGCCCTGTCCCGTGAAATTCCCTTTTCTTTTATTTCTTCCAAACTGCTTGGCATTCTGATTGGGGTTGCTGGTCTGGCCTTTCTGGTTGGACTCAGTGTTCTGGCGAGGCTGTGTCTGTTTAAAACCACTGCCTTCTCTTCTTTCCGGGCCTTGAAAATCTGAGCTCTGGCTTCCTTGTCCCGGTTAATCCAATATTCGGCTCTTATCGCCCTACTGACACAATCAGATACCAAAGTAGGCAGATTATCACCAGCGCTCACTTGTTTGGCAATATCTGTCCGGAACATTTTCATCATTCTTCTGACCTTTTCTTTTTCGGTCTGAACCAATTCCGGACACATACGGGCTAACTGCTCAAACTTCTGTACGGCCCTCCATAACCGTCATCGACCCTTGCTGCAAGCTAGTGAACTCATCTTGCTGGACTGCCAGTATTTCTGCATTATAATACATGGCACGAAACTCGGTTATGAAATCCTGCCAACTCATGGCCATAACGTCTCGACGCATCTGTACCGTTGTCCACCAGTGTCTTGCATCTTTCTTGAGGGCAAAAGAAGCGCAAAGAACCTTCTCCTGTTCTGTAAGCCGCATGAAATCCAAAATAACTTGGATATCAATCAACCAGTTATCTGCGGTTACGGGATCGGTAAGTCCTTCAAATTCAGGTGCCTTCATCCTCCTGAATCGCTCGTAAAGCAGATCTTCCCGTACTGGCTGCACATTAACTTGCTCTCCCACTTGTGCCATTGGAATCTCAGCATTCCGTGGAATCTCCTGTCGGACTTCTGGGACTGGAGGTACCACTGGCGGTACTTGATAAACTGGAGGTGCTTGGTGAGCTGGAGGTGGAATCTCGTCCACTTGGGGTCTCTGGTTTAACTGGGCTATCTGATCCCGTAGTCTATTCGTTTCTTGCTGCTGTTCAAGTAGCTGCCTTTGTAGGTTTGCTACCACTGTTGCCAAATCTGGCACAGGTGGGTTCACCGGCATAGTTCGCCGTGGGCGTACCATTTTCTACATTTCACAAGTAAGATATTATTATACTGTCAATATCTCTTCTTTCATACATAACTCATCGTATCGTAAGGCAATATTTAACATTACATACTTATCATAACAATTAATACATATATGCTTAACTCAGCACTTGATAAACCATAACATAACTTTCATTTCATATATATCCCGTGGTCGCACGGTCCTTTGTACATTTTCAAAAATACATCCTATTTACCGTACTGTAATTACATGCCTACGTCATCGTACTGTATATATATATACATAGGGTCAAAATGTGATGGTAGTGTCTACCACTTAACCATCCTACATAAGTACAAGCTTATATCCAAAAAGTATTAGGCTAATACATACAGTCTCAAAATACAAAATATATACATACACAAACTAATCTAATCCTAGTCTAAGTCTATTACGGTAATTGCTGAGACGTCGGAGTCAGCCTCTCCGTCCTCAAGCGGCAACTCCTCAGGATCCTCCTCAAAATCATCCCCCTCATCGTCGCTCGATAAAACGATGAGTGGGGGGTCCTCTGGCAGGTCGTCGAGAGCGTCCATATCATCGTCCCCATGCTCATCGTCGGCCTCGACCTCCTGAGCCGGTACCTCATGCTCCGGATCAGCGGCTATCGGGTCCTCTGGATCAACAGGACCCGGCTCATATACCGGCTCTGGCTCGTATGCCGGCTCTGGCTCGTACACCGGCTCTGGCTCGCCGATGTCGTCAGCCGGTGCCCCTGGCTCTACCGGGCCAGCCTGCAAGGCATGAACGATGGCCTCCGCACCTAAAATATACTCAATCATGTGTCCCATCGTCATATCGGGTGTGGGTGCTGGGACGTACTGTCGGATAGGGGAAGGTAATCCGTGGCGAAGGATCAATAGGGCCTGCATCCCCGGGTTGGGTAAATCCTGGGGAACATGAGGAAGCATCGCCTCCTGGAATCTCCGGCAATAATGCCCCATGGACTCAGCTGGATATGCACGCCAATCCTCGATGAAACGAAGTAGCGCTCGACGTGCATATCCCTGATAAATCTCAGGATCCCGGTAAGGTGCGTCTGCCCCCACGTCCAGTATCGGGCTGTAGCGAGCGATCACTAAGGTACGGAAATGTCCCCACGTGCGCTCTGGCAAGCTGGCTCTCCCAGCGTCATCCACCAAGTACGGGCGTCACCCCGCAGACAGCGGCTGGCTAACGAGACCTGAAGACGAGCCTGAATATGACTCGTACTGAAAATCGACTCCATGTCGTACAACCATGCTGCCAATGCCACGGTCCGTCTAGTGCCATCGAACAGTAGAGGGAACGTCTCGTAGAACGAGGTAACCGCCTCTCGATCCTCCTCCACTCGGACGGGGTCCATGATGTCGTATCTATCATAACATGGGCACATAATAAAGATTAATACATTAAAATAAAATTTTTAACTTACAATGATGGCAGCGATGGCAGGCTGACTGTGAAACCAAGTCGCAGGAAACCGCTCTGATACCAACTCTGTAACGACCCGCCTAGCACAGGCCGTTACCATACATACTTACGTATATTTCATACGTACTTAATCGACATAAACAGCGGAAATTTTTTTTTTTTTTTTTTTTTCAGTGTGACTCGCACACGAGAGCGTACATAAAATATACAAATAATAGGCAATAATTGTTTAGGCATATCTCAATTTAATAAACGTAAATAAAATAATTTCAAACGCATAGCGGTTCTACATTTCCCACGGTTCACAGTCTGCCGAGCCTCGCCTCTCCATCTTGCATCAGCAATTGCTGGCAGGTTGCTTACCTACAGCATAAACGTAAGACAGTGAGCTTTCGCTCAGCAAGTGCAAACCATCCTATACCGGACACAACACAAAACAATATATCTAACTACATAACAAAGCATAGCATAGCATTACTTAACTTAACTTATCGTAACTTATCCTACATATGCATGAGCCAATTATGCTTTCTTATTCTTTCTTATTGTACATAACTTGCTTACTTAACTTAACTTAACATATGGGCCTATAGTGTTCGTACCGGGCGCGCAACTATGAATTGGTTGGGGTGGCCAAATCTTTTTCCAACTCAATCCATAGTCCAACCCGACCTTACGCGGGTCGGTACGACACAAGTAACTTACTTATTTTCGTGTCATTCTTATCTTACACTTGATTTCATCTTATTATTGGTGAACATACTTCATGATGTTTCACACAACTAAATCATAGCATGTATTAATCTTAACATGTTTCTAACATTTCATGACATATACTTAACATAACATTTTACACCATAGCATTTTACACATAAAACATAGCATTAAAACTTTTCTTAACACCTAATATAGAACATGTAATTAACATGGCATATAAATAACACAGCAATGCAACACTACAGAACATACAATAAAGCATACATTTAAAACATACTTAGGCAAGTATCAAATCAAAGCCTATGCTGTAGGCGGTGGTTGTACTTACTTGTTTAAAAATTGCTGTGTCCAGTTATAAGCTCAAGCTCGTTGGGACACCGTCGCGTATTGTGTTCTGTTATCGAATAAGAGTAAGGATTAGAATGTTGGTAAACCAACATTCTTATATAACTTAGTTATATTCCCTTACTTTGCGTTACGTGAACCTACTTGGTTACTTTAAGTAACCCTTAGGTTTAAATCTATCTTATTCGGATTATTATTTTTAACTATAATCCCAAAAATTCATTTGTGTTTTCTTTTGGCACAAAAACTCTTATTTAATTTAATTTCTAAAAAAATTAGAAAATCATAAGGTAAAATTGTAAAATCATCGATTATTAAAACTGCCTTTGGAACAGTTTTATAATGCCAGTTAATCATTAAAAACACAAAAATACCCTTTTCTGAACCATTTCTAAAAAATCTTGTACAGAAATCTCCCCATTTCTGTACCATCTTTGAAAATCAATTTCATTTAAAATCTAAGCCGATTTTGGAAAATTGTCTTCACGAAAGTTTTAGCTATCACAGAACCCTACAACTTCCGTGTTTATCGTAAAATCCAGTTTGGACCTTAACCTGTCCAAAATCTGTGTTGAACTAACTCTGTTCGTGTATGGTTCCTGGGCAGGTCAGGTTCGGTTTTTGCAGAAAACCAAGGCCATTGGAGCCTTATTTTGAAAAACTGTTCGCGTAGCCCCCTAGGAAAAACCCTAATCTACAACTTTTGTGTTTGAGTTTCTCCCAATTCGGCCTCTAAGGGCCTCAAAATTTGCTTTTCCCGAGACTGGGCAAACCCTACCCGAGAAGACCATTTTTCGGTTTCGATTTCGCTTACGTCCTATTACGTTCACCCTACTTCAAACCGAACACGTCGGGAGCCTAATTCAGACATGCAGGGACGGTTCTAACGTTCAACATTCCACAAACACATTTACATGAACATTTTGCACAAATATACAAAAACCTAAACAAACAACAATACCTAGCATGCATATTAACAACCACCAACATAACCCTAAATTTTCAAGCACAAACCCTAATTTCTAAGCTAGGGCAACAAGAGAAACCAATGAGCTTATGCTCAATACAACCAAGGCTTTAATACATTTAAATTTCTCTAATTGAAATTTAAACTAAAAGCTTGGAATCAAGGGTTTGATACCCTTGATTTGAATCAAGAAATTGACTTGGTTGATCTTCCCTTTGCTCCTCCCTTAGCTACCGGTTATTCTTACCAAATTGGTCCAACCTCTGCAGCCTCCTTTGCCTTGAAAATCAGCCACCAAAGCTCCCCAAAAACTGACCAAAACAAGCTCCCAAAACTGACCAAAACCTTGGCTTGCTCCCTTGCTCTTTTCCTTCCTATTTTCAGCCTTCTTGACTAAGATAGGTACCAAATTTTTTTCTTCTTGCTTTCCTTCCACAAATCCGATCCTCTCACTCTATTTTCCTCCTCAATCTTGGCTGCAAATCCTTCCTCTCCTTCACACTCAAAACCGGTTTTGATCAAGCAAGAAAATTGCACGAGTTTGGTTGTGTTTTGCAAATTTTTTTCTGAATTATTCCACCCCTATTTATAGAGGTTGGACTTCTTAAAATTGCATCATGTGGTCCTTAAAAAAAATCAGAATTAGCAAGGGGAGGGGGTGAGGTGGTCGGATTTGCTTGGGGTGGAACCAAAGGAGTTATCCAAAAATTTACTTTCTAACTAATTAATTAATTTAATGATGTAATAATTCAAAAGTTAGTGAGGTAAGCCACCCCTAAAGCTTGTTTGCCACCTTTCACCTTTAATAATCCATTTTTTAGTTACCACAGGTAATTCCAATACTGGTTTCCTCTTATATGCAGTATTAGTTAATTGAACCGCAGTCCAAAATTTACCTGTTTTTAAATGGACTGTATAAAAACTTTTTCTTAACTTGGAACCACTTGGCCCAAAATATTCTAATTATTGTGCTTGATTTCTATGGTGGTTTTTGAATTCTAAACATATCATTTTAATCATAAAAAATAGCTTTATGCAGTACAATACTATACTGCGAACTATTAAGTCGTACAGCATTTTTCTTAACTTTTTCGGGTCAATCTTTGGCTTTCTCGTCCGCCATTGACTTTCTTGTCAACTGTTGACTTTACCGCCAAATTTTGACTCCCGTGGTCAACAGTTGACTTTTTGGTCAACCGTCGGCGTTTTCGGTCAAACTTTGACCAACATGCAAATTTTGGCGATTTCACTCCTTTTCGCCTAAAAAGTCATTTGCTTGACTAAGCAATCATTATCGAGTCTCAGAATATCATAAAACTCACAAAAACGAAATAAAAACCCTTAATCGGCTTTTTCATGCGTATCTTAAAAATTTGTACAAATTTCTTAAAATAAAAGAAATCGTGTAAATACAGAAATACTTAGTATTACAGTTACATAAATGTTAGAACTCAAATTTATATAAGAAAAACTAAACGGTTATTCATCGCGTTATTAGATGAAAACATGATCCAAAAAATAGAGGTGTACATGTCAATAAAAAATGGGAGTGCATGGACTTAGCAACGAATATGTAGTAACTGCTTCGGCCTTAGTCTCATTGATGAAGTTACACAAAAACAGACGACAAGCTCATTAGCAAGTAAGTCGTTTAAATAATTCCAAGCTATGGCGATTCTCTCATTTTTCTGTAACCAAGTTCGTGGAAAGAAGCTCAATTGTAGCCCCATGGGTTGTGATAAAATGCATCAACATTATTGCATGAAGAATGAGTTTGCATAGATTTTTAGATTAATGCTATTAGGATGAAAGGAGTGAAAATATTACATTTATATGAATAATTGAAGTAAATTGCAGACATTAAAAATATTTGAAGTAAAAAACTGTAAAAAACAAATTTATTATGTAATGATTTATTTACTTCTTGTATGTATGTTATTCATACCTAGTAAATTTTCTAATTATCTTCTAAATTTATTATTCATTCAAATATTTTTAAACTTTATTATTTACTTCAATTGTTTCTGTAAAAATACAATTTATTATAATTTTCCATGTCTATTATCATGAGATCAAAGGAGGAAGGGGAAAAAAAAAAAAGAAGAAAAAAAAATAGGGGTCAAAATCACATTGAGGATGATACATGGGCTGGGACCTTGTTTTGGTGGAGCTAGTGGACTTTCTGTTTAACTAGACAAAAAGAAGAAAAGTATTGTGCCACAAACTAAAGTTAGAATATATATATATATATATATATATATATAATTATGATGTTTCGTACTAAAGTCCGTCTAAACAAATTTGACAAAATTTAATATTAAATACGAAAAACATAAAAAATGATATGATTTTAAAGTATTTAAAGTAAATACAAAAATTATATATGAGTAATTGTACCTAATGTAATTGCATCCACTCTAATGTATATATCCTGTCTAATATTGTTATATATAAGTTCTCAAGTCAACCAAATCACCGTACCATGAAAGGCACCCAACACCGTCCCTAGTCTCATCCGCATTTGTGTAGGCCGAGCAATTGCAATCCTTCAAGCACTTCTCCTTGCACTCTCTCAAATTCAAACCCATCTCCACACGTGCGTTCGACGTATCGGGTAGCTTCACGTCGGTCATCTTCAAAACCCTTCCCGTCCCTACAAGTGCGTGCCCCATGCTTTCTCACGCACCCGCCAAATGTGTCTTTTGAGTCCCAGTTATCACGTGACCGGGGTTCGAACCCAGGTAGGCATAGGCACTCGAACCTGCTTGGGTCTAATTGGTCACAATTTCCATTTGCGCCGCAGCTCCCATAATAGTCACACGACTCCTCCGGAGCCGTCCAAATTGGGACCCACTTCTGAAGCTTATCGTTCCACGTGGACCGCTGCGCGATTCCCGATTCTTCTATACTAACATCGAAAATACCGAATTTGTGTTGTTGATGATTCCGTACATGATGCTGGTCTCATCTTGGTTGTTCACATAGCTTGCATTTAACTTGTCCTCCGATTGAATTCCATCGTTCTAGGTATATCGCACCATCTGCGGCCCGTCCAAGACCCGGTCCGCCAAAGTTTTGTCCGACCCTTGTAAACTATCAACTGCGGGTATCCGGTTAGATCCATCCGGCACGTGCAGTTCCCGATTCCGGGTTGTCATCCGACTTCCAAGATGTAATGAACCGGTCGAGGCCAGATTTCCGGTTCAGCCCCAGCTTCAGGAAAGGAAGGTAGGTGTTTGTAGGATAATCAAAGCTTTGCCACATCACAGTGCTCTGCCCAGTCCTGTTATCATTCTGAAGCAAAACGAGATTTCCGATATCTAAAAGCTTAGCTGTGTTGAAAGTAGAACTACTAGAAACTGAAACATTTGCTGACCGAATAGGAGAGTTTCGGTTTTCGCCGTAGATGATGAGGTTTCCTTGACTGTTGATGGTTATGATTCCAGATGTATCGTTGATAGGTTTTTCTCTGTTTGCAACCCAGACGACGGTTTGCTCAGGCCGGACTTTGTAGAACCAGATTCCGACGTAGCGGTAGCTAGAGTTTCCGGGGCTGAAGAAGCCGAGGACGAAGGTCTTTTCGCCGGAAAGCAAAAAATCGCCGTCTTTGATGGGGTGGTCAGATGGGGTCAAAGATGAGGGACATGCAAAAGCGTGAAGCAAGGAAGATGTGCAATATGACTATTATAATGGTGTGGTTTAGAATCGACTTCTTCATTGTTTACTGCACTTTAATGTGAAGGGACGATTGTGGTCAGTTGAAGTGCGACTAGATTTGTGAACATAAACATAAAAGGAATAACGTTTTTAAATTTCTAAATTAGAAAAGCCAGAGATAGCAGAGTACTAATTCTATATACTTTTTCTTTCAATTATTATTATCTTTTGTTTTTTTTTTTTTGGAAACAAGTGGTTACTGTTGAAGTTTTTCGTATCTTGTAAGTTTGATTTATCCGTGAAACTTCTTCAATTGTGTTTGAGTGAGTAACGTGTAGCTGAGGTAACTGTCTCACTTTTGGCATTTTTCTGATCCATATGCTGACCGACCTATTTTTCTTCCGAAGGAAATTTCACTAATAAGTCTCCAAATATCTGTCATCTTCATTTTACACACGATTCATTGGTCTGTGTTTGCCAATGCATCATCATCGTGTTTGTTGTATCCGAGTGGATAATGAACCACTTGTTTGACCAATCGAACTTAAATATATTAGGTATTTTAAGCTTTGTTTAGAACACTGGTTGGAACTAATAGTTTCCAACTCAATTTTGTTTATATCTAAAAAGTCAACACAAAATTTAAATAGTTTTTGAAAAAAAAAAAAAAAAAAACTCAACCCTAACCAGTACACCAAACACAAATTTAGTGTAAGCATTTTGTGATAAAACATAGATACTTGTTTATTCGATATATACAAATTAAATATCACTGGAATCTGGACGGAGCTAGACTTTAAATCTAATGCGAACACAAACAAAGATAAGATCTTATAATTTATGATAATATGGAAATCATATAAAATTTTTAATATTGATTTTGGAATATTTGGAAGCTTTTCAGTGTCAAATTCCTATCTATTGATTATATATTTTTTCGTTTTTTTCTCTCATAAGAGTAGGATACCCTAATTTTTTTAAAAAATGCATCTTTATGACAGATCTAGAATAAAATAAAATAAAATTAGTCGGTCTATAACAACATATAATGCTATACATATTCCAAAATAATTTTATCACTCATAAACACAAAAAATAAAGTTTTATATACAGGAACAAACAAATTAATCTCCTATAAATAAATAAAGTGTATACATATTCTAATTTACATAATTTGGTGCTACAGCAAGCATTCAAGTTTTAAACAAAAGTCCTAGTATAATTTGGACAATCAATGATCAAACTAAAACGTATTTTACTAGCCCAAAAAAACAAAAAGAAAGAAAAGAAAAAAAGAAAAATTGAGGTATTCCCCATTTACGACACAAAGATCGACTCTTGGGAACCTTATGACCGAGGTTTTTAAAGCTTCAAATCCGTCGAGAGCACTCCTATCTTGGGCTTCCATTTTTAACCTTTCGATGTAGTTTGTGTTGAATTGAAAAAAAAAATTAATAATAATAGTAAGTTTTAGTACTTCCAAGGCCAATATATATATATATATATATATATATCTACTTTGTAACCTCAAGCAACACTCTAAGTATACATTACATGACCTACATACAAACAATAGGTGGTACAAATTTGAAAACTACAAATTTAAGTAATTTTAATTTGTTCCACAAGATTTAGATGATTTTGTGATTCTAATTGTACAAGTTAGTTCAGCGAGAATCCACCTTAGTACAGGTGACACAGTTTATAGAGTTAACACCATCAAATGATAAGTCTCTGGCACCGGCGCAATAGTTGTTGAAGATGAATATAGGTTGTTTTGGAGAAGGAAGAGCGGAATCAATGCCCAACATCAGAACAATAGCCGACATGATTGGTCGATCTGTCGCCCGTTCTTGCATGCTCAGTAGACCAATTTGGAGGCATCTCAGAGCTACATCAACAACTCTGACTCATCCAAAAGCGGATCCACTACTTCAGAGGCCATGCCTTCTCTCCACAAGTCCCAAACTTGAAACAAACTTCTGCCATCATGTGGGAGAAAAATAAGCATGCAAATTTTACTGCGTTATAATTTGCTTAAGGTGTAATTGCAATTATATTCTCACATATCCAATTAAACTTGAGTCTGGTTTCTCTTTGAAGTAACCGGTATTCTTTCTCTTAGTTATGATTTCCAAAGCTGTATATATCTGATTAAATAAAAAACAATCCATTCATTGCATACTCCGGTGACATATGACCACTGCAATAGCAAAATAAAAACGACAAAGATTTATTTTTTAATGATATGATTTTTTTTTGACATGTAAGGAATGCAAATAACTAGAAGGAAGAGGAAATCTTAGAACACTCTTTAGTTAGGGGTATTTACTATGTCCCAACCACACGAGTTGTGGACGCTTTAGTTTGGTCTCCTCTAAATATTATTGTCAAGCCAAAATATGCAGTTTTGGGGTTCATAGCAGCATCCGGAAGAACATTGCTAGCCTTTAGATCTCTATGGATGATTCGTAGTCTTGAATCTTGATAAATATATAAGAACCCTCCAGTAATTCCGCAGATTATGTCAAACCACCTTCTACAATCTAACAATTGCCTTTTCTCTTCATCTTATGACAAGTGAAAGCCGGAGATATTTTGATGTGATTAAACTTTTCTACAGTTGCTGATCAAAGTTTGTTTCCAAAAGTAAAATTGAAAGAAATCGTACCAAAAAAGAAGGAATCCAAGCTTTTGTTAGGCAAGTACTCGTAGACTAACATCCTCTCTTCTTCTTGAAAGCAACAACCTAAAATCTCACCAGGTTCCGGTGTTGGAGTCTTGCAATTAGCATAACTTCATTCCTGAACTCTTCACTCCCTTGCCCAGAGCTCTTAGCTAGTTGTTTCACCGCAATTTGCTTTCCATTTGATAGAATACCCTCAAACCATAATCCAAATTTGACTTCTAAATTTTGCACCGTATTTGCAAAATTGAATATGAAATTATTATGAGTGCGTAATGGTAACATAGTCTCATTTCATATTGCATTAAGTAAGCTGAAAAACAGTACAACTGATCTTTATCTTAAGAAAGATCACAATTACCTTGTATACGGAGCCAAAGCCACCATGTCCGAGTTTGTTATCGACGGAGAAATTGGCTGTGGCTACAGCAATGGTATGTTGATCAAATACCGGAACATCTGAATCTTTCGTACTATCATCAAGCTCAGACTCATCCAAGAAGTTGTTACCAAATAAATTTTGCTTCGACTTTCTTTAACTGTCATCAGACAAACAACAAGAAGCAACTCTTCGTATGATTTGCTCAGAAAACAAATATATAAACTATACTGTTTTTTATATCTATTGTTGGTTCTTCTAAAACATCTGTACAACCAAACGAGTTTTCTGAACTTTTAATAAAACCATAAAATCGGTTTATCGAGTTCGGTATCGCGATATGATATTGATGGAATAGCACAATAATTCATATATAGGCCAAGCTGATGCAGCGTATTTTAATAGAAAGTAAAATATATAGGTATTCTCTTACCTCTTTTCTTCCTCTTTACCAACCAACATGCAATGAAAACCGAGAGAAAACAGACTACGAGAGAGCTTAGCACAATTAGTAGCTTCCCAACATTGCTGATAGAGCCCTTCGATTTCCTTGCGTTTTGAGCTACGTATTCGTTGAAAACAAAAAGGTTCGAATGTAGGCTTATTTATCGCGTGATTAGACAAAAACACATGATCCAAAATATAGAGAGGTCACAATAAGAAGAGTAGGAGTACAAGGATTTAGCAAGGAATATTTTGTAGTTACTCCTTCGGCCTTGGTCTCATGGATGAAGTTGCACAAAAACAGACGACAGGCTCATCAGCAAATAAGTCGTTTACTTTGTTAAAGCGTACGGTTCTCTCATTTTCTGTGTGATAAAAAGCATCAACATTGTTGCATCAAGAATGATTTTTAGTTTAATGTTATTAAGGAGAGAGAAGTAAATAACAATTTTACATGAATAATTGAAATAAATAGCATGTTTTAAAAATATTTTAAGTAAACAATAATAAATAATAAATTATTTAACCCACAAATTTGTTTTTTTTTTTTTCTAATATGTTTTCAATTTACTTTGTAAATTTACTATTTATTTAAATATTTGTAAAAACTTAAGATTTACTTCAAAAAAAATTTTTTTTGCGTAAAAATTCTATTTATTATAATTTCCCATGTTAAATGTTATTATCATGAGATGATATTAGGAGGAAAAGGTATTAAAAAAAAAAAAAGGGAGTAAAAATCACACTGATGAAGAGGCATGGGTTTGGACCTTGGTTTGGTGGATGCTAATGTGAAATTCTATGAAAGAAAGAAGAGAAGAAGACAGACGTTGGGTAGAATTTTCTGTATATTGATAATGAACAAATACAAGAATGATTTATACAACCAAATTAATGGGGAAAGTAAACGGGAAAAGGAAAAAAGGAAACTAATTACAATGAGAAAGAATCCTAGAGAATTAATACAAATAATTACAATAAAGGAAAAAGAAATTATAATAAAGAAAAAATATTCTTTCTGTTAATACTCCCCCTCAAGTTGGAGCATGTATGTTGTGAATGCCCAACTTGTGAAGTAGTGAGTGAAAAGGCACTTGTCCCAATGCTTTGGTGAAGATATCGGCCACTTGATTTCCGGTTGACACATACGCCGTCTTGATTTCTCCCCTTTCAATCCGTTCCCGTACAACATGGCAGTCGATCTCAATATGCTTTGTCCTTTCATGAAACACTGGATTAGTAGCAATGTGCATAGCTGCTTGGTTGTCGCAATACAAAGTGGCAGGTTGTCTATGATCAATCCGTAGATCATGTAGTAAGTATCGTAACCAAGTCATCTCACAAGTAATGGAAGCCATTGACCTATACTCAACCTCAGCCGAAGATTTGGACACTGTAGTTTGTCTTTTGCTTTTCCAGGAAATGAGTGCTTTTCCTAGAAAAACACAATATCCGGTCACTGATCGTCGTGTTGTAATACATCCAGCCCAATCCGCATCACAAAAACCTGTCAACTTCATATCGTTCTTGGAAGGAAAAAGTAATCTATGTCCCGGAGAGCCTTTCAAGTAACGCAATAAACGATAAACGGAGTCTAAATGAGGTCGCCTAGGCATCTGCATGAATTGACTTAGCACATTAACTGTGAAAGTAATCTCTGGTCGAGTGATGGTGAGATAAATTAATTTCTCTACTAATTGCCGATAATGAGTAGGGTCCTTATGTAACTCGCCATCGGTAGGACTAAGTTTCAAGTTTTGCTCCATGGGAAACTTAGCTGGTTTTGCCCCAAGTAAACCTGCTTCCTTGAGAATATCAAGCGTGTATTTCCGTTGATTGATGGATATACCGGCTTGAGATCAAGCCACTTCAACACCAAGAAAGTATTTAAGTGACCCAAGATATTTGAGTTTAAAACAGGTTCCAAGGAAATTCTTGACGTCTTTGATTGCATCCTCATCGTCTCCTGTGATAATCATGTCATCCACGTAAAGTAATATGGCTATAATAGAAGTTCCACACACCTTGGTGAAAAGAGAATAATCAACTCGGGATTGTTGAAAACCAAACTTGGTGATGGCTGTGAGAAACTTGTGAAACCATGATCGTGAAGCCTGTTTGAGACCATATAGAGATTTGTGAAGTCGGCATACAAGAGTCTCCCCCTGCCGACGAAAATCGGGAGGTGGATGCATATAGACTTCCTCAGTGAGATCACCATGAAGGAAAGCATTTTGAACATCCATTTGGTGGAGACCCCTCTACGAGCAGAGGCAATGGCTAAGAGACACCGAAGAGTAGTGAGCTTGGCGACCGGAGCAAAAGTCTCAGTGTAATCAATGCCTTCTCGTTGGGTAAAGCCTTTGGCAACAAGGCGAGCTTTGTATCGTTCCACTGTGCCATTAGAATGATACTTGATCTTGTAAACCCATTTGCATCCAATGGGACGATGATTAGGAGGTAAGGGGACAAGAGACCAGGTTTTGTTGGCTTCAAGAGCACGTATCTCGGATTGCATTGCTTCAACCCATTTAGGATCCTGACAAGCCTGCTCATAAGATTCTGGTTCGACCATGTGAGACATAGTGTAAGAAAACTTACGATAAGCTGATGAAAGGTTAGAATATGACACATACCTTGATAAAGGATGGTGAGTAGAGGATTTAACCAGAAGAGCCGTGTTCGATGCTGGCAGAACATGGTTTATATGGTAATCTTTCAGGTGAGAGGGTGGTCGGCTTTGAAGGGTGGAGCGTCGGATGGAGGTGTTGGGGTGAAGATCAGTGCTACGACTTGTATATTCTGGCATCGCAGCATCGAGTATGGTTTCCGTAATAGGTTGGTCCAAAGAGTCAGAACCGCGGTTTGGAGTAGGTGGGGCCACGGCGTTAAGGTCTAGAAGTGGATTTGGTGGGATTTTTGGGATTTTTGGGTCTCTGGTGATGGATGGTAGATCAATGGGTGTGTCGAGAGGTATAGGTAAGGTTGGTATAGTGGTTGTGGTGTGGTCATTTTGTGGTAAGGTAGAATAAGGAAAAATGTCTTCATGAAAAACGACATCACGAGAGACAAAAAATCTTTTGTCAATTAAATCATAGACTCGATACCCCTTTTGTCCTTTAGGATACCCTAAAAAAACACATTTTCTTGCTCGTGTCAAATTTGTTAGTAGTAGTAAGGTTTGTGGCAAAACAAAGGCACCCATAAACTCGGATATGTGAATAAGAAGGAGGTTTATTGTAAAGTGTTTCATATGGAGTTTTGTTAGAAAGAAGTGGTGTGGGCAATCGGTTGATGAGGTAACAGGCTGTTTGAACATGTTCCGCCCAAAATTTTAGTGGTAGATTAGCTTGAAACCGAAGAGCTCAAGCTACATTTAACAAATGACGATGCTTACGCTCCACAACCCCATTTTGTTGAGGTGTGGAAGTGCAAGAATGTGTGAAATCAATGCCATTGTCATTAAAAAATGGTTGTAAAGAATGAAATTCCCCCCTATTATCGGAACGAAGACTTTTATAGTACAACCATATTGCGTTTTGACCCAAGCTAAGAAATTACGTAAGAGAGATTGTGTTTCAGATTTATAACGCATGAAAAATAGCCAAGTAAATCGGGAAAAATCATCCACAATAGTCAAAAAATATTTAGCACCAAAATAAGAATGTATTCTATGTGGGCCCCCAAATGTCACAATGAATCAAATCAAAAGGTGCAATGCTAGAAATAGTACTGTTGAAAAAATGATAACCGAGTTTGTTTAGCCAAAAGACAAATGTCACAAAAAAAATGTGAATCAAAAGAAATAGCTGGATTGTTTTTAGATATAAAACGAAGTGGAAGGATCGATGGATGCCCAAGTCGATTGTGCCAAAGGTTGGATTTGCGGTTGGTGGTGTTGGCTAGAGGAGGATGACGATCCATGGAGAGGAAGTATAAACCATTATTCTGCTGCCCCGTCCAATCGTCTTCTTCGTAGTTAAATCCTGCACCACACAAAAATCATGATAAAATGTCACATTACCAACCTAAGGCCTTTGTAAGTTTACTGATAGAAAGTAAATTGACTTTAAATTCTGGCACAAATAACACATCATCAAGAGTCATATCATCAGTAACATGAATGGGACCTATGGAATTAATTTGGCTTTCCCTCCATTAGGTAGTTCAACAAAAGGATGGTGTTTAGTGTTGGTTTTGTTGTCTGCAGGGGGATATTTAGAAATATGGTCTGTGGCTCCACTGTCTATATCCATTGATGAGTAGGGGATGAATGTATAACCTGTGGTATTAGCAAAAGATTGGGTGTTACCGGTATTTTGTCGAAGAAGGCTCATAAGACGATCATACTCATCGAGTGTGAAAGTGGCTACTTTGCTTTCCTGAGTGCTTGTGGCATCATTAGCAATGGCTTGCGCATTGTGGGTCTGCCTTCTTCTTTGGTTTGACGTTTTTCCCATGAAATTTATGTCCGGGAGGAAAGCTATGGAGAAAGAAACATCGTTCGATGGAGTGGTCCATCCGTGTCGCAATGAGTGCAATGTAAGGTGGTTTCTTTCCTTAGCAGCCACTTGGTTGGTAGGGTTGGAAGGAGTCACAGATTGGTAGTTGGCATGTGACCCTCCATTGTCTCGCTTGATAACAACATCTGCCTGTCTTTCTTGTTGTAAAATAAGAGCATGTACCTTTCTCATGTCGGGGAGAGGACTCATCATGAGAATTGAACCACGTATCATCGAAAAGAATCGGTTCACTCCCATTAAGAATTGCATGACCCTTTCCTTTCTTCTTGTTCAGCCAAAAACTTGATGCCCTCCACAACTACAAGAAATGGGATCGTGATAGGAAGCCAATTCATCCCAAAGAGCCTTCATCTTGGTATAGTAGATAGAGACGGATTGATTCCTTGTCGTAGTTCGACGATCTCTTGGCGGATTTGGATAAATCCGGGTGTCATTCCCTTGTGAGAATCTATCATAGAGATCATTCCAAACATCCTTTGCAGATTCTGCATATATAATACTCCCAGCAATATTAGTATTGACAGAGTTAAGGATCCAAGATAGTACCATATTGTTGCATCGTTCCCATAGTAGAAATTTGGTGTCGGTAGACGTCGGCTTCTCTAAATCTCCGTTGATAAATCCAAGCTTGTTCTTTGCACTCAAAGCAAGCCTCATGGCACGGCTCCATTGTCCGTAGTTGTCGCCTTCAAGGACTTTGGACAGGAGAACAAGTCCGGGATGATCGAAGTGATGAAGCAAAAGAGGGTCTGAAAAGTCATCCATCATCTTCTTTGATTTCTCTTCTTCCATAGCTGCAGCGGAAATCGATATAGAACCTCAAGTCTCTGATACCATGTGAAATTCTATGAAAGAAAAGAAGAGAAGAAGACAGACGTTGGGTAGAATTTTCTGTATATTGATAATGAACAAATACAAGAATGATTTATACAACCAAATTAATGGGGAAAGTAAACGGAAAAAGGAAAAAAGGAAACTAATTACAATGAGAAAGAATCCTAGAGAATTAATACAAATAATTACAATAAAGGAAAAGGAATTATAGTAAAGAAAAATATTCTTTCCGTTAATAGCTAATGGACATTATCTTCAAATCCTCTTTATAGCCGAAAAGGTTATTTATAATGAATGTCTAAATTGGAGGTTATCGTTAAAAAAAAATGTCTATTTTTCATTTATTTACATAAATATCAAAATTAATACTTATATATATCACGTTACTCTTTCACAGAAAATTGAAAATAAATAAATAATTAATTAATAAAAAAGTGAAGAAAATTTCTCTAAAAAAAATGTGATGCTAATTATGCAAGTCTTTTATAAAAGGAAAATAAAAGACCATTTTACTTAATTTATTATAAATAGAAATGAATATAGCCTATGTAAGTTGTATGATATATATGCGAAGAAAAATCATTATAATTAATAAATAATTAGTCATTACGATAAATTTTATTACGAATGTATATAAAGAATTAAATAATTATTATAAAAAACATACAAAACAATTTAAAAACCTAAAAAATACATTATAATGATATAATAATAGTCATAAAAAAAGGCCACACTTAAGAAAATGTCATGATGATAATTACTATAAATAGGAATAAGCAATTTCATACTATATTTAAACTTCAAAAAACTAACTATTAAAACAAGATTAATAATAGTATAAAAAACATTATCATAATTACGTTATAATTATCATAAAACGTAAATCATACTAAAAAATAGGTTTATAAGAAACCTAAATCATACTTAAGAATATATTTATAGAAAAAAAAAAACCTAAATCACAATAGGAAACAATTATTAGAATAAAAAATTGATCATTAAGAAAAAGATACAACAATAATAAAAAAAATATGAATCATAATTAGAAAAAATGATGTTAAATATATAAAAAGATAAGAACGAGTATTACAGGTGCCCTTGTTTTCCTAAAAATTGACATTATTTATGCAATATGATGGAAAAAAAAAAAAGAAAATTTAAAATAGGTCCTAAAAGAAGATATTTTATGTAATTATTTTTAGTGAAAAAGTCCAAAAGTGTAGCCACGGGCTAAAGTTAAAATAGAAAATACCTTTATTTCCTTTAACGAAAGGAAAATTATGTTGTTAGCCCATATGTCAATCAATACAATTCGGTAAATTTTATACAAGATACGAAATTATAACAAGTAACGTTTTTCTAAAATTACTAAAATAATAATGAGATTTTAAAAACACTTAAAGTGTATACAAAAAATGTATACGGTAGTGATTGTATCTAATGTAGTTAGATCCACTCGTATGTATATATCCTGCCCAATATTGTTACAAATCCTCATGTCAACCAAATTACCGTATCATGAAAGGCATCCAACACCATCCTTGGTCTCATCTGTATTCGTATACGCCATGCAATTGCAATCCTTCAAGCACTTCTCCTCGCACTCTTTCAAATTCAGATCAATCTCCATACGTGCGTTTTGACGCATCGAGCAACTTTCACGTCGGCCATCTTCAAAACCCTTCTCCGTCCCTTCACACCCGTGCTCCGCACTTTCTCACTCACCCCTCCCGATGTGTCTCTTATGTATTTAGAATCGACTTCTTCATTATTTACTACTTATTATGGGCATGTTCTGATGGGATCAGTTGATGTACAACTAGATTTTGTAGATATAAACATTGAAGGAATAACGTTAATTAAATTTCTAAATTAGAAAATACTAGAGGTACCAAAGTACTAATATATATTTTTTAGGGAAATTTCATTAACTCAGTAAGAATTAATATATAAAAATATCAAACATAAGAAACCCCATATTACATGAGACATAATACTTCCAATAAGAACTGATCCACCATTAAAATTCTGATGATGCTCAAAAGGAAAGATGTATGCTTGAGGTTCGATAACGGGAATATACCTCGGCATACTGAAATCAAGCACATATAAGGCTCTTAACCTTGTTGTCTATAGAACAAATCCCAAGACTATCAATAACACTGAAAAGATTATTATTCTTTTTTTTTTTCCGAACACTTTTAATTTTTATACTTTATAATTATCATAGTTTATTTTCAACTAAATACACAACTTCAATTATTTACTCATGTTTAATCAAAACATTTTGAAAATTTCAATTGGGAGTGCATGTTTCAAATGTTCCATGGTCATACAGCTGTGTGATGCTTAACAAAAGTAATGAAATTTTTGGTGTTTAAAACATTTTTGCTCATCTAATCTTTTTCAGATGTTATTAAGTTGACTATTTCTCAAGATATTGATGTTGTCTTTGTGACGCCCCCGACTTCCCAAGCCGGGTCGACACCATACATACTTGTACTTAATTTATTTGAAAATTTGAGACTAATTTTTTTTTCATAACATAATTAAACTTGTCCATATGGGTAAACTTCACCATGCCTACCCATTACTTACTAGCCGATTAAAAGGTAACATAAAACCTTTTCAACCGGACTTTGAAACATTCCATACATAACATGGTACATATAACTTAGTCATACATGTACTAGTTCGTAATTTAAAGAGTTGCGGAAAATCTGAGTAGTGGTATCCCACACCGCCCTTCACTTGCTGCAATCGTCTCCATGGCCCACCAAATAAAGCTACAGGCATCTTACCTACAGTATGAAATATACTGATGAGCTTTCGCCCAGCAAGTACAAACATAATCTCACAAAACATTTTTAAACCTCTTAAAAACATGCCAATCATCATGTAACTTATGCATGAACCATTTATGATTGATTGAATATCTTATGCTTCATTGTAGACTCAATTTTTGACTTATTATCTTGTCTCATCACGTGGGCCCATAGTGTACGTACCAAAAGCGCGCAGCCTCCAGACAAAGCTAGGGTTTGCAAGGCCCTAACAGTTATGGGAATTATACTTGACCCTTCACGATCACGGAAGGTAAATGTCACAAACTGAAACATGTAGCCTCCACGATCACGGGAGGTTGGTATGACCACCTTACGTGATTTATCTTACCATGTGGTTCAACATTAGTGAACATGCCTCATGATGTCACTATGTCTTATCATACCTAACACTTGCCATAACATGACATTCTTGAAAACATGGCATTTTTGAAACCATGACATTTTTAAAAAAACATAGCATTTTTGTCAACATGACATTCTGTAACACGGCATAACATGTTATAGCATATCTTAGTATATCATCGCATGACATCACATTTCATAATATAACAATAGCATGTACACGTGAAAATATGGTGTAAATAGCATAGCTTAACATAGCATATTGAAAATAGTTTTTACTATTTCATACTATAGGTGAGGTTTGATACTTACCTCGTATACTATGTCCTTTGCTGCTCCACGTCAGGATACAATAGCAGACTATCCCCTACTATAATAAAGGGCATAGGTAAGGATCTCTAGTCATGAACGTAAAATGTTGGTGACCTAACCAACATGCTTACATGATCCTGGTTGTATGTCCCTTTGTGCATAAAATCTTACTTGGTTACACTTAGTAACCCTATGGTTATGAATTTGTTTTCTTTAAAAGGTTACATTGGGTAACCTTATATGCTAAGCCCACAACATACCATTAGGGTTAATCATCTTCCAACCTTAAGCTTCTTCTTTAATCCACAACTAACGGGTTATGTCCATTATCCCTTTATCTTAACTCAATGGGTATCCTTTAGGGTTACATTAGATAACCCTTAAGGTTAACTAAGTCAATATTATTAGTCAACCAAAGTCAACTACGGTCAACTATGGTCAACCCTCTTTGGGTCAACCTTTGGGCCTTGGGCTTGACCCAGTAACTCGGGTATCCTTCCCGGTTACCATGCGTAATCGCTTTACTTACTAAACTTTAGCTTGAAAGTCTTATTTTTCCTTAACTTGGAAAGTTTGGGGAAATTAATCCCAAACTCTTTACTTGACTTGTAAAAAAAAATCCATATTCTTAAAATGGGGTTTTGTACAATCATTTGAGGTTGAAAACTGTCGTTGGAACAGTCTCCATTGTCAAAACAGTGAAAATTAGAAAAATATAGTTTTTCTGAAAACAGTTTTTAGAAAATCCTGTGCAGGAATTTCATGTTCCCTGCACCGACTTCAGAAAACCATGTCAGTTTAAAAATCCATTTAGAATTTGAAAAAGTTGTCTTCACGAAAGTTGTAGCTCTCGAAAAATCCTAAGACTTTCATATTTTTTGCGAAAAATCCAGTTGTGCTTGTATCCTTGTCAGTTTTCATTTGAAACTGGCTGGTCGTGTAAACTAGGTCTGGGCAGACTAGTCTCGGATTTTTATAGAAACGGAGGCCATTGGAGCCTCATTTTGAGAAAACCGTTTGCGCTGTCCCCTAGGAAAAACTCTTCCGAACAACTTTCATGTTTTACGTTTCACCCAATTCGGCCTCTAAAGGCCTTAAATTTCCATTTTCCCGAAACTGGCCAGTTTTGAATCCGAACTGGCAGTTTCAGTTGTTAAGTCCGGTTTACGTCCTATTCCGTGAAGTCTAACTCAACCGAACACTCGGGAGCCTAAATAGCATACAAGCAGCATATTCTAATGTCCCACATGAACCATCATGTATTTCTAACGTCTCCATGCAAACCAAACAGATCTGCCCTAACCTAGGGTTTGCATGATCTAGGTTTGCATCACATTCCATTCATCCATCTCATGCCATTCTCGATTAGCACTAGCAACCTAGCATAATTGCCACAATCGGCTTGCACAAACATGGCACATACCAACCATCTGATCATGCAAAATCCTAGCATGCAAGCAAGCATAAACATATAGCAAGCAAAGCATAAATAAGCCATAGCCAAACCACCCTTAAAATCCTAATCAAGCACCACCAAAACTAACCTAAAGCAATAAAATAACTTTGAGCTTATGCTCTTACATTTTTCAACTTGAAATACAATAAATTTCAAATTGAAAGCTCAATGCAAGCTTAGGGCTTAAAGAAAAATACCTTGGCTCAAGACTAGGGTTTGGGCACCAAAAATTTCTCCTTCCTCCTAGGTCAACACAACTGGTTCTTACCCTAGCTAGGGGTACCAAAATTTTCTCTTGGCTCCTTGGTTGATCCACACCAAAACCGAGCACACCACCAAGCTTTCTCCTCAAAATTTCCAACTTTTCCTCTTCCTCTTCTCCTCTCCCTCACTCTCGGCCACTATACCCAAAATGACCCAAAAAATTCAAACTCTTTTGTTTTTTTTCTAGAGCAAAACCGAACTCCCCTAAGTAAAAGCCCTATGAAAATTTTGATTTTCTCTCTCCTCTTTCTCTCTTCCTTGGCTGCTGATTTTCAAGAAGAAAATTGACAAGAACCTCCCCAAATTTTTGAATAAAAGTGAATAGCAACCACCCCTATTTATAGAGGTTGAAAACTTTGCTAAATTGCACAAAAACACCTAAAAAATTAAAAATTGCACAATGGGAGGGTGAGGTGGCCGGCTGTCTACTTGGAGAGCAAGGCAAGATGACCTCATCTTGGTGACATCATCTAGGTGACATCACAATGCTTACATCACCAAATTTCCAAAATTTACAATTTGGCCCCAAAAGTTAAAATTCTTGCATTTATGCCCTCTAGGTGGCCGGCCATGTCATCATGTTCTAGAGAGTTCTTGGCTTTCTTTCAAAGCTTATTTAATCCAATTATGATGTCATAAATTGAGGATAGGATGATGACATCCTCCGAAGGCCTTGTTTGGCTTTTTTCTTCATTATGCAGTCCAATTTTGAGCTAACACAGATATTTCAAATACTGTGCTCACTAATACACAGTATTTTTATACTATACTGCAGTCTAAAATTCATCTGTGTAAAAATGGACTGTTTGTAAAATTTTTCTTATTTCTTTAAGCCCTTATGCCCTTTATTTCTAACTTGGTGTGCTTGATTTTTCTATGGTGGTTTTTAAATCCTATTCATGCTATCTTGTCCGTAAAAACAATTTTCGCAGTATATTTTCATACTGCTTTGCCATAATACTGTATAGTCATCTCTTTGACCATTTTAGTCAAACTTTGACTTTTCTTGGTCAACTTTGACCAACATGAAATTATGAAATTTTGTCATGCTGTTTTTCTTAAAACGCCTTTTACTTAGCTAAGTAATCTTTGTTGAGTCTCGTAGCTAGTTAATCGAGAACTCAAACCTATACTGTTATTTCACTCTAATCATGATTCAAACTTAGGTTTTCCTTATTTCAAAGGAAATCTAAAGTCATTAAAATTTCGGGTATTACAGTCTTCTATTGCACGAATGGGTAACCAGTCTGTGTTTGCAAACACATGAATATCAACTTTAATGCATTTGTACAAATACTATATGCTCAACCACTTGTTTTTTTCATGGCTTGAACCACTTGTTTGATTGAGTCTGGTCCAATATACTTCTTTACTTAGTTGTTTAATATCAGTATGTAATAATAGAAACTTAGTAAGTAGTATGCATATAATCTTCACGTCCAGAGATGATGTAGAGGTTCCAACTTCTAAAAACATCACGCCTACATAGAAAAACGCTAATTATGCACTTGTTCAAAAGAAGTGGAGATAATGATCTTAAGAGAAATTGACCGAACTCAATATTTGCAAAGAGACAAAACTACTAATTTTGGAGGGAAAAAAAAAGGTGTCTAAAACTTCGTATTTAAATAGAAAAAGATTTTAATATATACAAATAAAAACACTTTTTGATTGGGTGTATTAACCTTTCTAAGATGTTATTTTTTTTATTATTTTATTTTCTGTTAAGTTTGCTGTAAAGATTGGATTTCGAACTTCTTCATTTTTTAAATATTTTTTTCCTTTCATTTCGGATACTAATAGTTTTTTTGAAAAAAAAATGATTTTCTTAAAAATTACAACAAGCATGCATTTTCCAACAGATAGAGCGTTAATTTAAAATGAAATAAAGCTGTTAATATCATATAGGTCCCTAGATTTGATGCAGGTAGTTGTTTGTCAAACAAAAAAAAAATTTGCTGGAAAAAAGAAAAAAGAAAAAAAAAAAAAGAAAAAAAGAAAATTGTGGATGATAGTCTAAAGTTGTACGTGAATGTTATAACTAATATTTATAATTTTTGTTTTTTATCCAAACACATTAGAATTCACAATTTCTTTAAACACCGCATCAATTGATGAACTTAGACTACTACTTGCAAGACTTTCAATGCTTGGACCCCACTAAGACCCACTTGGATGCAATTTAATTTTTTCTGGTCATTATCACCTTTACCTCATAATGACCTGTTCACTTGTTTTTTTTTTTTTTAATGAAATTAGAGTTGGAGATTCAAAATTTTCATCTATTTTTATATACGACTATACAATCATGTTTTCTTTGATTTCTGAATACACGCATATATGTAAATAAAAAAAAAAAATCAAGGAAAGCCTTAGATACTATAAAATCATCGTGACTATATATATTATGTCCATGTTGGTACTTTTCTGGCTGAGATCTTACATCGTAGACATAATATATATATATATATATATATAGTTGGCAAAATTTCTCTAAAATATCACTATCCTGATGACTGATATGCAATGCTGCAACTTGTAAAAGCTCTCAAATATCTCGGACCCTCCAAGACTCGGTTTGCTTTGATCCGTATCTGCTTTCTAGATCGTATAATATACACATAATAAATATCATCAAATTTACTTAATTCTTCTTCCTTTGAAGTTTGAACCTCGCCTCCATTCAATTCAATTATTAATAAACGGAAGAAAGAAGGAAAAAGCATTTTTTAACGAAAATAATCAAAATATATAGTAAAAATAAATAGCAGTAAATAACCAGTTATAGTAAATTTTTATTTACATAATAAATTTTCCATTTATCGACTACATTTTCTATTTTTGCAATTTATCTTAATAAAAAAAAAACTATGAACATTTTGATCCAAATTCGGTTTTTTCAAAGGGAAATAAGTAAAAGCTAACATTTTAAACTTGCTCAGCCAGCTATATAATAGAAGTGCTCTAAATAGTTGTAAGCGCATTTACTGATGACTGATTAATTAATTTAATTGGCATTATGATGCCTTACAAATATATAGTAAAAATATTTCTAGCAGATAATTATCCTGATTATAACGTTGTTCTTTTAGGGGCACGCTAAATTACTGATGACATGAAAGACAAGAGAAATAGATGCCAGCCTGGTTTCATTACCATCCAAATATTGACACAGTTTTGGCAGTGAAAATACAAAATAAAGAAATAAAGAAAAAAAAAAAAAAGGGAAAGGAGATGTAACGTTAAAGATTTTAGTGATTTGGCCTGGTCTATCGATTATATTTTTTCTTTACTTAATTTGACTTTAGATATATATCGATGGGAAATTGCTACTGGATTAAGCTTGGAATATTTAAGTGTGACTTCTGTTAGGTGAAGCTTGAAACAAAAAAGAAATAATATCTTTATGTCTTTGTAAATTAGAGAATTAAGTTCTAGTATTTCCAACGACAAAAAGAAGAAACATTTCAATCTTTTTTGGGTAGAAAAGAAACATTTCAATTTACTTAGTAACCAGATGCAATACTTTAAAGGCATGTTTGGCGCATCGTATTGTATTATATTATATAACATCTATTGTATTATATTAGTATTATACAATACGATGTTTGATTTTACAATGTATTTACAATAATATATCAAACAATATTTGTTTGTTTGTCAACATGTTTTATTGTATTAAGAAATTGAGTTTTTAAAAGATAAAATTTAAGTCATGATCCCATGATCGAGTCAGGTTTCGGGACAGGGGCCGAATTCAGGTTTCGGACAAGATTGGGGTTGAGATTCGGAATCTAGATCGGAGCTAGGGTCGAGTTTCGGAGTCGGGTTTCAAGAAAGGGTTGTGGTTTGGTTTCTAGACGAGGGCCACCGGGGTTAGGTTGGGTTTGGGTACCATGGTTAGGGTTGGGTTACTGGTGGGGGTCGGGGGTATTGCTTTCGAGATTGCACTTGGGTTTTGGGACACGAGACAATCTTAGGTTTCAGGGTCGGGATCAGGGATTAGATTTCGGGATGAGGTACTGTGTTGGGTTTTGAGGTTGGGTTTTCACCAAGATATGCAAGTAGAGAAATGACAAAAAGTCTATCAAATATTGGTTTTGGAATATTCCTTATTTCCTTTTTTTTTTTTCCAACTGGAGGGAGAACTTGGGGATCGAGATCCAGACAAAGCTTTATTTCATAACCAAAAATACAATAATAATGCATAGATATAACTAGATACAGTAGTTTGTGGTTTGCGGAGGAATTGAAAAAGAAAAAACCAAAGTCATATTTTGTTACACTGATTTGGAGGATTTTGTTGTGTGTGACACTGATTGTACAAGTTCAGCGAGCTTCCACCATAGTACATGTCACAACGTTTATAGAATGTTCGAAGAGCATTTATATGGTAACACCTAAAAAATACGGAGACTTTTCTGGTAGGATAAGAAGAAAAAATTTCACTCATATGAAAAGTTAAATTTTCATTAAATTCAAGTAATACACAAGCTAGGGATTCATAATTATTTGTCAACAACTCATGGAAACACAATAATTTTAACAGTGCAGGAAAATTTATAGTAACAATTATACTTGACTTATGAATTGGACTTTAATTGATATACAAGTTTAATTTAATTAAATTATATATTTTTTAACTGAATTATTATCTTTTTTTAAAAAAATCAATAAAAATTATAATTAATTTTTAAAAAATTAATAAAATTTAATTTAAAATTTTTAATTACAATTGGTAATCCAAAAGAAAGTTTAAATTTTTATAAGTCTAATATGCAAGTATCAATATAGCTGAAAAAGGAAGAAAGAAGCTGTGAGGAAAGGCAATATTGTCAACAAAATGACAGCTTTGAAGAAAGTGATGGCCTAGATTTTATATTTTATATATAGAAAGAAAAAAAAAAGGGGGCAGAAGGGACGAGAGTGACTGGTGGATGGGACTCCTTCAAAATTCTCACCCTCTTTTGAGCCTACTTTCTTTTCCTTAATTTTTTTTTCCCAATAATTTGTGAAGAAAGGGCCATAGGGGAGGTTAGCTGACGTGTCCAAATAATAAAATAAAATATAAAACAAATAAATTAAAGAACGTGATCCATGAGGATTGGGTTGTGGACTTGTGGCCATTGTAATACAGTTGAAGCCTTTCCACAGGTACAGTTTTATTTTTATTTTTATTTTTATTTTTTCGGTATTATAGTTTTGGTTTTTATTTCTTTACATTTTTTTTTAATTTTCTGAGGAGGTGTACTTTTAAGGCTTGTTCATTTTGCATAAAGTAAAAGGAAAAGTGAGTAGGAAAAGTGAATAATAATGCACTTTACTTTCTCATTTAATTATTATTTTTTTACTTACAAAAAAAAAAAAAACAGAGATTTTAATAATTCTCACATAATATATGAAATAAAAAATAAAAAGGAGAATATCAATATTTATGTCACCTTGATATTGATTCTTTATCAAAGATGATACATATAAAATTTACTTATATACTCTTAATAAGTTTTCATATTCTAATATTTTTTTTTTAAATTATGTAAAATGATATTTTAATTATTACATTAATAAGATTAACATTATTAAATTTAGTAAATACTATAAAGGAAGTTGAATTGTTTCTCCTCACACCATCCAATAAGGATTTGTTTAGCAGAGCTTTTGCTTTTGCTTCTAGCCAATAGAAAAAGAGAAACAAAATCTGTTGATGCCGAAAACGTCTCCAACAGCAACACCCAATGTGACAGGGTTGTCCGGTCAGTTCAGGCCAGTCACTCCGCCGTCGGTCACCTGCAAAATGGAAGCACCTCGGAATGATGGGGACATCGGTGTAGTGTCTGCCACGGGCACTCCGATGCTTAAGTCAGCAAGGAAACTGATGAGCGTATGGAGAGGCAGAGATTTGGCAAGTCAGAAAATGACCATACCTGAATTTGTGTGTTTTCCTCTATTTATAGGCGTTCTCCCCGGATTCGGGTGCTCGGGGCGACCCGGTCGGGTCGGCTACCTAGGGCACCCGGTGGGTGGCTAGGGTTTTAGGCCTGCAGGGGCTATTGGCCCAATGGGCGTGCGCCACGTGAGGTCTGACTCAATGTAGGGGACAGAAATGTGACTGTCGCCGGCGCCTGCAGGGGTAGATTTTGTCAGAGTAGGTGGCGGCGGGTGGCGATGTGATGTTCTGCAGAAGTAGGTGGGCGGCGCCTGTAGCTGATGGGTGCCAAGACAGGGTTGCGTCTGCTGTGGTGAGATGGACTGTGGGCCCGGATGACCTAGGCAAATCTGGAAACCACCGATTCAATCGTTGATCCGAAAACAACACGGTCCGAGTATACCGCACGTTCTCGCGAAGTCGTGGGATGTGGTCGGCTAACATTTCTGCTCGGCCACTGGACCCGTAACCGAGAATGTGGGCAGATCGCCGATTGTGGTCGGAAGTGGTACTTCGTGGTTGGAGCAGAAAACGACATCAACATAAGCCCCCAGCATCTCTGGATTGACTAGACCAGGGATGCTCGAGTAGTCGTCTGCTCGCCCTCTACTCGACCATATTTTCGTAGCCGGTGCGTGGTCGGATACTCGAACAGCTCGGACGTTCTCGGGAAAGGTCCATCTGGTGCCACGTGTCGTTCTGTGACTGGTGGGAAGATAGAACGACACTTTAAATTTTCAAATTTCGAAACTTGGCGTTGACGTGGACGATTGGCGGGAAACCGAAGCGTCACCTCGTAAATCGTGTCCGGATTCTTCGCTAAACCTTCGCCTATAAATAGCGAGGGTTGATCCTCATTTTTTCCATCGCTTGCGAAAGATCGAGTTTGCCGAGAGCTGCCAAAGACTGCCGAGAACTACCGAGCTAAGGAATTTGCAGACCATCGCCGAATACATCCGAGAAGGTAACAGTTTTTCTTTTGTTGCAAAAATAAGTGATATTTCCGATTCCGAAAGCGCAATCTTGTCCGAGAGCATGGACGTTACGGGGAGCGAGTTTTCGACGTCAGGTACGAAATCGTCGCCGACTGGGGAGGCGACGGGCCCGAGGGGCAGGACACCCGACCAGCTGTCGGGGATCTCCGACATACCATTGCCGAGCGACCAAGTCTACCCGAGCATTCGAGAAAAGACTGGCGCCGCACGACTCGAGGAGATACTCCGTGAGGGTCCGAGCACGGCCCCTGACCGCGACTTCGTTGAAGAGTTAGGTAGGGCCTCCCAGGCTCAACCAGCCCCGGTCGTGGATCTTACGGTCGAGGAAGAGGAGGCTGCCGAGAGGACAGCCAGCCAGGCCAGCACGTCTGGCCAAGACGATGAGGTGGCTTCGGACAGCACCGACGCGTCAGGGGAGGACACCGAAGCCCGTGATCGATCAGTTGGTCGGGGGATGCGCATCAACGATGTGAAGGTGTACCGTCGGGCCGATGCAGAGATGATTAGGTTGGCGGGCGGCCGACCAGTGTACACGGCAGATTATTTTACAACTGCCATTACACAGAGATAACTGGCCGTGCTACGTCGGGATTTCCGAATCCCGGACAGCGTGGAACTTCATTCCTGTCCTCCCAGTCTGATGATTGATTAATTAATTTAATTGGCATTATGATGCCTTACAAATATATAGTAAAAAATATTTCTAGCAGATAATTATCCTGATTATAACGTTGTTCTTTTAGGGGCACGCTAAATTACTGATGACATGAAAGACAAGAGAAATAGATGCCAGCCTGGTTTCATTACCCTCCAAATATTGACACAGTTTTGGCAGTGAAAATACAAAATAAAGAAATAAAGAAAAAAAAAAGGAAAAGGAGATGTAACGTTAAAGAGTTTAGTGATTTGGCCTGGTCTATCGATTTTTTTTTTTTTTTCTTTACTTAATTTGACTTTAGATATATATCGATGGGAAATTGCTACTGGACTAAGCTTGGAATATTTAAGTGTGACTACCGTTAGGTGAAGCTTGAAACAAAAAAGAATTAATATCTTTATGTCTTTGTAAATTAGAGAATTAAGTTCTAGTATTTCCGAGGACAAAAAGAAGAAACATTTCAATCTTTTCTAGTTAGAAAAGAAACATTTCAATCTACTTAGTAACCGGATACAATACTTTAAAGGCATGTTTGACACGTCGTATTGTATTATATCATATAACATCTATTGTATCATATTAGTATTATACAATACGATGTTTTGATTTTACATTGTATTTACAATAATATATCACACAATATTTGTTTATTTGTCAACATGTTTTATTGTATTAAGAAATTGAGTTTTTAAAAGATAAAATTTAAGTCATGATCCCATGATCAAGTTAGGTATCGGGACGGGAGCCGAAGTCGGGTTTTGGGACAGGATCGAGGTCAAGATTCGGAATCTAGATCAGAGCTAGGGTCGAGTTTCGGGGTCGGTTTCAAGAAGGGGTTGTGATCGGGTTTCTAGATGGGGCCACCGGGGTTAGTTCGGGTTTGGGTACCATGGTTAGGGTCAGGTTACAGGTGGGGTTGGGGTATTGCTTTTGAGATGATACTTGGGTTTCAGGATGGGAGATAGTCTTAGGTTTCAGGGTCGGGGCTGGGGATCGGATTTCAGGACAAGGTACTGTGTTAGGTTTTGAGGTTGGGGTTCCACCAAGATAAGCAAGTAGAGAAGTGAGAAAAGGTCTATCAAATATTGTTTTTGGAATATTCTTTTCTTTCCTTTTTTTTTTTCCCCCAAATGGAGGGAGAAAATGGGGATCAAGATCCAGACAAAGCTTCATTTCATAACCAAAAATACAATAATAATACATAGATATAACTAGATAAAGACATTATATGTATAAATAGTTTGTGGTTTGCGGAGGAATTGAAAAAGAAAAAACATAAGTCATATTTTGTTACACAGATTTGGAGGATTTTGTTGCGTGTGACACTAATTGTACAAGTTAAGTTCAGCGAGCTTCCACCAAAGTACATGTCACAATGTTTATAGAGTTTACACCTTCACCAAATGATAACTCTTGGTCACCAGAGTGATAGTTGGTAACGATGAATGCAGGTTGTTTTGGGGAAGGAAGGGCCAAATCATTGCCCAGCATCAGAACAACGGTCGACATGGTTGGTCGATCGGTCGCGTGTTCTTGCACGCTCAGCAGACCAATTTGGAGGCATCTCAAAGCTTCAACAACATCGGACTCATCCAAAAAAGGATCCACTATTTCGGAGGCCCTGCCTTCTTTCCACAACTCCCAAACCTGAAATAAATTTCCGCCATCATCTAAGAGAAATATAAGCACGTAAATTTTGCCGCATTATAATTTGATTAAGATATAATTGAACTTATATGCTCACATGTCCAACCAAATTTGAGTCTTGTGTTTCTTTGTAGCAATCAGTGTTCTTTCTGCCAGTTATAATCTCCAGCATCAAAACTCCAAAGCTGTATACATCTGATTTAATTGAAAAAAATCCTTCCATTGCATATTCTGGTGCCATATAGCCACTGTAGTAGAATAAACATAAACATTAAAATTTTTCTTAAATGAAGTGATTTTTATTTTGGTATTTGAGGAATGCAAATAACTAAAAGGAAGAGGAAATCTTAAAACACTTAGTAGTTAAGGGGCATTTACTATGTTCCAACCACACGATTTGTACATGCTTCAATTTGGTCTCCTCCAAAAATTCTTGCCAAGCCAAAATCTGCAATTTTGGGGTTCATCATAGCATCTAGAAGAACGTTGCTGGCCTTTAGATCTCTATGGATGATTCGTAGGATTGAATCTTGATGAAGATATAAGATCCCTCGAGCAATTCCGCAGATTATGTCAAACCGCATTCTCCAATCCAACAATTTCCTTTTTGTTTCATCTGATGACAAATGAAAGTTAGCAATTTGGTGCGACTAAACTATTCTGCTTGGCTTCAAAGTTTGTTTCAATAAGTAAAATTTGAAAGAAATTGTACCGAAAATGAAGGAATCCAAGCTTTTGTTAGGCAAGTACTCATAGACTATCATCCTCTCTTCTTCTTGAATGCAACAACCTAAAATCCTCACAAGGTTCCTATGTTGTAGTTTTGCAATTAGCAAAACTTCATTCCTGAACTCTTCACTTCCTTGCCCAGAGTGCTTAGCTAGTCGCTTCACCGCAATTTCCTTGCCAGTTGATAGAATACCCTGAAACCATAATCCAAATTTGATTTGCAAATGTTGTATCCTTGTAGTTAACCATGTTTAATTTCCTACTGCATTAAGTAAGCTTAAAAACACAAAGCTGCATTGCATTAAGAATAATAAAAAAGTTTGAAGCACGCTTTTATGTTCAAGAAAGATTACCTTGTATACAGAGCCAAAGCCACCTTGTCCAAGTTTGTTATCAATGGAGAAATTGGCTGTGGCCACATCAATGGTATGAAGATCAAACAATGGAACATCCGAATCTTTTGTACTATCATCGAGCTCAGTCTCTTCAAAGAAGTTGGTACCAAATAAATTTTTGCACTGACTTTCTTTAACTGTCATTAGACATACAACATCGAACAATCTTTTTAAGTGAAGTATGATTTGCCGTTAGGCAAAGAAAAGGAAAACTAATTGAAGTACGTAACTTACCTCCCCTCTTCCTCTTTACCACCCAATATGCAACGAAAACCAAAACAAAAAAGACTACCAGAGAGCAGAGAACAATCAACAGTTTCCTTATTTTGCCTCTAAAGCCATTCGATTTCCTTGTATATTGAGCTATATATGTAGATGAAAACGAAAAGATTAGAGCTAGAAACACTAAACAGTTTCCTTATTTTGTCGTTTGAAATACTAGACAGTTATTGAGTGCATTTTTAGATCATGGTGCGGGATTTTATGTTATATGGTAAGAGAGGGAAATATTTAGAAGGATGATAATTATTTATGTAGTTACTATATTATCTATTTTATTTAATAAAATTATAAAATATGCTCATACCTAATGTAATTGCATCAACTCGTATGTATATATCTTGCCCGAGATTGGCATAAGTCCTCATGTCAACCAAATCACCGTGCCATGAAAGGCACCCGACACCATCTTTAGTCTCATCCGCATTTGTATAGGCCGTGCAATTGCAATCCTTCATGCACTTCTCCCCGCACTCTCTCAAATTCAAACCCATCTCCAAACGTGCGTTGGACGTATCGGGTAAGTTCATGTTGGCCACCTTTAAAAACCCCTCCCCATCCCTACACATACGTGCTCCGTGCTTTCTCACACACCCGCCCGTTGTGTCTCTTGATTCCCAACTTCCACGCGACCGGGGTTCGAACCCGGGCAGGCACACGCACTCAAACCTGCTTGGGTCTGACGGATCACAATTTCCATTTGCGCCACAGCTCCCATAGTTGTCACACCATTCACTTGGAGCGTACCAGAATTCAAACCACTCCTGACGCTGATCGTTCCACGTGTACCAGTGCACTGTTCCTGACTCCAGTACTACTAATCTCGTGAAAACTGAATTTGAGTTGTTAACGATTACGTACATGGTGCTGACCTCGTCTTGGTTGATCACATAGCTTACGTTGAAGATGTATCCAAGCATTCCGGGTACACCACTACATCTGTGGCCCGTCCAAGAACCGGCCCGCCATAATTTAGTCCGACCCCTGTAAAGTACCATCTGCGGGTATCCTGTTAGATCCATCCGGATTTTGCAGTTTCCGGTTCCCGGGTCATCATCGGACTTCCAAGATGTTATGAACCAGTCGAGGCCAGATTTCCGGTTCATCCCGAGCTTCAAGAAGGGCAGGTAGGTGTTCGTGGGATAATCAAAGCTTTGCCATAAAACTGTACTCTGACCAGTACTGTTATTCTGTAGAAGAACGAGATTTCCGACATCTAAAAGCTTAGCTATATTTGTAGCAGAGCTATATTTTTTTGAAGAAACTGAAACATTTGCTGACCAAAGAGTTGAGTTTCGGTTTTCACCGCAGATGACGAGGTTTCCTTGACTGTTGATGGTTAAGATTCCAGATGTACCTTTGATAGGATTGTCTCTGTTTGCAACCCAGACAACGGTTTTCACAGGGACTTTGTAGTACCAGATTCCGACGTAACGGTAGCGGGATTTGCCGGGGCTGAAGAAGCCGAGGGCGAAGGTCCTTTCGCCGGAGAGCAAAAGGTCGCCATCTTTGACGGGGTGGTCTGGTGTGATGGTGTCAAGGACATGAAAAGACATGCAAAAGGGTGAAGCAAGGAAGATGTGAAATATTGCAACTGCTGCTGTGTAGTTTAGAAACGCCTTCATTGTTACCTGCGCAAATAATGGGCAATTGCAATTGGGAAATTATGATTTCTTGTAATTGTTCAGATCCATTTATTCCGACCTATTTTTATTGACGAAACTTGACGAAGTCTCCAAATGTATCCATCTCGTCTTTATTGCGCACATGTCCGTGTTTGTTTATGTATCGCTAGTTTTTGGACTGGTAGTTTATATATCATTCTCGTCTTAATTGTATCCATAATTACGCTAAACCACTTGGTGGACTTATCTTGTCAAAATTATATATATATATATATATATATATATATATAGAGCATCTAAAATAGAATTTAATGAAATTTTCATAATTAAAAAAAATAATGTTTACAATCATCAGCAGAATGTTTTTAGTAGCGTGCCGAAGCATATGTAAATGTTTATGTTTTATGTTCTTGTTTGTCACTTATCCAGTGTATTCTGAGTTTGACTTGTTACCTCGCGACTTTTAGATAATGTCTTGATATTGTTCATCATATATGTTTGGTTGCAGTCATTGGAAGTAATACGATTAAGAAAAAAAAAATATTTATGCAGTTCTTTGTTATACTGATTAGTTTGGTTTTAACCAAAAAAAAAAGAAAAAGAAAAAAGGATTGGTTTGATTTGTTTTGGTTTATTTCTAATAAATGAATTTTCAACAACTTGTAAAAGCTTTCAAAGCTCGAACCCCACTAAGACTCAGTTTGATTTGATCCCTATAATGGACATTAGTCGAGTTGGCAATTATTGTTATTTTTTTCCTTGAAGCGATAATGCTTTTAGAAAAAAAATATTTCTATCAGATAATTATCCTTATTATAACATTGTTCTTTTAGTGGCAAACTGAACTACTGATGACATGAATCGCAAGAGAAATAGATGCCAGCCTGGTTTCAATACCATCCAAATAATGACATAGTTTTGGTAGTGAAAATTCAAAATAAATAAATTAATTAATTAATTAAAAAAAAAAGGAAAAGGAGATGTAATATTAAAGATTTTAGTGATTTGGCCTGCTCTATCTATTTGTTTTTTTTTTCTTTGCTTAATTTGAATTTAGACATATATCGATGGGAAATTACTACTGGATTAAGCTTGGAATATTTAAGTGTGACTACTGTTAGGTGAAGCTTGAAACAAAAAAGAATTAATATCTTTGTGTCTTTGTAAATTAGAGAATTAAGTTCTAATATTTCCAAGGACAAAAAGAAGAAACATTTCAATCATTTTTGGGTAGAAAAGAAACATTTCAATCCACTTAGCAACCGGATGCAATATACTTTAAAAGCATGTTTGGCGCGTCGTATTGTATTGTATCATATAACATCTATTGTAGTATATTATATTAATATTATACAATACGATGTTTGATTTTACACTGTATTTACAATAAAATATCACACAATATTTGTTTGTTTGTCACCATGTTTTATTGTATTGAGAAATTGAGTTTTTAAAAGATAAAATTTAAGTCATGATCCCATGATCAAGTTAGGTTTCGGAGCGGGGATCGAAGTCAGGTTTCAGGACATGATCGGGGTCGAGATTCGGAATCTAGATCAGAGCTTGGGTCGAGTTTCAGGGTCGGGTTTTAAGAAGGGATTGTGGTCGGGTTTCTAGACAGGGGCCACCGGGGTTAGATCGGGTTTGGGACCATGGTTAGGGTCGGGTTACAGGTGGGGATCAGGATATTGCTTTTGAGATTATACTTGGGTTTCAGGATGGGAGATAATCTTAGGTTTCAGGGTCGGGGATCGGATTTCGGAATGAGGTACTGTGTTAGGTTTTGAGGTTGGGGTTTCACCAAGATAAGCAAGTAGAGAAGTGACAAAAGGTCTATCAAATATTGTTTTTGAAATATTCCTTATTTCCTTTTTTTTTTTTTCCAAATGGAGGGAGAACATGGGGATCAAGATCCAGACAAAGCTTCATTTCATAACCAAAAATACAATAATAATACATAGATATAACTAGATACAGACATTATATGTATAAATAGTTTGTGGTCTGTGGAGGAATTGAAAAAGAAAAAACATAAGGTATATTTTGTTACACAGATTTGGAGAATTTTGTTGCGTGTGACACTAATTGTATAAGTTAAGTTTAGCGAGCTTCCACCATAGTACATGTCACAACGTTTATAGAGTTTACACCTTCACTAAATGATAACTCTTCGGCACCGGAGTGATAGTTGGTAACGATGAATGCAAGTTGTTCTGGGGAAGGAAGGGCTGAATCATTGCCTAGTATCAGAACAATGGTCGACAAGGTTGGTCGATCGGTCACATGTTCTTGCACCCTCAGGAGGCCAATTTGGAGGCATCTCAAAACTTCATCAACAACTGACTCATCTAAAAAAGGATCAACTGTCCCTCGAGCAATCCCACAGATTATGTCAAACTGCCTTCTCCAATCTAACAATTGCCTTTTCTCTTCATCTTATGACAAGTGAAAGCTGTTAATATTTTGATGTGATTAAACTTTTCTACATTTGCTGATCAAAGTTTGTTTAAAAAAGTAAAATTGAAAGAAATCACACCGAAAATGAAGGAATCGAAGCTTTTGTTAGACAAGTACTCGTAGACTAACATCCTCTCTTCTTCTTTAAAGCAACAACCCAAAATCCTCACTAGATTCCCGTGTCGGAGTCTTGCAATTAGCATAACTTCATTCCTGAACTCTTCACTTCCTTGCCCAAAGCTCTTAGCTAGTCGTTTCACCGCAATTTGCTTTCCATTTGATAGAATACCCTCAAACCATAATCCAATTTGACTTCTAAATTTTGCAACATATTTGCAACATTGAATATGAAATTATTATGAGTGCTTAACGGTAACATAGTCTCATTTCATATTGCATTAAGTAAGCTGAAAAACAGTACAACTGATCTTTATTAAAGTGTAGTTACTGCTTTAATAAACACTTTGTTAATCTCATTGGATTTAGTAAGGAATATTATGTAGTTACTGCTTTGGCCTTGTTCTCATGGATGAAGTTGCACGGAAACAGACGACAGGCTCATTAGCAAATAAGTCGTTTACTTTGTTAAGGTGTACGGTTCTCTCATGTTTCTGTCCCCTTGGGGTGTGATAAAAAGCATCAACATTTGCATCAAGAATGATTTTTAGTTTAATGTTATTAAGGAGAGAGAAGTAAATAACATTTTCACATGAATAATTGAAATAAATAGCATGTTTTAAAAATATTTTAATAAACAATAATAAATGATAAATTATTTACCTCATAATTTTGTTGTTTACCTAATATATTTTCAATTTACTTTGTAAAATTATTATTTATTTTAAATATTTTTAAAAACTTAAGATAATTTACTTCAAAATAAATTTTTTTTGGTGTAAAAATTCGATTTATAATAATTTCCCATAGTAAATGTTATTATCATAAGATGATATTAGGGGGGGGGGGGGGGGGGGGGGGGGGGGGGGGGGTGGGGGTGTGGGTTGTGGAAAGGAGGTGAAATCACACTGATGAAGAGGCATGGGTTTGGACCTTGGTTTGGTGGATGCTAATGGACACTATCTTCAAATCCTCTTAATAGCCGAAAAGGTTATTTATAATGAATGTCTAAATTGGAGGTTATCGTTAAAAAAATGTCTATTTTTTCATTTATTTACATAAATATCAAAATTGATACTTATATATGTCACGTTACCCTTTCATAGACAATTGAAAATAAACAAATAAAGAATTAATTAAAAAGTGAAGAAAAATTCTCTATAAAAAATGTCAGGCTAATTAAGCAAGTCTTTTATAAAAGGAAAATAAAAGACCATTTTACTTGATTTATTATAAATAAAAAATAATATAGCCTTTGTACGTTGTATGATATATATGCGAAGAAAAATCATTATAATTAATAAATAATTAGTCATTATGATAAATTTTATTACAAATGTACATAAAAAATTAAATAATTATTAAAAAAATACACAACACTTTAAAACCTAAAAAATACATTATAATGATATAATAATAGTCATAAAAAATGCCACACTTAAGAAAATATCGTGATGATAATTACTATAAATAGGAATAAGCAATTTCATACTACATTTAAACTTCAAAAACTAACTATTAAAACAAGATTAATAATAGTAGAAAAAACATTATCATAATAACGTTATAGTTATCATAAAACCTAAATCATACTAAAAAATTGGTTTATAAGAAACCTAAATCATACTTAAGAAATATATTTATAGAAAAAAAAAAACCTAAATCACAATAGCAAACAATTATTAGAATAAAAAAATTGATCATTAAGAAAAAGATACAACAATAATAAAAAATATATGAATCATAATTTGAGAAAATGATGCTAAATATAATAAAAGGATAAAACGGGTATTACAAGTGGCTGTTATTTTCCTAAAAATTGACATTATTTATGCAATACAATTAAAAAAAAAAAGACATATTTTAAAATAGGTCGTAAAAGTAGACATTTTATGTAATTATTTTTAGTGAAAAAGTCCAAAAGTGTAGCCACGGGCTAAAGTTAGAATAGAAAATACCTTTATTTCCTTTAACGAAAGGAAAATTATGTTGTTAGCCATATGTCTATCAATACAAATTCAGTAAATTTTAACAAGTAATAATGAGATACGAAAATTATAACAAGTAACGTTTTTCTAAAATTATAAAAATAATAATGAGATTTTAAAACATTTAAAGTATATACAAAAAATATATATGATAGTGATTGTACCTAATGTAATTGGATCTACTCCTATGTATATATCCTACCCAATATTGTTACAAGTGCTCATGTCAACCAAATTACCGTATCATGAAAGGCATCCAACACCATCCTTGGTCTCATCCGTATTCGTATACGCCGTGCAATTGCAATCCTACAAGCACTTCTCCTCGCACTCTTTCAAATTCAAACCAATCTCCATACGTGCGTTTGACGCATCGAGCAACTTCACGTCGGCCATCTTCAAAAACCCTTCACCGTCCCTTCACACCCGTGCTCTGCGCTTTCTCACGCACCCGCCCGATGTGTCTCTTATGTAGTTTAGAATCGACTTCTTCATTATTTACTGCTTATTATGGACATGTTCTGATGGGATCAGTTGACATACGACTAGATTTTGTAGATATAAATATAGAAGGAATAACGTTAATTAATTTCTAATTAGAAAATACCAAAGGTACCAAAGTGCTGGTATTTTTTTTTAAAAGGGAAATTTCACTAAACTCACTAAGGAAATACAAAAATATCAAACATAAGAAACCCCATATTGCATAAGACATAACCCTTCAATAAGAACGGATCCACCAGTAAAATCTTATGACACTTAAAAGGAAAGATATATGCTTGAGACCCGATAACAGGAATATACCTCGACACATTGAAATCAAACACATATAAGGCTCTTAACCTTGTTGTCTATAGAACAAATCCCAAGACTTATCAATAATACTAAAAGATCTAATTCTTTTTTTTTTTTTTTTTTTCTGAACGCTTTTAAATTTTTATACTTTATAATTATCACTGTTTATTTTCAACTAAATACACAACTTCAATTATTTACTCATTTTTAATCAAAAACATTTTGAAAATTTCAATAGGTGTGTATGTTTCAATTGTTCCATAGTCATACAGCTGCGTGATGGTTTAACAAAAGTAATGAAATTTTTGGTGTTTAAAACATTTTTGCTGATCTAATCTTTTTCAGATGTTATTAAGTTGACTATTTCTCAAGATATTAATGTTGGCTTCTATTGCACGATTGGTTAACGAGTCTGTGTTTGATAACACATCAATATCAACTTTAATGCACATGTACATATACTAAATGCTCAACCACTTGTTTTTTTCATGGCTTGAACCACTTGTTTGATTGAGTTTGGTCCAATATACTTCTTTACTTAGTTGTTTAATATCAGTATGTAGTAATAGAAACTCAGTAAGTAGTATGCATAGAATCTTCACGTCCAGAGATGATGGAGAAAAACGCTAATTATGCGCTTGTACAAAAGAAGTGGAGATCATGATCTTAAGATCTTAAGAGAAATTAACCGAACTCAAAATTTTTAAAGAGACAAAACTGTTAATTTTGGAAGGAAAAAAAAAAAAGTGCCTAAAAACTTCGTACTTAAAAAGAAAAAGATTTTAAGATATACAAATAAAAACACTTTTTGATTGGGTTCATTAACCTTTCTAAGATGTTATTTCTTTATTATTTTTATTTTCTGTTAAGTTTGCTGTTAAGATTGGATTCCGAACTTCTTTATTTTTTTAAAAATATTTTTTGCTTTGATTTCGGATACTAATAATTTTTATTTATTTGAAAAAATTGATTTTCTTAAAAAATTACAACAAGCATGCATTTTCCAACAAATAGAGCGTTAATTTGAAAATGAAATAAAGTTGTTAATATCATATAGGTCGCTAGATTTGATGCAAGTAGTTGTTTGTTAAAAAAAAAAAAAAGGTGAATGAAAGTCCCTTTTTTTTTTTTTTTGCTGGAAGAAAGAAAAAAAGAAAAAAGAAAATTGTAGATGATAGTCTAAAGTTGTACCTGAATGTTATAACTAATATCTATAATTTTTGATTTTTATCCAAACACATTAGAATTCATAATTTCTTTAAACACCGCATCAATTAATGAACTTAGAATACAACTTGCAAGACTTTCAATGCTCGGACCCCGCTAAGGGCCACTTGGATGCAATTTAATTAGTTCTGGTCATATCACCTTTACTGTTGACTTGTTTTCTTTGGTTTCTTTTTTTTTTTTTTTTCCTTTTCTTTAATCATTATTATTTAGAAATTAGATTTGGAGATTCAAATTGTGTATTTTATATAGGACTATACAATCATGTTTTCTTTGATTTCTAAATACACGCATATAAGTAAAAAAAAAAAAAAAATCAAGGAAAGCCGTAGATACTTTAAAATCATCTTGACTATATTTATGTCCATGTTGGTACTTTTCTGGCCGAGATCTTACATTGTAGACATGTATATATATATATAGTTGGCAAAATTTCTCTAAAATATCACTATCCTGATGACTGATATGCAATGCTGCAACTTGTAAAAGCTCTCAAATATCTCGAACCCCTCCGAGACTCGGTTTGCTTTGATCCGTATCTGCTTTCTAGATCGAATAATATCCACATAATAAATATCATCAAATTCACTTAATTCTTCTTCCTTTGAAGTTTGAACCTTGCCACCATTCAATTCAATAAGAAGGAAAAAGCATTTTTTTTACGAAAATAATTGAAATATATAATAAAAATAAATAACAGTAAATAACAAATTTACCAGTTATGGTAAATATATTATTTACATAATAAATTTTCCATTTGTCTAGTACATTTTCTATTTTTGCAATTTCTCTTAATAAAAATAAAAATTATGAACATTTTGATCCAAATTCGGTTTTTTCAAAGGGAAATAACATTTTAAAATTGCTCAGGGGCTCATGCGGAGCCAGCTATATAATAGAAGTGCTCTAAATAGTTGTAAGAGCATTTACTGGTGACTGATTAATTAATTTAATTGGCATTATGGTCCCTTACAAATGCATAGTCCTTCAACGAGCTTCTACCCCAGAACATGTCACATCATTCATAGAGTTGGCTCCTTCACTAGTACTTGTGTAAGCACTTCTTTTGAATACAAACGCAGGCTGTTTGGGAGTAGGAAGAGCTGAATCATTACTCAACATGAAAACAACTGCCGACATGTTTGGTCGATCCGCTGCAAACTCTTGTACGCACAGCAGCCCGACGTTGATGCATCTCAAAGCGTCACCAACAAATGATTCATCCAAACATGAATCCACTATTTCCGAGGCTTTGCCTTCTCTCCATAATTCCCATACCTAAAATAATGTTTATGTCAAGATGTCATGGTTAAATAAGCGATCAAGCGTGGAACTTTTGATAAGAGGAGTTTAAATACGAACTTGTAGGAACTTACATGTCCAACCAAGTTTGTGTCTGTATTCTCGCGGTAATAGGTAGCATTCTTCTTGCCAGTAATGATCTCTAATAGCAAAATTCCAAAGCTATATACATCTGATTTTATGGAAAACCGCCCTTCCATAGCATACTCTGGTGACATATATCCACTACGACATGAAATATTAGAGTTAGTATTATTCAGTACATGTTTTCACATTTATGCTCTACTGACTGACTGACTATGATAAAGTCTTAAAACATTTTTCAGTTCACACCACTTACTAGGTTCCAACAACGCGTCTTGTATTTGCTTCAATTTGGTCCCCTCCGAATATTCTAGCCATGCCAAAATCCGCAATCTTTGGGTTCATATTAGCATCCAAGAGAATATTGCTGACTTTTAAATCTCTATGAATAATTCTTAATCTAGAATCATGATGAAGATACAACATCCCTCGAGCAACTCCGTAGATTATGTCAAAGCGCTTTCTCCAGTCTAACAATTTCCTTTTCTCTTCATCTGATCAAATATTAAAGTTGGTAACTCAATGAGATTAAGTACTTATGCCTTGCTTCAAATTCTGTTTCATGCAGCGATTTCAAAAGTAAAAGCTGAAGAAGCCATACCAAAAATTAAACAATCCAAGCTTTTGTTTGGCAAGTACTCGTAGACTATCATCTTCTCTTTTTCTTCAAAGCAGCAGCCTAAAATCCTCACAAGGTTCCTGTGTTGAAGTTTTGCAATTAGCATGACTTCATTCTTGAACTCTTCATTTCCTTGACCAGAGCATTTTGATAGTCGTTTCACGGCAAATTCCTTTCCATTTGATAGCTGACCCTGCAACCATAATCCAAATTTGACTTCGAAACTCTTCAGCATATTTGCAAGACTGAAATTAAAACTATTATGGATGCTCAATGATTATTATTATCTATGCTTCTAGATAATCTTGTTTCAATTCGTACTGCCTTAAGCTTCAAAAGACAAAAATGCATTAAGAAATTAAGTTAGGAAGTATTTACAAAATTTAAGACACTTTATTTAAGGAAGATTACCTTGTAAACTGAGCCAAAGCCACCTTGTCCAAGTTTGTTATCAAGAGAGAAATTGGATGTGGCTACAACAATTGTATGTAGATCAAACAACGGAACATCTGAATCGTTTGTACTATCGTCAAGCCCCGCCTCTTCCATGTACTTTAGGCCTAAGGTGTCACCAAACAAATCTTTGCTTTTCCTTACTTTAACTGTCATTAAGCATTTAAAACATAATTCTTGGTATGAGGAAAACAAATAGAAGTACTTATTTAGATGCAAGAGTGATGAGGTGAACACAACTGCAGAATGAAGATAGAAAGCGAAACAGAGTAATCCTTTAATTACCTCTTCTCTTCCTCTTTGTCAAGCAATGTGCTACGAGAACCAAGACAAAAAACAGTACAACAGAACACAGCAAAATTGTTAGCTTCCCCATTTTGCTGATTGAACCATTCGATTTCTTCACATATTGAGCTACATAGATAAAAATAAAAAATAAAAAATAAAAAGGTTAGAACGGTGTTCGAAGTGTTGTGATCGTAATTTATGAGTATTTATAACGATTTTAAATAAAATTGACTCAAAGCCTTTTTTTAAATGGTTTCAATGTCCATTTTTTAATCGACATGAAAACCCTTTTATACCATAAAGTTATTATGAGATTTGAGAATGTCCATGTACTTTTGTTTGCATGCTAGATTGTTATCATGGTCAATAATGTGCAACAAAATTGGATAAATAATTAATGGTGATTTTACCTAATGTAGTTGCATCCACTCGTATGTATAGATCCATTCCCGTATCGGTATAAGTCTTGATGTCAACCAAATCGCCGTGCCACGAAAGGCACCCGACTCCATCCGTAGTCTCATCCGCACTTGTGTAAGCCGTGCAATTGCAATCCTTCAAGCACTTCTCCTTGCACTCTCTCAAATTCAAACCCATCTCCACACGTGCGTTCGACGTATCGGGTAACTTCACGCGTGTCACCTTCAAAAACCCCTCTCCATCTCCACACATGTGTGAGCCCGCTCGCATCCTCTTGCACCCACCCGACGTGTCTCTCAAGTCCCAACTTGTACGCGACCGGGGTTCAAACCCAGGTAGACACACACACTCGAACCGGCTCACATCGGACAGATCACAATTTCCATTTCCGCCGCACCTCCCGTAATTGTCACACAAATCATTTGGCGCGTACCAGAATTCGACCCACTCCTGACGCTGATCCTGCCACATGGACTGCTGCATGGTTCCCGATTCTTCTATCACGAACCTCAAGAAAACCGAATTCGAGTTGTTAATGATTGCATACGTGATGCTGATCTCATCTTGGTTGTTCACAAAGCTGGCGTTGTAGACGAACCTGTTTATCATTGTGGGTACACCACTCCATCTGGGGCCAGTCCAACCTGCACGCCAAAACGGAACCCGATTCTTGTACGCAAGCATTTGCGGGTAACCGGTTAGATCCATCCGGTACGTGCAATTCCCGGTTCCCGGGTTGTCAGCCGACTTCCAAGATGTTATGAACCGGTCAAGGCCGGATTTCCGGTTCAGCCCAAGCTTCATGGAAGGGAGGTAGGTGTTTGTCGGATAATCGAAGCTTTGCCATGTAACATAGCTCTGGCCAGTGCTGTTATTCTGAAGCAAAACGAGATTTCCAATGTCTAAAAGCTTAGCTACGGAAGCAGAACTACTTTCTTCCGAAGAAACCGAGACATTTGCTGACCAAAGAGCAGAGTTTTGGTTTTTTGCATAGATGATGAGGCGTCCATGGCTGTTGATGGCCAAGACTCCTGAGGTGTCATTGATGGGATTGTCTCTGTTTGCGACCCAGACGACGGTTTGCTTGGGGACTTTGTTGTACCAGATCCCGACGTAGCGGAAGCGGGACTTGGCGGGGCTGAAGAAGCCGAGGGCGAAGGTCTTCTGGTCGGAGAGCAAAACGTCGCCATCACGGATGGGGCGGTTTTGTGTGATGGTGTCAAGGACAAGGGAGATGCTCAAGGGTAGAACTAGGAAGATAAGCAATATTACTGTTAGAAACGCTTCAAAAGATTTCATGGTTTACTGGTTGTGGACGGTTATGTTTGCTATGTACAAACATCCGAGGAGTTATGTTACTTAAAGTAGGGAAATTAGATGTTGTTGCATAAATTTCATAGTTTGTATATCTTTTTTTATTTTTATTTATTTTCTGATGAAAATAGGGGAAATTCGTGTCATATAATCTTTTCTAACTTTGTTATCTATAGAACAAATCCCGAGACTTATCAATAACACTGAAAGGTTCTGATTTTTATTTTTTATTTTTTTATTTTTTTAACGCATTTTAAATTTTTATACTTTATAATTGTCAGTTTTTTTAACTAAATACGCAACTTCAATTATTTACTTATTTTTAATCAAAACATTTTGAAAATTTCAATTGGAGTGTGTGTTTCAAATGTCCCATAGTCATAAAGCTGTGTGATGGTTTAACAAAAGTAATTTTTAAAATATTTTTTAAGTTAATTATTTCTCAGGATATTGATGTTGTCTTTTATTGCTCGACTGGTTAACCCGTCTGTTTTTGCTAACACATCAACATCAACATCAACTTTAATGCATATGTACATGGACTATATGCTCAACCACTTATTTTTTTTTTTTTTTCATGGCTTGAGCCACTTGTTTGATTGAGTCTGGTCCAATATACTTCTTTACTTAGGGCCTGTTTGGAAACTTAGTCCAAACTAACATTTTCAAACTTTTTTTTTGTCTTTTTCTCCAAAAGTTTTTGTCTTTTTCTCAAAAAAATTTTTATCTTTTCTGAAAAGTCAACACAATTTACTATTTAAACTTAAAAATCTTAACTCAAAGTTACATACCAAACAGGCCCTTAGTTGTTTAATATCAATATGCAGTAATAGAAACTTATTAAGTAGTATGCATAAAATCTTCACGTCCAGAGATGATGTAGAAGTTTCAACCTCTAAAAACATCACGCCTACAGAGAAAAACACTGATTATGCACTTGTTCAAAAGAAGTGGAAATCACGATCTTAAGATCTTAAGAGAAATTGACCAAACTCAATATTTACAAAGAGACAAAACTGCTAATTTTGGAATGAAAAAAAAAAAAAAAAAAAAAGTGCCTATGAACTTCGTATTCAAAAAGAAAAAGATTTTAAGATATACAAATAAAAACATTCTTTGATTGGGTTCATTTACCTTTCTAAGATGTTAATTTTTTATTATTTTTGTTTTCTGCTAAGTTTGCTGTTAAGATTGGATTTCGAACTTCTTTATTTTTTTTAATATTTTTTTCATTTCATTTCAGATACTAATTAATTTTATTTATTTTGAAAAAATAAATTTTCTTAAAAAATTCTAATAAGCATGCATTTTCCAACAAATATAGCGTTAATTTAAAAATGAAATAAAGTTGTTTATATCATATAGATCGCTAGATTTGATGCAGGTAGGTAGTAGTTTGTTAAAAAAAAAATTTTTTTTTTTTGATAGTCCCTTTTTTTTTTTGCCGGAAAATGGAAAAAAATGGAAAAAAAAAATTGTAAATGATAGTCTAAAATTGTATGTTAATGTTATAGCTATTATTTATAATTTTTGATTTTTTCCCAAACACATTAAAATTTATAATTTCTTCAAACACGTCATCAATTAATGAACGTAGACTACAAGTTGCAAGACTTTCAATGCTTGGACCACACTAATACCTGCTTGGATGAAATTTAATGATTTCTGGTTATATTACGTTTACCTCATAATGACCTGTTGACTTGTTTTCTTTGGTTTCTTTTCTTTTTTCTTTTATCATTATTATTTTGAAATTAAATTTGGAGATTCAAATTTTTCATCTTTTATATATGACTATATATTCATGTTTTCTTTGATTTCTGAATACACGCATATAGGTTAAAAAAAAAAAATCAAGGAAAGCCGTAGATGTTGTAAATCATCTTGACTATATTTATGTCCATGTTGATACTTTATTTGTCAGAAAAAAAATAAAAAATAAAAAATAACATTATCCTATTTCTGAAAATAATGATATTTTGATCAGACAATGTGAGCACCTTCCCTGTCGTCCGATCATGCCCGATGAGGAATAAAAGAACCAACATATATGTGCATATAAACACACACATATACACACATAAACCTTAGAAGACCACGTAAGCAATCAAAACTAACTTAACAGTACGAACCCATATATGCAGCATTAGCTAAGTAGTGGTCCTTCAGCGAGCTTCTACAATGGAACAAGTAACATCATTTATAGAGTTGGCTCCTTCACTAGTTGACCGGTCTCCACTTGTGCAAGTACTTCTTTTGAATACAAATGCAGGCTGTTTGGGAGTAGGAAGAGCTGAATCATTACCCAACATGAAAACAACCGTCGACATGGTCGGTCGATCCTCTGCAAACTCTTGCAGGCACAGCAGCGCGATACCGGTGCATCTCAAGGCTTCACCGGCAAATGATTCATCCAAACATGAATCCATTATTTCCAGGGCTCTTCCTTCTCTCCATAAATCCCATACCTAAAACAATGTTTGTGCCATCATGTCGTGATCGAACAAGAAGGCGCGAATCTTTTTGACAATAATTGTTTATGTAAATTTGTGTGAACTTACATGTCCAACCAAATTTGTGTTGGGATCCTCGTGGTAATAACTAGTGTTCTTCTTGCCGGTGATGATCTCCAGTAGCAAAACTCCAAAGCTAAATACATCAGATTTTATTGAAAACCGCCCTTGCATAGCATATTCTGGCGACATATAACCACTGCAATAACATAAATGTCAATAAACTTGTTTTCTTATAGTTTTATATGGTTCCTACTCTGTAAATTATGCAGTGATAGTGAGATAGAAAGAGTACAAAAAAATTTTAATTTTTATGAAGGCACATACTAGGTTCCAACCACTCGATTTGTATTTGCTTCAATTTGGTCTCCTCCGAAAAATCTAGCCATGCCAAAATCTGCAATTTTAGGGTTCATAGCAGCATCTAGGAGAACATTACTGGCTTTTAGATCTCTATGAATGATTCTTAATCTCGAATCTTGATGAAGATATAACATCCCTCGAGCAACCCCACATATTATGTCAAAGCGTTTTCTCCAATCTAATAATTTCCTTCTCTCTTCATCTGAGCACATAGTTGGGAAACATTAATTTAGTTATTCTTACACTTATTAGTGTGAACATGATCTGTTCTGGAATAGGAAAATAGGACCGCTTTTGAATGTCGAATTCGCGAGTAAGTTAAAATAAAAATAAAGCATAATCATACCAAAAATGAAATAGTCCAAGCTTTTGTTAGGCATGTATTCGTAGATTAAGATCTTCTCTTCTCCTTCAATGCAGCAACCTAACAGTCTCACAAGGTTCCTGTGTTGAAGTTTTGCAATCAGCATAATTTCGTTCTTGAACTCTTCAACCCCTTGCCCGGAATGCTTTGACAGTCTTTTTACAGCTATTTCCTTTCCACCCTTGGTCATACCCTGAACTCACAATCCAAATTTCACTCATGTCAATATGGTACACTGCTATTCTTTCAAGATGTTCAAAACTGAGATATTTTCTGCATTAGTTCTTGATATGTACATATAAAATACAAAAATGTGTCAATGAATTGATATATACACTGATGTAGTCAAGTACTGCATATGAAATATTGTAGAAAGGACTAGTAAGTACCTTATAAACGGAGCCAAAACCACCTTCTCCAAGTTTGTTATGAAAAGAGAAACTGTCAGTGGCGGCAGCTACGGTGTTCAGATCGAGGAACAGAAACTCTGTACCTCTTCTACTATCATCAAGCTCGTTTTTTAGCGAAACTTCGGAGTGGTTTGGACTTGTAGTAACACTCATGAAGAGAGACGTGTTTTTCTGTTCTTTCACTGTCATGGAACACGTACGAACAAAATATGTGATCATGTTTTGTATCATTTGTTCAGCAATCGTTATTTGTGTGAGTGTGTGAAATGATATATGTAATCCATTTTCACAACACTTGAAAGTGTCTCAATTTTAGTTTAATTTATATCCAAGCTGTTAGCTACACACAGAAGAGAACATATATTTATTTTTAGTCAAACTAGTTTCCACTATAGTTCATAATGAAAGTTCTTGAAGTCTAGTAGAGCTTAGAGTATAATCTTTGGGGAAAAAAAAGAAAGAAAAAGAAGAAATTACCCGAGGTGATCATTTTGGTTACCTCTTTCAATGTGTATACATATATATATATATATGTGTGTGTGTGTGTGTGTTAAAGAAAATGGAGAGGAGGATTATTGTGTACCTTTTCTCTTCCTCTTTGCCCACCAAATTCCAAACATCACGAGAAACAACACAACAACAGAACCCAATGGAATTGCCCACTTTCCCACCTTGCTCCAAGAACTCTTCGACTTCTTCGCATATTCGGCTCCATAGAAGAAGGCAAAAAAAAAAAAAAAAAAATTTGATATCATAAAACTGAAAACGCTACTAAAAACATCATTAACCTGTCTTTATAGAGAGCATTTAATATGTTGACCGCCATATAGGAGCTAGCCTATTGGGCCCAAGGCAACTGATTTTTGTTAGTTTAATAGCAAGCACCAAATAGTTAAGTTCTAGAGGTAAACTATAAACAAAAATAAAAATTTGGTTTTCCTGTAAAGAGTAAAATTGTTTTATTAGAGGTACCTAATGTAATTGCATCAACTCGGACATGAAGATCTTGTCCCGCATTTGAATAAGTCCTCATGTCAACCAGATCACCGTACCACGTCAAACACCCGGTTCCTCCCCCTCTATCATCCGCACTTGTGTAGGCCGTGCAGGAACAATTCCTTAGGCACTCTTGCCCGCACGCTTCCAAACTCAAATTCATCTCCACTCGTGTCTTTGAAGTGTCGGGCACTTTCACGTGTGTTAACATCACGAACCCTTCTCCGCTACCACACGTGCCAACCCCTTTCTTCCTAGCACACCCACCAGACCCGTCTCTCAAGTACCAATCCCGGGGAGACGTGGGTTCGAACCCTGGTAGGCACGTGCACTCGAACTTATTCGCGGTGGACGGATCACAATTACCATTTGCCCCGCACTGCTTATATTCATCACATAAATCTCTTGGCGCGGACCAAAACTCTACCCATTGGCGGACCTGATCGTGCCACGTGGATCTATGAATGGCTCCCGCTTCATCTATCACCATCCTAGAGAAAATCGTATCGTTGAGAATACCATAAGTGATGAAGACTTCATCTTGGTTGTCTACAAAACTAATGTTGAAGATGAAATTGGGTGTCATCTCGGGTACACCGCTCAATCTAGACCCGGTCCAGGGTCCGCCCCGCCACTTTGGAGCCCCATTTTTATACAAGACCACTTGTGGATGCCCGCTCGGGTCAATCCGCAAAGAGCAGTTGCCGGTCCCCGGGTCATCCATCGACCTCCAAGATGTTAGGAACCGGTCTAAACCGGATTTCCGGTCCAGCCCAAGTTTCATAAAAGGAAGCAAGGTGTGTGTTGGGTGATCAAAGCTCTGCCACAGAACACTCTGGCTTCTATCATGACCATACAAAACCAAATTCCCGACGTCTAAAAGCTTAGCCACGGAACTGTTTGCCAATGAAGCCGAGACATTTGCTGACCAAATAGGAGACTTTCGGTTTTCGCCGTAGATGACAAGGCCTCCATGACTATCGATGGTTAAGATTCCAGAGGTACCATTGATGGGATTGTCTCTGTTTGCAACCCAAACAACGGTTTTCTCAGGAACTCTGTAGTACCAAATTCCGACATAGCGGTAGCGAGAGTTTCCAGGGCTGAAAAAGCCGAGAGCGAAGGTCTGTCGGCCGGAGACCAAAACGTCGCCGTCTCTGATGGGATGGTTTGAAGTAATGGAATCAAGGGATGAGGTACATGGTAGAATTAGGAGGATTAGAAATGAATTCAAAAACGCTACAAAAGAACCCATGCTTTTAAAAAGTGGAAACGATCAGATTTAAATGCTATGATAGACTCTTGTGGTTAATTCAGATTACAAAAATCTGATAAAAAAACAGAGCAGGAAGAGAGGCAGAGGCAGAGGCAGAGGCAGACAGGCAGGCAGGTGAGCTTATTAATATGTGAGGCCCAGCATAATTATTTTGAAGTGCCCTTGAAAATGACTGCCGACCTGTGACACTATTAACTCTGTTATTTTAAATTAATTAACGCCGCAAAAACAGTACGATTTAGGCCATTAAAATATCGTAAAAAATGGGACGCGATAATCAGTATTAAGTGCCAAAGTTAGTGTAATATGATCCACAGAGGCACTCTTTTGAATGATCTTATTTTACTGCGCATTAATCAGTATGAAGTACCGAAGTCAGTATCATGTGATCAACAGAAGCACTCTTTTGAATGATCTTATTTTACGATGCGTTAATCAGTATGAATAACTAAAGTTCGTATAATATGATCAACAGAGGCACGCTTTTGAATGATCTTATTTTATGACACGTTAATCTGTATGAATTACCAAAATCAGTCAGTATGAATTAACAAAGTTAGTATAATGTGATCAATAGAGACACGTTTTTGAATGATCTTATTTATGATGCATTAATCAGTATGAATTACTAAAGTCATTATAATATAATCAACAGAGACACTCTTTCAAATGATCTTATTTTATATTTTATGTTTCTTCCGAAATCAGCATAACTGGAAATAGTCATGGTTTTTGTCGTTGATCTGGTCAATTAAGATATTAGATTTGGGATCTCAAGAATCTTAAGCTCAAATTTTCAGACTTAAAGACTTTCAATTTTTTCTAAAGGTAACCCTTTTTTTTTTTTTTTTTGAGTGACGTAAGTTGGGAGTGCCACAATGACATCTACATGAAAACGACAGGAACGGTGCTAAAGGATACAAGTGTATCGAAGTGACTGGAAGCAAAAAAGCTGAATTGGATAATTATCAACTGGTTTATCTTAAATTAGATTGAAACTTGTTGACTAACTTGATTCTGAGCTTAGTATTGTATGATATTGTGCCCTTATAAACCCAAAAAATTAACTTTAAGAGGTGAGGTTTCCCACTTTCACAACCTATTTGTATGACTCAAATTGAACGTTTTAATTTGTAGTTAAAGAAGAAGAGGAAAGGAGTTGCTTTGTGGGATCTTGAAGATGATCAATATGAAAATGTGATAATTAGTGAGAAGATAATACTCTTTAAGATCCAGAATTTTTTCTCAACAGGATTGGTTTAACATGTCATGTATGCACAATCTAGAGCACAAAAGTTTAATTAGCAAATTAGCTATGAGGTTATTTACCCCAAAAAAAAAAAAAAAAGCTATAAAGTGTAACTCATCTGGCAACTAATCTTTAGCAATTTAGAGCTCTTCTGATGCACATTTCTGATCGGAACAGAACAAGGTGAGAAAAATGCCCTGCTGCGAAATGAATTTTGAATATGACATGAGGCAAAACTTTAAAAAGCAAAGCCTGAATCTTCATCGCGCTTCCATCACGGTAACCGTTATGTTGTTTACAGAAACTCCTCTAGATGTTGAGGTATCGCTACCAGAGTTTTTGTAAACGAAGGCCGGTCTGTTAGGACATGGAAGAGGAGTCTCATTACCCAGCATGAATAAAAGGTCTAGCATTGGTGGTCGATCTGCCGCGAGCTCTTGCACACATAAGAGACCGATTTGAATCCATCTCAGGACTTGATTACTGGGATATGACTGACCCAATGATTCGTCAACTATGTCCAAAGCTTTCCCTTCTGTCCATAAGTCCCATACCTGAAAAAAAATGCAGTTTTGGAGGATGACAAACTAATATCACCAGAGTTCGAGAGATACAAAAAGTGAAAAGATTCGTGCAGAGAATTGTCTTGTTGCTTACTTGTCCAACCAAATTAAGAGAGGACACTTCGTTGAAGTTGCTGTTTTTCTTGCCAGTTATAATCTCCAAGGTCAGAACCCCAAAGCTAAAAATGTCGGACTTTATTGAATATAGCCCTTCCATTGCATACTCCGGTGACATGTATCCACTGCAATGACATAACAGGGAAGAGAGTATTAAGTCCCTTGTTATTTGGTTTATAACTAGTGTATTTGGCCAGGAGGGGAGAGAAACTTACTATGTCCCAACCACTTTGTTTGTGTTTGCCTCTATTTGGTCATCTCCGAACATTCTAGCCATACCGAAGTCTGAAATTTTGGGGTTCATTGTGGCATCGAGTAGAACATTGCTTGCTTTCAGGTCCCTGTGGATGATCTTTAGTCTTGAATCCTGATGTAGATATAGGAGCCCTCGAGCAACCCCGAAAATAATTTGGGAACGCTTTCTCCAATCCAACAATGACTTTTTGTTTTTGTCTACATCGAAACATGAAACCTCTATCTAACTACACTTTGGAAGAAGGCAATTATCAAGTGAAGTTCATTAAAAGAGTAGAAAGAGTTTGACAGTGATACAGAAGATAGCATACCAAATAGTATTAAATCCAAGCTTTTGTTCAGCATGTATTCGTAGATTAGCATCTTCTCTTCTCCGTGAATGCAGCAACCAAGAAGCTTCACAAGATTCCTGTGCTGAAGTTTCGCTATCAGAAGAACCTCGTTCTTAAATTCCCTTACACCTTGCCCTGAGAATTGCGACAATCTTTTGACAGCTAGCTCCTGTCCATCAGCTAGAACACCCTGAAGTTGTCTCACAAGATTAGTACGTTTGCTATCAAAAGAACATCATTCCTAGATTCATTCTTGTTGTTGATAAGATGGTATGCCGCAGAAAATACCTTGTACACGGAGCCAAAGCCCCCTTGTCCTAGCTTATTTGCGTTCGAAAAGTTGTTGGTGGCATCGACAATGGTGCTTAAATCAAAGAAACGTACATCCGTTTTTCCTCCACCTGTCTTACTTGGAGAATCTTCAAATCCAGTCGAACTAGCCGAAACATCATTGAACAATGTCGCTGGTTGTCTGAGGACATGCCCTTCAGTTCCTGACATCATCCATCAAAGTTACAAATGTTGGTTGTTAAAATCTTCTCATTTTATTCAATCCGACTGAAAAATTGTACCAAGAGAGAATTATATCCAAGATCAATAGGTCACAGTAAGCCAATGCTCATCAAGATGCAAAACAGAACAAACTTAGTAGCAATTTAAGATTAAAAAGAAAAGACTTCTTCCCATATTAGTGATATTGAGAACAATAATTCAGCACTTTCAAAATCTGAACGGTAAATGAAAAGTGGAACAGACTACACTGCAAAATTGGACAAACCTTTTTTCTTCCTTCTTTTCAGCCAGTACAAAACAGAGGCAACGAGGAGTAATGTAGCAGCAGTTCCGCCTACCACAATCACCACTATCCATTTCGTCGAGAGCCCGTCGGAATTCTCATAGTTAGCTGTCAAAACAGGGGGGGGGAAAAAACATAATCTTAACAGGAGAGACTAGAGAAGGTACAAGATTTCATCATTGAAGCAACAATAAAACAAAAAAGCCCAAAAAATTACCCAGTTCAATCGAATCTACCCGGACGTACAACTCTTGTCCTCCCTGTATAAACTGTTTGATATCCATTAATTTGCCATACCATCTCATACACCCAGTTCCTCCATTCCTCACATCCGCAACGCCGTACCCCAAGCACGAGCAGTTCCTCAGACACTCCTCCCGACACTCTTTCAACCCCAAACTCCGGTCCACCACCGCATCTGCAGCGTCGGGAACCTTAACGTTCTCAATCTTAACGAACCCTTCGCCATTCTCGCACATTGGAGGGGCCCCTTCTCTTCTTTTGCAGCCGTCGGAGCCATCTCTCAGCGCCCAGTTGTGCGGCGACACGGGCTCGTACCCCGGGAGGCACCCGCACTCGTACCCGGTGACGTTGTAGGGGTCGCACCTGCCGTATGGCCCACACCGAGCGTATTGGTCGCAGTTGTCAACCGGTGCAGTGTAGATTTCCACCCACTTGGGGGACTGCTGTCCCTGCCAGGCAAACTGCCGGATGAATCCAGAGTCGTCGATGATTATGTAAGTGAAGATCGAAGGGTCGAGGACGCTCCACACCACCGTGATCTCGTCTTGATTATCGGTGAAAGTGATGCCGAAAAGATTGCTGCGAGGTAAGCTGCTCAGAGTCGGGATGCCTCCCCACTGTAGGCCGTTCCAGTGGCCGGCTCGCCACCATTTGGTTCGATCCTTGTACAGAATCAGCTGAGGAGAGCCTTTAGTATCCATTATCAACGAGCAATTCCCCGTCCCCGGATCCTCCGGCGACTTCCAAGACTTTACGACTCGATTCAGACCCTTCCGGAAATCGAGTCCCAACTTCATGCCTGAAAGCAGAGCATGGGCCGGGTGATCAAAACTCTCCCATATAGTCTCTCCATTTCTAACCAAAACCAGATTTCCCAGATCCAAGATTCGCGCCGCGACGTCTCTAGCGGACGAGACCGAAACGTTGGCCGACCAGAGAGAGATGTTCAACCCATTCAAGAGTACGAGGTTTCCTTGAGGATTGAAAGACAGAACTCCGGAGCTGTCGTTGATGGGACTGTCTCTGTTCGCTACCCAAACGACAGTTTCTTTAGAGAAGTTGAACCAGATTCCGAGATACCTAGAGCTAGAAGATTTTGCAGGGCTGAAGAATCCCAGAACAAAAGTTCCCCCATTAGAGACCAAAACAGAGCCGTCGTCTTTGAATGACTGGTCAAAGGCTAAGCTGTCTGAAGCAGAGCAATAGTGAAGAATAAGGATCTGAAGCAGTGATTTGAGGAGAGTTTTGGCATAGTTCATGTTGTGTGGTTTAAGGTTTTTTTCGTTTTGCAAAGGAGGAGATTTTGTTTTTGCTGAATCCAGGCTGTGTATAACGTCATTCAAAACTTTCGATCATGTTCAACAAAATACCTACTTCAAGACACTGACCCACCACTTGGACCAGTGGATGGAAGAGGAAGACTTTTCACGAAAAAGCAAACGAGAGGTTTTTTTGTTTTTTCAAATCCAAAGCTTAAATGGGATCACTCACTCGCTTTGTAAATAATAATAATACCAAAGGGGGTTAGTTAATTTCGTGGAAGAACAGGAAGAAAAGAATTGTAAATAATTTTATATATCAATACATATATATATATATATGGATATATGTATCACGTGGTCGTATTTCTAATTTTCGACCATTCTTGGAGAGTTACAGGCACAGCCAACTCAACCACAAACATAATAAAAAATATAGGACCATGAAAGACAGGGTAATTGAGCTGCATAAAGTGACGTATGAACTGAGCTTTTTCACATTAATTGCTGCTCTATATTCAATGATAGTCGCTACAAAAGTAAAAGGAGTACTGGTAAAACGTTCTAGAATCTGCCCCTTTGGTTTTTGGCTTATGTTCCCTTTTTTACCCATATTTTTTTTCTCATTTTACCACACAAAAAGTTGGACATAACTTCCTAAAAACTTCATCATCTACCATACGCCACACTAAATTAAGAAAAATTATAACGTAAAACTTATTTTACTGATACTTTTTAAAATTATAGTACTTTTTTTTTTAAGATGATAAATTATAATATATTTTTATTAATAAATTTTTGAATTTTTTAATAAATAACAGATATATGAATAAATAATAATAGATTCTCACGATGATACTAGAATCAGTTATGTCAAAGAAAGAGAGTTGCAGTAGAGAGAAGATAGATGAGAGAGGATTTGTAGGGGTAATTTCCGTATTTTTGTGATAATCAATATTGATATACTATATTTTACTAAATTTTAAAATTTGTGTAATAATTTTAAATAATAGTCTTTAAATATGTTATTTGATCATTTCTCTCCTGAATTAATAGTAGGTTGGCTCCGTCATTATCTGACTGGATAAGAAAAAGGTAAATTCTATAAATTTTGATATTCTCATTCTTTCACGGAAGCTAATTAGGTTGCTGATGTTATCGCTAATTTTATTGTTGTCTAATTTTATTAAACTTGGAGGGATGAGTTTTGTTTTGTTTTTGTTTTGTTTTTGTTTTTTTTTGGTTCTAAATTTAGATTGTGATTTGTACACAAATCTTTTGAAATATGAGAAAATTACCTGAATAATCACATTATATATATATATATAAACCAACATGATATAAATTCTTAATTTTTAATCAATATAATATAAATTATAGTTAATTTTAATTTAATTTTATATCATATTAATATAGTGTTAATTTTTTTATATTAGTAATGATCTTTAAATTTGTCTTTTCAGGTGCCCTCCCCTTTGATTATCGTTGAATTATATCAACCATCACCAATATAAAAGAAAATTAGAGCGCCTTAACTTATGTTGAATAGTCGGTCACTTTATCCGTCTCTAACCGATTTATCACCACTCAATACAATGAATATTTTGGAAAAGTTTCTTTGAATTTTCAACATATAATTTTATATCAAACTAGTTGTCCCGGGATGTACTTTATTATTATTATTATTATTTAAAGCAATCTAACTAGTATACCTATTAAAGAGAAATGGATTATATCTACCAAATGTTTTTTTTTTTTTTTTGTTTTTTGGATAAGAAACATATCTATTAAATTAGGCTGAAGTCTTTCACATTTAGCTTAAAAAAAAGGGTCTTTCATGAAGGATCAGTCCTTCATATTACATATAAAAATAAAAGGTGTCACAGAATAAATATCAATGATGTTCATTCTCTTTTACATGTAATATAGGATCAGTCCTTTTTTTTTTTTTTAAGTCTTTCCTGAGGGATAGGGACTTAAGCTTTATATTTATATTTGTGATTATTATTTATATACCTTTTTAACTGATAACACAATTAAACTCTAACACCTATTGATTATAACATGAGATTCTACGCATTTTTATATGTTAATCTCTAATTAATTAAAATACCAGTAATGATTACAACAGACGGCCTACTAATAAGTGAACTCTAAAATCTTATTAGCGTAAGTTTGTATGGGATTTCATAATAAAAATTAACGTGTGAAGAAAAAATAAGAGATATCATGAGTGCGTGCTTTTTTGTGTCCCTAAATATTTTCAACATGGGTGGATTTGAAAAATCTTACATATACTTTTCCGGGCTTGTCTAAGGTCAAAATAAGGACAGCAAAAGGTGAATATGGTTCAGAATATTGACTGAAATAAATAATCAAAACAAATAATTGAAGAATGAAAACTTTTCTCTTTTCTTTTTCTTTTCTTTTTTTTTTTTCAAATGAAATTAGTGGCAGCTAGGGGTTCCGTCTAAAGATATGAACAGAGATCAACTTTACTCTTTATACTCTTCATCAAGCGAGTGTCGTTAACAACTCGAGGATCCACTTCCCATGACTTGGTCAACACCAAATCTATTTAATAATATATATATATACATATATATATATATGATTTTAAATTCGGTATCTAATAGTATTTAATAATATCCGTTTCAGTTTCTGTAAATATGAATTTCAGTTACTAAACATATGAATTCATATAAAAGAATAAAAAATAAGATAAATTCACATTCACTTTAGCTACATTTCCTTCTTTATGAATTCACATTCCTAGTAATTGATATTCACATTCACACAAATTAAAATTCACATTATCAAATACAATCAGGTACCGGATTTAAGACTTTATATGTATATATATTACTCTCATGTCTAGTTATCAACATGAGTGACAATTGTAATGTTATATTTTACATCTTGAAGTTATTAATTGATTTACATATAATTTTATGTTAAAAATATTATAATATTAATTATTTAAAATTATTAGTATAATAAGATAAATATTACTAAAAAATATTATAATAAAATCAATTAATTATTATAATAAAGCATATAAAAAAAAAGTTGTAATTGATGTTGTCGTTCTCATATTATGTACTACTCAATTAATGCGTTGTGTGTTTTTTAAATGTTAAATGGCGGACTCTTTTTTTTTTTTTTTGATAAATAATGGCGGACTCTGTCTCTTCTTAAAGCCATGCCAATCGAGCTGGATACCAATTTTCAGTGTTAATAAGAAAACTGCAACTTCCTTTAAGCGTGTTAGCATTAATACTATTATTATATTGTTCTTGTATAGTTTATGAATTTCTTTTTACTGTCGGTTTTAGCCTTTTGACTTGAAGTTGATTTTGTTGAAAGAGACGGCCTTTAGATACAACAATAACGCATTAAAATATTTCAAACAATGATATGCAACTTAATATATTTTTTTTAGTTGAGCTTTATTTAATAATATGCTCCTTCTACGAAATTAAATACTTAGAATATCTTATTAGCTAAGTGATTGGATTTAATTTAAATACGTCATAGATTGACCTTTGTTGTTGATGGTGGTGGCCATCGCTTGTTTTGGCTCTAGATGTTTATGTAGATTCAAAAGTTTTTGTTCTTGTTTTTTCTCCTCCAAGTCCAATCTGCACTTATGTGACTAGAAACTAGGAAGCCGGAGAGTATTTTTGAAGGATAATGCTAAACATTTTTATTCTAATTCTATTTTTTGAATATCAATTTATATAACGGTGAATTGTCATTTTTTAATTGTTTCTATTAATGTGGTAGGTATTTAAAGGCTTATCAAATCACATTTATAGTAAATAACATATTTATTTTGAGTGGACGCAAATAGCAAATTTTGGAAAGATAAAATAAGTAAATAGTATGTTTATAAAACTGTTAAAATTGATGACATATTTACAAAATTGTTGAAATTAATAGCATATTTACAAGTAAATAAATTATTTACCTAAATATTTATAAGTAAATAATTTATTTACTCTTGATTAAAAATGTAGTTACTCATATATACAGTTTCGTAAATATGCTATTGTTTCTTTTTAACTTATGTAAAAATGTTCTCTACCTCTTTCTCTATTAAAATGACAACTAATTTTTTTTTTTCTAGTTAGTTGGTAAACAAAACTTGAAATTAGAATTGGTATTTGTATTATTATTCATTTATCGTTTCTTCAGCCCAGTTTGTATTTGGCTAGAGAAGAAAGAGTAAATAACATTTTTTTTTTCTGAAAATACTTATGATAAATAATATATTTTAAAACTTTTTGAGATAAATAGCATGTTATGACTATTTGTCTATGCAATACATTTACAGAAAAATCACTTTTTAAAAATTTTTGTAAATAAATTATTTACCCTAAGTATAAGATTTGTTTCAAATATTTACCGTAAATATTCTTAAAAAATATCTATTTAATTTAATTTCTGTTTGGCTAGTACTATTTAGTGACAGAACTCCAGTACCTTCAAAAGAAAATAAATAACTCCAGGCTTCCGGCTATCATATTGTTGTTTATAAAAAGAAAAAAGAGGTGGTTGCATATATAGTCTCCGGATAAAACTGTACCTATATATATATAGATATATATATATATATATATGTAATGTATGAGGTTTAGATTTAAATGTAGCAACAAGCCAAAAAAACAGTCAAATCCATGACCGTAAGGATAAAGAGGTGCATTTCTGATTTCTTAATATCTCAAAATAGCATAGTGAAAATCTGTCTGACACATTTTCTTTCCTGAACTTATATAACCATATTCACAATAACCAAAACGACAACAAAAATATTCAATAATAAAAAATAATAAAAAAAAAGACAATCGAACCAAATAATAAAAGTTTAATTAAAAAATAATAAATCAAGAATAATAATATTATTCTTCATACATCAATCTTCCATCCCAATAGTCATATTTGTAAATATATATTTGGTGACAATTGAACCAAATAATTAAACTTTAATTAAAATAATAATAAATCAAGACTAATAGTATTATTCTTCCTACCTCAATCCTTTACCCTTATAGTCATATATATATATACACACACACACACACACATATGGCTGGAAGAGCTAATTGTCTTTGCCAAGCATATATGTTCTTCTGTTTTTTTTTTTTTTTTTTTTCCAAAAAAATGATGCCCCTCTTCTTTTGGTTCGTAGTGGTCCTCTACTTTAATACGATGTTTCATATATTGATAAATAGTTGCAATAGTTGGGAGGAAAGATTTAATATCTTGTCTGGCATTTGTGGAGTTGCTAAATTGACGGGAAAGGGAAAGACAACTAACTTTAGTTTGATTTTCTGAGTTCTTACTAATTTTGGGACAAGGGACAAAGAACTATTAAGACAGATTGAATTTCTATTAAAGATGGAAGAGAGGATTCGGCCACTACTTTACGGAGTAATTAATAACCTTGAAAGTGAAGCTTGCTAATACTCTTCAAAGATCAAAACGACTTAAAATCTGATCCCAAAGTAAAATGAAATAAAGTCATTTAATCAAATGGTGGTTAAATTTTTTTTTTCTCCAAATAAAAAGAAGATCAATGGTGTCCTCACGTCTCAAGACCAACGCTATTATAATAATCTACTGTGATAGCATAGGTGAAATGGAAAAAGACTTAATCATACTTTCTCGCTTAACATCTAAGAAGTCTAAGGTTACAAAACTCAAGTCTTAGTATATCATTCTCTTACTGTTATAAGAAAAATGTTAAAATCACTTATTTGATCATTTTTTTCACGCTCTTTTCTTTTTGCCATCTATTGTTTCATAAACGCAGTGGAAGTGGAGCTGACAAGTGTCGTATAAAGTCCCACATAAACCAGAATCGAACAAATCAAGTATTTGTTGTCTTAATGCACGTGTTTTAATACAGAGGAAAGGAGAGAAGAGCAATCGGAAAACGACAAGAAAAAAACGAAAAGATTAGACGACCTCAACTTATAAAACGGCAATCAAATTTAAAAACGGGGGCAAAAAGGAAACGACACGAAGTGACTAAACAACTTAAATTGAGAAAACGACAAAGAAGAAACGCAAAATGACAATTAAAGGAGATACGACAAATTACGAATAAACAGTCACCTTTACAAAAAGCAGATGGAAAAAAAAAAAACAATTATATAAAAGCGACAAAAAAAAAAAAAAGAAGCGAAATAGACGAGAATAATAAAAGAGTTGACTGTCACTCAGTTGAACCACAAAATATTAAAGACGACAACAAACATAAAAAAATGTCTATAAGGAAGGGTACGAAATAAATAAACGGCGTAAATGGAGACACAACGGAAAACACAAATGATAACAAAAGTAGGAAACAATAGCAAGATTGATAAACGACAATTATAGACGAAGCGACAGTCACCTTGACAAACGACAACAATATTAAAAACGACGGCAAACATGTAAGGACAGGAAAACGACTCAAAATAGGTAAAGAGAGAAACAGCACTAAAAGGAAAAGAAAAAAAGAAAAAAAGAAAAAACTAGTAATCTTCATAAACGACAAAAACACGAAACAAGAATACACACAAATGACAATAAAAAGAAAAGAACCAACGATTAACAAATTAAAAACTTAGGCCTGTGTAAAACGACAGTAGTTTTAGAAGAGACACCTTGTTAAACGACAACAAATTGCAAAACTCCGTAACATAAATAAGGAGCATAAAAACTTCATCTTTTATGGCGTTCAAAGGGACAGAAATCTAAATGCCTAGCGAATTGACCCTTTTTTTTTTTTTTTTGGACAATATAGCCAATTGACATTTTATGATACTAGAATTGGTGCCCTACCAAATTTAGTAGTGGTAGTTGATCAAGGTCCTTTATTGTTAGCGAGCTATGATCTCCGTAATTGTGACCTGATTTGTAGAATGTGATGCTTGGCCTTCAATTTGAGGATCGATATATCTTGGCGAGATCTCCCGATCATGTATGCAGGCTGTTTAGAAGATGGCAGAGCAATTTCACTGCTCAACATGAGAACGACAAGTGACATGGTCGGTCGATCATTTACGTTGTCTTGCACGCACAGAAGTCCAATTTGAATGCATCTCAGTGCTTCATTTGGAGTGTATGATTCCAGCAATGAATCCACAATCTCCAAGGCTCTGTCTTCACTCCATAGTTGCCAAACCTATGTCATTAATGGCACAGAATCAATATATTTCGACACGGAAGAACTAAATAAAATGCAGGAGGGTTTAACTCTTTAAGGATTTCGATCGCTCTTTTTTTTTTTTTTTCGAAATGATTTTCATTGCTTACATGTCCTGCCAAATTGATGGAACTACCCACCCCATGGCAATGGTTGTTCTTCATGGCACTTACAATCTCCAACAATATGACCCCAAAACTAAAAACGTCCGACTTTGTAGAAAATTTTCCCAATATTGCATATTCTGGCGACATATAGCCACTACATTTTGGAGAAATACAAACTGTTAGAGAATAGGAATAGTTTAATAAATATAAAGCATTTTGTTCTTGTTCAATGTGCTTAAGATTAGTAATTCTTACTATGTTCCGGCAATTTTGTTTGTTTTATCTTGAAATCGATCTCCGTTAAAAATTCTAGCCATGCCAAAATCTGAAATTTTTGGATTCATTTCAGCATCTAGAAGAATATTGCTAGTCTTCAAATCTCTATGGATTATTCTGAGTCTTGAGTCTTGATGAAGGTACAAAACACCACGAGCAACCCCAATGATAATATCAAAGCGATTTCTCCAATTGATGGTCACTCTTCTCGTTGGATCTACATAATTGTTTTTAGCTGTTAGAATACAAAAGTATTATTGTCCCACATTTCATGTGACTGAATACGAGTAGCAAATTTACTTGTATGTTTCTTCTCAACATGATCATGTGGAAAAGGCAGCAGTGACTAGTGATATAAGAAGTAATCAAGCATTAAATAAGTTTTCTGAAGCCATACTAAATATTAGAGAGTCCAAGCTTTTATTTGGCATGTTTTCGTATATCAACATCATTTCTTCTCCATGGATGCAAAAACCTAATAGTTTCACAAGATTTCGATGTTGAAGTTTTGAGATCAACATTATTTCGTTTTTGAATTCCTCTAGCCCTTGTCCTGAATTCTTGGACAATCTTTTTACAGCAATTCTCTGTCCGTCGGAAAGTTGACCCTGAAAATGATAATCCATTACCGTCAAAAGTTCTTACAATCAACTTTAGCAGAATCGCAATAAAACATGAAGCTGAACTATACTAAAACCGATTTAACTCCAACCTATCGAACCTTCAAAATTATAGAGAATTGCATAACTAACATAGATCTCATGTTTTCGATACCTAAAGTCTTAATTTTATAATATTCCTTCCTTAATAAAATTGGGGCTTAATTTACCTGGTGGACAGTGCCAAAACCGCCTTGACCTAGCTTGTTAGCCGGAGAGAAATTGTCGGTGGCAGCCATTACAGTGTTTAAATGGAAATATTGCAAAGTAGTGTCTCTCCTACATTCTTCATCTTCGTCTGCCAACAGAATGTTTACTATAACATTTTTAGAAAAATCATCGATCACTTAACAAACAAGGCTTATATATTGTGGTCTTCGGACTGCATCTTTTAATTTATTATTATTATTTTTTTTTTTGGGAATGCTGAATTACTTCTAAAGAAGAAAGTTTTACGAAGGAAACCAGTTCAATGAAAATATGAGCCCCTTACATTTGTTCTTCTGCTTTCTCTTCTTACACTTCCAATAGGCAAATGCAAGGATGACTAATAAAGAAAAAACAACAGATGATATTAGAGCAGCCTGTGTTCCCCTTTTCCTCAGAAAACCTTTTGGTTTACTACCATTCTCAGCTGCATGAATAGAAAATCAAGTTTTTAGGAATCTCATATGCACGCACATAATTGTACATAATTGCACATAAGAAGTAAATCTTGTTAAAAAAAAATGTATGCTTAGTAACCAAAAAAAAAAAAAAAAAAGGTTACAACTTTAGTTCTGATCAATTGAAAAGTTTAAATAATTACCATACTTAAACTAAATATTTATCTTTGCTCTTTACATTTTTTTGCTTTGCAAGGAGAAATTTTGGTCGTGTTAAATATGTTTTAGAAATGCCTATAAAAAATATTTGTTTTAGAAAAAAAAAAAAAAAAAAAAAAAACAGAGATGAAAGCAAAAAATTGTTTTCTCATTTTCGTTTTTGTTTTCATATTCTAGGGCTTGTAAACTCAACAAAAAATTTCAAAAATCTATCCAGACACAAGTTTACTTTTCCTTATACTCAAACTAATTTCTAAAAATATATATATATATATCTCTCTCTCTACACCATTTCCAAATTATTTTCCTTTCTATTCCGGATACAAAACAAAACCATTTAAAATACTCCAAAACTACTTTTCCTAAGCACTCAAAGAAGGAAGTTAGAAGAGAAAGTTACCTATATCACTTGCATCCACACGAACATATAGGTCTTGTCCCTGTCCATCCATGGATTCCATGACATCCACCAATTCTCCATTCCAAGTGAAGCAACCGATCTTCCCATCATCGCTCTCTATTTCCATATAAGCCGTGCACGAACAATTCTTCGCGCAGGCGTCCTTACACGCCGTGCTGCCCAAGCTCATCCCCGAGTTCCACCACAAATCGGCTCTTGATGTGTCCGGAGGTTTCACATCCTTCAACTTCATAAACTCATCTCCGTTGAGACATGACATTGCCGACGACACCACACGCTTATTTCTCACGCATCCGCTCGACCCGTTTCTCTGGCTCCACTCGGTTGGAGACTTCGGTTCAAACCCCAGCAAGCACTCGCACTCGAACCAGTTAGCGTCGAGGGCACTACATTTTCTGTTCACACCACAGTGTCTGTACGGGTCGCACCTGAACTTGGGTGAAGCCAAAAAATCGTCCCACCGGCGAAAGTCTTTGTTCCACACTAATAGCTCAAATAAGCCAAATTTCTCCACCACCATTCTTACTATTCTCGACGGATCGATGGGAAAGAATGTATAATAGACTTCATTTCGATTGTTCAAGTAACTGTAAGTGTGAACGTAGAGAGATTTGTTTGCAAGCTCGTTTCTTCTCGCCAGAGCGGAGTCGAGCCCTTGAAGAGAAAGAACTGAGGTAATCCGGTGAGGTTGATTCAATACGAGTAATCACCGGTTCCCGGGTCGTCTTCTGATTTCCAAGATGTTACGGTCCATTTCAGACCGGTTCTCCGGTTCAACCCGATTTTCATACCGGGGAGTATGGTGTCTGTCGGGTAATCGAAGCTTTGCCATAAAGGGATTTTGTCATTAATGTCGTTTTCTTGGACCAAAACCAAGTTTCCTGTGTCCGAGAGCCGAGCTAAAATAGTACCGTACGTAGCCAATCCATTCGAAACGTTGAAAAGTACTTGATCAGTGTTATTGTGACCGATCACAAGGTTTCCGTGTCCGTCAATTGTGAGGAAAACATTTGAGGTGTCATTGATCGGATTGTCTCTGTTTGCGACCCAAACTATCGTCTTTTCGTCGGTTAGATTCCCATACCAAATTCCGACATACCAAGCGACAGACTTGCCACTAGATTGGAAGAAACCTAGCTCAAACTTGTTTTCTTTCGAAAGTATAGATGCTCCAAACTCGAGAGGTTGTACCGCTGTTATGGTGTCTCTGCATGTGCAGCATGGAAGTAGGAGGAACAGAAATATTAGAAGAGTAGTTGTTGGAAACATCTCTCTGGTTTTGCACGAGTATAATGAAGCATTAACGATGTTGTTTATATATATATATATATATATATAAACGCACACTTGTGTATATATTGGCCGGTGAGGCGGTTGAGAAGAACTTTCTGCTTCTGTCAATTTACAGTCCACATCAGATACAGGCTGTATATATATATATATATATGTGAATAGTAGGTTTTTGTTGAATTCAAACGTGGTATAAATAGGACTATGTACGATGAGTCAAATTTTTTTTAGATTTCTACAATAGCTCCACGTAGTACAAATTGCAGGGGGTGTGGGGCCCCTTCTCGTGGAGACAAATAACGTTCTTAGCCCCAAGCCGGGTTTCACTAAAGTTGGAGTTTTGAGGATCTTCGGTTTGAAATTGAATTGATAATTTGAATTATGTGTTTTGGTTGAAAAATGAACCGTTTTGAAGTTAAATAGTGTAATGAAACTTGAAATGTATTACAAAAATAAAAAAGATAATATAAATCGTGTTTTGTTTCTTGCGTCATTCTATGAAATAAAACAAAAATCTAATTTCGACTTGAACTAAAAAATTTGTGGACTTTCAAAGAAAAAAACTAGTTAAGTTGGAGATGAAAATTTTAAGTTGAAGTTGGTTGATTTTTCAAAAACTAATTATAAATTTTATTGATTTTTCAGAAAAAAGGCAAAAACTGATATGAAAAAATATAGTTTAGTTCGAGTTAAACTAAAATACCAAACAAAGCTTTAGTTTTTAATGATTAGTAAAATTCGTTTACTTTTGGAGAAAAAGATAAAACTTTTAAAAACATTTGATTAGAGTGGGTCATCCAAACACATGTTTAATCTAATTATGTAGTGAAGAGGAAGTTACATTTTTTAACATTGTTAAAAGGTATAAATAGTGTTCAACATCATACAGTAATCAGGGGAAAAAAAAAAGATCTCATAGTATGGAATTCTCATATGAGACATTTTTTTTAGAGAAATTTTTCCTAAGTGTATCACATATATCTATCATCATGCTTACGTCGTATCCATTCGATAAAAAATCAATATTTGGATTGCTTGTATATACCGGTTATATATGCGTATATATATTTGAAAGTATGCCAGTTATATTTTAATTATATTCCCTTTTGATTTTGTAACGTAGTCAAAATAAGCATACATACTGTCCAAATTTCTTAAATTAATTAGCTTTTTTAAATAACATTGTTTTAATCTTTTAAACAAACATTTTATGCGTTGAAATTAAGTTAGAAAGTTAATCGTTACGAGTTCAGTTCGACAAATGCTCAAAGTTCATAAATTAGAACTATTCCAAAGTTCCCAATACTCTTATCGAAACGTTTCACAAATGCTCAACGATAAAGATAATTAGAATGCTCAAGTTCAATCTGTTAAGTGAGATAATTCAACATCTTTTTATATCTAGATAATATATTTTTTTTTTTGAATCACCAGTCTTGTATTGAGTGGATCGAGCTGGTCGTTTGAGTTGTTGGACTTTGATACCACAATACGTTTAAAGTAATTATAAAAAATGACCACTTTTTTACATCAATTTTCAAAAATAAACATTTTTAAACTTATTTATAAATTTGAGCAAAATTTAAATCCCATGATTTTGTTGTTCCATGTTTAACCTTCCTTGTTTTGAGGATGATTTGACTTTTTTTTCCTTCTTCGTACCGGTTTTTGGTAAATTTTCTTCTTTTTCAACTTCAATTTTTAAATAGAAATTTATTGTATAACTAAGTTTGTGGGCTGATTAAGATTTTATTTTTTTACTTCCTACTTATGCGATTGCCTGCTAACGGTTTTTAATTCTCATACATTTCTTTTCATTCAAATTCTTTTTGAAATTTTATTATTTTCTGTGAAATTTTATTTTTAAAGAAAATCCTATATTTATGGTTAGTTGGATTTTTTACTTTTGTTTTTTGTTTCCTTTTTGCCATTACAACATGATCAATTTTATTTTTTCTTCAATTTTATAATAAGCTCTAAGCATTTTTTAAGAGCACGGTTCTAATTTGACCATTTATCTAAATTTCAATAGTTATATTGTATTGTATTTATAATGTTTGAACGAGCACAGAGCATATATAACACGAGGTCAACAACAATGAATGAGAAAAGTTAACTACACAAGTAATGTAAAAAGGAACAAAACTCAAAGATCGTGGGGGTGAGATGAGATCTCATTGACTCCATCAGACACGAGAAGAGAATGATGGCTGAGATTGCGTCGATACATATTGAAAATCAATTTAGTATTATTTCCTTGTACACATATTGTGGGTTAATTCTTTTGCTATGTGTTCGATCAACTCATGCTCGTCTTGTCCTGAAATTTTTTAGTATGCACACAAGTAAGAGCACGCATAATTTTATGAGGTAAATTGATCACAAGGATCCTCAAGAGGAGGAATTTTGTAGATCTATAAATCGATCCTACCAAATTATAACTTCAAGATAATTGCTGACTAAAAGAGAACTTGTAGAACCTACTGAATTCTTCTTCTTTAAGAACGACGTCTCTACATTAATCTCTATATATACAATAATATATATAGAATAATAATAAATATTAAACAAAGGTGTCTGAGGTTCTCTTTGGCAAGAACTCATACATTAACATGATTTATTTCTTCTTTTCTGCAGCAGAAAAGTTTCAAAAGAGTCTTGCGCAAAAGTGTTGCAATCGACAAAATTTTGCTTTTGAATTATTATTCTTGTTCTTTGTTATGAATTCTCGGAAAACTTTGACTTCTATATTCAGTTCATTAGAAAAATATAGCTACCCATAAGTTTTAATGTTGACAAACTACATCCTAAATTTATTACAGAGTACCCCAAATTCAAGATGAAAGTCAAAGTTGAAAATAAAATGCCCTATTGCACCATGACATGGTATGAAATTCTAGTGTTCATTCTTCAAATGACCATACATGATGACCTCGTGGATGTTTTCATCTAAATTTTAATAACCTGGACATCCTCTAACATTTTATTAAATTTAGTGTAACTTGTTAAAATTAAAAGTTTATGAGACAACTTGCCAAAAAAATTGATCAAAGATCAAAAAGCACCAAACTCCCTAAAAGAAAAGGTCAACTTGGAGATCTGGTTGAAGGGGTTTTAAATTCTTTGTAAAATAATAAAGAGACGCTTCATTAGAAAACCTTCCCACTGAAATCTAATTGGAAAAATCTGAGATAGGAAAACAAGAATACTTGATCCCCACGAGGGGAAATTTTCAACCCTAAATTTCTGAATTTCGAATCCCAAATCTTTGAAATAGGAATAGTTGAATTACACTAATCCGAATCCTACGATTCACCCCATTGATGTTAGGGCTTTGGAAGTTGAGTAATTCAACGACAACTATGTTGAATTGACTAAACAAAATCGTCCAAAAACAAAATGAAATGTTATAGTTAGCTTTCCGTTTTAATTAGCCTTTTTTTTTTTGTTATGAAGAAACCTTCTTGGTTACCGAAGGAAAATTATTGCAAAGAAGAAACGGAAAAAATAAGGAAGTATACTGAAAATCAAAAGAAATTAAATATTCATAGAACCTCTAATCTTTGGAAAGAGTATGCCACAAATTAGATTGAGACTTTATCTTGTAAACAGAGCAAAAACCTCCTTGACCAAGTTTGCTATCTCGCGAAAAGAATATGGTCATTCTAAGGATTTTGCTGTCACATTTATGGTGTGTTTACTTACACATAACCAGAACAGCATGAATTAGAGTGAGTATAATTCAAAGTCGGAATATCGAATCAGAGTGAATAAAATTCGGAATGGACAAGATTTGGAATGAGGATTCAGAATCCGAATAAGTTGTTTACTTGACTCTAGTATTTGGAATTGGAGTCACTATGGATTTTACTCGTTTGTTTACTTAAACTCAGAATCAGAATAAACTATTGTAAATTTACTCGTATACCCCTTCATAATTGCATTTTCAAAATTAAAAAAATGATTAATTTGTTTATTTATTATCATATTGTTAATAACAAATAAACTAATCATTGTAAAATTAAGACAATAAAATAATAAATGTAGGTTGTGTAAATTTTTGTCTTAAAAATTAAAATAGTGTAAAAGCTTGAATTAATTTAAGTAACATAAAAATTAAAGTGTAAAAAAAATAAATACCTATAATTTTATTCTAATAATTATTTATTTATTTATTCCAAGAAAGTTGATAATAATTAGGATAATTGTACAATTTTAAGTAAATGAATTAACTATTTTAGTTTGTTATTATTTTTGAAGGTATTTTTAAATAAAATATTTTGCAATAAATCAAGGATAAGATACTAATATCACAATTGAGAGTTACAATCTGAAGAAAGACATGTGACTGTCAATCATATTTTTCAATCTCAAATTGATGTATGACCGACTATTCTTACTCACTTTCCAAGGAAAAGAGAGAGAGAGAGAGAGTAGGTAATTAATGGATTAAACTTATATTCTTCACTTCTGACCATTAATAAACATGCCATTAAATGGAACCATCCTGCTCACTTTCCTAACACATTGATAACTTTTGTTTAACATTTAATAGCACATTATTATCATTATTATTAATATCTAGTGCTGGCATTTACTTAGCGAGAAGGGCCAAACTGAACTGCAACAATAAGAAAAACGACACGAAATAAACAAGCGACAAGTATAGCAAAAGAGACAACGAAAAAGAAAACAAAGAAAAGCACGAAAGGATAACTACCAGACAAACAACATGAAATGTTCAAATGTGGATAGACAAAACAACAATCATGGGAAAACGACGTCAAACATGAAGCGGCCAAAAAAAGAGAAACGACAATAAATATTCAATAGACGACAAACTAAAGAAAACGAGAAAACAAAATAAATAAGGACAACAAATAAAAGCAAAACAAACGGAGAAAAGGACACCAAATGAATGAACTACGACAAGAAGAAAACCACACGCCGTAATCAAACAAGGAAAGATAGAACGACATAGAGAAATGACGACCAACAAGAAAGGAAAATATAGATCAATAAACGACAAGACCAGAGAACATAAACAGAAGTGAAAACGGCAACAAACGAAAAATTATTGGTTAAAAATAGAAAGGCCATAATTCCTTCTTCCACTTTACCTGTCATATCAGTAGATTTTCATAATAACACTAATCTGAAGTTGTGAAGATATCATTGATCTTTATTTTTTACTTGAAAAAGAAAAATAAAGGGCATTAAAGGGGAGAACATATTGTTTAAAAGGTATTGGCATTGGCACTCGCAAATAAAAATAAAACAAATAATTAATAAAAAAAAAAACAATAAAAACAAATTGACTTCTATTATAGCTAGACCATCTTACTGCTAAACACTAGAATGCAAATTCTGCTGAGACTAATTTGTGTTATGAACAACAATACTTTTAAAACAAAGTAAATATTTATCTTTTCATCTTCCTTGTAACTTGGTAACACTTAGTTCAGTAGGAGTAAATGGGTTATTCCAAGTAGAAGAATCATCCATCTCCGAACTAGCCCTTTCCATGTAAAATCCAGGTTGCTTTGGTTTGGGAAGTGAGGGATTCTCACTATCCAACATGAAGAGAACGGCCGACATTAGAGGCCTATCTTCGGGGCATTTTTGAACACACAACAGACCCACTTGGATACACCGCAAGACTTCCGTCTCAGGAACATCCTTGATCAAAACATCTGCCAGTTCCAATGCTCTACCTTCATTCCAAAACTTCCATGCCTAAAATAAAGTAGTTTAAAACCTTGACGTAAGAATTTGACATTGACTATGAACGAGCCATATTAGATAAGAGTTTGGACTCAAACTTACATGTCCTAAAAGGTTAAGGTCATGGTCAGGATGATCAAATCCTCTGTTCTTCTTTCCACTCACTATCTCTAATACCATCACCCCAAAGCTAAATACGTCGGATTTGACTGAAAAGAGCCCGTCGATTACATACTCTGGAGGCATATATCCACTACATGCAAGCCACAATGAGAAATGGAAGCTACTATTGATCAGTGAATTGGAAAAAAAAAAAACTCATTATAGTACTCACTATGTTCCAACTACTGTTCGAGTAGTTACTTCGGTTTGGTCACCTCCGAATATTCTGGCTAAGCCAAAGTCTGATATTTTGGGATTCATCTCACCATCCAGGAGGATATTACTAGCTTTAAGATCTCTATGAATGATTCTCAGTCTCGAATCTCTGTGAAGATAAAGAAGTCCTCGAGCAATCCCCACTATAATGTCAAACCGCTTTTTCCAATCGAGTGCTGTTCCTTTTGTTTGATCTGACCAATTGGCATGAAGTTATTCGTTTATTTATTTACTGATAACGTTAAGTTAAAGTGAATTCTAAAAAGAAAGAAATGTTCAGAAGGTTTAGGGTGGCTAACTGAATATATATAAGTCCAAGCTTTTGTTAGGCATGAACTCATAGATCAACATCCTCTCTTGTCTATGAATACAACACCCCAACAGCTTAACAAGATTCCGGTGCTGAAGCTTTGAAATCAAGATGACCTCATTTTTGAACTCGATGAGGCCTTGTCCCGACTCTTTGGATAGCCTCTTTACTGCTATTTCTTCTCCATTATGAAGAACACCCTGTAATAAATAAAAACTCTGCTTAAGGAATTAGAGATTAAGTACAGAATAAAGGGTAATCAAAGTTGGATTGTTCATTTCACCTTGTAAACAGCACCGAACCCGCCCTCTCCAAGTTTATTCGTAGAAGAGAAGTTGTTGGTAGCATTTACAATAGTATCTAGATCAAAAGAAGGTAACTCTAGGTCCTCCGTCAGAACACTAGAATGCTGATCTCGATCTTGATTGCTTGACACTCCCTCTGCTATGAACGGATGAGAACAAATTAGTTACATTGAAAGCCAAAAGCATAAAGTTTATTTAAAATTCTTGTTCTTAGAAAAACATAATTGAAATATGATTATCTTCAAATCAGTTTGGTTTTTCGACGGTGGTATCTAATAATTTGTGGAGGATATTGAGTTTGTTAACGATGGCCAACAACTAAAATAAGTTCATTTCCTGAATTTTTACTATGAGCATTTACATTGAAGAATAAAGAAGAAAAACACTAATATTTCTTGTACATTAGATAAATATACCTTGACTTGTGTTCAAGTGGGAGATCCTCTTCCATACTATATATCCACCGATTAAAAACACCAAAAGAAAAACTGATACTATCGAAACTGCAATGATCACCGCCGTCCGTTTTCTATCCCGATCCGATCCTGGTTACGAGAATCAAGCAGCTATTAGGTCCATTTTAAAAGGGCAATAGAACAACATATGGGGGGGAAAAAAAGTTGTGCACTTCTAGGCATGTACTTGCAAATGAAATCCTAACTACTAAATTTGAACAGAGCAGGCTGAAAACAGAATTATCTCTAGCGATTAGCATAGGCTTCAAAAAGGATGTTTAGATTAAGATAAATGTCCTGGAAATTAGCATAAGCATACCAAGTTCAGAAGCAGCCATCCTAATGTACAGGTCTTGCCCGCCATCGTTGAACTGTGCCATGTCAAGCAAGTCATCAAACCACAGCAAGCATCCTCCAACTCGGCCTAGAGTATAAGCCAAGCAAGAACAGTTTCTAGAACATAGAGCTCTACAATCTTCCTTGCTCACCACCGTCTTGTTCACCAAAAACTCCGAACCGTAAGGCAACTTCACGCGAGATAACTTCTTGAACCCCTCGCCGGCGCTGCAATTCAACCGCGTTTTCGGAATGCAACCGCTCCTCCAGTCGTAGCTTTCCCAATCTTCTCTCACTTTTGGCTCAAACCCATCTGGGCAATGGCAGAAAGGGCTCGGGGTGAGACTACAAATACCATAAGGACCGCAGTATTCAAATCTGTCACACTCATCTTTCTGTAGAGTGAACATCTCAATCCACTCTCGGTGTTCGTGGTTCCACCTCAACTGTTTGATACGGCCTTCCGGGGTCAACCAGAACGTCGTGATGGTCGAATCATCATAGACTCTGAAGGTGTAGTAGACATGTGTCTCGTTGTACACAAACATGGGGTCGTAGATGGGGTTCGGCTGCATCGGAAGGTCTCCACCGAAGCGAGCGCCATCCCAGGGCCCGCTTCGGTACTGGATCTCCGATCCTCTCCGCTGCAGCAGCTGAGCCAGCCCGCGAGGGTCTACTGCGTAAGTGAAGTTTCCGGTAGACGGATCTTCAGAACTGCTCCATGAGCTCAGACGCCATTCCCAACGACTTTTCAGGTTCCATCCAAGATTCATGCCTGCTATAAGCTTGTCACAAGGATGATCAAAGCTCTGCCACGCGTAGTTTTCGCTATTACCGTCTTTAACCACGAGGTTTCCGGTGATTAAGAGCTGCAGAGTAGGATCTTTTGCGGATGAATTTGAGGACCATATGGGAATAACAGATTGGTTGCTGCTGAGAATTACTACATTTCCTGTTTCTGTGATTGTAAGCACACCTGATGATGAGTTCGAAAGCGGGTTGTCTCTGTTGGCGACCCAAATAACAGTGTCTGGAACATTCTTGTACCATATTCCGACATAGCGGTTTTTAGACTTCCCCCGACTGAAGAAGCCTAGCTCGAATTTTTCGCCGACAGAGACCAGAGTTTCGCCGTTGTCTAGGAGAGTTTGGGTTGGTTTTATGGCGTCTAACGCTGCTGAGGAATAGTTGGCGGACCAAAGAAAAGCAAAAAACACAAACGGAACAACCAGGAGATTCATGATTATTACATAAATGAAGGGAAAAAAAAAAAAAAAAAAAGAACTAGCCGCTTAGGATATTTCTGTTGTTTCCCTCCTCAGAAATTTTTTTTTTTTTTTTAAAATTTTCTTCTCGCTAAGAAGATTTTTTCATAGAAATCTGTACAGTAATGGGAACAGAGGAAGAGGACACAATCTATATTTAAGTGATTTATTAAAAAAAAAAAATCTGTATTTAAGCGTGAGAGTGAGACGGGAAAGGTATCGTTATTGGTTTGTTGACTTATCCGTCTGCCTTGTAAATGTAATAATAGAATCGTGGGGTAGCTTTTAATGCTAATAATGACCTACATTGTTGGACCAAATAAACCAGAAAAATCACCTATTATACCATTCCAAATGAAGATAGAAAGCTTTTGGTTAACTCTTTCGTGTATAAAAGCCCTGTTATTTTTAATTAAAAAAATATGAATAAGAATGTGGAGGTGTGAAGCAACGAGTTATATTTATCTTAAGTTCAAATAGTTTATTCGGTTTTTGTTCAATCATCCAATGCATTCATTTATATTAATCTACATTTGTTATAAGGCGGAATTTCATTTTTAGCACTTGTGAAAAAAGTATTATTAAAATTGACATCACTTTTGTTTCATTTCATTCCTAGCAATGTCACGTCATCACCATCAATTAAGATGGATGTAAAAAGTCAAAAATACCCTCAGGCAAGCCTAAATCTTTTTTTTTTTTTTTTTTACTTTCCCGCTCAGTCCCCCACTCATTTTGAAACTCAAATCTTCATATAATATCTTAACTTGATTTAAAACTATTTTCACCATTTTAGAGAGAGAAACTTCCATCTAGAGAGAGAAACTTCCATTTAGAGAGAGAAACTCTCACCGTCGGAAAAAAAAAAATTTAACACTTCCATTTAACAAAATTTTTTTTTTAACAAAATCTAATATTTTTGGTCATTTTTGAGTAAAAGTCATTCATGTTATGACCTATGTCTAAATTTTTTTTTTTAAAAAAAAAAACTAACATTTTTGGTCATTTTCCAGTAAAGGTCATTCCAGTTATGACCTATGTCTAAAAATTTTTTTTTTAATACAACATTTTTGGTCATTTGTACGTAAAGGTCATTCTTGTTATGACCATCTGGTCATAACAGTTATGACCTATGTCTAAATTTTTTTATAAAAAAAATCTAACATTTTTGGTCATTTTTCAGTAAAGGTCATTCCTGTTATGACCGCCCGGTCATAACAGTTATAACCTATGTCTAAAAAAAAAATTTGAAAAAAATCTAACATTTTTTGTCATTTTCCAGTAAAGGTCATTCATGTTATGACCACCCGGTCGTAACAGTTATGACCTATGTCTAAAAAGTTTTTTTTAAAAAAAAATCTAATATTTTTTGTCATTTTTGAGTAAAGGTCATTCCTGTTATGGCCACCCGGTCATAACAGTTATGACCTATGTCTAAATTTTTTTTAAAAAAAAATCTAACATTTTTTGTCATTTTTGAGTAAAGCTCATTCATGTTATGCCCACTCGGTCATAATAGTTATGACCTATGTCTAAAAAAATTCTAACATTTTTGGCCATTCACACAGACAAAAATAAGGTCATTAAAAAATTTACCACCCGGTCATTATGTAAATGACCAACCCCTGTAAATGACACCAACAATAATAATATTTAATATAGTATAAAAATTTATATAAACCAATATACTAAATTTTCCTCTCAAAATCGAAATACTCAACTAACAAACATTTAGTTTATGTCACAAAATAAAAAAAAATACAAACATTATAATTTTTATGCAATATTTTTTTTTTTTTTTTCCAGAAATCAACTAGTAATACAGATTTCCCCCTTATTTTTCTTCGACCATTTCTCGGGCACCCTTCTTTTTTTCTTTGGTTCCGGTTTTTGAGGATTTTTCTCCGCCGATGGCCTTTTCTCTACCGAATCCATTAGCCGAACATTCCTCTTTTCGGGAGTAATGTTTTTCTCTGCCAACTTCTTGGGTTTGGATATGGGAGACTCAAGAAATTTCAACTGATTTTGGGTGGTTTTAAGAATATTCTCCAGCTATTACAGAGTTCGAAAAAGCTTTATAGAGGGCGTTGATGGTGGTTTCCGACAGTTTCCGAGTGATTTTTGGAGTGGTTTCCGACGGTGAGAGTTTCTCTCTCTAAATGGAAGTTTCTCTCTCTAAAATGGTGAAAATAGTTTTAAATCAAGTTAAGATATTATATAAAGATTTGGGTTTCAAAATGGTTAGGGGGCTGGGCAGGAAAGTGAAAAAAAAATAATAATAAGATTTACGCTTGCCTGAGGGTATTTTTGGCTTTTTACATCCATCTTAATTGATGGTGATGACGTGGCAGCGCTAGGAAGAAAGGAAATAAAAGTGATGTCAATTTTAATAATACTTTTTCCATAAGTGCTAAAAATGAAATTAACCCAATAATATATATAATATTATTTATAATGTTACTACTACTTTTTGTTATCATTATTATGATTTGAAAATTATAAAAGCAAACTTTTAATATTCAAACGAAAATGAAATAAAAATATTGTAACAATTACATGAAAAAATTAGGCAATAATCAAAGAATCAAATGTTAAATTTGACATTAACTATATCTTGTGATAAATTTGTTACAAAAGTTTAAAATATGACAAATTTAACATCAAATATATTATTTTTTTAGAGAGCTTTTTTTTTAATCCGAATGTTAAATTTTACCATTGACACAATAATTTAGTATTACATTACAGATGCTCTCACTTTGTGGAGTCTAGTATTTATCTCAATTGACATGCACATAAAGATTGAGACATCTGTGTTTTCTCTTGAAATCCTTTTTTTTTTTTTTTTTTAATTCTCATATTAAAACTGAACCCCTAAAATATCTTTTATGTTTTTGTTTGCTTAATTTTTTCATGATTTTACTGTTCTTGATAATAGAAAATTTGGACCTTAATAACATTGAATAAAATTTCAACAGACGTGTAACAGTATGTTCTTCACTTGCACTCAAATAATTGGAGTCGATAGATGTGGCAGCGTAACATTTATTACTATATATAAAGGTGTTGTTGACTATTCTGTTACCTTGTGAAGTTTTTGGCTAAAGTTGCTACTTTTTTTCTTCTGGTGGTGGCTTTTGGACGTCAACAAAAAGCAATCGTCCGCACATGGTTGAACCTTGGACTTGAGGGCGTCTTGAGATATACAATTAAAAAATAATAATAATAATCTTCAAAAACTTGACGCAGCGTTGACCCAACAAAACTCCACAATTTAAGACAAGATCCTTCTAGAACAAGAGATTTTCTAGAGAATCAGATCAGCCTATTCAGTTTGAACCTTGAACTAGGTGAATAAGCCGCTTAAGCGAATCTGAAATATCACTTCCCTGTGTGGAATATATATAGAAAATGTTTCAAGTTTGATGGCTGGATAGGTTCGATAATTGTAGCATCCAATGCAGAATCTTGTAATTACTGACTGATGATTATCTATTTTAACTCTTGTAATATAATCCTATTTAAAACTATTAGCGTTAGAAAGACAAATACCACTAAAAAATATGTTAAAATCAACTGGTTAATACAATACTATCTAAACAAAAGTTAAGAAATGACTAGATTGGATAAGAAATAAAAATGTCTAGAAATTGTATTCTACCATAAAAATTTAAGAATTGGCCTAGAACAATGAAATCTTTGTCGTAGATCAAAGATTTTACTCCGCTACTTTTATTTTTCTTTTTATCTTCCATGTTGTATTGTAACAGTCATTTCGGTAGAAACATTTGGCTTATTCAATGACAAAGAGGAATCGGTCTCTACAAAAGTTCTTTCCGTGTAAAATTCAGGTTGTTTGGGTTGAGGCAATGAAGTATTTTCACAATCCAACATGTCGAGAATGGATGACATTGAGGGCCTCTCTTTAGGCGTTTTTGAATACACAATAGACCCATTTGTATGCATCTCAACACTTCAGAGGCATCAAAATTCTCCATCAAAATATCCATCAGTTCCATTGGCCTACCTTCATTCCATAATTTCCATGCCTAAAACAATAATCCAAACTCAATTTACAAGTTGGCATGGGAATTAGAAAGACATGGTAAATAAAGTATAAAAGGATATCAAGTAACTAATTAGTCTCAAACTCACATGTCCTAAAAGGTTGAGGTCATGATCAAGATAATCGAACCCTCTGTTTTTCTTCCCACTGACTATCTCCAAATTGACTAGCACTCTATCGTGGAGCAAGAAACGCGAATAAATAAACTATTGTAGTGTACAGATCCAAAACCAGTACGTAAACTGAAAATATTATTGACTTGGGACACAAGCAAATTAGGCGATGAAAAGTTTCGTCCGTATATGAATGCTTCTAAACTATTGTTGTTGAATGGACCATATGAATATTTTTTTTTTGCCCTTCAAGTCAGAATACTAATGAACTAATCATATATAATTGATAGTGTCAACAGCTGTTTAGAAAAAATTGAAAAGTCGGATTGTTAATTAGTCTTTCAGAGAGATGGATTTTATAATTTATTTGCTGAGACATCATGATATAATGAACTGAAATCAGTTTCAATATTGCAGATAGCTTGGCCCCAACACATCATTTAAGCAGAGTGAATTCTCCTAAGATGCACCACCGGTAGTTGTGACATAGCAGTAAGAGGACGACCATTCTCTTGCCTAGAATCCAAAGATCGAATCTCATTGTCTGTTCTGAAATTGCAAGTGCAACGCCCTTTTTGACAAGAAAAAAAAAATTTCTCTTCAGATGTTTTACTCGTTATAAATAGAAACATTGTCATTCGAAGTTACCTATCACGTGTACCCCAACAGCGTTGTTTCCATCAACATGGCAACAATTATTGGACAGTACATGACATGAAATATATCTATATATATATATATACATATGAAATTTGTAATAATTGGTTTAGAATATCAAAGTTATATTTCTCGTAATCAAATATCTTTTTTTCCCCTTTTTTATCTTCCCCGTAATACTGTAGTTGTTATTTCAGTAGAAACATTTGGCTTATTCAATGACGATGAGGAATCAGTTTCTGTAAAAGATCTTTCAGTATAAAATCCAGGTTGTTTAGGTTGAGGCAATGAAGCATTTTCACTATCCAACATGAAGAGAACGGATGATACTGAGGGCCTCTCTTCAGGGCGTTTTTGAACACACAATAGACCCACTTGTATGCATCTCAACACTTCTGATGCAGGAACATTCTCCAGTAAAATATCCACCAGTTCCATTGGTCTACCTTCGTTCCACAATTTCCATGCCTAAAACAATACAATCTCAACTTAGGAATTGTCATGGGAAATAAAAAGACATGGTAAACGAGTTAGAAAGGAAAATTAATTAACTAATTAGACTCGACTCACATGTCCTAGTAGGTTGAGCTCATGATCAGGATGCTCAAATCCTCTGTTCTTCTTCCCACTAACTATCTCCAAAACCATGACACCAAAGCTAAAGACATCAGATTTCACTGAAAAATGCCCATCTATTGCATATTCTGGAGGCATATAACCACTGCATCGAAGAAAAATCAACAATTGAATCCCAAAATGATTTTACACCTATTTAAGATTTAGTACGAAATTGAATCTATTCCTTAGTAGCAAAGAGAAACAATTGGAATGTTGAACTTACTATGTTCCAACCACTCTCTTAGTATTTACTTCGTTCTGATCACCTCCAAATATTCTTGCCAAGCCAAAGTCTGAAATCTTGGGGTTCATCTCACTATCTAATAGGACATTACTAGCTTTAAGATCTCTATGAATGATTCTCAATCTTGAATCTCGATGAAGATAAAGAAGTCCTCGAGCAATTCCCACTATTATATCAAACCGCTTCCTCCAATCAAGTGCAATAGCCGTTGTTTGATCTGTGCCAATTCATATGAGGTGTGAAGTTAACCCTCAAATATTATGAACCAATTTCAGGGACAAACGAATAAGAAAAAAAAAACTCAAGATGTTGAGGGTGACTAACCGAATATGTAAAAGTCCAAGCTTTTATTAGACATATACTCATAGATCAACATCCTCTCTTCTCCTTGAATACAACATCCCAACAGTCTCACAAGGTTCCTGTGTTGAAGTTTTGCAATTAGAATAACCTCATTCTTGAACTCTACTATGCCTTGTCCAGAATTTTTGGAAAGCCTCTTTACTGCTATTTCTTGTCCAGTTGAGAGCATGCCCTGTATATAATATGGAAGATTTTTTGGCTATAAGCACGTACACGGAAAAAGCAAAGAAAGAGTTAAGATTGGTCATTTGACAATGAAAGTACCTTGTAAACAGGGCCAAAACCGCCCTCTCCAATTTTGTTAGCAGAGGAGAAGTTGCTAGTAGCAAGGGCAATGGTATCTAAGCCAAATAAAGGTAGCTCTATGTCTTCCTCGAGAAGAATAGGATCTTGAACTTGATTTGAATTGATTATTATTTTCTCTGCATGATTTGGGTTGAAACAAATTACTATAATTCGTCCTCACCTACGGATCAGTTGATATTTTTCACAAATTTTACGGTGATTATGGACACAATCTAGTGATAAATTAACAAATGTACCTCCAATTTAAGTTTAAAGTTCGAATCCCACTTCCCATTTTGTTTTTTTAATCACAAAACATGCTAAAAAAAGCCATTCATATAAAATGTCCGTAATGAAATAGAAGATAATATTTACTATGGGCCTAAATTGCACAACATTTACTTTTTTTTTTTTTTTTTTTTTTTCAGAAGAACCAAATAGTAAACGTTGACATCCGATTCACATACGGATTTTTTTAGTAATTCCGACAAGGACACTATAGTCTGCAATCTCCTATTCAAGTCGTTCCCATTTGTACATGCCTCCAAAGTAGATTTCCTTGGATCTCTTTCATCTGAATAAGGTAAGGTAGATTCCCTTGGATCTCCTTCATCTGAATAAGGTATGGTGCGACGTCCCTTGTCAGACCCCAGTTGATGCCACCGGATAAAAACTACTAACAAACTCCAACCACTTATTATAACGGCTGGATTTTTTAATTTATTCATGTGGCATTTCCAACTCTGCCCCTTCAAGTTGATTTCTTTTCTTTCATTTCACTATGATGTTCAAACCTATAAGTTTTTACCTTTTTTTTTTTTTTTTAATTTTATAACTAATTTTTAAAAATTTAATAAACTTCATTCTAAAAAATTTTATTTTCAAACTGATACCAGATGCACTCTTGTTTTTGTTTTTAGTCAACTATATTGAAATGGTCCCACTTTATTGAAATGGACTGACACGTGCTGCGAAAAAAATCAAACTTATCCATTGTTTTTCACTTCGGACGCCCAAATATCAGAATGACTTTTTCAACCAATTAATTTTTAAAAAAATTTCAACCATGAGACCGAGATTATTTATTATAAACAAATGTAGTACGCCAGCAATACCAAGTATGAACGACACTACAATAAATTATACAACCAAGCAACGACTATGAAATTATTAATGAACCTTACCAAAACAAAAAGATTAAAAAAAAAAAATTTCTTGTTCTTCAAGAAAAAGAAAATTAAGGTACCTTGGCTTATGTGGGGGGAGGTCCTCTTCTTGATGACGATGTACCCACCAACCAAAAACAATAGAACAAATCCTGAAATTACAACTGAGACTGAGATGATCACCGTTCTTGTGTTCGATTTACCGAATTCCGACGCAGCCATTCTAATGTAGAGATCTTGCCCTCCCTCACTGAAAATTCTCATGTCAAGCAAGTCCCCGGACCACACCGCGCAGCCGCCAACCCGAGCCACTGCATAAGCCACACACGAGCAGTTGCTCCTACAAATCAACTCGCACTCCTCCTTATTCACCACTGTCTCGTTCACCGAAAAATCCAAACCGTAAGGCAACTTCAACCGAGAGAACTTCTTGAACCCCTCGCTAGCGCTGCAGTTCAAGCGCGTCCTGAGCACGCACCCACCGCTATTATCAAAGGAGGCCCAGTCTCGCGGTGATCTTGGCACGAACCCAGTTGGACACCGGCATACAGGGCTTTGGCTGATGTCGCAGAGACCATTAGCACCACAGCGTTCGAAAGTGTCGCAATCGTCTTTCTGCAATGGTATGATAGTAATCCACTGGCCGCTCTCGTTGTTCCACCTGACTTGCTCCGGAGATCCCCATGGACTCAGCCAAAACATAGTAGCCGTCGAATTGTCGGCGTTGTCGAAGGTGTAGTAGACATCGGTTTCATTGACAACATAATTAGGTTTCATGAGAGCGGTATCTCGGAGGGGAGGAGAGTTTCCTATCCGTACACCATCCCAAGGCCCATTTCTGTACTTGATATTGCCGTCTTCACACAGAAGCATCTGAGGAATCCCGTGAGGGTCTAGTTCGTACGTATATTTTCCCACGGATGGATCTTGGGTGCTTTTCCAGGAGGTTAACTTCCAAATTTTACCGGTTACGTAGTCCCGTCCCAGCTTCATGCCAGCTACGAGTGAATCACATGGATGGTCGAAACTCTGCCACGCATAGTTTTCGCTACTGCCATCTTTAACCACAAGGTTTCCTGTGCTCAAGAGCTGTAAACTTGGGTCACTTGCTGATGAATTCGATGACCACAGGAGGCTCTCTGATCTGTTGTTGAGGATTTCTATGTTTCCGGTTTCGGTGATTTTAAAGACACCTGATGAATCTGCGAGTGGGCTGTCTCTGTTGGCGACCCAAACGGCTGTGAGATTTGCGACGTTCTTGAACCATATTCCCACGTAGCGGTTGCTCGAATTCGGTGGGCTGAAAAAGCCTAGTTCGAATGTTTCGCCAACAGAGACAAGAGTTTGGCCGGTGTCTAGGAGAGTTTGGTTTGGTCTTAGAGTGTCATCAGCCGCTAAGGAATTGTGAAAGAAGGTAAGGAAGACGCAGAATATGATAACAACCAACATCATTGATTATTTACGAAAGCGAAACAGAGTGTAAAGAGATTTTGAGAGACAAGTCTTGTATGTCTCCCTTGTCCATGTTTTTTCATTTTTTCACTCTTGTAAAGTTGGAACTTCTCTCCTTCATGGTCAAAGAGAAATCTTGACAAATCGATAACGGAGGCTCTAAGAAATGATGTACGAATAAAATATTGTAGTGTACCGATTCAATAATCAACAAATCCTAAACTAAAAATTCCCGAGACAAATGAGATCCTGCGATGACAAGGTCGAACTATATATATGAATTTTTGTTGTTGTTATTGTTGTTTTTTAATTTTCTCTGTCATTTTGTCAACTTAAACACACCATCCCCTTCCCCCCCCCCCCAACCAAAACCCCCCCACCCCCAAGTAGATGATAAAATGATCGTTGACATATCAAGGCAAAGACAACATGTGGCAACAATTGTTTAAACAGAGTGATGCATCATGATGTAATGAATTAGAGAGCGTCAAGACAATTTGTTGCTTAATTTTTATTCAGTTCTATGAATACAAATAATTTAAAAATATATAGGACACAAATTATTGTTATACATCAAGCCGAAGATTCAACTAGTCCGATAAGAAGTTACACTAGGTGAAACGGAAAATAGGTTGATTCTTGTGCAATGTGTCAAAAGAACTCCACTGAGTAAAACTTAGTAGAACTTTATATTAGAACTCTAAAAAGATATTTCCTTAGTTTATCGTCCATAAAAAACTGCAATTGTCAGGTTGCTAGTCGTATGAAGATTTTTCATGCTTGACAATGTATCTGTTCCGAAGAAAGAAACTTCTGTAGCAAAACCAGGCTCTTATGGTTCTGGAACCATTGAATTCCCACCAGAAGACATCGTTGGCCTATCTTCGATACATTGTTGCATACATGATACATAAAGCGTATTTTAATACATTTAATTATGATTTGATTAACAGCATATGATCCTCCATTTGAGGATTCATTAGTTCCTGTTACGTGCTCTTCATTCCATAGTTTCCTACGCGTGAAAGTAGTTTCATTGAAGTTTATTAACATCATTAATGTGCAGCAAAATGGTTGGTTCAAAACATGGAGTACGACTTCCAAGCTTTTATGAATGTTATTATGTTAGAAGGCCGTTTCTTCCATGTGAATAATTTATTCCTGGTTTGATATCTGATAAATAAAGAATTTTCCTGCACAAAGTCCAAGTTCAAATTATACAGTCAACCTTTGAGAATATATCCATCAGGTAAGCTGTGAAAACAAGTAAAGTTTGGAGAGGCCTAACCAAACAAGACAAGTTCAATTTATTATGTTAGAAGGCCGTTTCTTCCATGTGAATAATTTATTCCTGGTTTAATATCTGATATATAAAGAATTGTCTTGCACAATGTCCAAGTTCAAATTATACAGTCAACCTTTGAGAATATATCCATCAGGTAAGCTGTGAAGACAAGTAAAGTTTGGAGAGACCTAACCTAACAGAATAGAGTTTAAACTCTTGTTGGGAAGGTACACATAATATTTCTCCTAATTTGTTTTTATCTGCTCTCTACTTTTGTAAAAGTTATTTTAATAGAAATATTTGGCATATTGAAGGATGACGATGAATCAGTCTCTGTAAAAGCTCTTTTAGTGTAAAATCCAGGCTGTTTAGGTTGAGGTAGTGAAACATTTCCATTATCCAACATGGAAAGAACGGATGACATTGAGTGTGACAGTCATCAATCCCTACGAGGAAAAAGGTAAGATGTGCAATCCCACATTGCTTGGGAATTGATATATGTGATGGTTTATCAGTAAAGAGATTACCTCCTAATAATATGGAGCCTTTTGAGGTAAAGCCTAAGAGCAAAACCGTGCATGCACGAGGTCCAAAGCGGACAATATCATACCTAAGGGAGGCATTGGTCGTTAAGAATGGTGTCAGAGTCTATATCCAACTGAAAGCCAACAAGGATGTTGGACCTCAAAAATATGGCTGATTGTGACAGTCATCATATCCAAAAAAATACATGGGTCGTTACATTGAGAGCTTGTCTTCAGGGTATTTTTTAATATATAATAGCCCCACTTCTATACATCTTAATACTTCTGATTTAGGAATATTCTCCATCAAAATATCCACCAGTTCCATCGGTCAACCTTCATTCCATAAATTTCATGCCTAAAACAATCCAAACTCGATTTAACAATCGGCATGGGAATTAAATAGGCATGGTAAACAAGGACTCAAGAAAATTAATCGACTAATTAGTCTCTAACTCACATGTCCTAAAAGGCTCAGGTCATGATGAGGATATGCAAATCCTCTGTTCTTCTTCGCACTCATCTATCTCTAAAACCATGACACCAAAGCTAAAACATTAGACTTTAATGAAAACTGCCCATTTATTGCATATTCTGGGGACACAAAGGAAGATATAGGAAGGTATAGTAGATCAGACACAGAGAAAAATTAATTAACTAATCTAAGTCTTAACTCATATGTCCTACAAGGTTTAGGTAATGATCAGGTTGTTCAAAGCTCCTTTATTCTTTTCCCTGCTCACTCTCTCCAAAACCATGACACCAAAGCTAAAGATATTGGATTTCACTTAAAAGTACTTGTCAATTACATACTCCGGAGACATAGAGCCACTAGATGTAATAAGGTGATCAGAAGAGGTTTACAACAACATAAAATTGGAGGTTAATTTTGATTGACACGAGAAATAAATGGGGACTTAATTTTAATTGTACTTACAAATGTCCAACTACTCTATTAGTATTTACTTGGGTTTGATCGACATTAAATATTCTTGCCAACTCGAAGTATGATATTTTAGAATCTATCTCACTATCTAAAATGATATTACTTGCTTTAAGATCTCTATGAATAAATGATGAAAACAAGAATCAGTAGGTATACTAATATATACCAACTAAGTCGGTACTCTTAGTAACTCATCATCGTCAGTAGATGCACCAAGATAATCTGTACTTATCGTTAGAGTCAACGGATCCTAAATACCAGGACGACGATGACGTTGGCAGCTCCAAAACTAAACAGGAAATTGTATCAAGGAAATGTCCTTATCCTAATGCAGGTTCTCCCTATTTACTTATTTATTTTTCTTCACTGAGTAACTGGAAAGTTGGGCAATAGCTCAAAGTCCAGGAGTTGAGTTTATACAAGGTTGTTCGTTTTGTTTTGTTCTGTTCTGTTCCGTTTTTTATTTTTTATTTTTTTTGTTAAAGAAAAACAAGTTTGTACGCGTTACAAATAAAGACTGGAAATATCATTATAAAGTCAGTAAACGGCAGAAGAGAATAGCGTAATTAAATAAATAAACTTCAATGAAACTGGAAAACGACGATAAAGCATTGAACAAGAACAAAGGACGGGGCAGAAAAAGCGAAATTAAAGGACAAACGACGACAAATAAGGAAACAAAATATAGATTAAAGAAGGGAAAACAAATAAAAACAGAAACGACGAAAACAACACAAGGGAAAATTTACGACGAAAAATATAGATTCATAATAAACACAGAAACGACAAAAAATAGTAAAAGACAATAAAATAGAAAACGACATGAAATCAGTAAACGACAATTAAAGAACAACTTAAACAAAACGACAGAAATCAAGAAGCAACAGTGCCACAAACAAAAAATGGAGAATGATTAAAAAATTATAACACGTATACTCTAAGGGCCCATTTGGTGTGTAGGATAGGATAACATTTGATAAAATAGTATTAAGGAATTGGATTGGAGTGCATAGAAAAGGAAATTATTGGATTTTGATTAATACTATCTTGTGTTTCACGTTGTAATGTTAGGATAGGATTGGATTTTAAATTTTAATAAAAATAATAATAATGTTTTAATAAAAGGTCAAACTATTAAAATTAAATGTTTTAAATGAATTTCATAAAACTAAAAATTCCAATTATCGATTTAAAGTGTAAGGTTCCACCAAAAATGGAATTGATAAATATGTACAAAACTGCAAAGTGTTATTAATTAATTGATATAAAGTTAATTAAAAATAAAAAATTACTTTCTAAATTGATAAACACGTAAAACAGATTGCAAATTATAACGGTTAAATGAGTTTACGTTATTTGATTTATAACTGAGCAGATCGAAGTCAGCCAAAGAGATTTAGAAGTTTGGTTTCCTTCTATAGCAGAGAAATTGAAGCTGTAGAGAGAGAGAGGGGGGGAGAGAGAGGGGAGAGAGATTTTATGCTCTTGCCATAGACAGAGAGAGAGAGTGAGAGAAAGCTCCCGCCATGTCAAGCGAGAACGTGATAAAATAATGATGTGCTTCTGTGGAGGATACCCCAATCCCCTTCAAAGGGGATTGGATCATGGGCTAGATAAGAGTTATCCAGTCCAGTTTTTTAAAAAATTTGGACCACAGGTGGATTAAAATCCCTTATTTTAGTTCAGTCCATTATCTTCTTGATCCTTTACACCAACCAAACAGGCCCTAAAAGTGTAGAAAGTAAAATAGAAATGAAAACGACAAAAAAGAACAAAAAACCATAAGAAAGAAAACTTCTTTTTTTTTTTATTATTCTTTTTTCTTAAAAGATAAAATGGTAGTTGATACATCAAGGCAAAGACAACATCTGGCAACCCATGTATGACATTATGGATACATTATAATCTAATGAATAATTGTTCAGTATTCACCACTTTGTTACACACATATATAGAAGACCTGCTAATTTGATACTAGCTTATGATTTCATTAACAAAAAATGATCCCCCGATTTGTGCATCCATTAATTCCAATGGCTTCTCATTATTCCAAAGTTTTCCACGCCTGAAGAATTTCTCGTGAATCAAATCTCTTTTTTCCTCTTCAAAAAAAAAAAAAATATATATATATATATATATTATCTTCCCTGTAAAACTGTAACAGTTATTTCATTCGAAACATTTCGCTTATTCATTGACGATGACGAATCAGTATCTATAAAAGATCTTTCAGTGTAAAATCCAGGTTGTTTAGGTTGAGGCAATGAAGCACTTTCACTATCCAACATGAAGAGAACGGATGATATTGACGGTCTCTCTTCTGGTCGTTTTTGAACACATAATAGACCCACTTGTATGCATTTCAACATTTCTGATGCAGGAACATTCTCCATCAAAGTATCCATCAATTCCATTGGTCTACCTTCATTCCATAATTTCCATGCCTAAAACAATCCACACACAACTTAAGAATCGGCATGGGAATTAGAAAGACATCATAATCGGGTTATAAAAGGAAATTAATTAACTTATTTTTCTTGACTCACATGCCCTAATAGGTTGAGCTCATGATCAGGATGTTCAAATCCTCTGTTCTTCTTCCCACTCACTATCTCTAAAACCATGACACCAAAGCTAAAGATATCAGATTTCACTGAAAAGTGCCCATCTATTGCATATTCTGGAGACATGTAACCGCTGCATTGAAGTAAAATAAACAGATAATTTCCGAAAATAGTTTAACAACTAGTTAAAAATTTGAGTAAGAAATGGAAGCTACTCCTAAGTAGCAAAGAGAGACAATGGGAGAGACATGTTGAACTTACTATGTTCCAACTACTCTCTTTGTATTTACTTCAGTTTGGTCACCTCCAAAAATTCTTGCCAAGCCAAAGTCTGAAATCTTGGGATTCATCTGACGATCCAATAGGATATTACTGACTTTAAGATCTCTATGAATGATTGTCAACCTTGAATCTCGATGAAGATAAAGAAGTCCTCGAGCAATTCCTACTATTATATCAAACCGCTTCCGCCAATCTAGAACAATACCCCTTGTTTGGTCTGTGCCAATTCAAATGAGGTGTGAAGTTAAACCTCAAACATTTTTAACCAATTAAAAGGACAAACAAATAAGGGGGAAAATAACTCTAGATGTTGACGGTGACTAACTGAATATGTATAAGTCCAAGCTTTTATTAGGCATATACTCATAGATCAACATTCTCTCTTCTCCTTGAATACAACATCCCAACAGTCTCACAAGGTTCCGATGTTGAAGTTTTGCAATCAGAATAACCTCATTCTTGAACTCTACTATGCCTTGTCCAGAATATTTAGAAAGTCTCTTCACTGCTATTTCTTGTCCAGTTGAGAGCGTGCCCTATATAATATGGAACATGTACACACATATATACATTTTGCTATAAGTACGTATAGGAAATAAGAAGTTAAAATCGTTGACAACAAAAGTACCTTGTAAACAGGACCAAAACCACCCTCTCCGATTTTGTTTTCAAAAGTGAAGTTGCTAGTAGCAACGGCAATGGTATCTAAGTCAAATGAAGGTAGCTCTACGTCTTCCTCGAGAAGAATAGGATCCTGAACTTGATTTGAATTGATTACTGTTTGCTCTGCAAAAACATTAATGAAAATAAACTGAATCACCTAATCACATACAACAAAGTACTTCATCTACACGCTGTATCTTCTAGTCAGGACTCAGGAGAAATAATAATATCTAGTAGTTTGTGGCTATGAACACAACCTAGCTAGTTAAAATTCTTACATCCAACTAATTAAGGTCTAAAGTTTAAACCTGCTCCCATTTAAAAAACAAACAAACAGACAAACAAACACATGGCGTGCTAAAAAAAGTCATTCAAATAAAATATCAGTAACGAAAATGAAGATAATGCTTACTATATATGGGCCTACATAGCACAACTTTTACTTTTGTTCTTAGTCAATGGAAGAAGACAAATAAAAGTTGTGGTTTTTTGTTTGGAACGAAATTTTTAAAGATACTAGTTGTCAAAAATGATTTTAAAGTTTCTGTATAGGTAATAAAAATGTTAGAACGAAATTTAGAATTATATCTTAGTAAAATTCTAATTTAAATTTCAAAAGAAATTTAATAGAATTTTTTTAAAATTATATTTTATGATTTTGACTGGATACTTTTTGAAATCAAAAACACTTCTGATAGATCATGCATTATGGTTTCAATGACTAAACAATGCAAATAAACATTTCCTTTTTCTTTCTTTTTTCTTCTAGAAGAACCAAATAGTATAAACACTGACATCTGAATAATATATGGATATTTTAATTAATTCTGACAAGGGTATTTCAGTTTGCAAGCTCCAATTTAAGTCGCTTCCATTTGTGCATGTCGCCGAGGTCGATGTCCTTGGATCTCTTTCATCTGAATAAGGTATGGCGTGACGCTCCTAGTCAGTCCATGGTCGGTGCCACATAATAAAAACTTCAAACACATACCGTTTATTAAAACGGCTTGATTTTTTATTTTTATCAATGTGGCATTTCTAATTCTGCCCTTCAAGTTGATTTCTTTGTTTTTATCGTTAGTCAACTATATTGAGATGGCCTCATTTTCTTGAAAACGTTCTGGGAAGAAAAATCATACTTATCCTTTTTTTGTCACTTCTCACGCCAAGATATTTTAGTGATTTATTCAACCGATTAATTTTCAAAAAGTTTCGACCATAAGACCAAGATAACTGTAAACAAAAACACGAGGAATACCAAGTATGAACGACATTAGAATTAAGAAATAATTAGGTGAAAAGTCATGTTTTTAATATTTTCTTATAATTTTGTTCACTCTAATATTAAAATTGATAATTTTAATATTATGAAATGATATAATTATCAATTTTAATATTATGATAGGTATAAATATAAGGAGATATCATGACATTCTTTTTTATAACCTTAGAATTAATTATATAACCAAACAATGACTATGAAATTACTAATCTACTTTACCAAAAAAGAAAAAGAAAAAAAGAAAAAAAATCCTTGTTCTTCAAGTAAAAAAAAGAAAATGAAGGTACCTTGGCTTATGTGGGAGCGGGAGGTCCTCTTCTTGATGATGATGTACCCACCAACCAAAAACAACAGAACAAATCCTGAAATCACAACTGAGACTGAGATGAACACCGTATTAGTGTTAGACTTACCGAATTCCGACGCAGCCATTCTAATGTACAGATCTTGACCGCCATCACTGAAACTTCTCATGTCAAGCAAGTCCCCAAACCACACCACACAGCCGCCCAACCCGAGCCATGGCATAAGCCGCACACGAGCAGTTGCTCCTACAAATCAACTCGCACTCCTCCTTCTTCACCACTGTCCCGTGCACCGCAAACTCCGAACCATAAGGCAACTTTAACCGAGAGAACTTCTTGAACCCCTCGCTAGCGCTGCAGTTCAAGCGCGTCCTGAGCACGCACCCACCGCTACTATCAATGGCGGCCCAGTCTCCCGGTGATGTTGGCACGAACCCAGTTGGACAATGGCAAATAGGACTTTGGCTGATGTCGCAGAGACCATTAACCCCGCAGCGTTTGAAAGTGTCGCAATCGTCTCTCTTCACCCTCGTAGATGGTAACCCACTGGCTGCTCCCACGGTTCCACCTGATCATCTGTGCAGATCCCGATGGATACAACCTGAACATGGTAGTCGACGAATTGTCGATGTCGAAGGTGTAGTAGACATCGGTTTCGTTGACAACATAAATGGGTATAAAGATCGAGTTGCGTGGGACAGGAGGGTCACCTCCCATTCGGACACCGTCCCAAGGCCCATTTCTGTACTCGATATTTTGGCCTTTACGCAGAAGCACCTGAAAGAGCCCGCGCTGGTCTACTTCGTAGGTTAAGATTCCCGTGGATGGATCTTGGAGGCTGTTCCAGGAGGTTAATTTCCAACTTTTACCCATCACAGAGTCCCACCCCAGCTTCATGCCCGCTATGAGTGAATCATATGGATTATCGAAACTCTGCCACGCATAGTTTTCGCTACTGCCTTGTTTAACCACCAGGTTTCCTGTGTCTAAAAGCTGCAAAATTGGTTCTTTTGCTGATGAATTGGATGCCCACAAGGGGTTCTCTGATTTATTATTGAGGATTACTATGTTTCCGGTTTCGGTGATTGTAAGAACACCTGACGAGTCCGTCAGTGGGTTGTCTCTATTGGCGACCCAAAAGGCTGTGAGATCTGCAACATTCTTGAACCATATTCCCACATAGCGGTTCTTGGAATTCTGTGGGCTGAAAAAGCCTAATTCAAACACATCGCCGACGGAAACCAGAGTTTGTCCGTTGTCTCGGAGAGTTTGATTTGGTCTTAGGGTGTCATCAGCAGCCAAAGAATCGCGAAAGCTGATGAGAGAGAAGCAGAATATGATAACAGCCAACTTCATTGGTGAAGTATAGTTATAAGAAAGAAAAGCAGAGGGCAAAGAGAGATGTTGAGGGGCAAGGCTTCTTTGTCTCGGGCCCTTCTCCATGTTTTTTGCTTTTCCAGGAAAGAACATTTGATCATGGAGATTTTATCAAACGTAAATAAATTATGTGTGGCGTTTTCGATCCTGAAGTTGAACATTACTGGTCAAAATGACAAGCATTTTTTTATTTTTTTTCCTTTTTGGTGTGCAGAATTTGGCTCGCCAAGGCACTTTTATGTCACTGTCAATCTGACCATTGGTCGACTTGTCACTTTTTTTTATTATTTTTTTTCAAACTTTCCTTCAGAATAGAGAATGATGGTTGTCTAGTCAAAGAGCTCACATTTTGAAGGCAAAGAAAACATCTACAAACTGTGACACCTAACTTTCTTCATTTTTCTTTTAAGCCAATATATTTCCATATAAATTTTCATTTAGACCCCCTTACTCTCTCTCAACTAATTGTTTTTTTTTTTTTTCTACATATTATTTTAACAAATTCATATATCACTTCATAATAAACTCTGGCTTCAGTTGAAACCTATTTGATATTGTTGATGCATAATATAAAGCTATAACTACGATGTATCCATTCCAAAGATAGAAACTTTCCTTACAAAGCCAGGCTCTTATGGTTCTGGAACCATTGTACTCCCATCACCAAACATGAACAAAACTAAAGATATCGTTAGCCTATCTTTGACACGTTGTCGCACACATAAGGCGTATATATTTTGATACATCTAATTATGACGAACAAAATATGGTCCTCCATTTGTGGATTCAGTAGTTCCTATTACTTTCTCTTCATTCCATTGTTTCCCAAGCGTGAAAATAGTTTCATATGAAGTTTATCAAAATCATTAATGTGCAGCAAAATGGTTTATTAAAAAAATAAAATACTAGTTCCAAGCATTTTTGAATGTTCTTATGTTAGAATTAAGGCCGTTTCTTCCATGTGATCAATATTTTATTCCTGGTTTGGTATCTGACAAATAAAGAATTGTCTTGCACAAAGTCTAGTCCAAATTATGCAGTCAATTATTGAGAATAAATCCATCACGTAAGCTGTGAAGACAAGTAAAGTATGGATATGCCTAACCAAGTGTAATAGAGTTCAAGCTCTTGTTGGGAAGGTTCACAGACTATTTCCTCTGTTTTTATCTGCTCTGTACATTTGTAAAAGTTATTTCGGTAGAAACATTTGGCATATTTAATGATGATGATGATGAATCAGTCTCGGTGAAAGATCTTTCGGTGTAAAATCCAGGTTGTTTAGGTTCAGGTAATGAAACATTTTCATTATCCAGCATGGAGAGAACGGATGACATTGAGGGCCTATCTTCGGGGCGTTTTTGAACACATAATAGTCCCACTTCTATGCATCTCAATACTTCTGATGTCAGAATGTTCTCCATCAAAATATCCACTAGCTCCAATGGTCTACCTTCATTCCATAGTTTCCATGCCTAAAACAATCCAAACTCGATTTAAGAATCGACAGGGGAATTAGAAGGACATGGTAAATGAGGTATTATAGATAATTAATTTAACTAATTAGTCTCTAGCTTACATGTCCTAAAAGGTTGAGCTCATGATTAGGATGTGCAAATCCTCTATTCTTTTTCCCGCTCACTATCTCCAAAATCATGACACCAAAGCTAAAGACATCAGATTTTGTTGAAAATTGCCCATCTATTGCATATTCTAGAGACATGTAACCACTGCATTGACACAAAATAAATAGATGATTTCAAAAATAGTACTTTGATAGCTACATTTAAGATTGAATAAGAAATGGAAGCCAGTTTTTGGAGTAGCAAAGTAAATGAATTAGAGACATGCGAACTTACTATGTTCCAATCTTAGTATTTATTTCAGTCTGGTCACCCTAAATATTCTTGCCAAGCCAAAGTCTGAAATCTTGGGATTCATCTCACCATCTAATAGGATGTTGCTGGCTTTAAGATCTCTATGAATGATTCTCAACCTTGAATCTCGATGAAGATAAAGAAGTCCTCAAGCAATTCCCACTATAATATCAAACCGATTTCGCCAATGGAGTGCAGTACTTTTTGTTTGCTCTGTTCCAATTCAGATGCAATGTGAAGTTAAACGTCAAATATTGTGAATGAATTGAAGGGACAAACAAATATAACCAAAAAAAAAAAAAAGGTAATGATAGGGAGATTGGCTAACTGATGAATATGTATAAGTCCAAGCTTTTATTAGGCATATACTCATAGATCAACATCCTCTCTTCTCCTTGAGTACAACATCCCAACAGTCTCACAAGATTCCGGTGTTGAAGTTTTGCAATTAGAATAACCTCATTCTGGAACTCTACTGGGCCTTGTCCAGAATCTTTAGAAAGCCTATTCACTGCTATTTCTTGTCCAATGGAGAGCATACCCTATATATAAAATGGAAGAATTTTTTTATATTTATTTTAAGTTATAAATACGTATAGGAAAAAAGCAGACAAAGAGTTAAGATAATTCATTCGACAATGAAAGTACCTTGTAGACAGGACCAAAACCGCCTTCTCCAATTTTATTTGTGAAGGAGAAGTTGTTGGTAGCCTTGGCTATAATGTCTAAGCCAAATGAAGGTAGCTCTACGTCTTCCTCCACAAGAATAGGATCCTGATCTTTATTTGGATCGATTATTGTGTTATCAGAAAATTATGATAATTATAATAATAATAACAATAGTAAAATAATGAAAATAAACTATAAGGCCATAACCACTGTTAAAAGCATTGCATCTGTTCATTTCCTTGATACACTTAATACTACACTTGCGAAGGCGCTAGTCACAAGATTATTATCTATTTCTTAGTTTTAAATTTAGTAAATTATGAACTCTTGCACCTTCAAGAATTATTGGTACGGACTATCAAGTTCTGAAATCATTAATGCCGAATTTAATTCATCCTTCGCAAAATAATAAAGAATAGATAAGAGAATTATTCTTGTATTTAGAACTTCATAAGGACCAAATATGACTTGACTAGATTATTATATATTTTCTAATATTTTATTTATTTTATTTATTAAGAACAATTACATTACTTACGTCTAACAATTATTTTCTTTTTATTCACAAAAACAATTATTTTCTTTTTGAGTTGTTAACTTATTAGCTCATTTTACAAGTGTAATGTCATTGTCATTTGTTATAAGCAACTATTATATATAAATGCATATATATATATATATATATCTTATTTGAGGTCTAAAATTTTATTTTATCCTCAATCATTAAAAATTTTTAAAAAAATGTAACCTCTGAAGACAAATGTGACTTTAATAGTTAGATGTAGTACGTGAGGAATACCAAGTAAAACTTGCACCCAAAAAAATAATAATAACAATAAGCAGTCATCCTTAGTAAAAAATAAAAGAAAGGAAAAAACGAGAATCTTTTTTTTTTTTTTTGGATAATTATGAGAATATCCTAGTTGTTCATAGGTAAAAAGAAAATTATTGTACCTCCACTAGCTGAGGAGCGGCGGGAGGTCCTCTTCCTGAGGATGTACCGACCCCACCAAAAACAATACAACAAATTCGTAGACTACTGACACTGAGATTATCACCGCCGTCCTTTTCCCATTCCCATGAGATCCCTATCATCCAGCACACGAAATAATGAATAAATTACAAGTAAAACAATAAATATACAGAGTCCCTTTAAATAGTCAATGAAGATGTCGGCGTAATCGATTTAAATAATACAGAGAGATACGATTGATTGATACCATTTTGTTTTTGGTTTTTTTTTTTTTAAGAAATGTAATCAAATATATTTACTATTTTCTTTATTTTAATGGTGACGTGCATATTTAAACATCTTCTTGTAGTAATATTTTTCATCCCGATATATATTTTACAAATAGAATAATTTTGCTAAAGGGGTTTATTTTATTTTATTTTATTAACCGTAGACCGAGAGGAACTGTGTTAAGTTTTAGCGTTCTATATATATATATATATATATATATATTAGTTGTATGTGCGTATTTTGCACGCATGTATTTAGTTTGTTATAAATATGTATATTAGTTTTTAATTTTTTTTTAAAAAATATATAGATATAAAAATTTCTAAATGAAATGAGTAAATTAAAGCATTTTTTAAATTAAAGTTAAAGAGCAAAGGATGAAAAAAAAAAGATAAAAAATAAAAATACAACAAGTAAAAACTTTTTAGCCTAAAAGATTAAAATTACAATAAATAATGATAATACTAAAGGTAAAAAGTATAAACGATTTCATTCAGAAAAAGAAAAAGAAAAACAAAAAACAAAATTGAAAAAATACCATAAAATTACAAAATAAAAAGATCAAAATTTTAATAAAATGCTTGAGCTTTATATAATGGTAATATATATATATATATATATATAACTTGAAGAACTTTTAATTGTCTAAGTTATAAATTTCCATCTTAAAAATTTACAATTTACGAAATAAGATTGCTTTAATATAAATGAAACCATAAAGAACTTAATCGAACAACTAAAACGAGCAATCTCCAATTCCCGCTGATCAATCTATAAACATTTTCTTTCCAATAGTACTAAATATGATGTTCTACGTACCGTCTAAATTCTAAAAAACTAATTGTAAATTTCTATTAAAAAAAGTTTTTTTTTTTTTTTTAAACTTATCAAATACATAATGTTATATGACTTACCAAATTCAGAGGCAGCCATTCTAATGTAGAGATCTTGGCCACCCTCACTGAAAAGTCTCATATCAAGCATGTCCCCTGTCCACACCACGCAGCCACCAACCCGAGCCACTGCATACGCCACACACGAACAGTTCCTCCTGCAAATCAACTCGCATTCGTCGTTCCTCACCACCGTCCAATTCACCGAAACTCGCCGTAAGGCAACTTCAACCCGGAGAACTTCTTGAACCCCTCCCTGGCGCTGCAGTTCAACCGCGTCTTGAGCACGCACCCGCTGCTCGAATCTATCCGGTTCCATTCTTCCGGTACTTTTGGCACGAACCCGGTTGGGCATTGGCAAACACGGTTCTGACTGATGTCACATAGTCCGTTAGGACCACAACGTTCGTATGTGTCGCACTCGTCTTTTTGCACCGAGTAGACGTTGACCCACTCGCCACTCCCCTGGTTCCAGCTCAGAAGCTCAGGAGACCCTGATGATGGATTCAATCGGAACATGTTAGCTGTGGAATTGTCGACGTTGCTGAAGGTGGCGTAGACGTGGGTTTCATTGACATTAAAGTTTGGTCTAAAAACGGCGTAGTCTTTGAGGGGAAGAGCTCCACCATAGTCGGACACCATCGTAAGGCCCGTCCCGAAACACGATATCTTGGCCTTCGAACAAAAGAACCTGAGGAAGCAACCGAGGATCTAGTGCGTACGTAAAGTTTCCGGTGGACGGATCTTGGGGGCTGCTCCAGGAGGTTAGATTCAAACTTCTACCGTTGACATTGTCCCATCCAAGCGTCATGCCCGCTATGACTAAATCTCGTGGATGGTCGAAACTCTGCCACGCATAGTTTTCGCTACTGCCATCTTTAACCACGAGGTTTCCTGTGTCTAAGAGCTGCAAAGTTGGGTATTTTGCCGATGAATTTGAGGACCATATGAAGTTCTCTGTTTGATTGCCGACGATTACTATGTTTCCCGTTTCGGTGATTTTAAGAGCACCTGAGGAGTCTAGGAGTGGGTTGTCTCTGTTGGCGACCCAGACGGGTATGAGATCCGTAACGTTCTTGAACCATATTCCAACGTAGCGGTTCTTCGGAATTCTGTGGGCTGAAAAAGTCTAATTCAAACTTTTCGCCGATGGAAACCAGAGTTTGGCCGGTTGTCTAGGAGAGTTTGGTTTGGACTTATGGTGTCATCAACTGCTAAGGAGTTGTGAAAGCGGATAAGAGAGAAGCAGAGTAAAATAAGAACGAACTTCATTGATTCCATACAATTTTATGCGAAAGCAAAGCAACAAAGGGAGATATTAAGAGGCAAGGCTTATATGTCTCCCTTCTCCATTTTTTTTTCTCCACTTCCTTTAAAACCAGTCCTCTTCTTGGGAAGGTTCATCCTCAGAGAGACGGAACTTGACAGATCGATAGAGGAGATTTTGTCAAAAGAGATAGTAATAAACTATCGTCGTCTAACGATGCTAAAGTCAACAATCCAAAATTGAAAATTCCTGGCACAAATGAGATTATGCGAATCTTGTTGTTTTTTGAATTTCTTGAGTCAATGTATTTGCACTGTTTCATAATGTCAACTTCTTGTTACATTGTTTTTCCCTGTCTTTGAGAAATATAAAATAATTTATAAGAGCTCACATTCTCACGGCGCCATCTTAATAAATCATTTGCCAATTTACACAGTGATGCGTGTCTAATATAATTGATATATCATGATTTAATGAGCTAGAAAAGACTTGTTACTTGATTTGAATTCAGTTGTATGTATACAGATAACATAAACTATAGAAGAGAGGAAACTAAGTATTAAATAAGAAGCTGTAGATTCGACTGATCCAATAATAAAGTTACAACGGATGAACCCAATAGCTTATAGGCCGATTCTAGAAGGTTTTAGATCACGGTCGGGATGGTAGAATTTCCAATTACTATTGCATCAACCATCTCGACGACAGTTACTCTTCAAGCACCAAGGAATGACCTCATTGTAGATGTCGAAGCCTCCACAACAAATGTAGAATCCGATTCAAACCACGGAAAAATCCTAATCACCCTGATGCCAATTCAGTCACATTAATAATAGCCCTAAGCTCAGCCTCAAAAGCAAAGCTGTAGCATGGAAGTGGAAAAAACAACTCTGAGAAACCTCCTTATAGGTCCTGAAAAAACTTCAAGAACCTCAAAGAGTAGGTAGGAGATCCATTTAGAGCCCCATCGGTTTTCGATCTTATTTAGTTAACCTGGTACCATTATACAAGAGGGAGCCTTCTTAGAATGACTAGTAATTAGAAGATTATGAAAAAATTGTAGATCCGAGTGAGAGTTATGATTACCAACAATTTATATAGAATTTTTCTCTGAATATACACGATGAAATAATTTTACTTCAGTAGACTTTTCAAATTTTCTGTGACAATATTAGAGCAAAATAGTCATTGGTATGTGCTTAGGCCTTGGCAAGCTTTTTGTTAGGAAGGAAAACAAATAGTTTCACTGGTAAACGACAGAAAATGTAACAAATATTCTTTGTTAGGCGTAAACTTTCCCCTAAAATTGTCCATTAACTGTGACTAACCACGTTGGTTTGGGTGTTATAGCTGGATGATAAATAAATAATATTGGAAGATTTCAATTACTTAAACATAATGCTAAGAATTAGTGTAGAACAACGAAATATTTATTGTGTCATCAATTATCACCTTCTTTCTTCATGTAATTCTCTTTTTTTATCTCCCCAGTAATGTTGTAATAGTCATCCCCGTAGAAACATTTGGCTTAATCGATGTTGATGAAGAATTAGTCTTTATAAAAGTCCTTTCAGTGTAAAATCCAGGTTCTTTAGGTTGGGGAAGTGCAGCATTATTTTCACTATCCAACATGACGAGAACAGATGACATCAAGGGCCTCTCTTCAGGGCACTTTTGAACACATAATAGTCCCACTTGGATGCATCTCAATGCTTCTGATGCAGGAACGTTCTCCATCAAGATGTCTATGATCTCCATGGCCCTGCTCTCATTCCATAATTTCCATGCCTACAACAAATGAAGACTTAATATATGAGTCGAAACATAACAAGACTTAAGAATTCAACATTGAAAATTAAAAGGACATATAGTAAACAAGCAACAAAGGAAAACTAACCAACAAGTCTTAACTCGCATGTCCTATAAGATTGAGGTAACGATCAGGATGTGCAAATCCTCTATTCTTCATCCCACTCACTATCTCCAAAACTATGACACCAAAGCTAAAGACATTGGATTTTATTGAAATTGACAGCCGAACCTCTGCCCTTTAAAAAATTATAAAAATTCACATATGTCTCCAAACGATTTGAAACTGATTTCAAATAAAATTATACATCCTGAGTTTTCTAATAATATCAAATTTGTTAAAAAAGAAGACCGCTTGAAACCTCAAAAACAGTTTTGAAAACAGATCGCTAAAATTTTACAAAATCTGGCAGCATGACTCTGCCTCCTTGAAAAATCATAAAATTTACAGATCTCTCCAAATGATATGGAACAGATTACAATGAAAGTAGACATCCAGGCCTTTCCAACGATACCAAATTCGTTAAAAATGGAGTCCGTTTGCATCCTCAAAAATAGTTTGGAAAACATATCATAAACTCTGAAAATTTCCAGTAGCTGTGGTCAAATCCAAAAATTCATTAAAAAAAATTAAAATTATCACTACAATGTACATGATTCACACACACACGAAACCAACCCTAAGATATGTTTCTAATATATAAAATTATTAAATCACCATGCTAATAAAATCATGAATCAAGAAATCAAAACCCTAAAATCGTCTTCTTTACAAAATCAACCATATAGTCCTTCTGCGATCATCATTCCATACATATTTCTTATCATCTCCTTACCACTCATAAGATGAAACTCATCAAGAAAATCGCTCAATCCCGCTCCCCCCCCCCCCCCCCGGCCGAAGGATCCCAAACCGAAGAGAGCAATAATAATAATCATCAAACAATGAAATAGACATACCATGAAATCATTTTGATTTTGGATTGAATGAATTTGAAGTTTGGTGGATAGTACTGGTGCGTTTTTGTGTGTGTGTGTGTGTGTGTGTGCATGTGAGATGAATAGAGAGAGCGAGAGAAAGAGAATGAGAATGATAGTACCTAGGAGAGGGAGATTAGGGAAGTGACAGAAAAAGAGCATGTAAAAAAAGGGAATTTTGAATATTATAAAATAAATTGTGAGTAATTTAATCCCAAATCAATTTTGGAATTAATTGAATTTAATTTTTGGTTTAATTGTCTCTTAATAGGTGGGGAATGGCTGTCATTAGGGTGTGAAAATGTGTGGGAAGAAAAAGGAAAAAGTTAGGTTAACTTCTAGAATTTTCGCTCCTACAATCGCACATAGTAAACTGGTTTATGACTGGTAAGTATCCGGATAGTATACTGGTCATAATTTCTTATTCCGAATCGGATTTGCACAAATAGTAGCCGTTAGAAAGCTTATGAAAAGCTCTATAAAGTTTGTATAATTTACAGGAATAATTGTTGACATTTAAAGGTTCATAATTGAGTTGAAAATTAACATCATGTAAAATAGGTTTTTTCCGGATAACATACTTTCCCTTTTTTTTTTTTTTTTTTCATTCCTTTGCCGATTGCTATTTATAGATGATTTATATATACACACATATATGTATATAACTATACACATCATACTACACATATAGATATATATATATATATATTACATAACATACTTATATTCAAAATATTTCTTTAATTAAACTATCATACAAAATTATCAAATCATCGTAAAAAAAATTCATCAATTTGGCATGAACTTTGTTCTAGCACATCGAGTCTTCATTGCGTCACTTGTGAAAAACAACTCAACAAAACATTAGAATTAAGAAATTTTTATTTCATCACATTATCCATGTTAATTATAATGTAAATTTTCTAACGTTATTGTTAGGTAGCATTTGGAGCGCTACACATTAGACTAATAAAATTGCCCATTTATTGAATATTCTGGAGACACAAGGAAGATATAGGAAGATATAGTAAATCTGACACAAAGTAAAATTAATTAACTAATAGAAGTCTTAACTCATCTGTCCTACAAGGTTAGGTAATGATCAGGTTGTACAAAGCTCCTTTATTCTTTTCCCTGCTCACTATCTCCAAAACCATGACACCGAAGCTAAAGATATTGGATTTCACTTAAAAGTACCTATCAATTACAAACTCCGGAGCCATATAACCATTAGGCGTAAGGTGATCAGAAGAGGTTTACAACAACATAAAATTGGAGGTTAATTTGATTGACACGAGAAATAATTGGGGATTTAATTTTAATTGTACTTATAAATGTCCAACTACTCTATTAGTAATTACTTGGGTCTGATCAACTTCAAATATTCTTGCCACTCGAAGTATGATATTTTAGGATCTATCTCACTATCCAAAATGATATAACTTGTTTTTAAGATCTTTATGAATAAACGATGAAAACAAGAATCAATAGGTGCACTAATAGGTACCAACTGAGTCGGCACTCTTTTAACAACTCATCATCGTCAGTAGGTGCACCGAGATAATCTGTACTTATCATTAGAGTCAATGGATCCTAAATACCAGGACAACGATGACGTTGGCAGCTCCAAAACTAAACAGGAAATTGTATCAAGGAAATGTCCTTATCCTAATGCAGGTTCTCCCTATTTACTTATTTATTTTTCTTCACTGAGTAACTGGAAAGTTGGGCAATAGCTCAAAGTTCAGGGGTTGAGTTTATACAAGGTTGTTTGTTCTGTTCTGTTCTGTTCTGTTCTGTTTTTTATTTTTTTTATTAAGGAAAAACAAGTTTGTACGCGTTACAAATAAGGACTGGAAATAATCATTATAAAGTCAGTAAACGGCAGAAGAGAATGGCGTGATTGAATAAATAAACTTCAATGAAACTGAAAAACGACGATAAAGCATTGAACAAGAACAAAGGACGGGGCAGAAAGAGCGAAAGCAACAATTAAAGGACAAACGACGACAAAATAAGGAAACAAAATATAGATTAAAGAAGCGAAAACAAATAAAAACAGAAACGACGAAAACAACATAAGGGAAAAATTACGACGAAAAATATAGATTGATAAAAAAAAAAAAACACAGAAACGACAAAAAATTATAAAAGACAATAAAATAGAAAACGACATGAAATCAGTAAACGACAATTAGAGAACAATTAAACAAAACGACAGAAATCAAGAAGCAACAGTGCCACAAACAAAAATGGAGAATGATTAAAAAATTATAACACGTATACTCTAAGGGCCCATTTGGTGTGTAAGATATGATAACATTTGATAAATAGTATTAAGGAATTGGTTTGGAGTGCATAGAAAAGGAAATTTATTGGATTTTGATTAATACTATCTTGTGTTGCACGTTATAATGTTAGGATAGGATTGGATTTTAAATTTTAATAAAAATAATAATAATGTTTTAATAAAAGGTCAAACTATTAAAATTAAATGTTTTAAATGAATTTCATAAAACTAAAAATTCCAATTATCGATTTAAAGTGTGAGGTTCCACCAAAATGGAATTGATAAATATGTACAAAAATGCAAAGTGTTATTAATTAATTGATATAAAGTTAATTAAAAATAAAAAAATTACTTTCTAAATTGATAACACGTAAAACAGATGGCAAATTATAACGGTTAAATGAGTTTACGTTATTTGATTTATAACTGGGCAAATCGAAATCAGCCAAAGAGAGAGAGAGAGATTGAAGCTGTAGAGAGAGAAGGAGGGGGGGGGGGGGGGGGGGGGGGGGAGGGGGGGAATAGAGGTGAGAGAGATTTTTTTGCTCTTGCCATAGACAGAGAGAGAGAGAGAGAGAGAGAGAGGGAGCTCCAGCCATATCAAACGAGAACAGGATAAAATAATGATGTGGTTCTGTGGAGGATACCCCAATCCCCATTGGGGGATTGGATCCTGGGCTGGATAAGAGTTATTCAGTTCAGTCTTTAAAAATTTGGGACCTAAACATGGGATTAGAATCCCTTATTTTAGTCCAGTTCATTATCCCCGATCTTTTTCACTAAACAGGTCCTAAAACTATAGAAAGTATTAATAGAAATGAAAACAACAAAAAAGAACAAAAGGCAAGAAGAAAGAAAACTTTTATTTTTTTATTCTTTTTTCTTAAAAGATAAAATGATAGTTGATACATCAAGGGAAAGACAACATCTGGCAACCCATGTATGACATTATGGATACGTTATAATCTAATTAATAATTGTTCAGTATTCACCACTTTGTTACACACATATATAGAAGACCTGCTATTTGATACTAGCTTATGATTTCATTAACAAAAAATGATCCCCCGATTTGTGCATCCATTAATTCCAATGGCTTCTCTTCATTCCAAAGTTTTCCACGCCTGAAAAATTTCTCGTGAAACAAATCTCTTTTTCCTCTTCCAAAAATATATATATATATATATATATATTATCTTCCCTGTAAAACTGTAACAGTTATTTCATTAGAAACATTTTGCTTATTCATTGACGATGATGAATCCGTATCTATAAAGATCTTCAGTGTAAAATCCAGGTTGTTTAGGTTGAGGCAATGAAGCACTTTCACTATCCAACATGAAGAGAACGGATGATATTGACGGTCTCTCTTCTGGTCGTTTTTGAACACATAATAGACCCACTTGTATGCATTTCAACATTTCTGTTGCAGGAACATTCTCCATCAAAGTATCCATCAATTCCATTGGTCTACCTTCATTCCATAATTTCCACGCCTAAAACAATCCACACGCAACTTAAGAATCGGCATGGGAATTAGAAAGACATCGTAATCGGGTTATAAAAGGAAATTAATTAACTAATTATTCTTGACTCACATGCCCTAATAGGTTGAGCTCATGATCAGGATGTTCAAATCCTCTGTTCTTCTTCCCACCCACTATCTCCAAAACCATGACACCAAAGCTAAAGATATCAGATTTCACTGAAAAGTGCCCATCTATTACATATTCTGGAGACATATAACCGCTGCATTGAAATAAAATAAACAGATAATTTCCAAAAATAGTTTAACAACTAGTTAAAAATTTGAGTAAGAAATGGAAGCTACTCCTGAGTAGCAAAGAGAGACAATAAGAGAGGCATGTTGAACTTACTATGTTCCAACTACTCTCTTTGTATTTACTTTAGTTTGGTCACCTCCAAATATTCTTGCCAAGCCAAAGTCTGAAATCTTGGGTTTCATCTGACGATCCAATAGGATGTTACTGACTTTAAGATCTCTATGAATGATTGTCAACCTTGAATCTCTATGAAGATAAAGAAGTCCTCGAGCAATTCCTACTATTATATCAAACCGCTTCCGCCAATCTAGAGCAATACCCCTTTGGTCTGTGCCAATTCAAATGAGTGTTAAGTTAAACCTCAAACAACCAATTCAAAGTACAAACAAATAAGGGGGAAAATAATTTAAGATGTTGACGGTGACTAACTGAATATGTATAAGTCCAAGCTTTTATTAGGCATATACTCATAGATCAACATCCTCTCTTCTCCTTGAATACAACATCCCAACAGTCTCACAAGGTTCCGGTGTTGAAGTTTTGCAATCAGAATAACCTCATTCTTGAACTCTATTATGCCTTGTCCAGAATATTTGGAAAGCCTCTTCACTGCTATTTCTTGTCCCGTTGAGAGTGTGCCCTATATAATATGGAACATGTACACACATATATACATTTTGCTATAAGTACGTATAGGAAATAAGAAGTTAAAATCGTTGACAACGAAAATACCTTGTAAACAGGACCAAAACCACCCTCTCCGATTTTGTTTTCAAAAGAGAAGTTGCTAGTAGCAAGGGCAATGGTATCTAAGTCAATGAAGGTAGCTCTACGTCTTCCTCGAGAAGAATAGGATCCTGAACTTGATTTGAATTGATTACTGCTTGCTCTGAAAAAACATTAATGAAAATAAACTGAATCACCTAATCACATACAACAAAGTACTTCATCTACACGCTGTATTTTCTAGTCAGGACTCAGGAGCAATGATAATATCTAGTAGTTTGTGGCTATGAACACAACCTAGCTAGTTAAAATTCTTGCATCCAACTAATTAAGGTCTAAAGTTTAAATCATGTTCCCATTTAAAAAACAAACAAACACATGGCGTGCTAAAAAATGTCATTCAAAAATAAAATATCAGTAATGAAAATGAAGATAATGCTTACTATGTATGGGCCTACATAGCACAACTTTTGCTTTTGTTTTTAGTTGATTAAAGTAGACAAATAAAAGTTGTGGTTTTTCAAAAAATGTTTGGAATGAAATTTTTAAAGATACTATTTGTCAAAAATAAGTTTCTTTAAAGGTAATAAAAATGTTAGAATGAAATTTATAATTTTATCTTAGTAAAATTCTGATATAAATTTTAAAATAAATTTAAAAGAAAATTTTTCAAAATTATATTTTATGATTTTGATTGGATACTTTTTGAAAAGCAAAAACCACTCCTAATAGATCATGTATTATGGTTTCAATGACTAAACAACGCAAATAAACATTTATTTTTTCTTCTAGAAGAACGAAATAGAATAAACATTGACATCTGAATAATATATGGATATTTTAATTAATTCTGACAAGGGTATTTCGTTTGCAAGCTCCAATTCAAGTCGCTTCCATTTGTGCATGTCGCGGAGGTCGATGTCCTTGGATCTCTTTCATTTGAATAAGGTATAGCATGATGCCCCTGGCCCGTCCATGGTCCGTGCCACCTAGTAAAAACTCCAAACACATACCGTTTATTAAAACGGCTGGATTTTTTATTTTTATCTATGTGGCATTTTCAATTCTCTCCCCTTCAAGTTGATTTCTTTGTTTTATCGTTAGTCAACTATATTGAGATGGCCTCATTTTCTTGAAAACGTGCTGGGAAGAAAAGTCATACTTATCCTTTGTTTGTCACTTCTCACGCCAAGATATTTTAGTGATTTAAGGTTTGTTTGGGTGTTTGGGTTTAAATTAAGTTTTTTAAGTTTAAATAGTAAATTTTGTTGACTTTTTAGACAAAGACAAAAACTTTTTTAGAAAAAGATAAAAACTTTTTCAGAAAAAGATAAAAATTGAGATGAAAAAGTACAATTTAGTTAGAGTTAAATCCGGATGCCAAACGGACCCTTATTCAACCGATAATTTTCAAAAAGTTTTGACCTTAAGACCGAGACAACTGTAAACAAATACATGAGGAATACCAAGTATGAACGACATTAGAAATAAGAGAAAATTAGATGGAAAGTCATGTTTTGAAGACTTTTTAATAATTTTGTCCACTTTAATATTAAAATTGATAATTTTAATATTATAAAATTATACAATTATCAACTTTATATTATGATAGGTATAAATATAAGGAGATGTCATGAAATGATACAATTATCAACTATAATATTATGATAGATATAATATAAGGAGATGTCATGACATTCTTAATTATAGCCTTAGAATTAATTAAATAACCAAACAACGACTATGAAATTACTAATCTACTATACCAAAAAAAAAAAAAAAAAGAAAAAAATTCCTTGTTCTTCAAGTGAAAAAAGAAAACGAAGGTACCTTTGCTTAAGTGGGAGCGGGAGGTCCTCTTCTTGATTATGATGTACCCACCAACCAAAAACAACAGAACAAATACTGAAATCACAACCGAGACTGAGATGATCACCGTATTAGTGCTAGACTTACCGAATTCCGACGCAGCCATTCTAATGTACAGATCTTGACCGCCATCACTGAAACTTCTCATGTCAAGCAAGTCCCCAAACCACACCACACAGCCGGCAACCCGAGCCACGGCATAAGCCACCACGAGCAGTTGCTCCTACAAATCAACTCGCACTCCTCCTTCTTCACCACTGTCCCATGCACCGTAAACTCCGAACCATAAGGCAACTTCAACCGAGAGAACTTCTTGAACCCCTCGCTTGCGCTGCAGTTCAAGCGCGTCCTGAGCACGCACCCACCGCTACTATCAAAGGCGGCCCAGTCTCCCGGTGATGTTGGCACGAACCCAGTTGGACAATAGCAAATAGGACTTTGGCTCATGTCGCAGAGACCATTAACCCCGCAGCGATTGAAAGTGTCGCAATCGTCGCTCTTCAGCTCGTAGATGGAAACCCACTGGCTGCTCTCACGGTTCCACCTGACCTGTTGTGCAGATCCCGATGGATACAACCTGAACATGGTAGCCGTCGAATTGTCCATGTTGTTGAAGGAGTAGTAGGCATCGGTTTCATTGACAACATAGTTGGGTCTAAAGAACAAGTTGACCCGGGGAAAAGGCTGCTCACTTCCCATTCGGACACCGTCCCAAGGCCCATTTCTGTACTCGATCTTTTGGCCCTCTACGCAGAAGCACCTGAAAGAGCCCGCGATGGTCTACTTCGTAGGTGAAGATTCCCGTGGATGGATCTTGGAGGCTGTTCCAGGAGGTTAATTTCCAACTTTTACCCATCACAGAGTCCCACCCCAGCTTCATGCCTGCTATGAGTGAATCATATGGATTATCGAAACTCTGCCACGCATAGTTTTCGCTACTGCCTTGTTTAACCACCAGGTTTCCTGTGTCTAAAAGCTGCAAAATTGGTTCTTTTGCTGATGAATTGGATGCCCACAAGGGGTTCTCTGATTTATTATTGAGGATTACTATGTTTCCGGTTTCGGTGATTGTAAGAACACCTGAAGAGTCCGTCAGTGGGTTGTCTCTATTGGCGACCCAAAAGGCTGTGAGTTCTGCGACATTCTTGAACCATATTCCCACATAGCGGTTCTTGGAATTCTGTGGGCTGAAAAAGCCTAATTCAAACACTTCGCCGACGGAAACCAGAGTTTGTCCGTTGTCTCGGAGAGTTTGATTTGGTCTTAGGGTGTCATCAGCGGCCAAAGAATCGCGAAAGCTGATGAGAGAGAAGCAGAATATGATAACAACCAACTTCATTGGTGAAGTATAGTTATAAGAAAGCAAAGCAGAGTGCAAAGAGAGATGTTGAGGGGCAAGGCTTCTTTGTCTCGGGCCCTTCTCCATGTTTTTTGCTTTTCCAGGAAGGTCCATTTGATCATGGAGATTTTATCCAACGTAGTAGTTATAAATTATGTGTGGCGTTTTCGATCCTGAAGTCAACAAATCCAAACTTGAACATTACTGGTCAAAATGACACGGGTTTTTTTTTTTTTTTTTGGTGTGCAGAATTTATCTCGCCATTGCACTTTTATGTCACTGGCAACCTGTCCATTGGTGGACTTGTTACTTTTTTTCTCTCTTTTTTTTTTTTTTGGTTCAAACTTTCCTTGAGAATATAAAATGATAGTTGACTAGTCAAAGAGCTTACATTTTCAAGGCAAAGAAAACATCTACAAACTGTTGACAACTAACTTTCTTCATTCTTCTTTTAAGCCAATATACTTCTATATAAATATTCAATTAGCCCCCCAAGCTCTCTCTCAACTTTTTTTTTGTGTCTACATATATTTTTAACAAATTTATATATCTCTTCATAATAAACTCTGGCTTCAGTTGAAACCTATTTGATATTGTTGATGCATCATGATGTATTAATGAATTAGTAAAGGCTTCAAGGCAATTTGTTTCTTAATTTGAATTCAGTTCTACGCATTCAAACAATTAAGCATATGTATATATATATGTAATAGGACATGAAAATAACTATTCTACAGCAAGGTGAAGATTCAACTGGTCCGATAACAAGTTACACTAGATGCAACTGAACAGGTTGATATTTGTCTTATGGCGCTGGAACCATTGTATTCCCATTACCAAACATGAACAACACTAAAGATATCGTTAGTCTATCTTTGACACGTTGTTGCACACATAAGGCGTATATATTTTGATACACCTAATTATGACTTCATTAACAAAATATGATCCTCCATTTGTGGATTCAGTAGTTCCTATTACTTTCTCTTCATTCCATAGTTTCCCAAGCTTGAAAATAGTTTCATTGAAGTTTATCAACATCATTAATGTGCAGCAAAATGGTTGGCTCAAAAAATAGAATACTAGTTCCTAGCATTTTTTAATGTTCTTATGTTAGAATTAAGACCGTTTCTTCCATGTGATCAATATTTTATTCCTGGTTATGTATCTGACAAATAAAGAATTGTCTTGCACAAAGTCTAGTCCAAATTATGCAGTCAATATTTGAGAATAAATCCATCACGTAAGCTGTGACGACAAGTAAAGTTTGGAAATGCCTAACCAAGTATAACAGAGTTCAAGCTCTTGTTGGGAAGGTACACAGACTATTTCCTCTGTTTTTATCTGCTCTGTACATTTGTAAAAGTTATTTCGGTAGAAACATTTGGCATATTCAATGATGACGATGAATCGGTCTTGGTGAAAGATCTTTCGGTGTAAAATCCAGGTTGCTTAGGTTGAGGCAATGAAACATTTTCATTATCCAGCATGGAGAGAACGGATGACATTGAGAGCCTATCTCCGGGGTGTTTCTGAACACATAATAGTCCCACTTCTATGCATCTCAATACTTTTGATGTCAGAATGTTCTCCATCAAAATATCCACCAGTTCCAATGGTCTACCTTCATTCCTTAGTTTCCATGCCTAAAACAACCCAAACTCAATTTAAGAATCAACACGGAGAATTAGAAGGACATGGTAAATGAGGTACTAAAGATAATTAATTTAACTAATTAGTCTCTAGCTTACATGTCCTAAAAGGTTGAGCTCATGATCAGGATGTGCAAATCCTCTATTCTTCTTCCCGCTCACTATCTCCAAAACCATGACACCAAAGCTAAAGACATCAAATTTTGCTGAAAATTGCCCATCAATTACATATTCTAGAGACATGTAACTACTGCATTGACACAAAATAAATAGATGTTTTCAAAAATAGTACTTTGACAGCTACATTTAAGATTGAATAAGAAATGGAAGATATTTTTTGGAGTAGCAAAGAAAACGAATTAAAGACATGTTGAACTTACTATGTTCCAACTATTCTCTTAGTATTTATTTCAGTCTGGTCACCTCTAAATATTCTTGCCAAGCCAAAATCTGAAATCTTAGGATTCATCTCACCATCTAATAGGATGTTGCTGGCTGTAAGATCTCTATGAATGATTCTCAACCTTGAATCTCGATGAAGATAAAGAAGTCCTCAAGCAATTCCCACTATAACCTGTTCCAATTCAGATGCGATGTGAAGTTGAATGTCAAATATTGTGAATGAATTGAAGGGACAAACAAATATAACAAAAAAAAGGGGGGGAGGGGGGTGGGGGGGGGCGGGTGGGGAATGATGGGTACATTGGCTAACTGAATATGTATAAGTCCATGCTTTTATTAGGCATATACTCATAGATCAACATCCTCTCTTCTCCTTGAGTACAGCATCCCAACAGTCTCACAAGATTCCGGTGTTGAAGTTTTGCGATTAGAATAACTTCATTCTGGAACTCTACTAGGCCTTGTCGAGAATCTTTAGAAAGCCTTTTCATTGCTATTTCTTGTCTAGTGGAGAGCATATCCTATATATAATATGGAAGATTTTTTTAAAAAAAAGTTATAAATATGTATAGGAAAAGGCAGACAAAGTGTCAAGATGATTCATTCGACAATGAAAGTACCTTGTAGACAGGACCAAAACCGCCTTCTCCAATTTTATTTGTAAAGGAGAAGTTGTTGGTAGCCTTGGCTATAATGTCTAAGCCAAATGAAGGTAGCTCTACGTCTTCCTCCACAAGAATAGGATCCTGATCTTTATTTGGATCGATTATTGTGTTATCAGCAAATTATGATAATTATAATAATAATAACAATAGTAAAATAATGAAAATAAACTATAAGGCCATAACCACTGTTAAAAGCATTGCATCTGTTCATTTCCTTGATACACTTAAGACTACACTTGCGAAGGCGCTAGTCACAAGATTATTATCTATTTCTTATTTTTAAATTTAGTAAACTATGAACTCTTGCACCTTCAAGAATTATTGGTACCGACTATCAAGTTCTGAAATCATTCATGCCGAATTTAATTCATCCTTCGCAAAATAAAAAAGAATAGATAAGAGAATTAATCTTGTATTTAGAACTTCATAAGGACCAAATATGACTTGACTAGATTATTATATATTTTATAATATTTTATTTATTTTATTTTATTAAGAACAGTTACATTACGTACGTCTAACAATTATTTTCTTTTTATTCACCAAAAACGATTATTTTCTTTTTGAGTTGTGAACTTATTAGCTCATTTTATAAGAGTACTGTCATTGTCATTTGTTATAAGCAACTATTATATATAATACATATATATATATATATATATCTAATTTGAGGTCTAAAATTTTGTTTTATCCTCAATCATTAAAAAAAAAAATTTAAAATGTAAGCTCTGAAGACAAATGTGATTTTAATAATTAGATGTAGTACGTGAGGAATACCAAGTAAAACTTGCACCAAAAGAAATAATAATAACAATAAGCAGTCATCCTTAGAATTTATTTAATTGTCAAAAAATAAAAAATAAAAGAAAGTAAAAAACGAGAATCTTTTTTTTTTTTCTGATAATTGTGAGAATATCCTAGTTGTTGATAAGTAAAAAGAAAATTATTGTACCTCCACAGGCTGAGGAGCTGCGGGAGGTCGTCTTCCTGATGATGTACCAACCCACCAAAAACAATACAACAAATCCGAGACTACTGACGCTGAGATTATAACCGCCGTCCTTTTCCCATTCCCATCAGATCCTATCATCCAGCACACAAAATAATGAATAAATTACAAGCAAAATAATAAATAAACAGAGCCTCTTTAAATATGATTTTCTACTTACCGTCTAAATTCTAAAAAACTAGTTGTAAATTTCTAGAAAAAAGATTTTTTTTTTCCTATCCTTGGTTTTAGCTTATCAAATACATAATGTTATGACTTACCAAATTCAGAGGCAGCCATTCTAATGTAGAGATCTTGGCCACCCATACTGAAAAGTCTCACATCAAGCATGTCCCCTGTCCACACCACGCAGCCACCTACCCGAGCCACTGCATACGCCACACACGAACAGTTCCTCCGGCAAATCAACTGGCAGTCGTCGTTCCTCACCACCGTCCAATTCACCGAAAACTCCCCGTAAGGCAACTTCAACTAGGAGAACTTCTTGAACCCCTCGCTAGCGCTGCAGTTCAAGCGTGTCTTGAGCACGCCACACGCGCCGCGAATCTATCTGGTCCCACTCTTCCGGAACTTTTGGCAAGAACCCGGTTGGGCATTGGCAAACACGGTTCTGACTGCTGTCACATAGTCCGTTAGGACCACAACGTTCGTATGTGTCGCACTCGTCTTTTTGCACCGAGTAGACGACGACCCACTCGCCAGGCCCCTGGTTCCACCTCAGAAGCTCAGGAAACCCTGATGATGGATTCAATAGGAACATGTTAGCCGTGGAATTGTCGACGTTGCTGAAGGTGGCGTAGACGTGGGTTTCATTGACATTATAGTTTGGTCTAAAAACGGCGTAGTCTTTGAGGGGACGATCTCCACCTAGTCGGACACCATCATAAAGCCTGTCCCGAAACACGATATCTTGGCGTTTGAACAAAGGAACCTGAGGAAGCAATCGAGGATCTAGTGCGTACGTAAAGTTTCCTGTAGACGGGTCTTGGGGGCTGCTCCAGGAGGTTAGATTCAAACTTCTACCGTTGACATAGTCCCATCCTTGCGTCATGCCCGCTATGACTAAATCTCGTGGATGGTCGAAACTCTGCCACGCATAGTTTTCGCCACTGCCATCTTTGACCATGAGGTTTCCTGTGTCTAAGAGCTGCAAAGTTGGGTATTTTGCGGATGAATTTGAGGACCATATGAAGTTCTCTGTTTGATTGCCGACGATTGCTATGTTTACCGTTTCGGTGATTTTAAGAGCACCTGAGGAGTCTAGGAGTGGGTTGTCTCTGTTGACGACCCAGACGGGTATGAGATCCGTAACGTTCTTGAACCATATTCCAACGTAGCGGTTCTTGGAATTCTGTGGGCTGAAAAAGCCTAATTCAAACTTTTCGCCGATGGAAACCAGAGTTTGGCCGGTGTCTAGAAGAGTTTGGTTTGGACTTATGGTGTCATCAGCTGCTAAGGAGTTGTGAAAGCGGATAAGAGAGAAGCAGAGTAAAATAAGAACGAACTTCATTGATTCCATACAATTTTATGGGAAAGCAAAGCAATAAAGGGAGATATTGAGAGGCAAGGCTTCTATGTCTCCCTTCTCCATTTTTTTTCTCCACTTCCTTTAAAACTAGTCTTCTTCTGGGCAAGGTTCATCCTGAGAGAGACGGAACTTGACAGATCGATAGAGGAGATTTTGTGAAAAGAGGTAGTAATAAATTATCGTCGCCTAACGATCCTAAAGTTAACAAATCCAAAGTTGAAAATTCCTGGCACAAATGAGATTATGCTAATCTTGTTGTTGTTTGAATTTCTCGTGTCAATGTATTTGCACTGTTACATCCTGTCAACTTCTTGTTACATTTTTTTTTCCTGTCTTTGAGAATATATAATAATTTATAAGAGCTCATATTCTCACAGCGCCATCTTAATAAATCATTTGTCAACTTACACAGCGATGCGTATCTAACATAATTGATATATGGTGATGTAATGAGCTAGAAAAGGCTTGTTACTTGATTTGAATTAAGTTGTATGTATGCAAATAAATTAAACTATAGAAAAGAGGAAAATAAGTATTATATAAGAAGCTGTAAATTCGACTGATCCAATAATAAAGTTACAACGGATGAACCCAATAGCTAATAGGCTGATTCTAGAAGGTTTTAGATCACGGTCAGGATGGTAGAATTTCCAATTCCTATTGCATCAACCGTCTCGCAACAGTTACTCTTCAAGCACCAAGGAATAACCTCATTGTAGATGTCGAAGCCTCCACAACAAATGTAGAATCCGATTCAAACCACGGAAAAATCTTAATCACCCTGTAGCCAATTCAGTCACATTAATAATAGCCCCAAGCTCAGCCTCTAAAGCAAAGCAGTAGCATGGAAGCGGAAAAAACAACTCTGAGAAACCTCCTTATAGGTCCTGAAAAAACTTCAAGAACCTCAAAGAGTAGCTAGGAGATTCATTTAGAGCCCCATCCGTTTTAGATCTTATATAGTTAACCTGGTACCATTATACAAGAGGGAGCCTTCTTAGAATGACTAGTAATTAGAAGGTTATGAATAAATTGTAGATCCGAGTGAGAGTTATGATTACCAACAAATTATATAGAATTTTTCTCTGAATATACACGATGAAATAATTTTACTTCAGTAGACTTTTCAAATTTTCTGTGACAATATAAGAGCAAAATAGTCATTGGTATGTGCTTATGCCTTGGCAAGCTTTTTGTTCGGAAGGAAAAATAAATAGTTTCACTGGTAAACGACAGAAAAATGTAACAAATATTCTTTGTTAGGCGTAAACTTTCCCCTAAAATAGTCCATTAACTGTGACTAACCACGTTGGTTTGGGTGTTATAGCTGGATGATAAATAAAATAATATTGGAAGATTCCTAATTACTTAAACATAATGCTAAGAATTAGTGTAGAACAACGAAATATTTACCGTGTCATCAATTATCACATTCTTTCTTCATGTAATTCTCTTTTTTTATCTCCCCTGTAATGTTGTAACAGTCATCCCCGTAGAAACATTTGGCTTAATCGATGTTGATGAAGAATTAGTCTTTATAAAACCCCTTTCAGTGTAAAATCCAGGTTCTTTAGGTTGTGGAAGTGCAGCATTATTTTCACTATCCAACATGACGAGAACAGATGACATCAAGGGGCCTCTCTTCAGGGCACTTTTGAACACATAATAGTCCCACTTGGATGCATCTCAATGCTTCTGATGTAGGAACGTTCTCCATCAAAACGTCTATGATCTCCATGGCCCTGCTCTCATTCCATAATTTCTATGCCTACAACAAATGAAGACTTGATATATGAGTCGAATCAAAACAAGACTTAAGAATTCAACATTGAAAATTAAAAAGTCATATGGTAAACAAGTAACAAAGGAAAATTAACCAACAAGTCTTAACTCACATGTCCTATAAGATATATAACTTAGGCTAATTTGAAATGGAAACCAGACTTGCGTAGCAAAGAAAACTAATTAAAGGCATGCTTGTTGAACTTACTATGTACCGACTACTCTCTTAGTATTTACTTTAGTCTTGTCACCCCTAAAAATTCTTGCCAAGTCAAAGTCTGATATTTTGGGGTTCATTTCACTATCTAAGAGAATATTACTGGCTTTTAGATATCTGTGAATAATTCTCAATCTTGCATCTCGATGAAGATAAAGAAGACCACGAGCAATCCCTGTGATAATATTATACTACTTATGCCAATCTAGTGCAGTATGCCTTATTTGATCTGTTCCCAGTTACATGGATTAAGTTTAATTTCAATGTCTTTAAGTAACAAATAATATGAATCAGATCAGAATTTTGAGGATGGCTTAGTGAATATATATAAGTCTAGGCTTTTGTTAGGCATAAACTCATAGATCAACATCCTCTTATCTTTATGAATACAACATCCCAACAGCCTAACAAGATTCTGATGTTGTAGTCTCGAAATCAAGATGACCTCATTCTTGAACTCCATAGGGCCTTGTCCGGAATCTTTTGCAAGCCTTTTCACTACTACTTCTTGTCCAGTACTCCAGAGCATACCCTAAGAAAAATCATTTTATTAGCTAAAAGGAATACAAGAAAAAATGCATAGAAAGAGTTAAGATATTTCATTTGACAATGGGGGTAATTCAAAATGTAGTTTAAAAAACCAAAAAAAAAAAAAAAAAAAGTTACCTTGTAAACGGGACCAAAACCACCTTCTCCAATTTTAGTTGTGGAGGAGAAGTTGTTAGTATCGCTAGCAATAGTATGTAAACCAAATGAAGGTAGCTCTACATCTTTCTCCAAATCTTTGTTTGAGTTGATTATTGTTTCCTCTGCTATAAAGATAGTGTGCATAAACTGAAACAAATGACAATGCCACGCAGACAACTTTGTGTTGAGTCATAAAATAAAATGCTATTTAAAACATTGTATTGTTCGGGAAAAAAACAAATTTTAAAACAACGAAAACCAACCCAAGAGGGCCAGGCTACCGCGAGAATAATTGCCTTGTCTTTTAATTGGTATATGTTTGGCACACCATTTTGTGTGCAAAAAATCAAATTCAAGTTTGCTTTTTGACTTTTTCGAAATCCGAATAATTTACCCCTATTAGTTTCGAATGTTTATTTTCGGAAAAGGAGAAAAAAAAATAGTAAAAAGTGTTTTTTTTTCTAACTTTTTTTATTTATTAATCTCATTTTTTTAAAAAAAGTTGGATTTATTTTTAAACTTATTTTATACAGTATCATTTTGAAATCCTTTTGGAATCCTTTTAAAATCTTCACCCAATGCATTATTCCCAATACTATTTCTTCTAATTCAAAATAACTTTTTTATTTTCAATAAGGAAAATTTTTACATATCCAAAGATTATCTCATTCTCAAAATGAAATGACTTTCTCATTTCAAATAAGAAAATTTCCTTCTCGAAAATGGATATGCAATCCAAACAGATTTTTCTTTTTATCAAAATTGAAGAACGTTTTTAGACTAATAAATTTTTTTTGGGGTGGAAATTTAGACTAATAATGTCTTCATTTTCAGAATCCTTCTAGCAAGTACGAAGCTATTAATGTACATGCTTCAACCAACAAATAAATAACTTTTAATTATTTCAACCAAAATTGTTCATTTTTAAATGAAATTAAAGAGCCTAATAAAGGCAGAAAATGAAGCAGCGCCCTAGTTCTCCTACTGCTCTGATAGACCATATCTTTACGAATTTTAGACCTAAATAACGCTGCTATGGTGGTGGAGCTAGAAATTTTTTTACTGGTGATACATTATAAAAAATTAGAGATAATTTTTCATAATTATATTTATTAAATTATTGAGTGGAATATGGTTATAAGTTTTCTTATAAATTGCAGAATTATCAAAATCTTATTAAAGATGAAAAATGCAATTCAAAGTGGAGCGTAGCACATGCCCCCAGTCGACGTCAAATGACATCACCACAATAATCAAATGCTCATTACTATGAATAAAAATATGTCATATTAATCAAGGTAGTCCCGCATCGTTTATGAAATGGGCTAGTGGATGGTTTAGAAGTGTGAGGGAAAGCCTTATCTCTTGAGCTAGTTTTTGGAATTGAGAAAACCCAATACCACCTTACACTAGTATCAAAGATACGATAGCCAATATATCTCAGTCCAATCTGGAAGAAATGAATCGATGGAAAATTCGAGTAAGGCCCGATCTGTGATGGGGGAGATTGTTGAGATAATCTCACATCCGTTGTCAAAGGGGATGTGGATGGTTTATAAGTACGAGGAAAGTCCCATCTCTTGAGTTTTTGGCCTTGAAAATGCCCAATACCATCAAATAACATAGAACTTTGAAAAAATAAAAAATAAAACAAAAATAGTATATCTTTTACATAATAGGAAAACGTTATCTTACCTTGGCTTATAAGGGAGCTAGACGTCCTCTTACAGATGAGATAGCCACTCGCTAAACAACATAGAAGAAACCCTGAAATTGCTGAGATGATCACCGCAACCCTTTTGCTACTCTTTTCTGATTCTGTGGCTACAAACAACCACCGGAATATATCAAGGGAGCGTTAAAAACTATAAAAGGATATGTAATAGAAAAAATAACAAGATTAGAAAGAAAAGTAAAAGAATATAAAGGAGAATTATTGATTTTCTTTTTTCTAGTATTTACTTGTAATGATATAGCAATCCAATTTTCTTTTTAATGTTTACTAAGAATAAAAAAACTTCAAATCAACAATTTTTAAAAACAATGTCAACAGACAAATTATTGAATAACGTGGTTGGTGATGACTTGAAATGACAAATGTTAGTTACGAGGGTATAGATGTGTACCATAAGCACAGGTTCTTATTTATACTTGCCCCGTTCAGACCTGTAAGTCAGACAAAGTGAGAACTGACAAGCACATGAAGCAGAATGCAACTTAACTAATTCAGAAGCAGCCATTTTAATGTCCAGATCTTGCCCACTATCACTGTAACGTATAATATCAACCAAGTCGCCAGACCACACCACGCACCCGCCAACTCGAGCCACAGCATAAGCCACATACGAACGCTTCCTCCTACAAAGCAACTCGCACTCCTCCTTTCTCACCACGGTCCCGTCCACCGCAAACTCCGAACCATTCGGCAACTTCAACCGAGACAACTTCTTGAACCCCTCGCTAGCACTACAGTTCAAGCGCATCCTACGCACACACCCGCCGTTGAAATCGGAAGCTGCCCAGTCTTCCGGTGCTTTTGGCACGAACCCGGTTAGGCAATGGCAAACAGGGGTGTCGTTGATATCACAGAGACCACTAGGACCACAGCGAGTAAAAGGGTCGCAATCGTCTCTCTGCACTGCGTAGATAGTAATCCACTTTTCGAGCCCGTGGTTCCACCTGACCTGTTCAGGGAATCCCAATGGATTCAACCGGAACATGGTAACCATGGAATTGTCAGCATTGTCGAAGAAATACTAGTCATGGGTTTCACTTGTCTTGGAGGGGAGGAACGCCACCTGTTCGGAGACCGTCCCAAGGCCCATTTCTGTACACGATATCCGCACCTCTTCGCAGAAGCGCCTGAGGAAGCCCGCCAGGGTCTTGTTCGTATGTGAAGATTCCCGTGGATGGATCTTGGGAGCTGCTCCAGGAGGTCAGCTTCCAACTTTGACCAGTTATGAATCGCATGGATTGTCGAAACTCTGCCACGCATAGTTTTTGCCACTGCCATCTTTAACCACAAGGTTTCCTGTGCTTAAAAGCTGCAAAGTTCGGTCATTTGCCGATGAATTGGACCTCCACAAGGGGTTCTCTGACTTATTATTGAGGATCACTATGTTTCCCGTTTCGGTGATTTTAAAGACACCCGAGGAGTCTGTGAGTTGTCTGTCCCTGTTGGCGACCACCCAGACGGCTGTGAGATTTGTGACGTTCTTGAACCATATTCCCACGTAGCGGCTGATCGAATTCGGTGGGCTGAAAAAGCCTAGTTCGAATGTTTCGCCACGGGAGACAAGAGTTTGGCCGGGCTCCAGGAGAGTTTGGTTTGGTTTTATGGTGTCATCAGCCGCTAAGGAATTGTGAAAAGATAGCAAAGCAGAGTACAAAAGATGCTAAGCTCTCTTCTCCTTCTTTCTTTTATCTTCTCATTTTGTTACAAGTTGATATATCTTTACTTCGAAGAAGGTTCCTCGTGTGAGAGAAAACTTGACTAGTCCGTCGTAGAGTTTGCCATACGTTCTGGGGAATGGACTTTGTCAATGCATTTTTTTTCTTTGTTATTGTCAACTTGGGGAAGATATAAAATTTCTAGCTTATGCATCAAGGCGAAGAAAAACATCTACCACAATTGTATCACAGAGTTGACTACTGCAATGATATGTTACAGTAGATGATACACAATAGTTCCATTGATCTGTGGCAAAACTTTCATCTGAACTTTTCCTCCAAAAAATTAATAAATAAATAAATCCTTTTATCATCCATCTAAAACTGACAGTTAGGTTGTTTGTAGTATGAGGATTGTTTCTTAATTTGAATTTAGTTTTACGTATTCAAATAAATGAAATGTATATATGTTATAAAAAAGCCACAAAATTAAAGAACTAACACCCAAACAGACATGAACGAAGCACAAAGATTTTATTGAGTACCAATTGAGAATTACACCCCCTGAGAATCCAAGAATCAAACACAAACCCAGAAAATCCTTCTGCAGTTTCTCTCTCTAGTGTTTCCCAATTCTCTCTCGAACTCAGAGTTTCTCTTTCTAAATTGCCTCTCCTGTAACTCTTTCTCTCCACTCTCCTAACTGCTGAAAATAGAAAGCCAAGCCTATTTATACTATTAATAGTTACAAGATGTATCTGCAACTAACTAAGAGTTAAGCTAATTCTAACTCTGTACAGCTTTTTCTTTTGGCTTCGCATTCCCACTGTCTACACAACAATCCACCTGTGCACCATCCACACAGTCTCAATCTACTTCTTATTGTCCACTTATGTTCGGTCTACACACCAGCCAGCAATGCACCAGACCAATCTAGATTTCTTTTTTCTTTTGCATCTATCTCAACTCTCAACAACATATACATACATATATGTATATATGTATAGAACAGGAAGATAAGCTTTATACAACAAGCTGAAGATTCAACTTGTCCGATAACAAGTAGCACTAGATGAAACAGAACAGGTTGATATTTGTGGGAGGAGTCAAAAGAACTCCACTTAGTAGAACCTTATATTTGAACTCTAAAAAAATATTCCCTTAATTTATCGTCCATATAAATTATGATTTCAATTTAAAAAGAATATGATCCCTCATTTGTGGATTCGTTAGCTCCTGCTACTTTCTCTTCATTCCAAAGTTTCCCACGCGTGAAAGTAGTTTCATTCAAGTTTATCAACATCATTAATGTGCAGCAGAATGGTCGGTTCAAAAAATAGAGTACGAGTTCCAAGCATTTTTGAATGTTATTATTTTAGAAGGCCGTTTCTTCCATGTGAATAATTTATCCCTGTTTTGATATCTGATAAATAAAGAATTGTCTTGCACAAAGTCTAAGTCCAAATTATACAGTCAACCTCCGAAAATGTATCCATCCGGTCAGCTGTGAAGACAAGTTTGGAGATGCCTAATCGAATAGAATAGAGTTTAAGCTCTTGTTGGGAAGGTACATAGACTATTTCCACTCTGTTTTTATCTGCTCTGTATTTTTGTAAAACTTATTTCAGCAGAAACATTTGGCATATATAATGATGATGATGAATCCGTCTCGGTAAAAGATCGTTCAGTGTAAAATCCAGGCTGTTTAGGTTGAGAAAATGAAATATTTTCATTATCCAACATGGAGAGGACGGATGACATTGAGGGCCTGTCTTCAGGGCGTTTCTGAACACATAATAGTCCCACTTCTATGCATCTCAATACTTCTGATTTAGCAATGTTCTCCATCAAAATATCCACCAGTTCCATTGGTCTACCTTCATTCCATAGTTTCCATGCCTAAAACAATTTAAACTTGATTTAAGAATCGGCACGGGAATTAGAAGGACATGGTAAACGAGGTACTAAAGAAAATTAATTTAGCTAATTAGTATCTAACTCACATGTCCTAATAGGTTGAGCTCATGATCAGGATGTGCAAATCCTCTGTTCTTCTCCCCACTCACTATCTCCAAAACAATGACACCAAAACTAAATACATCAGATTTCACTGAAAATTGCCCATCTATTGCATATTCTGGAGACATATAACCACTGTATTGACACAAAACAAATGGATGATTTAAAATTTGACAACAACTATTAAGATTGACTAAGAAATGGAAGCTATTCTTAAGTAGTAAAGAGAAACAATTGGAGACATGTTAAACTTACTACGTTCCAACTACTCTCTTAGTATTTACTTCAGTCTGATCACCAATAAATATTCTTGCCAAGCCGAAGTCTGAAATCTTGGGGTTCATCTCATGATCCAGTAAGATATTGCTAGCCTTAAGATCTCTATGAATGATAGTCAACCTTGAATCTCGGTGAAGATAAAGAAGTCCTCGAGAAATTCCCACTATAATATCAAACCGCTTCCGCCAATCCAGTGCGGTACCCCTTGTTTGATCTGTGCCAATTCAGATGAGGTGTGAAGTTAAACCTCAAATATTATGAACAATTTAAACAAACAAACAAATAAGGAAAACAAAACAAAACAAAAAACAAAACAAAACGAAACAAAACAAAACACTCAAGAGTTGAGGGTGACTAACTGAATATGTATAAGTCCAAGCTTCTATTAGGCATATATTCATAGATCAACATTCTCTCTTCTCCTTGAATGCAACATCCCAACAATCTCACAAGGTTTCGGTGTTGAAGTTTTGCAATTAGAATAACCTCATTCTGGAACTCTACTAGGCCTTGTCCAGAATCTTTAGAAAGCCTCTTCACTGCTATTTCTTGTTCAGTTGAAAGTATACCCTGTATACAATATGGAAGATTTTTGTTAAGCTAGAAGTACTTATCGGAAAAAGCAGACAAAGAGTTAAGATTGTTCATTTGACAATGAAAGTACCTTGTAGACAGGACCAAAACCACCTTCACCAATTTTATTTGTAGAGGAGAAGTTGTTGGTAGCTTTGGCTATAGTGTCAAAGCCAAATGAGGGTAGCTCTACTTCTTCCTCCTCAAGAACAGGATCCCGATCTTTATTTGGATCGATTATAGTGTCATTAATTAGCAAATAATAATAATAATAATAAGTAAAAACTATAAAACTAATGTAAATAAATTAAAAACACAATCACATCGAATAAAGCATCCGTTGCATCTATTCATTTAATTGTAAACATCATTCATCTTATATTATATTCGAATGCAATTTGATGTATATTTGAATACCTCATATATTTCATTCAAATACCTATATATTAGAATAGTATATCAACACAAAATACTATTTATCAATTTATTTTTTCTGTCTATTTTTACCAATCACATTACATACTCTCTCTCACCAACAACCCAAACACACAATACGTTAGATTACAATGTATACACACAATACGTATGAATAAAATATATAAGAAGAAAATATTCAACCGCATATTGTATTTTGTTGCATTATATTTAAGTATAATACACAATAAATGTAGTTTCCAAATGGACCATTAGTGTTACACATACATCAAGGACGAAGAATGAAGATCCTGAAGCGTGGGGGCTTAAGTCCCCTCAACTTTTCTTAAAATATAGGCTATAGTTACTGAGTCAAATTTCATAAAAACTCCTTAAATTAAATCATGATTTATTCTTCCAAGGATCATTTGTATTTATCTCACTAAGCAAGATTTAATTTTCTTTTCTCAAAGAATTTGTCTTTTTGTTTGTTGTAGTTTTTTAGCATTCCTGTTTCAATATATATACACACACACATCAAGGCTATAAAGCAAGAGATATTAATATATGTCTCATAAGCCACCTATTTTTTTTCCTCAGTTTTTAAAGGCTCTCTTCTTGACAAGTAGTAAAGACAAATACTAATAATCTTATTACTGGTCTTAACTATTTTAAAAACTACAACCTTTTACGAATTTCACTCCGGTTTAAACCGACATAGTAACAAGATGTTATTAGTTTTAAACTTAATAAATTATGAACACTCTTGCACCTTCAAGAATTCTTGGTACGGACTATCAAGTTCTGAAACTATTGATGACGAATTTCTTTGTCATCCTTTGCAAACGCAAAATAATAAAGATTAGATAAGAGAGTTAATCTTGTTTTTAGAACTTAGTAAGCACCAAATATGACTTGACTAGATTAATATATATATATATATATATGTAATATTATCTTTTATTTTATTCATAATAATTATATTACGTCTAACATTTTTTTATCAACTTATCAGCCATTTAACAAGAGCACTGCCTTTGTCATTTGTTAGGAACAACTATAATATATACATATATGCAGTGGTGGAGGGCAATGGGATGCTAGTGGGGGCTGTAGCCCCTACTGATTATTATTATTATTTTTTGTTATTTTAAAATTATCTCCAAAATTTTATAGTTTTTACAATTTTTCCTCACTAGAAATAAAAAAGTTCTTATATAGTTCCTATTTTATCCTCACTAAAAATAAAAAATTTGTATATAATCCCTAGTAAAATTAATTCAATATTATAATTTTACTGCTTTGCCCACATAATAATTAAAAATTTGACATAAACCTACTAAAATTAAAAATTCTTACATAGCCCCATTAAATTTTATTTTATCTTGCAAAAAAAGAAATTAGTATACATCATCACTGGGATATATTTCTGACTCCGCTCCTTCTTATATGTTCACATAGCCTGCAAAATCTAGATCACTATCTCTAATTTTAGGTGTAAAATTTGATTCCCTATCCTCAATTACTAAGAGGTCTAAAATTTGATTTTCTATCCTCAATTATCTGAAACTGAAAACAAATGTCATTTTTATAAGACCAACATAATAGAGAATTGTAGTACATGAGGAATAACAAGTAAAAATAGCACGGAAAAGAAAATAACCATAAGCAGTCGTGTTTAGAATTAATTTTAATTGTCAAAAAAATAAAAACAAAAAATGAGAAAATCTTTTTTATAATTATTAGAAAATCCTTTTTTTTTTAACAAGAGAGAAAATCCTTGTCGTTATGAGTAAAAGAAAATTATTTATCGAAAAAAGAAAAACAAAAAGTTAAAGCAAATTATTGTACCTCCACCAGTTGAGGAGTGGCGGGAGTTTCTCTTCCTGGCGATGCACCAACCTAACAAAAACAACACGACAAATCCTGCAACAACTGACACTGAGATGATCACCGCCGTCCTTTTCCCATTCCCATCAGATCCTGTCACCAAGCACAGTTAATAATGAATAATTAAATAATGGATAAATAAACATAATCTCTTTATGTGTTGTTTGGGTATATTTTTAGATACGGTATTTAGAATGAAATTGATTTTTGAGTTTTGAAAATATAAGTTTATTGAAAATAAATTGTTTAAAATAAAAAATATATATAAAAACTTAAAATATATATAAAAACTTAAAATATATTTGAATAAAAATTAATAATATGGATCATGTTTCGTTTCTTTTGAAATTCTATATAATTTTTTTAAAAAATCATCTTATTTCAACATAAAATAATAAAATTATAAACTTTTAAAATTTAAATTTTTTAAAAAATTTAAAAAAATAAATAATAAAATTAGAGAAAAAGGATAAAAAAAAAAAAAAAAAACTTTCGAAAACTATGTTTCAAAAGGTGCCCAAATAGAACCTAAATAACAAGTCAACGAAAATGTTGATATAATCATTTGGATAAATACAAAGTGATGTCATTGATTAATACCTTTTTTTTTCTTTTAGAAACGTAACCAAATATACTTTATTATTTTATAGCGACCTAACATTTTCTTACGTTAACATTTTCCATCAAATCCTTATTTTATATATAAGTAGAACAATTTTGTGAAAGGGGCTTTTATTGATAGGAATTGTGTTAAGTTTTTCACGCTCTAATCTGTATAGAACCTCTTATTATATATTATGATAGGAAACACTTTTAACCGATAAAAATTTTTTAATTATCTGATTCATAAGTTTTCACCTTAAAATTTTACCAACATGCAAAACAAGATTGCTCCAATCTAAATGAGACCATTGAAAACTTAATCAAACAACTAAAACAAGCAATCTCCAATTCCCGCTATCAATCTACAAACATTTCTTTCCAATAGAGCTAGATATGATGTTCTACTAGAGAAATTCTCAAAAACTAATTGTAGATTTCTAGAAGTAAAAAAGAAAAAAAAATCACTGCTCCTAAATTTATTCCTTTGTTTTCTATCCAATTGGTTTTTGCTTATCAAATACATAATGTTCTGACTTACCAAATTCAGAGGCAGCCATTCTGATGTAGAGATCTTGGCCACCATCAGTGAAAAGTCTCATATCAAGCATGTCCCCTGACCACACCACGCAGCCACCAACCAGAGCCACTGCATACGCCACACACGAACAGTTCCTCCTGCAAATCGACTCGCACTCGTCGTTCCTCACCACCGTCCAATTCACCGAAAACTCCCCGTAAGGCAACTTCAACCCGGAGAACTTCTTGAACCCCACGCTGGCGCTGCAGTTCAAGCGCGTCTTGAGCACGCACCCGCTGCTCGAATCTATCCGGTTCCATTCTTCCGGTACTTTTGGCACGAACCCGGTTGGGCATTGGCAAACGCGGTTCTGACTGCTGTCACATAGTCCGTTAGGACCACAACGTTCGTATGTGTCGCACTCGTCTTTTTGCACCGAGTAGACGTTGACCCACTCGCCACGCCCCTGGTTCCACCTCAGAAGCTCAGGAGACCCTGATGATGGATTCAATCGGAACATGTTAGCCGTGGAGTTGTCGACGTTGCTGAAGGTGGCGTAGACGTGGGTTTCACTGACATTATAGTTTGGTCTAAAAACGGCGTAGTCTTTGAGGGGAATAGCTCCACCTAGTCGGACACCATCGTAAGGCCCGTCCCGAAACACGACATCTTGGCCTTCGAACAAAAGAACCTGAGGAAGCAACCGAGGATCTAGTGCGTACGTAAAGTTTCCGGTGGACGGATCTTGGGGGCTGCTCCAGGAGGTTAGATTCAAACTTCTACCGTTGACATAGTCCCATCCAAGCGTCATGCCCGCTATGACTAAATCGCATGGATGGTCGAAACTCTGCCACGCATAGTTTTCGCTACTGCCATCTTTAACCACTAGGTTTCCTGTGTCTAAGAGCTGCAAAGTTGGGTATTTTGCCGATGAATTTGAGGACCATATGAAGTTCTCTGTTTGATTGCCGACGATTGCTATGTTTCCCGTTTCAGTGATTTTAAGAGCACCTGAGGAGTCTAGGAGTGGGTTGTCTCTGTTGGCGACCCAGACGGGTATGAGATCCGTAACGTTCTTGAACCATATTCCAACGTAGCGGTTCTTGGAATTCTGTGGGCTGAAAAAGCCTAATTCAAACTTTTCGCCGATGGAAACCAGAGTTTGGCCGGTGTCTAGGAGAGTTTGGTTTGGACTTATGGTGTCATCAGCTGCTAAGGAGTTGTGAAAGCGGATAAGAGAGAAGCAGAGTAAAATAAGAAGGAACTTCATTGATTTCATACAATTTTATGCGAAAGCAAAGCAATAAAGGGAGATATTGAGAGGCAAGGCTTATATGTCTTCCTTCTCCATTTTTTTTCTCCACTTCCTTTAAAACTAGTCTTCTTCTTGGGAAGGTTCATCCTGAGGGAGACGGAACTTGACAGATCGATAGAGTTGATTTTGTCAAAAGCGGTAGTAATAAACTATCGTCGCCTAACGATGCTAAAGTCAACAAATCCAAAATTGAAAATTCCTGGCACAAATGAGATTATGCTAATCCTGTTGTTGTTTGAAATTCTCGTGTCAATGTATTTGCACTGTTACATAATGTCAACTTCTTGTTATATTTTTTTTTCCCTGTCTTTGAGAATATATAATAATTTATAAAAGCTCACATTCTCACGGCGCCATCTTAATAAATCATTTGCCAACTTACACAGCGATGCGTGTCTAACATAATTGATATATCGTGATGTAATGAGCTAGAAAATGCTTGTTACTTGAATTGAATTAAGTTGTATGTATGGAAATAAAATAAACTATAGAAGAGAGGAAACTAAGTATTATATAAGAAGCTGTACATTCGACTGATCCAATAATAAAGTTACAACGGATGAACCCAATAGCTAATAGGCCGATTCTAGAAGGTTTTAGATCACGGTCAGGATGGTAGAATTTCCAATTACTATTGCATCAACCGTCTCGCAACAGTTACTCTTCAAGCACCAAGGAATGACCTCATTGTAGATGTCAAAGCCTCCACAACAAATGTAGAATCCGATTCAAACCACGGAAAAATCCTAATCACCCTGAAGCCAATTCAGTCACATTAATAATAGCCCTTAGCTCAGCCTCAAAAGCAAAGCTGTAGCATGGAAGCGGAAAAAAACAACTCTCAGAAACCTCCTTATAGGTCCTGAAAAAACTTCAAGAACCTCAAAGAGTAGCTGGGAGATCCATATAGAGCCCCATCGGTTTTAGATCTTATTTAGTTAACCTGGTACCATTATACAAGAGGGAGCCTTCTTAGAATGACTAGTAATTAAAAGGTTATGAATAAATTGTAGATCCGAGTGAGAGTTATGATTACCAACAATTTATATAGAATTTTTCTCTGAATATACACGATGAAATAATTTTACTTCAGTAGACTTTTCAAATTTTCTGTGACAATATTAGAGCAAAATAGTCTTTGGTATGTGCTTAGGCCTTGGCAAGCTTTTTGTTAGGAAGGAAAAATAAATAGTTTCACTGGTAAACGACAGAAAAATGTAACAAATATTCTTTGTTAGGCGTAAACTTTGCCCTAAAATAGTCCATTAACTATGACTAACCACGTTGGTTTGGGTGTTATAGCTGAATGATAAATAAAATAATATTGGAAGATTCCTAATTACTTAAACATAATGCTAAGAATAAGAGTAGAACAACGAAATAATTATTGCGTCATCAATTATCACATTCTTTCTTCATGTAATTCTCTTTTTTTTATCTCCCCTGTAATGTTGTAACAGTCATCCCCGTAGAAACATTTGGCTTAATCGATGTTGATGAAGAATTAGTCTTTATAAAAGCCCTTTCAGTGTAAAATCCAGGTTCTTTAGGTTGGGGAAGTGCAACATTGTTTTCACTATCCAACATGACGAGAACAGATGACATCAAGGGCCTCTCTTCAGGGCACTTTTGAACACATAATAGTTCCACTTGGATGCATCTCAATACTTCTGATGCAGGAACGTTCTCCATCAAGACGTCTAGGATCTCCATGGCCCTGCTCTCATTCCATAATTTCCATGCCTAAAACAAATGGAGACTTGATATATGAGTCGAAACAAAACAAGACTTAAGAATTCAACATTGAAAATTAAAAAGACATACAGTAAACAAGTAAGAATGGAAAATTAACCAACAAGTCTTAACTCACATGTCCTATAAGATTGAGGTCATGATCAGGATGTGCAAATCCTCTATTCTTCATCCCACTCACTCTCTCTAAAACTATGACACAAAAGCTAAAGATATCGGATTTCATTGAAAATAAAGTGCCCATGCATCTATCACATACTCACGAGACATATAACTACTACATCCAAGCAAATTAGAGAAATGAATCCCACACAACAAATATATAACTAAGGCTAATTTGAAATGGAAACCAGACTTGCGTAGCAAAGAAAACTAATTAAAGGCATGCTTGTTGAACTTATTATGTACCGACTACTCTCTTAGTATTTACTTTAGACTGGTCACCCCTAAAAATTCTTGCCAAGTCAAAGACTGATATTTTGGGGTTCATTTCACTATCTAAGAGAATATTATTGGCTTTTAGATCTTTGTGAATAATTCTCAACCTTGAATCTCAGTGAAGATAAAGAAGAACACGAGTAATCCATGTGATAATATTAAACCGCTTATGCCAATTTAGCGCAGTACGCCTTATTTGATATGTTCCTAGTTACATGGATTATGTTTATTTTCAATGAGTCACAAATAATATGAATCAGTTCAGAATTTTGAGGATGGCTTACTGAATATATATATATATATATATATATATGTCTACGCTTTGGTTAGGCATAAACTCATAGATCAACATCCTCTCATCTTTATGAACACAACATCCCAATAGCCTAACAATATTCCGATGATGCAGTCTTAAAATCAAGATGGCCTCATTCTTGAACTCCATAGGGCCTTGTCCAAAATCTTTTGCAAGCTTTTTCACTGCTATTTCTTGTCCAGTACTCCAGAACATATGCTTAGAAAAATCATTTTATTAGCTAAAAGGAATACAAGAAAAAAATACAAAGAAAGAGCAAAGATATTTCATTCGACAATGGGGGTAATTCAAAATGTAGTTTTAAAAAAAAAAAAAGTTACCTTGCAAACGGGACCAAAACCACCTTCTCCAATTTTATTTGTGGAGGAGAAGTTGTTAGTATCGCTAGCAATAGTATGTAAACCAAATGAAGGTAGCTCTACATCTTTCTCCAAATCTTTGTTTGAGTTGATTATTGTTTCCTCTGCAATAAAGATACTAGTTTGCATAAACTGAAACAAATGATAATGCCACGCAGACAACTTTGTGTTGTGTCATCAAATAAAATGCTATTTAAAACATTGTATTGTTGGGGAAAAAAAAAAATTTAAAACAACGAAAACCAACCCAAGAGGGCCGGGCTACCTCATGTCTTTTAATTGGTATATGTTTGGCACACCATTTTGAGTGCAAAAAATCAAATTCAAGTTTGCTTTTTCACTTTTTCGAAATCCGAATAATTTATCCCTATTTTTTTATGTTTATTTTCGGAAAAGGAGAAAAAAATAGTAAAAAGTGTTTTTTTTTTTCAACTTTTTTATTTATTCTTCTCATTTTAAAAAAAAAAAATCTGGATTCATTTTTAAACTTATATTGTACAGTACCATTTTGAAATCCTTTTGGAATCCTTTTAAAATCTTCACCCAATGCATTATTCCCAACACTATTTCTTCTAATTCCAAATAACTTTTTATTTTCAATAAGAAAAATTTTTACATATCCAAAGATTATCTCATTCTCAAAATGAAATGACTTTCTCATTTCAAATAAGAAAATTTCCTTCTCGAAAATGGATATGCAATCCAAACAGATTTTTCTTTTTATCAAAATTGAAGAACGTTTTTAGACTAATAAATTTTTTTTGGGGTGGAAATTTAGACTAATAATGTTGTCATTTTCAGAATCCTTCTAGCAAGTACGAAGCTATTAATGTACATGTTTCAACCAACAAATAAATAACTTTTAATTATTTCAACCAAAATTGTTCATTTTTAAATGAAATTAAAGAGCCTAATAAAGGCAGAAAATGAAGCAGCGCCCTAGTTCTCCTACTGCTCTGATAGACCATATCTTTACGAATTTTAGACCTAAATAACGCTGCTATGGTGGTGGAGCTAGAAATTTTTTTACTGGTGATACATTATAAAAAATTAGAGATAATTTTTCATAATTATATTTATTAAATTATTGAGTGGAATATGGTTATAAGTTCTCTTATAAATTGCAGAATTATCAAAATCTTATTAAAGATGAAAAATGCAATTCAAAGTGGAGCGTAGCACATGCCTCCACTCGACGTCAAATGACATCACCACAATAATCAAATGCTCATTACTATGAATAAAAATATGTCATATTAATCAAGGTAGTCCCGCATCGTTTATGAAATGGGCTAGTGGACGGTTTAGAAGTGTGAGGGAAAGCCTTATCTCTTGAGCTAGTTTTTGGAATTGAGAAAACCCAATACCACCTTACACTAGTATCAAAGATACGATAGCCAATATATCTCAGTCCAATCTGGAAGAAATGAATCGATGAAAAATTCGAGTAAGGCCCGATCTGTGATGGGGGAGATTGTTGAGATAATCTCACATCCGTTGTCAAAGGGGATGTGGATGGTTTATAAGTACGAGGAAAGTCCCATCTCTTGAGTTTTTGGCCTTGAAAATGCCCAATACCATCAAATAACATAGAACTTTAAAAAAATAAAAAATAAAACAAAAATAGTATATCTTTTACATAATAGGAAAACGTTATCTTACCTTGGCTTATAAGGGAGCTAGACGTCCTCTTACAGATGAGATAGCCACTCGCTAAACAACATAGAAGAAACCCTGAAATTGCTGAGATGATCACCGCAACCCTTTTGCTACTCATTTCTGATTCTGTGGCTACAAACAACCCCCGGAATATATCAAGGGTGCGTTAAAAACTATAAAAGGATATGTAATAGAAAAAATAATAAGATTAGAAAGAAAAGTAAAAGAATATAAAGGAGAATTATTGATTTTCTTTTTTCTAGTATTTACTTGTAATGATATAGCAATCCAATTTTCTTTTTAATGTTTACTAAGAATAAAAAAACTTCAAATCAACAATTTTTAAAAACAATGTCAACAGACAAATTATTGAATAACGTGGTTGGTGATGACTTGAAATGACAAATGTTAGTTACGAGGGTATAGATGTGTACCATAAGCACAGGTTCTTAGTTATACTTGCCCCGTTCAGACCTGTAAGTCAGACAAAGTGAGAACCGAGAAGCACATGAAGCAGAATGCAACTTACCTAATTCACAAGCAGCCATTTTAATGTACAGATCTTGCCCACTATCACTGTAACGTATAATATCAACCAAGTCGCCAGACCACACCACGCACCCGCCATCTCGAGCCACAGCATAAGCCACACACGAACACTTCCTCCTACAAAGCAACTCGCACTCCTCCTTTCTCTCCACGGTCCCGTTCACCGCAAACTCCGAACCATTCGGCAACTTCAACCGAGACAACTTCTTGAACCCCTCGCTAGCACTACAGTTCAAGCGCATCCTACGCACACACCCGCCGTTGAAATCGGAAGCTGCCCAGTCTTCCGGTGCTTTTGGCACGAACCCGGTTAGGAAATGGCAAACAGGGGTGTCGTTGATATCACAGAGACCATTAGGACCACAGCGAGTAAAAGGGTCGCAATCATCTCTCTGCACTGCGTAGATAGTAATCCACTTTTCGCGTCCGTGGTTCCACCTGACCTGTTCAGGGAATCCCAATGGATTCAACCGGAACATGGTAACCGTGGAATTGTCAGCATTGTCGAAGAAATACTAGTCATGGGTTTCACTGACGACATGTTTAGGTTTAAAGACTTGTCTTGGAGGGGAGGATCGCCACCTGTTCGGAAACCGACCCAAGGCCCATTTCTGTACACGATATCCGCACCTCTTCGCAGAAGCGCCTGAGGAAGCCCCCCAGGGTCTTGTTTGTACGTGAAGATTCCCATGGATGGATCTTGGGAGCTGCCTCCAGGAGGTCAGCTTCTAACTTTGACCAGTTATGGAGTCCCAACCCAACTTCATGCCGGCTATGAGTGAATCGCATGGATTGTCGAAACTCTGCCACGCATAGTTTTCGCCACTGCCATCTTTAACCACAAGGTTTCCTGTGCTTAAAAGCTGCAAAGTTGGGTCATTTGCCGATGAATTGGACCTCCACAAGGGGTTCCTTGACTTATTATTGAGGATCACTATGTTTCCCGTTTCGGTGATTTTTAAGACACCCGATGAGTCTGTGAGTGGTCTGTCCCTGTTGGCGACCCAGACGGCTGTGAGATTTGTGACGTTCTTGAACCATATTCCCACGTAGCGGTTGATCGAATTCGGTGGGCTGAAAAAGCCTGGTTCGAATGTTTCACCGACAGAGACAAGAGTTTGGCCGGTGTCTAGGAGAGTTTGGTTTGGTCTTATGGTGTCTATCAGCAGCTAAGGAATAGTGAAAGAAGATAAGAGATAAGCAGAAAATGATAACAACCAACTTCATTGATTACGAATAGTGAAAAGAAAGCAAAGCAGAGTACAAAAGATGCTAAGCTCTGTTCTCCTTTCTTTAATCTTTTCATTTTGAGTTTAAATTTCTTTCCTTTGAAGAAGGATCCTCGTGTGAGAGAAAAGTTGACTTGTCCGTCGTTGAGTTTGCCATACGTTCTGGGGAATGGATTTTGTCAATGCATTTTTTTTCTTAGTTATTGTCAACTTGGAGAAGATGTAAAATTTCTGGCTTATGCATCAAGGCAAAGAAAACATCAACCACGATTGTATCACAGAGTTGACTACTGCAATGATATGTTACAGTAGATGATACACAATAGTTCCATTGATCTGTGGCAAAACTCTTCATCTGAACTTTTCCTCCAAAAATAAATAAATAAATAAATCCTTTTATCGTCCATCTAAAACTGACAGTTAGGTTGTTTGTAGTATGAAGATTGTTTCTTAATTTGAATTTAGTTTCATGTTTTCAAATAAATGAAATATTTATGTTATGAAAAAGCCACAAAATTAAAGAACTAACACCCAAACAGACATGAACGAAGCACAAAGATTTTATTGAGTACCAATTGAGAATTACACCCCCAGAGAATCCAAGAATCAAACACAAACCCAGAAAATCCTTCTACAGTTTCTCTCTCTAGTGTTTCCCAATTCTCTCTCTAACTCAGAGTTTCTCTTTCTACAATTGCCTCTCCTGTAACTCTTTCTCTCCACTCTCCTAATTGCTGAAAATAGAAAGCCAAGCCTATTTATACTAATAATAGTTACAAGATGTATCTGCAACTAACAAAGAGTTAAGCTAATTCTAACTCTGTACAGCATTTTCTCTTGTCTTCACATTCCCACTGTCTACACAACACTCCACCTGTGCACCATCCACACAGTCTCAATCTACTTCTTGTTGTCCACTTATGTTCTGTCTACACACCAGCCAGCAATGCACCAGACCATTCTAGATTTCTTTTTTCTTTTGCATCTATCTCAACTCTCAACAACATATACATACATATATGTATATATGTATAGAACAGGAAGATAAGCTTTATACAACAAGCTGAAGATTCAACTTGTCCGATAACAAGTAGCACTAGATGAAACAGAACAGGTTGATATTTGTGGGAGGAGTCAAAAGAACTCCACTTAGTAGAACCTTATATTTGAACTCTAAAAAGATATTCCCTTAATTTATCGTCCATATAAATTATGATTTCAATTTAAAAAGAATATGATCCCTCATTTGTGGATTCGTTAGCTCCTGCTACTTTCTCTTCATTCCAAAGTTTCCCACGCGTGAAAGTAGTTTCATTCAAGTTTATCAACATCATTAATGTGCAGCAGAATGGTCGGTTCAAAAAATAGAGTACGAGTTCCAAGCATTTTTGAATGTTATTATTTTAGAAGGCCGTTTCTTCCATGTGAATAATTTATCCCTGTTTTGATATCTGATAAATAAAGAATTGTCTTGCACAAAGTCTAAGTCCAAATTATACAGTCAACCTCCGAAAATGTATCCATCCGGTCAGCTGTGAAGACAAGTTTGGAGATGCCTAATCGAATAGAATAGAGTTTAAGCTCTTGTTGGGAAGGTACATAGACTATTTCCACTCTGTTTTTATCTGCTCTGTATTTTTGTAAAACTTATTTCAGCAGAAACATTTGGCATATATAATGATGATGATGAATCCGTCTCGGTAAAAGATCGTTCAGTGTAAAATCCAGGCTGTTTAGGTTGAGAAAATGAAATATTTTCATTATCCAACATGGAGAGGACGGATGACATTGAGGGCCTGTCTTCAGGGCGTTTCTGAACACATAATAGTCCCACTTCTATGCATCTCAATACTTCTGATTTAGCAATGTTCTCCATCAAAATATCCACCAGTTCCATTGGTCTACCTTCATTCCATAGTTTCCATGCCTAAAACAATTTAAACTTGATTTAAGAATCGGCACGGGAATTAGAAGGACATGGTAAACGAGGTACTAAAGAAAATTAATTTAGCTAATTAGTATCTAACTCACATGTCCTAATAGGTTGAGCTCATGATCAGGATGTGCAAATCCTCTGTTCTTCTCCCCACTCACTATCTCCAAAACAATGACACCAAAACTAAATACATCAGATTTCACTGAAAATTGCCCATCTATTGCATATTCTGGAGACATATAACCACTGTATTGACACAAAACAAATGGATGATTTAAAATTTGACAACAACTATTAAGATTGACTAAGAAATGGAAGCTATTCTTAAGTAGTAAAGAGAAACAATTGGAGACATGTTAAACTTACTACGTTCCAACTACTCTCTTAGTATTTACTTCAGTCTGATCACCAATAAATATTCTTGCCAAGCCGAAGTCTGAAATCTTGGGGTTCATCTCATGATCCAGTAAGATATTGCTAGCCTTAAGATCTCTATGAATGATAGTCAACCTTGAATCTCGGTGAAGATAAAGAAGTCCTCGAGAAATTCCCACTATAATATCAAACCGCTTCCGCCAATCCAGTGCGGTACCCCTTGTTTGATCTGTGCCAATTCAGATGAGGTGTGAAGTTAAACCTCAAATATTATGAACAATTTAAACAAACAAACAAATAAGGAAAACAAAACAAAACAAAAAACAAAACAAAACGAAACAAAACAAAACACTCAAGAGTTGAGGGTGACTAACTGAATATGTATAAGTCCAAGCTTCTATTAGGCATATATTCATAGATCAACATTCTCTCTTCTCCTTGAATGCAACATCCCAACAATCTCACAAGGTTTCGGTGTTGAAGTTTTGCAATTAGAATAACCTCATTCTGGAACTCTACTAGGCCTTGTCCAGAATCTTTAGAAAGCCTCTTCACTGCTATTTCTTGTTCAGTTGAAAGTATACCCTGTATACAATATGGAAGATTTTTGTTAAGCTAGAAGTACTTATCGGAAAAAGCAGACAAAGAGTTAAGATTGTTCATTTGACAATGAAAGTACCTTGTAGACAGGACCAAAACCACCTTCACCAATTTTATTTGTAGAGGAGAAGTTGTTGGTAGCTTTGGCTATAGTGTCAAAGCCAAATGAGGGTAGCTCTACTTCTTCCTCCTCAAGAACAGGATCCCGATCTTTATTTGGATCGATTATAGTGTCATTAATTAGCAAATAATAATAATAATAATAAGTAAAAACTATAAAACTAATGTAAATAAATTAAAAACACAATCACATCGAATAAAGCATCCGTTGCATCTATTCATTTAATTGTAAACATCATTCATCTTATATTATATTCGAATGCAATTTGATGTATATTTGAATACCTCATATATTTCATTCAAATACCTATATATTAGAATAGTATATCAACACAAAATACTATTTATCAATTTATTTTTTCTGTCTATTTTTACCAATCACATTACATACTCTCTCTCACCAACAACCCAAACACACAATACGTTAGATTACAATGTATACACACAATACGTATGAATAAAATATATAAGAAGAAAATATTCAACCGCATATTGTATTTTGTTGCATTATATTTAAGTATAATACACAATAAATGTAGTTTCCAAATGGACCATTAGTGTTACACATACATCAAGGACGAAGAATGAAGATCCTGAAGCGTGGGGGCTTAAGTCCCCTCAACTTTTCTTAAAATATAGGCTATAGTTACTGAGTCAAATTTCATAAAAACTCCTTAAATTAAATCATGATTTATTCTTCCAAGGATCATTTGTATTTATCTCACTAAGCAAGATTTAATTTTCTTTTCTCAAAGAATTTGTCTTTTTGTTTGTTGTAGTTTTTTAGCATTCCTGTTTCAATATATATACACACACACATCAAGGCTATAAAGCAAGAGATATTAATATATGTCTCATAAGCCACCTATTTTTTTTCCTCAGTTTTTAAAGGCTCTCTTCTTGACAAGTAGTAAAGACAAATACTAATAATCTTATTACTGGTCTTAACTATTTTAAAAACTACAACCTTTTACGAATTTCACTCCGGTTTAAACCGACATAGTAACAAGATGTTATTAGTTTTAAACTTAATAAATTATGAACACTCTTGCACCTTCAAGAATTCTTGGTACGGACTATCAAGTTCTGAAACTATTGATGACGAATTTCTTTGTCATCCTTTGCAAACGCAAAATAATAAAGATTAGATAAGAGAGTTAATCTTGTTTTTAGAACTTAGTAAGCACCAAATATGACTTGACTAGATTAATATATATATATATATATGTAATATTATCTTTTATTTTATTCATAATAATTATATTACGTCTAACATTTTTTTATCAACTTATCAGCCATTTAACAAGAGCACTGCCTTTGTCATTTGTTAGGAACAACTATAATATATACATATATGCAGTGGTGGAGGGCAATGGGATGCTAGTGGGGGCTGTAGCCCCTACTGATTATTATTATTATTTTTTGTTATTTTAAAATTATCTCCAAAATTTTATAGTTTTTACAATTTTTCCTCACTAGAAATAAAAAAGTTCTTATATAGTTCCTATTTTATCCTCACTAAAAATAAAAAATTTGTATATAATCCCTAGTAAAATTAATTCAATATTATAATTTTACTGCTTTGCCCACATAATAATTAAAAATTTGACATAAACCTACTAAAATTAAAAATTCTTACATAGCCCCATTAAATTTTATTTTATCTTGCAAAAAAAGAAATTAGTATACATCATCACTGGGATATATTTCTGACTCCGCTCCTTCTTATATGTTCACATAGCCTGCAAAATCTAGATCACTATCTCTAATTTTAGGTGTAAAATTTGATTCCCTATCCTCAATTACTAAGAGGTCTAAAATTTGATTTTCTATCCTCAATTATCTGAAACTGAAAACAAATGTCATTTTTATAAGACCAACATAATAGAGAATTGTAGTACATGAGGAATAACAAGTAAAAATAGCACGGAAAAGAAAATAACCATAAGCAGTCGTGTTTAGAATTAATTTTAATTGTCAAAAAAATAAAAACAAAAAATGAGAAAATCTTTTTTATAATTATTAGAAAATCCTTTTTTTTTTAACAAGAGAGAAAATCCTTGTCGTTATGAGTAAAAGAAAATTATTTATCGAAAAAAGAAAAACAAAAAGTTAAAGCAAATTATTGTACCTCCACCAGTTGAGGAGTGGCGGGAGTTTCTCTTCCTGGCGATGCACCAACCTAACAAAAACAACACGACAAATCCTGCAACAACTGACACTGAGATGATCACCGCCGTCCTTTTCCCATTCCCATCAGATCCTGTCACCAAGCACAGTTAATAATGAATAATTAAATAATGGATAAATAAACATAATCTCTTTATGTGTTGTTTGGGTATATTTTTAGATACGGTATTTAGAATGAAATTGATTTTTGAGTTTTGAAAATATAAGTTTATTGAAAATAAATTGTTTAAAATAAAAAATATATATAAAAACTTAAAATATATATAAAAACTTAAAATATATTTGAATAAAAATTAATAATATGGATCATGTTTCGTTTCTTTTGAAATTCTATATAATTTTTTTAAAAAATCATCTTATTTCAACATAAAATAATAAAATTATAAACTTTTAAAATTTAAATTTTTTAAAAAATTTAAAAAAATAAATAATAAAATTAGAGAAAAAGGATAAAAAAAAAAAAAAAAAAACTTTCGAAAACTATGTTTCAAAAGGTGCCCAAATAGAACCTAAATAACAAGTCAACGAAAATGTTGATATAATCATTTGGATAAATACAAAGTGATGTCATTGATTAATACCTTTTTTTTTCTTTTAGAAACGTAACCAAATATACTTTATTATTTTATAGCGACCTAACATTTTCTTACGTTAACATTTTCCATCAAATCCTTATTTTATATATAAGTAGAACAATTTTGTGAAAGGGGCTTTTATTGATAGGAATTGTGTTAAGTTTTTCACGCTCTAATCTGTATAGAACCTCTTATTATATATTATGATAGGAAACACTTTTAACCGATAAAAATTTTTTAATTATCTGATTCATAAGTTTTCACCTTAAAATTTTACCAACATGCAAAACAAGATTGCTCCAATCTAAATGAGACCATTGAAAACTTAATCAAACAACTAAAACAAGCAATCTCCAATTCCCGCTATCAATCTACAAACATTTCTTTCCAATAGAGCTAGATATGATGTTCTACTAGAGAAATTCTCAAAAACTAATTGTAGATTTCTAGAAGTAAAAAAGAAAAAAAAATCACTGCTCCTAAATTTATTCCTTTGTTTTCTATCCAATTGGTTTTTGCTTATCAAATACATAATGTTCTGACTTACCAAATTCAGAGGCAGCCATTCTGATGTAGAGATCTTGGCCACCATCAGTGAAAAGTCTCATATCAAGCATGTCCCCTGACCACACCACGCAGCCACCAACCAGAGCCACTGCATACGCCACACACGAACAGTTCCTCCTGCAAATCGACTCGCACTCGTCGTTCCTCACCACCGTCCAATTCACCGAAAACTCCCCGTAAGGCAACTTCAACCCGGAGAACTTCTTGAACCCCACGCTGGCGCTGCAGTTCAAGCGCGTCTTGAGCACGCACCCGCTGCTCGAATCTATCCGGTTCCATTCTTCCGGTACTTTTGGCACGAACCCGGTTGGGCATTGGCAAACGCGGTTCTGACTGCTGTCACATAGTCCGTTAGGACCACAACGTTCGTATGTGTCGCACTCGTCTTTTTGCACCGAGTAGACGTTGACCCACTCGCCACGCCCCTGGTTCCACCTCAGAAGCTCAGGAGACCCTGATGATGGATTCAATCGGAACATGTTAGCCGTGGAGTTGTCGACGTTGCTGAAGGTGGCGTAGACGTGGGTTTCACTGACATTATAGTTTGGTCTAAAAACGGCGTAGTCTTTGAGGGGAATAGCTCCACCTAGTCGGACACCATCGTAAGGCCCGTCCCGAAACACGACATCTTGGCCTTCGAACAAAAGAACCTGAGGAAGCAACCGAGGATCTAGTGCGTACGTAAAGTTTCCGGTGGACGGATCTTGGGGGCTGCTCCAGGAGGTTAGATTCAAACTTCTACCGTTGACATAGTCCCATCCAAGCGTCATGCCCGCTATGACTAAATCGCATGGATGGTCGAAACTCTGCCACGCATAGTTTTCGCTACTGCCATCTTTAACCACTAGGTTTCCTGTGTCTAAGAGCTGCAAAGTTGGGTATTTTGCCGATGAATTTGAGGACCATATGAAGTTCTCTGTTTGATTGCCGACGATTGCTATGTTTCCCGTTTCAGTGATTTTAAGAGCACCTGAGGAGTCTAGGAGTGGGTTGTCTCTGTTGGCGACCCAGACGGGTATGAGATCCGTAACGTTCTTGAACCATATTCCAACGTAGCGGTTCTTGGAATTCTGTGGGCTGAAAAAGCCTAATTCAAACTTTTCGCCGATGGAAACCAGAGTTTGGCCGGTGTCTAGGAGAGTTTGGTTTGGACTTATGGTGTCATCAGCTGCTAAGGAGTTGTGAAAGCGGATAAGAGAGAAGCAGAGTAAAATAAGAAGGAACTTCATTGATTTCATACAATTTTATGCGAAAGCAAAGCAATAAAGGGAGATATTGAGAGGCAAGGCTTATATGTCTTCCTTCTCCATTTTTTTTCTCCACTTCCTTTAAAACTAGTCTTCTTCTTGGGAAGGTTCATCCTGAGGGAGACGGAACTTGACAGATCGATAGAGTTGATTTTGTCAAAAGCGGTAGTAATAAACTATCGTCGCCTAACGATGCTAAAGTCAACAAATCCAAAATTGAAAATTCCTGGCACAAATGAGATTATGCTAATCCTGTTGTTGTTTGAAATTCTCGTGTCAATGTATTTGCACTGTTACATAATGTCAACTTCTTGTTATATTTTTTTTTCCCTGTCTTTGAGAATATATAATAATTTATAAAAGCTCACATTCTCACGGCGCCATCTTAATAAATCATTTGCCAACTTACACAGCGATGCGTGTCTAACATAATTGATATATCGTGATGTAATGAGCTAGAAAATGCTTGTTACTTGAATTGAATTAAGTTGTATGTATGGAAATAAAATAAACTATAGAAGAGAGGAAACTAAGTATTATATAAGAAGCTGTACATTCGACTGATCCAATAATAAAGTTACAACGGATGAACCCAATAGCTAATAGGCCGATTCTAGAAGGTTTTAGATCACGGTCAGGATGGTAGAATTTCCAATTACTATTGCATCAACCGTCTCGCAACAGTTACTCTTCAAGCACCAAGGAATGACCTCATTGTAGATGTCAAAGCCTCCACAACAAATGTAGAATCCGATTCAAACCACGGAAAAATCCTAATCACCCTGAAGCCAATTCAGTCACATTAATAATAGCCCTTAGCTCAGCCTCAAAAGCAAAGCTGTAGCATGGAAGCGGAAAAAACAACTCTCAGAAACCTCCTTATAGGTCCTGAAAAAACTTCAAGAACCTCAAAGAGTAGCTGGGAGATCCATATAGAGCCCCATCGGTTTTAGATCTTATTTAGTTAACCTGGTACCATTATACAAGAGGGAGCCTTCTTAGAATGACTAGTAATTAAAAGGTTATGAATAAATTGTAGATCCGAGTGAGAGTTATGATTACCAACAATTTATATAGAATTTTTCTCTGAATATACACGATGAAATAATTTTACTTCAGTAGACTTTTCAAATTTTCTGTGACAATATTAGAGCAAAATAGTCTTTGGTATGTGCTTAGGCCTTGGCAAGCTTTTTGTTAGGAAGGAAAAATAAATAGTTTCACTGGTAAACGACAGAAAAATGTAACAAATATTCTTTGTTAGGCGTAAACTTTGCCCTAAAATAGTCCATTAACTATGACTAACCACGTTGGTTTGGGTGTTATAGCTGAATGATAAATAAAATAATATTGGAAGATTCCTAATTACTTAAACATAATGCTAAGAATAAGAGTAGAACAACGAAATAATTATTGCGTCATCAATTATCACATTCTTTCTTCATGTAATTCTCTTTTTTTTATCTCCCCTGTAATGTTGTAACAGTCATCCCCGTAGAAACATTTGGCTTAATCGATGTTGATGAAGAATTAGTCTTTATAAAAGCCCTTTCAGTGTAAAATCCAGGTTCTTTAGGTTGGGGAAGTGCAACATTGTTTTCACTATCCAACATGACGAGAACAGATGACATCAAGGGCCTCTCTTCAGGGCACTTTTGAACACATAATAGTTCCACTTGGATGCATCTCAATACTTCTGATGCAGGAACGTTCTCCATCAAGACGTCTAGGATCTCCATGGCCCTGCTCTCATTCCATAATTTCCATGCCTAAAACAAATGGAGACTTGATATATGAGTCGAAACAAAACAAGACTTAAGAATTCAACATTGAAAATTAAAAAGACATACAGTAAACAAGTAAGAATGGAAAATTAACCAACAAGTCTTAACTCACATGTCCTATAAGATTGAGGTCATGATCAGGATGTGCAAATCCTCTATTCTTCATCCCACTCACTCTCTCTAAAACTATGACACAAAAGCTAAAGATATCGGATTTCATTGAAAATAAAGTGCCCATGCATCTATCACATACTCACGAGACATATAACTACTACATCCAAGCAAATTAGAGAAATGAATCCCACACAACAAATATATAACTAAGGCTAATTTGAAATGGAAACCAGACTTGCGTAGCAAAGAAAACTAATTAAAGGCATGCTTGTTGAACTTATTATGTACCGACTACTCTCTTAGTATTTACTTTAGACTGGTCACCCCTAAAAATTCTTGCCAAGTCAAAGACTGATATTTTGGGGTTCATTTCACTATCTAAGAGAATATTATTGGCTTTTAGATCTTTGTGAATAATTCTCAACCTTGAATCTCAGTGAAGATAAAGAAGAACACGAGTAATCCATGTGATAATATTAAACCGCTTATGCCAATTTAGCGCAGTACGCCTTATTTGATATGTTCCTAGTTACATGGATTATGTTTATTTTCAATGAGTCACAAATAATATGAATCAGTTCAGAATTTTGAGGATGGCTTACTGAATATATATATATATATATATATATATATATGTCTACGCTTTGGTTAGGCATAAACTCATAGATCAACATCCTCTCATCTTTATGAACACAACATCCCAATAGCCTAACAATATTCCGATGATGCAGTCTTAAAATCAAGATGGCCTCATTCTTGAACTCCATAGGGCCTTGTCCAAAATCTTTTGCAAGCTTTTTCACTGCTATTTCTTGTCCAGTACTCCAGAACATATGCTTAGAAAAATCATTTTATTAGCTAAAAGGAATACAAGAAAAAAATACAAAGAAAGAGCAAAGATATTTCATTCGACAATGGGGGTAATTCAAAATGTAGTTTTAAAAAAAAAAAAAAAGTTACCTTGCAAACGGGACCAAAACCACCTTCTCCAATTTTATTTGTGGAGGAGAAGTTGTTAGTATCGCTAGCAATAGTATGTAAACCAAATGAAGGTAGCTCTACATCTTTCTCCAAATCTTTGTTTGAGTTGATTATTGTTTCCTCTGCAATAAAGATACTAGTTTGCATAAACTGAAACAAATGATAATGCCACGCAGACAACTTTGTGTTGTGTCATCAAATAAAATGCTATTTAAAACATTGTATTGTTGGGGAAAAAAAAAATTTAAAACAACGAAAACCAACCCAAGAGGGCCGGGCTACCTCATGTCTTTTAATTGGTATATGTTTGGCACACCATTTTGAGTGCAAAAAATCAAATTCAAGTTTGCTTTTTCACTTTTTCGAAATCCGAATAATTTATCCCTATTTTTTTATGTTTATTTTCGGAAAAGGAGAAAAAAATAGTAAAAAGTGTTTTTTTTTTTCAACTTTTTTATTTATTCTTCTCATTTTAAAAAAAAAAAATCTGGATTCATTTTTAAACTTATATTGTACAGTACCATTTTGAAATCCTTTTGGAATCCTTTTAAAATCTTCACCCAATGCATTATTCCCAACACTATTTCTTCTAATTCCAAATAACTTTTTATTTTCAATAAGAAAAATTTTTACATATCCAAAGATTATCTCATTCTCAAAATGAAATGACTTTCTCATTTCAAATAAGAAAATTTCCTTCTCGAAAATGGATATGCAATCCAAACAGATTTTTCTTTTTATCAAAATTGAAGAACGTTTTTAGACTAATAAATTTTTTTTGGGGTGGAAATTTAGACTAATAATGTTGTCATTTTCAGAATCCTTCTAGCAAGTACGAAGCTATTAATGTACATGTTTCAACCAACAAATAAATAACTTTTAATTATTTCAACCAAAATTGTTCATTTTTAAATGAAATTAAAGAGCCTAATAAAGGCAGAAAATGAAGCAGCGCCCTAGTTCTCCTACTGCTCTGATAGACCATATCTTTACGAATTTTAGACCTAAATAACGCTGCTATGGTGGTGGAGCTAGAAATTTTTTTACTGGTGATACATTATAAAAAATTAGAGATAATTTTTCATAATTATATTTATTAAATTATTGAGTGGAATATGGTTATAAGTTCTCTTATAAATTGCAGAATTATCAAAATCTTATTAAAGATGAAAAATGCAATTCAAAGTGGAGCGTAGCACATGCCTCCACTCGACGTCAAATGACATCACCACAATAATCAAATGCTCATTACTATGAATAAAAATATGTCATATTAATCAAGGTAGTCCCGCATCGTTTATGAAATGGGCTAGTGGACGGTTTAGAAGTGTGAGGGAAAGCCTTATCTCTTGAGCTAGTTTTTGGAATTGAGAAAACCCAATACCACCTTACACTAGTATCAAAGATACGATAGCCAATATATCTCAGTCCAATCTGGAAGAAATGAATCGATGAAAAATTCGAGTAAGGCCCGATCTGTGATGGGGGAGATTGTTGAGATAATCTCACATCCGTTGTCAAAGGGGATGTGGATGGTTTATAAGTACGAGGAAAGTCCCATCTCTTGAGTTTTTGGCCTTGAAAATGCCCAATACCATCAAATAACATAGAACTTTAAAAAAATAAAAAATAAAACAAAAATAGTATATCTTTTACATAATAGGAAAACGTTATCTTACCTTGGCTTATAAGGGAGCTAGACGTCCTCTTACAGATGAGATAGCCACTCGCTAAACAACATAGAAGAAACCCTGAAATTGCTGAGATGATCACCGCAACCCTTTTGCTACTCATTTCTGATTCTGTGGCTACAAACAACCCCCGGAATATATCAAGGGTGCGTTAAAAACTATAAAAGGATATGTAATAGAAAAAATAATAAGATTAGAAAGAAAAGTAAAAGAATATAAAGGAGAATTATTGATTTTCTTTTTTCTAGTATTTACTTGTAATGATATAGCAATCCAATTTTCTTTTTAATGTTTACTAAGAATAAAAAAACTTCAAATCAACAATTTTTAAAAACAATGTCAACAGACAAATTATTGAATAACGTGGTTGGTGATGACTTGAAATGACAAATGTTAGTTACGAGGGTATAGATGTGTACCATAAGCACAGGTTCTTAGTTATACTTGCCCCGTTCAGACCTGTAAGTCAGACAAAGTGAGAACCGAGAAGCACATGAAGCAGAATGCAACTTACCTAATTCACAAGCAGCCATTTTAATGTACAGATCTTGCCCACTATCACTGTAACGTATAATATCAACCAAGTCGCCAGACCACACCACGCACCCGCCATCTCGAGCCACAGCATAAGCCACACACGAACACTTCCTCCTACAAAGCAACTCGCACTCCTCCTTTCTCTCCACGGTCCCGTTCACCGCAAACTCCGAACCATTCGGCAACTTCAACCGAGACAACTTCTTGAACCCCTCGCTAGCACTACAGTTCAAGCGCATCCTACGCACACACCCGCCGTTGAAATCGGAAGCTGCCCAGTCTTCCGGTGCTTTTGGCACGAACCCGGTTAGGAAATGGCAAACAGGGGTGTCGTTGATATCACAGAGACCATTAGGACCACAGCGAGTAAAAGGGTCGCAATCATCTCTCTGCACTGCGTAGATAGTAATCCACTTTTCGCGTCCGTGGTTCCACCTGACCTGTTCAGGGAATCCCAATGGATTCAACCGGAACATGGTAACCGTGGAATTGTCAGCATTGTCGAAGAAATACTAGTCATGGGTTTCACTGACGACATGTTTAGGTTTAAAGACTTGTCTTGGAGGGGAGGATCGCCACCTGTTCGGAAACCGACCCAAGGCCCATTTCTGTACACGATATCCGCACCTCTTCGCAGAAGCGCCTGAGGAAGCCCCCCAGGGTCTTGTTTGTACGTGAAGATTCCCATGGATGGATCTTGGGAGCTGCCTCCAGGAGGTCAGCTTCTAACTTTGACCAGTTATGGAGTCCCAACCCAACTTCATGCCGGCTATGAGTGAATCGCATGGATTGTCGAAACTCTGCCACGCATAGTTTTCGCCACTGCCATCTTTAACCACAAGGTTTCCTGTGCTTAAAAGCTGCAAAGTTGGGTCATTTGCCGATGAATTGGACCTCCACAAGGGGTTCCTTGACTTATTATTGAGGATCACTATGTTTCCCGTTTCGGTGATTTTTAAGACACCCGATGAGTCTGTGAGTGGTCTGTCCCTGTTGGCGACCCAGACGGCTGTGAGATTTGTGACGTTCTTGAACCATATTCCCACGTAGCGGTTGATCGAATTCGGTGGGCTGAAAAAGCCTGGTTCGAATGTTTCACCGACAGAGACAAGAGTTTGGCCGGTGTCTAGGAGAGTTTGGTTTGGTCTTATGGTGTCTATCAGCAGCTAAGGAATAGTGAAAGAAGATAAGAGATAAGCAGAAAATGATAACAACCAACTTCATTGATTACGAATAGTGAAAAGAAAGCAAAGCAGAGTACAAAAGATGCTAAGCTCTGTTCTCCTTTCTTTAATCTTTTCATTTTGAGTTTAAATTTCTTTCCTTTGAAGAAGGATCCTCGTGTGAGAGAAAAGTTGACTTGTCCGTCGTTGAGTTTGCCATACGTTCTGGGGAATGGATTTTGTCAATGCATTTTTTTTCTTAGTTATTGTCAACTTGGAGAAGATGTAAAATTTCTGGCTTATGCATCAAGGCAAAGAAAACATCAACCACGATTGTATCACAGAGTTGACTACTGCAATGATATGTTACAGTAGATGATACACAATAGTTCCATTGATCTGTGGCAAAACTCTTCATCTGAACTTTTCCTCCAAAAATAAATAAATAAATAAATCCTTTTATCGTCCATCTAAAACTGACAGTTAGGTTGTTTGTAGTATGAAGATTGTTTCTTAATTTGAATTTAGTTTCATGTTTTCAAATAAATGAAATATTTATGTTATGAAAAAGCCACAAAATTAAAGAACTAACACCCAAACAGACATGAACGAAGCACAAAGATTTTATTGAGTACCAATTGAGAATTACACCCCCAGAGAATCCAAGAATCAAACACAAACCCAGAAAATCCTTCTACAGTTTCTCTCTCTAGTGTTTCCCAATTCTCTCTCTAACTCAGAGTTTCTCTTTCTACAATTGCCTCTCCTGTAACTCTTTCTCTCCACTCTCCTAATTGCTGAAAATAGAAAGCCAAGCCTATTTATACTAATAATAGTTACAAGATGTATCTGCAACTAACAAAGAGTTAAGCTAATTCTAACTCTGTACAGCATTTTCTCTTGTCTTCACATTCCCACTGTCTACACAACACTCCACCTGTGCACCATCCACACAGTCTCAATCTACTTCTTGTTGTCCACTTATGTTCTGTCTACACACCAGCCAGCAATGCACCAGACCATTCTAGATTTCTTTTTTCTTTTGCATCTATCTCAACTCTCAACAACATATACATACATATATGTATATATGTATAGAACAGGAAGATAAGCTTTATACAACAAGCTGAAGATTCAACTTGTCCGATAACAAGTAGCACTAGATGAAACAGAACAGGTTGATATTTGTGGGAGGAGTCAAAAGAACTCCACTTAGTAGAACCTTATATTTGAACTCTAAAAAGATATTCCCTTAATTTATCGTCCATATAAATTATGATTTCAATTAAAAAAGAATATGATCCTTCATTTGTGAATTCGTTAGCTCCTGCTACTTTCTCTTCATTCCAAAGTTTCCCACGCGTGAAAGTAGTTTCATTGAAGTTTATCAACATCATTAATGTGCAGCAGAATGGTCGGTTCAAAAAATAGAGTACGAGTTCCAAGCATTTTTGAATGTTATTATTTTAGAAGGCCGTTTCTTCCATGTGAATAATTTATCCCTGTTTTGATATCTGATAAATAAAGAATTGTCTTGCACAAAGTCTAAGTCCAAATTATACAGTCAACCTCTGAAAATGTATCCATCCGGTCAGCTGTGAAGACAAGTTTGGAGATGCCTAATCGAATAGAATAGAGTTTAAGCTCTTGTTGGGAAGGTACATAGACTATTTCCACTCTGTTTTTATCTGCTCTGAATATTTGTAAAACTTATTTCAGCTGAAACATTTGGCATATATAATGATGATGATGAATCTGTCTCGGTAAAAGATCGCTCAGTGTAAAATCCAGGCTGTTTAGGTTGAGAAAATGAAATATTTTCATTATCCAACATGGAGAGGACGGATGACATTGAGGGCCTGTCTTCAGGGCGTTTCTGAACACATAATAGTCCCACTTCTATGCATCTCAATACTTCTGATTTAGCAATGTTCTCCATCAAAATATCCACCAATTCCATTGGTCTACCTTCATTCCATAGTTTCCATGCCTAAAACAATTTAAACTCGATTTAAGAATCAGCGCGGGAATTAGAAGGACATGATAAACGAGGTACTAAAGAAAATTAATTTAGCTAATTAGTATCTAACTCACATGTCCTAATAGGTTGAGCTCATGATCAGGATGTGTAAATCCTCTGTTCTTCTCCCCACTCACTATCTCCAAAACAATGACACCAAAGCTAAAGACATCAGATTTCACTGAAAATTGCCCATCTATTGCATATTCTGGAGACATATAACCACTGTATTGACACAAAACAAATGGATGATTTAAAAAATGGTTTGAAAACAACTATTAAGATTGACTAAGAAATGGAAGCTATTCTTGAGTAGTAAAGAGAAACAATTGGAGACATGTTGAACTTACTACGTTCCAACTACTCTCTTAGTATTTACTTCAGTCTGATCACCAATAAATATTCTTGCCAAGCCGAAGTCTGAAATTTTGGGATTCATCTCATGATCCAGTAAGATATTGCTAGCCTTAAGATCTCTATGAATGATTGTCAACCTTGAATCTCGGTGAAGATAAAGAAGTCCTCGAGCAACTCCCACTATAATATCAAACCGCTTCCGCCAATCCAGTGCGGTACCCCTTGTTTGATCTGTGCCAATTCAGATGAGGTGTGAAGTTAAACCTCAAATATTATGAACAATTTAGACAGACAAAGAAATAAGAAAAAAAGAAAACAAAACAAAACACTCAAGAGTTGAGGGTGACTAACTGAATATGTATAAGTCCAAGCTTCTATTAGGCATATATTCATAGATCAACATTCTCTCTTCTCCTTGAATGCAACATCCCAACAATCTCACAAGGTTTCGGTGTTGAAGTTTTGCAATTAGAATAACCTCATTCTGGAACTCTACTAGGCCTTGTCCAGAATCTTTAGAAAGCCTCTTCACTGCTATTTCTTGTTCAGTTGAAAGTATACCCTGTATACAATATGGAAGATTTTTGTTAAGCTAGAAGTACTTATCGGAAAAAGCAGACAAAGAGTTAAGATTGTTCATTTGACAATGAAAGTACCTTGTAGACGGGACCAAAACCACCTTCTCCAATTTTATTTGTAGAGGAGAAGTTGTTGGTAGCTTTGGCTATAGTGTCAAAGCCAAATGAGGGTAGCTCTACGTCTTCCTCCTCAAGAACAGGTTCCCGATCTTTATTTGGATCGATTATAGTGTCATTAGCAAATAATAATAATAATAAGTAAAAACTATAAAACTAATGTAAATAAATTAAAAACACAGTCACATCGAATAAAGCATCCATTGCGTCTATTCATTTCATTGTAAACATCATTCATCTTATATTATATTCGAATGCAATTTGATGTATATTTGAATACCTCATATATTTCATTCAAATACAAATATATTAGAATAATAAATCAACTCAAAATACTATTTATCCATTTTTTTCTTTCTATTTTTACCAATCACATTACATGCTCTCTCTCTCACCAGCATCCCAAACACACAATATGTTAGAATACAATGTATACACATAATACGTATGAATAAAATATATAAGAAGAAAATATTCAACTGCATATTATATTTTGTTGCATTATATTTAAGTATAATACACAATTAATGTAGTTTCCAAATGGACCATTAGTGTTACACATACATCAAGGACGAAGAATGAAGATCCTGAAGCGTGGGGGATTACGTCCCCTCAACTTTTCTTGAAAAATAGGATATAGTTACTGAGTAAAATTTCATAAAAACCCCTTAAAATTAAATCATGATTTATTCTTCCAAGGATCATTTGTATTTATCTCACTAAGCAAGATTTAATTTTCTTTTCTCATAGAATTTGTCTTTTTGGTTGTTGTAGTTTTTTAGGATTCCTGTTTCAATATATAAATACACACACACATCAAGGCTATAAAGCAGGAGATATTAATATATGTCTCATAAGCCACCTTTAAAGGCTCTCTTCTTAACAAGTAGTAAAGACAAATACTAACAATCTTATTACTGGTCTTAACTATTTTAAAAACTACAACCTTTTACGAATTTCACTCCGGTTTAAACCGACGTAGTAACAAGATGTTATTAGTTTTAAACTTAATAAATTATGAACACTCTTGCACATTCAAGAATTCTTGGTACGGACTATCAAGTTCTGAAACTATTGATGACGAATTTCTTTGTCGTCCTTTGCAAACGCAAAATAATAAAGATTAGATAAGAGAGTTAATCTTGTTTTTAGAACTTAGTAAGCACCAAATATGACTTGACTAGATTAATATATATATATATATATATGTAATATTATCTGTTATTTTATTCATAATAATTATATTACGTCTATCATTTTTTATCAACTAATCAGCCCATTTAACAAGAGCACTGCCTTTGTCATTTGTTAGGAACAACTATAATATATACATATATGCAGTGGTGGAGGCAATGGGATGCTAGTGGGGGCTGTAGCCCCTACTGATTATTATTATTATTATTATTTTGTTATTTTAAAATTATCTCAAAAATTTTATAGTTTTTACAATTTTTTCCCACTAGAAATAAAAAATTTCTTATATAGTTCCTACTTTATCCTCACTAAAAAAAAAAATTCTTACATAATCCTTACTAAAATTAATTCAATGTTATAATTTTATTGCTTTGCCCACATAAAAATTAAAAATTCTCACATAAACCTCCTAAAATTAAAAATTCTTACATAACCCTATCAAATTTTATTTTATCTTGAAAAAAAAAATTTTAGTATACATCATCAATGGGATATATTTCACACTCCGCCCTTTCTTTTATGTTCACATAGCCTGCAAAATCTAGATCACTATCTCTAATTTTAGGTGTAAAATTTGATTCCCTATCCTCAATTACTAAGAGGTCTAAAATTTGATTCTCTATCCTCAATTATCTGAAACTGAAAACAAATGTCATTTTAATAAGACCTACATAATAGAGAATTGTAGTATGTGAGGAATAACAAGTAAAACTAGCCCGGAAAAAAAAAAAAAAAAAAACCATAAGCAGTTGTCTTTAGAATTAATTTTAATTGCCAAAAACAAAAAAAATTAGAATTTTTTTTATAATTATTAGAAAATCCTTTTTTTTTTTTTAACAAGTGAGAAAATCCCTGTCGTTCATAAGTAAAAGAAAATAAATTATTGTACCTCCACCGGTTGAGCGGCGGGAGGTTCTCTTCCTGACGATGCACCAACCTAACAAAAACAACACGACAAATCCTGCGACAACTGACACTGAGATGATCACCGCCGTCCTTTTCCCATTCCCATCAGATCCTGTCACCAAGCACAGCAAATAATGAATAAATAAATAATGGATGAATAAACATAATCTCTTTAAGACCTCGTTTGGAGACAAATTTAGAAACGATGTTTTAAATGTTAGAGATGGTTTTTAAGTTTTAAAAATATATTTTTGGTGAAAATAAATTGTTTGGAGTGAAAAAATATAAAAACTTAAAATATATTTAAAAAAATTAATTATATAGATCTTATTTCATTCACTCGAAATTCTAGATAATTTGAAAAAAAAAATATTATTTCGACTTAAAATAATAAAGTTATAATTTTTAAAATTTAAATTTTTTTAAAATATTTGAAAAAATAAATAATAAAATTGGAGGAAAATGATTAAAATAAAAAAACATTTGAAAACTATGTTTCCAAAGGTGTCCCCACTTATATAACAAGTCAATGAAAGATGTTGGCATAATCGATTTGGTTAAATACAAAGTGATGTCATTGATTGATACTTTTTTATTTTTTTTTTTTAAGAAACGCAACCAAATATGCTTTATTATTTTAGAGCGACCTAACATCTTCTTATATTAACATTTTCCATCCAATACTTGTTTTATATATAACTAGAACAATTTTGTGAAAGGGAATTTTTATTGATGGGAACTGTGTTAAGTTTTTCACGCTCTAATATATATAGAATGTCTTATTATATATTATGATAGGAAACACTTTTAACCAAGAAATTTTTTTTAATTATCTGATCTATAAGTTTTAACCTTAAGATCTTATGAACATGCAAAACAAGATTGCTCCAATCTAAATGAGACCATTGAAAACTTAATCGATCAAACAACTAAAACAAGCAATCTTCAATTCCCGCTATCAATCTACAAACATTTCTTTCCAATAGAGCTAAGTATGATGTTCTAGTAGAGAAATTCTCAAAAACTAATTGTAGATTTCTAAGAGTAAAAAAGGGGAAAAAAAAAATCACTGCTCCTAAATTTATTCCTTTGTTTTCTATCCAATTGGTTTTTACTTATCAAATACATAATATTCTTACTCACCAAATTCAGAGGCAGCCATTCTGATGTAGAGATCTTGGCCACCATCAGTGAAAAGTCTCATATCAAGCATGTCCCCTGACCACACCACGCAGCCACCAACCAGCGCCACTGCATACGCCACACACGAACAGTTCCTCCTGCAAATCGACTCGCACTCGTCATTCCTCACAACCGTCCAATTCACCGAAAACTCCCCGTAAGGCAACTTCAACCCGGAGAACTTCTTGAACCCCTCGCTGGCACTGCAGTTTAAGCGCGTCTTGACCACGCACCCGCTGCTCGAATCTATTCGGTTCCATTCTTCTGGTACTTTTGGCACGAACCCAGTTGGGCATTGGCAAACACGGTTCTGACTGCTGTCACAAAGTCCGTTAGGACCGCAACGTTCGTATGTGTCGCACTCGTCTTTTAGCACCGAGTAGACGGTGACCCACTCGCCACGCCCCTGGTTCCACCTCAGAAGCTCAGGAGACCCTGATGATGGATTCAATCGGAACATGTTAGCCGTGGAATTGTCGACGTCGCTGAAGGTGGCGTAGACATGGGTTTCATTGACATTATAGTTTGGTCTAAAGACGGCGTAGTCTTTGAGGGGACGATCTCCGCCTATTCGGACACCGTCATAAGGCCCATTGCGAATCAGGATATCTCGGCCTTCGAACAAAAGAACCTGAGGCAGCAACCGAGGATCTAGTGCGTACGTAAAGTTTCCGGTGGACGGATCTTGGGGGCTGCTCCAGGAGGTTAGATTCAAACTTCTACCGTTGACATAGTCCCATCCGAGCGTCATGCCTGCTATGACTAAATCTCGTGGATGGTCGAAACTCTGCCACGCATAGTTTTCGCTACTGCCATCTTTAACCACGAGGTTTCCTGTGTCTAAGAGCTGCAAAGTTGGGTATTTTGCCGATGAATGTGAGGACCATATGAAGTTCTCTGTTTGATTGCCGACGATTACTATGTTTCCCGTTTCGGTGATTTTAAGAGCACCTGAGGAGTCTAGTAGTGGGTTGTCTCTGTTGGCGACCCAGACGGGTATGAGATCCGTAACGTTCTTGAACCATATTCCAACGTAGCGGTTCTTAGAATTCTGTGGGCTGAAAAAGCCTAATTCAAACTTTTCGCCAATGGAAACCAGAGTTTGGCCGGTGTCTAGGAGAGTTTGGTTTGGACTTATGGTGTCATCATCTGCCAAGGAGATGTGAAAGCGGATAAGAGAGAAGCAGAGCAAAATAAGAACGAACTTCATCGATTCCATACAATTTATGCGAAAGCAAAGCAATGAAGGGAGATATTGAGAGGCAAGGCTTCTATGTCTCCCTTCTCCATTTTTTTTCTCCACTTCCTTTAAAACTAGTCTTCTTCTGGGGAAGGTTCATCCTCAGAGAGACGGAACTTGACAGATCGATAGAGGAGATTTTGTCAAAAGAGATAGTAATAAACTATCGTCGCCTGACGATGCTAAAGTCAACAAATCCAAACTTGAAAATTCCTGCCACAAATGAGATTATGCGAATCTTGTTGCTTTTTGAATTTCTCGTGTCAACCTATTTGCACTGTTACATCATGTCAACTTCTCATTACATTTTTTTTTTCCCCTTGTCTTTGAGAATATAAAATAATTTATAAGAGCTCACATTCTCACGGCGCCATATTAATAAATCATTTGCCAACTTACACAGCGATGCATGTCTATCATAATTGATATATCATGTGTAATGAGCTAAAAAAGGCTTGTTACTTGATTTGAATTCAGTTGTATGTATGCAACTAAAATAAACTATAGAATAGAGGAAACTAAGTATTATATAACAAGTTGTAGATTCGACTGATCTAATAATAAAGTTACAACTAATGAACCCAATAGCTTATAGGCCGATTCTAGAAGGTTTTAGATCACGGTCAGAATGGTAGAATCTCCAATTCCTATTGCGTCAACCATCTCACAACAGTTACTCTTCAAGCACCAAGGAATGACCTCATTTCTAGATGTCAAAGCCTCCACAACAAATGTAGAATCCGATTCCGATTCAAACCAGAGAAAATCCAAATTGCCCGAAGCCAAATCAGCCAGTTTATTAATAATAACCATAAGCTCTGCCTCGTCGAAAGAAAAGCAGTAGCATATAAGCACAAAAACAAACTTTGAGGAAACTCTATAGGTCCTGAAAACACTTCCATTTAGAGCCCCGTATAGGTTTTAGATATTATATATCCCGGTACCATGTTACAAGAGGGAGCCTTCTTAGAATGACTTGTAACTCAAAGGTTATGAATACATTGCAGATCCGAATGAGAGTTATGACTAATTACCAACAATCTGCATAAAATTTGTCTCTGAATAAAGACGACCAAATATACGCGTTAAAATAATTTTACTTGGGTGATCTTTTCAAATTTTCCTTAACCATGTTAGAACTGTAACGCCCCAACCTACGTAAGGTCGTTACCATACATACTTAAACTAAACTTACTTGAAAATTTCAGAATACTTTTTTTAAACATATATAAATAGACTAGTCAATATAAGTAAGCTTTCCATACACACATATTACTTATTTATTATAATAAGCAGTCATACAAATCCTTACTTTTTAACTTGAGTCGTCATACTTTAGATGTACAGTGTAACATAATTTATTTTAATAAATACATATACATATATCTTTGTTCAAAAGAACTTGCGGAAAAATTTGCGTAGTGGTATCCCACACCGCCCTTCACTCGCCGCCGCATCGTCTGCATGGCCCACCAATTAAGCTACAGGCTTTTTACCTACAGTATGAAATATACTGATGAGTTTTCGCCCAGCAAGTACAAACATGATCTCACAAAACGTACCAATTATTGTGTAACTTATGCATGAACCATTTATGTTCAATTATGGATCTTTTATGATCAATTATGAACTTGAACTTATTATCTTGCTTAACATATGAGCCCCTTGTGTACGTACCAAAAGCACGCAATCCTCAGAACGTCAGGGTTTGCAAGGCCCTTAACAATTCTGGAAAACATAAACATAACCATTCACGCATCAACGGAAGGTTGATTATCATTATACCCTCACGCATCAATGAGAGGTTGATAATCATAAACTTAAACTTGAAACATATATCCTCCACGATCTAGTGGGAGGTTGGTACGACACCTTACTTGTCTTGATTTAGTCTTAGTCTTGTATATTCCAAGATTAAGAATCTTTAATTGTGATCTTATTAGTCATGATGCACATGAGGCTAGACATGGCATAACCATAAATTTATGGCATAACTAGATATATCATGGCTTAACATGACTTAATATGGCTTAACATAACTTAACATATCTTAACATGGCTTAACATAACTTAACATGGCATGGCATAGCATAACATGGCATAACATAGCATAGCATGACATAACATGGCATACATGGGACATGTCATATATTTGAAAATAGCTTACTATTTTCCATACTGTAGGTGAGGTTTGTACTTATCTCGTCTACTATGTCTGCTAATGTGCCGCTTCAAGTCCGGACACAACAGCAGGTTATCTCCTGCTATAATAAAGGTCATAGGTAAGGATTAAAAATGTTGGGGGATCTATCCAACATTCATATATAACCTTAGTTATGTGTTCCCCATATAAGCACATGATAACTTACTTGGTTACAACAAGTAACCCTAGTGTTCAAGGTCTACCACACGTGGATTATAACTTATTAGGTTACATAGGGTAACCTTTGGGCTTTGGGCCCAGTCCAATAATCTGGGTATCCTTCCAGATTATCATTGGTCATCATCTAGTCTCCATATCTTGGGTCCAAAATTTACTTTGGGAAAAACTTAGCATTTTATGTTCTTTTAATACCAAAAAAAAAAAAAAAAATCATTTGTTCAACTTATGAAAAATTATAACTCTTGAGTAGGATTTGTAAAATCATTAAGTGTTGAAAACTGCCTTTGGAACAGCTTTCCACAGTCAAATCATCAGTGTATGTGCAGGAATATCCTTTTCTTGCGCTGTTTTAGAAAATCCTGAGCAAGAATTTCATGTTTCATGCATAATTTTAGAAATCCAATTGTATTTAAAAAAATCTGGGTCGAATCTGAAAAAGTTTTCTTCATAAAAGTTTTAGACCTTGAAAAACCTTACAACTTTCATGTTTTACACAAAACCCAGTTCGGACTCTATCCTACTCTTATCCCCTGTTGAACCCACCTGGCCGTGCATGGAGTCTGGCACAGTCAGGCTCGGATTTTTGTAAAAACCGAAGCCCTTGGAGCCTTATTTTAGAAAACTGTTCATGATGTCCCCTAGGAATTTCCCTTCTCTACAACTTTCATGTTTTAAGTTTTTCCAAATTCGGCCTCTAAGGGCCTCAAAATCTGCTTTCCAGAAAACTGGCCAGTTTGTACCCGAACTGACAGTTTTCTTGTTTTAGGTTGGTTTTACGTCCTAATCGCGTAATCTAACTCAACCAGCCATCGCGGGAGCCTAAGATCACACATGCAGCGCGTTTCTAACGTACCATCCCATCATTCATATAAACATACATTCACATTCAACATACTTAAGCATTTAGGGACATACAACCATGCAAATTCTAATTTTCATGCAACCAATCACATAAGCATGCATACTTTGAAATTTAAAACCACCTAAGCACCAATATCAAGCACAACCCTAAAATTTCTAAACTAGGACATGAAAATTTAAATTGAGCTTAAGCTCTCACAAACCAAGGCTTGAAATATACTTAAATCCCAAATTGAAACTTGAATTGAAAAGCCTAGAATCCAAAGAGGCTTACCTTACTCAATTCAAGAAGTTGGTTCAACTTTTCCCCTTCCTTGGCACTTCCACAACCGGCCTTCCCTTCCAAATGGGGTTCCAAAATTTTTTAACCTTTGCTTGTGGTTCTTAGCTCAAAATCCGACCACCCCTACACCAATTCCCTTGCTCTACTACTTTTTTTTTTTCTTCCTTTTTGGGTTCCTTGGGTTCAGATTTTAGAGGGAATGGGTGAAGAAATTTTTTAGCATGGTTTTGGGGAGTTTTTCAATTTTTTTGAAGCAAAATCCGCCCCCCCCTGCACCTATTTATAGGTGAAAAATAAAATAAATTTTTGGATTTATTTTTAATCCAAACTTTGCTTAGAAACCCTTGAAGCATAAATATTTGCTAATAAGTCCTTGAAGAAACAATAATTTGCACAAAAATCCCCTTAGGTGGCCGGCCACATGGTTCTAGAGCCATCCACAAATTTTTTTCCAATTTTCTTTAATCAAGAAATGATGTCATAAATCCAAGGTGAGGTGATGTCATCATAAGGCCTTGTTTGGTTTGTCTCTTAATATGCAGCCCACTTTTATGCTATCACAGATATTTCCAATACTACTATTAACTAATAACAGTATTTTACACTGTACTGCAGTCCAAAATTTACCTGTGTAAAAATGAACTGTATAAAATTTTTCTTATTTCTTGAAGCCTTTTTGCCCTTAATATCCTACTTGGTGTGCTTGATTTTTCTATGGTGGTTTTAAATCTTATTCATGCTATCTTGTCCGTAAAGACGGGTTTCGCAGTATATTTCCCATACTGCTTATCAATTTACAGTATAGTCATATATTTGACCTTTCTAGTCAACCTTTGACTTTTTCGGTCAACTTTGACCAACATAAAATCATAGAATTTTTCTTCCCTTTTTGCTCAAAGGTCACATGCTTGGCTAAGCAAACGGCTTATTGAGTCTCATAGTTAATTAAATGAGAACTCAAATATTTACTGATAAAATTATGAATTTCATATTGATACTCATAAATTTTCATGAAACATAACATAAACACATAGTACAAACTTAAATTTCTTATGTACAAGAAAATCATGAGTCCGTAGAAATTTTTGGTTACTACAAGAACAAAACAGTCATTGGTATGTGCTTTGGCCTTGGCAAGCTTTTTGTTAGGATGGAATAATAAATACTTTGAATGGAAAAGTTAAAGAACAGAAAAAAGTAACCAATATTCTATAACTTTCTCCATACAGTTAATTGACGATGACTAAATCTCCTTAGATAGTTAGCTCCTTTTTAAGTAGGGGAAAAACTGCCATTACTTATCCATGTATACCAACTGCCAATCCTAATAACTTCAAACAATAATACTAAGAATTAGTGTAGAATAACGAATTATTTCTTGTGTCATCAATTTGATCTTATTCTCTCCATTTCTTTTCCTTTTTTTTTTTTTTTTAATTATCTCCCATGTAATGTTGTAATAGTCATCCCAGTAGAAGCGATAGGCTTAATTGATGATGGTGAAGAATCAGTCTCCATAAAAGCTCTTTCAGTGTAAAATCCAGGCTGTTTAGGTCGGGGAAGTACAGCATTTTCACTATCCAACATGACGAGAACAGATGACATCAAGGGCCTCTCTTCGGGGCGCTTTTGAACACATAGTAGTCCCACTTGAATGCATCTTAATGCTTCTGATGCATGAACATTCTCCATCAAAACATCAATGATCTCCATGGCCCTGCTCTCATTCCATAATTTCCATGCCTACAACAAATGAAGACTTAATATATGAGTCCAGACAAAAAAAGACTTAAGAATCAACATTGAAAATAAACAAAGGAAAGTTAAAAAGACATACGGTAAACAAGTAACAAAGGAAAATTAACCAACAAATCTGAACTTACATGTCCTAAAAGATTGAGGTCATGATCGGGATGTGCAAATCCTCTATTCTTCATCCCACTCACTATCTCCAAAACTATGACACCAAAGCTAAAGACATCGGATTTTAATGAAAAGTGTCCATCTATTACATACTCGGGAGACATATAACCACTACATCCAAGCAAATTAATGAAATGAATCTCCCACAACAGTTGTACAATTTAGTAGGATTAGAAGTGTTAGCAAAGAGAACAAATTAGGGACGTGTTGAACTTACTATGTACCGACTACTCTCTTAGTATTTACTTTAGTCTGGTCACCCCTAAATATTCTTGCCAAGCCAAAGTCTGATATCTTGGGGTTCATCTCACTATCTAAGAGAATATTACTGGCTTTCAGATCTCTGTGAATAACTGTCAACCTTGAATCTCGGTGAAGATAAAGAAGGCCACGAGCAATCCCTGCAATAATGTTAGACCGCTTATGCCAATCAAGTGCAGTACGCCTTAATTGATCTGTTAGCAGTTACATGGATGAAGTTAAATTTCAACGTCTTTAAGTCACAAATATTATGAAACAAATCAGAATTTTGAGGATGGCTTACTAAATATATACAAGTCTAGGCTTTTGTTAGGCATGAACTCATAGATCAGCATCCTCTCATCTTTATGAATACAGTATCCCAATAGCCTAACAAGATTCCGGTGTTGAAGTTTTGAAATCAAGGTGACCTCAATCTTGAACTCCATAGGGCCTTGTCCAGAATCTTTGGCAAGTCTCTTCACTGCTATTTCTTGTCTAGTACTCCAGAGCATACCCTAAGAGAAAAATCATCTTATTAGATAAAAAGGAGTGGAACAAGAAATGCATAGGAAAAAAATTTAGATATTTCATTAGAGTAATTCAAAACTTACTTAAAAAAAGTATACCTTGTAAACGGGACCAAAACCACCTTCTCCAATTTTGTTTGTGGAGGAAAAGTTGTTAGTAGCATTCGCAATAGCATCTAAACCAAATGAAGGTAGCTCTACATCTTCCTCCAGAAGATTAGGACTCCGATCTTTGTTTGAATTGAATATTGTTTCCTCTGCAATAAAAAAAGTGAACATAGACTGAAACAATGTCAATGCCACGCAGACAACATTGTCTTTTAATTAGGGTGTGTTTGGCACACTATTTTGATTACAAAAAATCAAATTCAAGTTTATATTTCACTTTTTTCGAAATCTATATAACTTCGCCACAATAACCAAATACTCATTACTATGAAGATAATATGTCATGTTGTTCATTAAATTAAGGGAAAAAAAAAAAAAAGGAAAATATAAATTATACCTCACCTTGGCTTATAAGGGAGCATGATGTCCTCTTATAGGTGAGATAGACACCCACTAAACAAAATAGAAGAAACCCCGAAATTGCTGAGATGATCACTGCAATCGTTTTGCTATCCTCTTCTGATTCTGTGACCACAAGCAACCCCAACACACACACACACACGGAATACATCAAGGGTGAGTTTAAAATATAAAAGAATAGAATATAATGGAAAAAAATAATATGATTGGAAAGAAAACTAAAAAAGAATATAAAGAAAGATCATTGATTTTTTTTTTTTTTTTTTTTGTCTAGTGTTTACTTGCGAGAATATAGCAATCGATTTTCATTTATTGTTTACTAAAAATCAATGCAAATACTAAAAATCTGACTTTACACAAGCAAACAATTATTGGCACAAAGAGTATATAAGAAAAGTTGACTTTCATTCCCTTAAACAAAAAATCAATATCAAGAAAATATAAGCATTGAAATTTCCTTTCCTCATTTTGGGTGAGACCCAGTAAACTCTTATACACATTTCTCAAACAAACACATGATAAAATAAAAAAGAAAATCATTAATAATTTTTTCTTTCCCTTTTAACTAGCAAACTAAACGCGCCCAAAGAGTAATAAATAATTAGTGATATGGCTGAGTTAACAGTAAGGGAAAAAAAAAAAAAAAAAAAACCCTTCAACTAAACAATTAATAAAATGGTTGGTGATGACTAAGAGTAAAATCTAATGTCAAAAAGACAATATTTAATAACGTGGTTGGCGATGACTTTTCAAAACTTGTACTATCATCCACACAAAATTCTTTCAAACAACCACATAAAGAAAGCGCCCATTGTGCCATTACACATATTGCTGCCTTGCCGTTCAAAACAACAGAAAGCCTTACCTTTTGACGGATTTGATTTGCTTAATATTTGGCTTAGATTGAAATGGCTTCTCAAAAACTAAAGCAACTCAAAAAGTTCCTTGAAAGATTGACAAACAGTAGTTATGTTAAGAACACAAAATTCCTTAGCTTTCATTTGGAACACGGGTTTGAAATATAATTTGTAGGTTCTCAAAAAATTAATAATTTTTTGTTAAGTTTTCAGAAAAAGATAAAAATTGAGATGAAAAACTTAGGTTTGAACCTAAATAGCAAACGGAAGCCTAATTACACTTGCCCTGTTCAAACTTGTAACTAAGTCAGACAAAGTGGGAACTGAGAAGCAGATTAAGACTTACCTAATTCAGTAGCAGCCATTCTAATGTACAGATCTTGCCCACTATCAGTGTAACGTTTAATATCAACCAAGTTGCCAGACCACACCACGCAGCCGCCAACTCGAGCCACAGCATAAGCCACACACGAACAATTCCTCCTACAAATCAACTCGCAGTCCTCCTTCCTCACCACTGTCCTGTTCACCACAAACTCCGAACTGTATGGCAACTTCAACCAAGAGAACTTCTTGAAACCCTCGCTAGCACTGCAATTCAAGTGCACCCTATGCACACACCCGCCGCTGAAATCTAACGCGGCCCAGTCTTCCAGTGCTTTTGGCACAAACCCAGTTGGGCAATAGCAAACAGGGTTGTGATTGCTGTCACAGAGACCACTAGGACCACAGCGTGCGAAAGTGTCACAATCGTCTTTCTGCACTGAGTAGATGGTAGTCCACTTGTCGCCCCCGCGGTTCCACCTTACCAGGTCAAGAGATCCCAATGGATTCAACCTGAACATGGTAACATTGGAATTGTCGTTGTTGTCGAAGGTATAGTAGACATGGGTTTCATTGACAACGTAATTGGGTTTATTGACCGAATTGAACTCTTGGAAGGAAAGATCGTCGCCTACTCGGACACCATCCCAAGGCGCATTCCTGTATACTATTTCTGGGCCTCTGCGCAAAAGCCCCTGAGGAAGCCCACTGGAGTCTAGTTCGTACGTGAAGATTCCCGTGGACGGATCTTGGGTGCTGCTCCAGGAGGTTAGCTTCCAACTTTGACCAGTTATGAAGTCCCAACCCAACTTCATGCCCGCTATGAGCGTATCGCATGGATGGTCGAAACTCTGCCACGCATAGTTTTTGCTACTGCCATCTTTAACCACCAGGTTTCCTGTGCTTAAGAGCTGCAAAGTTGGGTCCTTTGCTGATGAATTGGATGCCCACAAGGGGTTCTCTGTTTTATTATTGAGGATTACTATGTTTCCCACTTCGGTGATTTTAAAGACACCCGATGAGTCTGTGAGTGGTTTGTCTCTGTTGGCGACCCAAACGACTGTGCGATTTGCGACGTTCTTGAACCATATTCCCACGTAGCGGTTGTTCGTATTCGGAGGGCTGAAAAGGCCTAATTCAAATGTTTCGCGGATGGAAACAAGAGTTTGGCCAGTGTCGAGGAGTGTTTGGTTTGGTCTTATGGTGTCATCGGCTGCTAAGAAATTGGGGAAGCAGAGAAGAGAGAAGCAGAAAATTATAACAACTAACTTCATTGAATATGAATAATGATAAAGGAAGCAAAGCAGAGTAGAGAAAGATATTGAGAGGTGATGAGGCTAAGTCTCTTTTATCCTTTTCTTCTTTTATTTTTCCCCTTTTTTTTTTTTTTTTTTCAAGTTGAAACTTCTTTCGTTTCAAGAACTAAGAAGGTTCATGGTGATAAAGATAGCTTGACTAGTCCATCGTAGAGTTTATTATGCGTTCTTTATTTTTTATTTATTTATTTTTATGGACTTTGTCAATGCATCTTTTCTTTGTCACTGTAATCTTGTCAACATGTAGATTGATGCAGGCACTATTTTTTTTTTTTTTTTTTTTGTAGCAAATTAGATTATAAAGGTAGAGGTTGAAATACCCAAATAACCCTATGGAGGTGAATGTCCCCCGTGTGATATTTGGATCCTTCACGAAGTGGATTGTCCATATACTCCGGCCAACACGATGGTGACGACTTGAACCTAAACATTCAGCGATGAGAACGAGCGCCCTATCAACCCACCTAAGGGATATTGGCATTGCAGGCACTAGTGTAACCACTGTTCCCATTGACTTTATTATTTCTTAAAATGTTTTAGAAAATGAGTGATTTTCCTGTTTGTCCTATTAAGATTCAGCTTTTGCATGTACATTCCTATTGAAGTTTATCGTTTTTTATTATAATTCTATATTTACAAAAATAAAAATAAAAATAAAAAGTAGTATATGCTCGTATTCAAGTAGAAGGTGTCACTGGACGGTATGTATGATGTAATGAATCAACAAAAGCCTCAAGGCAAATTTGACAGGAGAGGAAAAGAGTTGTCAAAACTCTTAATCTGGTCTATTATGCATGTACAGATATGTATATACACATATGACTTTATCGTCCATCTAAAACTGTGACAGGTATGAAGTTTTTTCCGGCTTGAGAATGTCTCAGTTCCGAAGAAAGAAACTTCAGTAACAAAACCAGGCTTTGTTGGTTCTGGAACCATCAAATTTTCGTTGCCCAAAATGAACAACACAGAAGACATTGTTGGCCTATCTTCAACCCGTTGTTGCACACATAAAAGGCCTACTTTGACACATCTTATGACTTCATTCGCACAAAATGATCCCACCATTTGTGCATTTTGAAGTTTCGCGATTAGAATAACCTCATTCATAAACTCTTGGATGCCTTGTCCCGACTCCTGTGAAGAGTCTTTTCACAGCAATTTCTTGCCCGGATGGTAATATATCCTAACATAATATCATATAAGAAACTTGACTTGACACAGATAACAACACAGCTTTAAACTGTCATAGTGTTTATTTTTATTTTTCTCTGTAGTCAAGTTTAAGGAAAAAAAAAATACCTTGTAGACAGGACCAAAGCCACCTTCTCCGGTTTTGTTTGCGAAGGAGAATTTATCAGTAGCAAGAGAGATAATATCAAGATCAAAAAGCGGTAGTTCAAGCTCCCCCTCTTGAGTTTCATGATTGTAATATTCATATGGATCGTGTGTTCTTTCTTCTGTAAACAGTCAAATTAAGAGGTTTGGAAATATTTTACTAATGAATCACTTTTTGAATGCCTTCGAGTGATCGCAAATAGCGCAAGGAGAAGAAAAACATAAAAGGAAACAATAGTTATCAGATGCGTTGTCTTACTTTGTCTTTTTGTCTTCCTACTGCGGAAAACATACCAGGCGATGATTCCAATTAGAAGAAATCCGGAGACTGGAAATAACGATGGTAACAGTGTGCCTCACTTGTTTTCTCTTCTCAGCATCAGCAATTGATTCTGTCCACATTGGTAAAATCAGTCATTTTTGTCTTGCACTAATCTCATTTTTGGCATTTCCAGACCCCACTTGACCATCTCAGCACAAGCAATCCTAATACACTAGCATAAGACTAACATGGATAACTCATGTTGGGATAAAATCAGGGGAGTGTGTGTTGAAAAAAAAAATACAGGGGATCCGAGTATAATGGGACAGGAAATTCAAACAAAGCACTAAACCTGATCGAAGGATGGTCCTTAATTTAACCGTCTATCGTACTTAATTACTTTTTTTTTTTCTTTCAAGCAGGTTCATCACACTAATTAACAAGTACAATGTGTCTAATTCAAAATGTTCACTTTATTTGATTCCAAAGCAAGGTGTAAATCAAAAGGCGCATCATGACTCGAGAAAATTTGTTTCTAGAAAAGGAAAGGATTATTGGCAAAATGTTAAGGTCAGAGATAGCCAAGAAACAAAATTCTATTACAAAACTTATCATACATACTTAGCTCTTGTTGCAACATTCGTATGTACAGTTTTTCACCACCATTAGGGAAGTTCCTCATGTCAACCAAATCCTCATACCACATCACGCAGCGCCAAGCATTCCCATAAAAATGAAGTCGAGTATAGGCCGTGCACGAACAATTCCTCGTACACTCAGTCTCACATTCCTCAAGGCTCAAACTCATGTTTGCCGCCGAGTAAGAATGATCGGGCAACTTCAAAGCCTTGTACATCACAAACCCATCTCCATTCCCACAATTCAACTCCCATTTCCTCTCACACCCGGCTGACCAAACAAGCCTATCCCAGTCCTTTGGTGACTTTGGTCCAAACCCTTTCAAGCACTTACAAACTGGGTACGTCAAAGTACCATAGCAATTCCCGTAAGGCCCACAAACCCCATAAGAGTCACAGCCACCACCTTGAAGTGTCACGATGCCCGTCCAAAATTTCATGTCTTCATTCCATAAGATGTACTTAATCAATCCCTGTTGCGTCACCACGGACCTCAACAAAAAGTTGTCGACTCCCGCGTTAGAAGTGTAGAATACCTCCTCATTGGTTGCATTGAACGACGGAGAGAAAATTGGATTGGGTTTTAGCTCATTATTGCCACTGAACCGGACGCCATCCCAAGGACCCCATCTGTTCTGCTTCTCTGTCCCTTTGGTGAGGACCAACTGAGGCGTCTCCGGCGAGTCGAGGCTAAAAGTAAATTCCCCGTCTGAGGGATCATTGTCCGATGACCATGACGTTATGTTCCGGTGAAGACCCCTTTGAAGGTCCCAACCAAGCTTCATGCCTGGCAATTGAGTGTCCGTTATATGGTCAAAGCTCTGCCATATGTAGTAGTCCTCCGACTCAACTCTGTTTTCATCTCTCAGAACAAAATTAGCATTGTTCAAGAGCTGCAAAATTGGACTAGTCAGTGCCTTAGTGCAGTTCACAGACCAAACAATCATCGTGTTGTTATAGGAAAGCGAAAAACCACTGGAAGTCAACGATAATCGTGCTGAAGAATCGACAATCGGGTTGTTTCTGTTGGCCACCCAAACAACGGTTAGAGGCAGATTCTTGTACCAAATGCCCAAGTACCTGTTTTTGGAACTTCCTGGGCTAAAGAAGCCGAGTTCAAAGCGGCGGTTCGAGGAGACCAAGGGTTGGTTTTCTTCCAAGAACCGGTTTTCTCTCAGGGTGTCTGCTGCAATAGAAACTGTCAAGGTTGAAGATAGCAATATAGAACATAAGATCAAGAGCTGAGGAATTCCCATTTGTTGTCTGATCAAGTGAGATTGAAGAAGCTGGTCTATTACCATGAACAGACAGTTTGAGATTAAAATAATTCTTTTGAGTATGAGAAGTCAGCGTTCCAAGATAACAATTTTGGCTTCGTTCCTTCAACAAGTCAAAGATTTAACCTCTCCGATTTATGTTTGTACTTGGGAGATTATCTTTTAATCTTTTCCTACATTTTTTTTTTTTTTTTTTTGTGTAATTTTTGCAAATTATCTCTTTTTCTTTTTTTTTTTTTTAATTTCAACCTCATAGAATTATAAGAGCGTTAGATAGTAGAATTTTGACTAATTTGCTAATTTTTTCAGAGCAAGGCGGCCCAAGATATTATTTTAGAGCTGATTTTGCTAGTCAAAGTATCGACCTTTAAAACAAGGAAAAGCAAATAAAATAAAATAAAAAAAAAAAGGGACTCTCTGATTTAATATTCTATCCCGGTGTTGAATGATAGGCTTGGAAAATTGTTCGTCAAAATTAGTTCTTGCGTTTTACCAGTTTTAGAACGCAAAATGAGATACTTTGGTATTTTTACTAGGAAAAAGCTGGTCAACCAATGAGTTTCTAACTACCTAATACAAAAATGCAGATCCAAGTGGAATCACTCTATAACTGAACGACAAGTTTATATATATATATATATATATATATATTGTCAAAGAATATGTATGTACAAATTTAATTTTTGAATATGAATGAGTTCAGATTTGTAGGTCAAACTTTGGAAATCAAGGAGTTCAAAGTAACGCTTTTTAAAAATCAACTACATTAAAAAAAAATTAAAAAATTAAAAAAAAAAAAAATCTTTTAGGTAGATGTCAAAAAAACCGGACACTGGAATTCGGACCCGTCCTAGTGTGGTTTGGGTGTCTGGATTGGTTGTGGCCACCAGCACCAGAACACTCTTTTATCAGGAGTTACACAAGCCTTTGTTTCTAGGTCAATGACTGGTGCTAAAATGTAGTAAGTTTCAACTTTATCAATGGAACCGGTCGTCTCATGGTGCCTTTATTTTCCATGTGTGTTTGGACAATCACACAGAGATGAACAGCTTTGGAACCGGCATATCGATGTCCAAGAGCTTCTAGCTAGTGTTTGGTCTTCATATTTATTCTATGGACAGCGTTGGTTTTAAATTCTAGTACACGTTCAAAACCAAGACGTGATCATCTTTTCTCTGCAACAATGTCGATATCAATTGTCACTTATGTTACTTCGTCGTCAGTTTTGATCTTCCCCTGCTTCGTTCCTCAAATCTAATCCCCACGGTTGAGTTTTGGGATTAGAAAACGTGCTTCTCTTGAAACGTTAATAAGGTTTGCATTTACTGAAATAAACAAACCAAACTCTGATAAATCCAACACTTTTTTTTTTTTTTTTTAGAGATATAATCAATGAAACTTGTGAGCTGTTGGAAGATTCTAATATATATATATATATATATATATATACACACAAAATTGTCGCTTGTTACATAGTAACAGAACACACTTCTATATAAGAACCTAGCTTCTACCTACCATCTATCACTGTGTTTGTGACTTGGTTCACGGTGCACGATTGATCCTCTTGTTTACTCGACCACGAATTAGTCTCTATCGGAGTCCTGCCGAGGCAAAACCCGGGGTTTTTAGGCTGAGGCATTGTTGCAGACTCACTACTCAGCATCAAAACCACAGTGCTCATCGTAGGTCTATCTTCTGCACGCTCCTGGACGCACAAGAGACCAACTTGGATGCACCTCAGCACCTCGGAGACTGGATATGAGTCACCAACTGTTGAATCTACAAGTTCCAATGCCTTTCTTTCCTTCCATAGATTCCAGGCCTGCAACAATTCGACATGAATCTAACATGAACACTAAACGCGCGAAAAAGGAATTTACAATTCACTTGTCATGCTATTTTACTTACATGTCCCAGAAGGTTTAGTTCATTGTTAGCATAGTAAAACCCCTTGTTCTTTTTTCCACTGATGATTTCCAGAACCAGAACACCAAAACTAAACACATCAGATTTCACTGAGAAGAGCCCGTCCATTGCATATTCAGGAGACATATATCCACTGCATTTGAATCAATAAAATGGAATAAGTATTTGTTGGTTAATTGGAATTAGAACTGTAAAGTGTTTAGGTAAGAGCTTATCATGATACTCACTATGTTCCCACCACTCTCACTGTGTTTGCTTGAGTCTGATCTCTACCAAATATTCTCGCCATTCCAAAGTCTGATATCTTTGGTGTCAATTCTCCGTCGAGTAGGATGTTGCTCACCTTGAGATCCCTATGAATGATTCTAAATCGAGAATCCTGATGAAGATAAAGAAGCCCTCTAGCAATTCCACAGACAATGTTGAAGCGCTTTTGCCAATCGAGCATAGACTTTTTAACTTTACCTGCATGAATGTTTTTGGTCCTGCCTTAAATCTCATGCACTGAATTAGAAAGTATTCTAACTATACTAAAAGATCAAGACGAGGGACTAACTGAATAAAATAGAATCCAAGCTTCTATTTTCCATGTATTCGTATATCAGCATCTTCTCGTCCCCATCAACGCAGCAACCAAGGAGACGGACCAGATTAATGTGTTGAAGCCTCGCGATCAATCTGACCTCGTTTTTGAATTCTTCAGTTCCTTGGCCAGAGTTCTTCGAAAGCCTCTTCACGGCTATCTCTTGTCCTTCTCCTAACGTACCCTGGCTTGGCGTAACATGAATATGTTAGATCACCTTACCTTTTTTACGTTTGCAACTCGAAACTATGATCTTTTTTTTTTGCCGACTGTCGAGAACAAGACCGCATTACCTTATAAACAGAACCGAATCCGCCTTGCCCCAATTTAGTTTCTTCAGAAAAGTTGTTTGTAGCCATTGCGACGGTACAATAATCGAACAACGGCAACTCTAGCTCATCTTTATCCCTTTCACCCGAGTAGTATTCTTTCTTTGAGATAACCACTTCATTCAACAGGAAGTCCTGGCTCTTTTCACGCGGACCTATTTCAGAATTAGCAAATTAGTGTTTTTTTTTTTTTTTCCTTCCAAAAAAAAAAAAAGAAAAGCAAGAAAACATTGTTCCACAACTTCATTTTGTATTTGTGTGGTGGTTGAGAATTTTTTGGTACCTCTAGTCTCAGTCTTTTCCTTGCACATATTTCTTAAAGCCTTCCTCTTCCACAGAACACATAGTCCTGATATTAGAACGCATATTCCAACAGCAACTGCCACGATTATGATTATTCGCTTCGCCGTCCAACCAGTATCTGAAATAATTGCTCAGAAAACTTAATTATTTTCTTGTGAATAATAAAGGAAAACATTCAGAATTAGAAAATTATGTGACAGGATATTAAAAAAAAAAATTACGGATATAATTTTAAACCTTCAAATCACATCAAAATCGTGTCATATTAAAATAGTAATATTATAGGACAGTCTAACAAAACTTTATGAAATCTAAGAGTTTAAAACTATGTAGGATATTTTTTTACCTTACTCTACAAAAACATTTTCTTACAAATTCACGTCAACAAGATAGAAGATTAAAAATTTGGTACCCTTTAATTTTTGTCTAGTTAATCGTAATTTATAAGTAAAAGTTACAATTTTTGCCCCTCACAATTTTTTTTATTTTTTCGGTTTGTTATTGAGGTTAAATTCTGATTTTTTTTTTTTTTTTTTTTTTTGCCTTCTATTTTTTTTTAAAATACATTTGTGTGGAGGTTTTAGTTCTCCCTCTTATTCAAAAATAAAAAATAAAAAATAAATTTTAAATATGTATATATAATATGTGTATAAGGTCAAAGTTAATGGACTACGCTGCTATGGTAATGGAGAGAAGAGAACTTTTAAAATTTTTTAATATGTTTTTCATGAGACTAAGATTCCCAAGAATTTGAATATCACCATAGTGTGGATGGGTTTTAGATTATCTCATTTTGGGATAAAGTGAATCCCATGGTGTTGAGTTTCTTGGGAATGTAAAATTTTGAGTTCTTATACCAAACAAAGGATGTAAGAAGATATTCATTCTCATCTAAAGATTATTGCATATCAAATGTCCTTAAAAGAAAAACAGTCTTCATTGGAAGGTGGGTGAGGAACTTAATATAGATCCAAAGACAAAAGGAGGAAAGTTTGAAGTATATCTTAAATCTTAAATGCTAAGCTTTCGTTTAGATCACTTGTTTGAGTTAAAATTTTTAAATTGGAATTGATTGATTTTTTAAAAATTAGTTATAATTTTATTGATTTAAAAAAAAAAGATAAAAATCTAACTCAAAAAGTACTATTTAGTTAAAAGACGAATATGTAAACTAAACAAAACCACTTCTACTTAGTTGTATTTGTGCTGTACATAACACTGAAACCAAAGTAGAGACGTGTTAAAAGACAATGAGACTATAATAAACACAAACCAAATTGCTCCCATGAAGAAAGACACTCCTTAAAAGAGAAACAATAATTTAGAACAACACCACCTAACCCGCCGGCCAAGTGGGCCCACAAAATTTTTGCATAGAATCCAATTTATTGACAATTACACGTTTATATATATATATATATGTATATATATATTTCAGGTGATCAGCTAATATGATTAATGAAACGATAATGAATTGATGGGTAGCTTAAAATTAACATAATTATTCCACCTTTTGACAATTGACAAAAAATTAGTGGGATGCATTAATGTCAAGATTAAGAAATTCAAGACAGCTTTTATACATAATGAATCACCAAACCACACTCTTATGAACTTTTTAAACTATATTTCTTTAACATCACTACTTTTAATGACAAGACTTCATAATTTTCTTGTTGCTTAAATTTCACAAGATACCCAAAAAAAAAAAAAAAGGGTTTCGTTCTTTCTCTTGTTGCTAGTGGTTCTCTACATCAAAAGGTTCGTTAAACTCCTTTTGTTTTTTCTTTTTGTTTTTTTTTATTGGTTTCTCCAGGTGTTCAATCTTGCATTAAACCCCAATAGAGGGGGAAAATCTTTTAATTTTCTTGTAAAGACTCTCTGTGAAATTGCGTATGAAAACGAACGAAAAGAAGAAAAATTTTCCAAAAAGGCAAACAAAAAGAAAGAAAAAAAGGAAAATATTCACTACTTTTTGAGAGGGATTGCTAGGTGGCTGGACCAGAAAAGTAATTGACTGTTGCTGATGTGGTAAAGCTAACCCCTGAAAAGCGTTTTTCTTTTTGTTTAATGTACCTAATTAAAAATACTTCATGACAACGCCAAGAATTATTGTCCCGCCCTGAAATATTTAACTAGTCCCAGTTTCACACCTTGATTCTAGCATCATGTTCTGTAGAAATCACATATTAATGTAATTAAATAGGAAGAAGACTCCTTAGCCAAAAAAAAAAAAAAAAAGAAAAAAAAAAAAAAAGGAAGAAGACTAGAAGAGGACCACTAGGTCTGGGCCATAAAAAATCTCCCACAAGTCTAAAACGTCGGCCCAGCCATTAGCCGGAAATCAAAAAGAGAAATTGTAATAAATAATAATATTACAGAAAAAAAAAATAATTGAAGTAAATAAAATTTGTATTAAATAACATATGTCAGTAAATGAAAAAATTTATTAGGATCGTAAATGAATCATATATCTAATAAATTTGACATAAATTAATCATTTATAGTATATTATTTATTATAAATATTTTTAAAAATATATTATTTATTTTAATTATTTTTTATAAACTGTTATTTAATTATTTCTCTCTAGAAGAAGAAAAAAGTCTAAAAGGATTAAAAAAAAAAAAAGGTCTAAAAGGGTCCCCAAAAAAAACTTTTCCTTATAATATATGCATATCACGCAACTTTAGAAGGTGTTATCTAGTGAGGGAAGGAAAAAAAAAAAAAAAAAAAAAAAAAAAAAAAAAAAGCAGTACTAAATAAAATAAATCTATGACATGAGATTCATAGAAAAATTAAAAAAATAAAATAAAATAAAATCACTTTCCAGCGTTGCGGTGGTACCTCGCCGGCACTCAACATGTTAGCAAAATATTCGAATGCTATTATTGATTATAAAAAAAAATAATAATAAAATAAAATAAAAAAGGATCTATCGAAAGACTTATTTTATCAGTGAATCGTGTTTAACATTACTAGTACTCTTGATATTGTTCATCATGTTATATGCATCACTAACACTTTCAGAAAAATTTCAAGTACTAATTAAGGTAATAGCTAAAGATTCTATGAAGCACTTCACACGTGGAGCAAGTGTGATGGATGATCACATGCACCTTATAAAGCATGCCTTCCCTTTCTTAGATCCCTCTGCGTCCACATAGTGAGGATGCTAGTCTATCTAATTCCTTCTTTAAAAACAAAAAACAAACAAACCAAACAAACCAAAAAAAAAAAACTAAAACTAAAACTAAAACTAAACTTTTTGGTCCATGGTTTGGTGGTGGTGGATGTATATATTAAATTGGCATATTGCATTTTGGACCTTTCAGTCATAAAGCCGTCAGTGTAACCTTTACTTTTTGGACTATTCAGCTCGTTTCTTTTTAGTCTTTTGACTCTTATTTTCACACATGGGTGGCTGATAATCAGAAACTAAACATATTCAAACACGAAATTATTCTTCTACCCAAACAGAAAACATCTTGTCTCATCAAGTTTATTATTTTATTATGCTCGTAAATCTAACATTTTTCCCTTCAAAAACTTTCTTCTTTTTTTCCCCCCTTTAAACACCAATAATTATAAAAAAAAAAAAAAACGAACTCATAAGCCTAATTAGTCGAAAAATCTGAACTAACATGGATTTAAAAATCAGAAAAATAGTAACAAAATGTAAATTAAAAAAAAAAATGGTAAGAAGGAGAAAGTACCTAGTTCAGAAGCTGCCAACCTAACGTAGAGAACTTGGCCACCACCAGCATAGTTCCTAATGTCAATTAACTCGCCGCTCCATGTGACACAGCCCGTCCCACCGTTGTGAATGTCCGCATTGGCATAAGCCTTGCACGAGCAATTCTCCGCACACATCTTCCTACACTCCTCCGTGCTCATGTTCCGGTCGATGAACGCGGTTGTGCTCTCCGGCAGCTTCACATTCTTCGCGGTCCAAAACTTGTCCGTCCTGCACTCCAACCGCGTCTTCCTGACGCACCCGCCGGACCCGTCTCGCAAATTCCACGCATCCGGATCCCGCGGCTCGAACCCTTTGAGGCACTCGCACACCGGCGAAGCGTTCGAGTCGCAAACTCCGTACGGTCCACACTCCTTGTAGTCGTCGCACTGATCCTTCGGAGCGTACCAGAATCTGTTCCACAATTGGATGCTCTCGATCCATATGAACCGGTCGAGATCGCCGGAAGGACCGACCATCAAACGAGTCAGCACGGAATTGTTGCTTGTGGAAAAAGTATAATAAACTTCATCTTCGTTGTCGACAAAGCTGAACTGAATACCACTCATTGGAGCCATTTCGGGGACTCCACTGAACCTGTTGCCGTTCCAAGGCCCGCTACGGTATTGCACGCCCTGTTTGTTTCTCAGGAAAATTTCCGGGAATCCGCGGTAATCCAGCTTGAAAGTGTAGTCTCCGGTTGAAGGGTCGCTTGTGGTTTTCCATGAGGACAAGTACCTGTCGAAGCTGGAATTTAAGTCCCACCCGAGCTTCATACCGGGTAAAAGAGTATCCCCGGGATAGTCGAAGCTCTGCCATAGGAACTTCTCTGGATCATCCTCGTTTTCTTCTCTGACGACGAGATTGCCGGAATCTAAAATCTGTAGAACCGGGTTTACCGCCCCGGTTTTATTCGACGACCACGACATGTTCCCGGAGGGATCGAGAAGGATTAGGCTTCCGTCTTCGCCGAACTTGAGAGTCGCCGAGGAATTCGGAAGAGGGGTGTCTCTGTTTGCGACCCAAACGACTGTTTTGATAGAGATTTTCTTGTACCAAATCCCCAAGTACCATCCTGTGCTGCCGGGCCTAAAGAAGCCAAACTCGAAGACCTCGCCGGCGGAGACAAGGGTCCGGTTGTCGGTGAGAGATTCGGTCGAAGATAAGGTATCGAGAGAGGTCGAGGTCGAGGTCGAGATCGGGATGAGAATAGTGAAGAAGGCTAGGCTCAAGATGGTTAAAGTTCTCATCTTGTTAAGCTAGTTTTCACTCTCTATTGAGTTTTGTTGTATGTGAGAGACATTAGGTGGCTGTGTTGTTGGTGATCTTATTAGGTTTCTTGGTGTGGAAGACATTTGCGTGTTGATAGGGAAAGGAAAGGCCAACAAGACTAACAACAAAAGAGAAAATCAAAAGGGAATTGGGGTTTAGCTCAACTTATATTCTTGGTCTTTCTTTTTGCATTTTTGTGTAGACCCCCATCACTCCAACGAGAAACACTAAAGTTTTAAAATAGGCAAGGAAAGATAATGGCATTATCAATTTGAGATGATGTCATGATTATATACTTTTTTAATTGTAAATCTAATAGAATATGATAAAATATGATTACGAGAATTTATCACTAATTTGATATTTTTCTATGTCTAGATTAAAAATACTAAAATTATACCTTATAACAATAATGGCAATAACGATGGAGATTCTTATGCTATATATTGTACATGGCTTTTGATAGAAAATATTTCTTTTACTTATCTTTATTAAGCTAAATTTGTAAATGTTATTCGACATAGGCAAGAATCTAGTGCATCCAAAATTCAAGTGTATGATATCAAGATCATTTAGTGGGGTGGTAACTAGAAAGGTTACTCTGTTTTTTCTTGTTATAAAATATTGGATTTGAGTCAGTCATATCACAGGGAGTGAGATTTATGATGAATTATTTCAATACATTGTTATTTTACCTCTCTAAAGTCACACTCTCTACCCTTATAATCTTTAATTGGAGTAATGTTTGTAAAAAGAAGAAGAAGAAGAAAGAAGGAAACAAGACATTCAAATATTTAGTGAGTGGGATAAGAGATATAATTAGGACAACAATGATATTCGCAAATTTAATGTTGATATGTAATATACTAATATCTAATTCAATGCAAGGTGAAGCTCTTTTATAAAAATAATAATCCCTTTAATTTAAATAGGCATTTACCATTAGAATTTAGTAATATGATGGATATGAAGAATATATGTAATCCCAACTAATTATATTAATAGTATGAATATAGTCCTACACAGTAAATTTGGTCAACACAGGCTAATAATGACAACAACCAAAAAAAAAAAAAAACAAACAAACAAACAAAACAAAACAAACTTTACGAGATGAGATCAAATATTTAATTTTTATCGTTCAAAAGTGGTTTTTCAATTACTAAAAATAGGTCTGTTTGGATCTTAATTTTAAACTCATAATTTAAATAGTAAATTTAAATTTATGTAAGAAAAAATATAGTAAAAATTTTAAAATGTCTATATAAAAGGAAGTGACATACAGAAGCTTAAACTTTCTTTTTCAGGGGGGGGGGGGGGGGGGGGGGGGGGGGGGGGGGAAAGTTAATCTAACCCAATCAATTTGCCAAGAAATACTGAATTTTTTTACATAATAATGTGCCAAAAAAAAATTTAAGTTAGTCCGAGAAGGGCTAGTTAATGAGAAGTTAAAAGTTGGAGTGGTCCCAACTCTTAATTAATGACTTTTGGCGTTCACAAGTGTAGTCTTTTATTTTATTCAAAAAATTAAAATAATAATAATAATAAAGTGTACATCTCTTACTACCTAATCCTATCATTCTGTTGAATTTAAAACAGAATTCCAGCTGTTGTGAAGACTGACCAACATAAGAGGCCAAATTTGCAATTCTACCATTTCATTATCTGGAAATCGAAAGGAAGTCTGGTTTATCACAAAATTTCTTTAGTGGTGATACCGACCAATATAACAAGCCAAATTTGAATGCTACCATTTCAATGTTTGAGTCTTTAATTCTCTGAACCACACAAATACCTAATAGGGAGTTAAATTTTGCGTCCACATTATTATATTTATTGGTCTTTTTTTATATTTTAAATGAAAATAAAAAACGCCCCCAATAATTTTAAACCATGAAATACAACACCAAAAATAAAAAATACCCATACATAGACAGCCACGGTCAATCCTAGATCACTTTATTATCAGATGGTATGCATGTGCTTAATATATTAGTTTTCCCTTGCCAATCTCTCGATGTCTTATATTATATTATATTATTTTATTTTTAAATTTAAGGGCATCTTATTATATTGAAGTTAGATCTAAATTTACTATAAGATTGTTATGCCTGTAGACACATACCTTTGTTTTTAGTTTATAATATATATTTTTGTTGAAGGGTTTTAGTTTGTAATATTACTTAAACTTATTCCAAATTTTTTTAACCACCAACATGTTGCTGCCCTCGTCCAAATTCAAAGATGTTGAAATTAACATGTTTATTTGCCCTTTATAAAATGAAGTCGATCCAGATAGGGATCAATTTTTTTTTTATATTGTTTATTCTTTCTAGCTAGAAGAAATATTGATTTTTTTTAATCAAAAAGGGGGAAAAGAAAAGAAAATTAAATTGGTTGATTAGTTTTTTTTTGTTAAAGAAAAGGATCTTCTTAGGTAGCATACGGTTCGAACCTCCGATCATCAATTGGTTGCTTAGTTATCTTAACGAACTTTTACGCCCATTTGACCCTTCTTATGCATTGTAAATGATTTAGTTATAATGCATCTAAACTAAAATGAGATTTCAATATAGAAACTAAGTAATGGTAGGCTAACTTATATCTTTTTTTTTTAAGCCAAATAAATAAGATCAATTAATGTTCAAACAAAGAGTCGGAGAAGAACAAGTATCCTACTGGCTTAAAAGTCGTTGTAGAAAAAGTTAAAATGAGAAAATCTTAAAAGTTTTCTCATAAGTTGTTGTTGTTGTTGGTTTTTTTTTTTTTTTTTTTTTTAAACGGTGTTACTTTTCATTTCGTTTTGCTCTTTTTTTTTTTTTTTGGTTTTTAATTTTTTTTTCTTTAATAAATATATATATATATATATATTTTGTTCATTAAAAAAAAAAAGTACATATTCAAAGAAAGGAAGTGACCTCAAGGTTCTCCCCCCAAGATCAATTGCTGGATTGGTGAGAAAACTACTATACCAACTGCCAAGGCTGAAATTTTCAAAAAGTTTTTTTTTTTTTTTGGTTGATTAGCAATATGTTTAGATGGAAAAAAAAAATCAGGTTATTTTCACATGACGAGAGCATTATTTCGTTGTAGACGAAAAAAAAAAAAAAAAACTCATCTTACTCGTCATAATTGTCATCTTTCCTCTTTGCTAAAAGGACTTCTGTCTCTATTTTCTTTCTACATATATATTCTACGCAGCTTTGATAGCAACGCTCCAGCCCCTTAAATAGACTTCGTTTCTTCTGACTTCTCAATTACAATGGCACTTCATCTTTGAAAATTTTATTGATAAATAACTTAGAGTGCTAAATTTGACTGACAAACTCCTTAACCATTACTGGGTTTATGAGGATATGAAATTACCTTTGCACCATGTTGGTACATTTAAAAAAACCATAACATGATGATTTGGTTGGTGCTTGTGAAAACTCGGGTTAATTTCAAATTTAACTCTTAAGAAATAGTTGTCTCATTTAGTCCTTCCATATAACTTAAAATGATACAAAACTCTTCATCAACATTAGCATTATTTACCACTTTGATATTTTCTAGACATTAGTTTTTTAACAATTTTAACTACGTGTGTACTCGATAGGTGATTAATTTCACATGTGATTAAAATCAAATTGACCTAGCCACGTAACATACACGTGATTAAAACAACTAAAATAATTGATGGCTCAATTATTAAAAAATTATCAAAGTTGCAACTTACTGACAAACTTGAAGGAAGATCCATTTCGTTTTGAGTTATATGGGATAAAATGAGACCATCACTATTTTTTTTTTCAAGATCAAATTTAAAATTTACCTAAAAAAAAGAATTGTTTAAAAGCTGACAAATGATTTCAGTACCATTAGGAATATGTTAGGTCCAAGGAGGCATTTGTTCCATCTGAAAATCTAGTCTAAACCATGTGATACCGCATTCGCATAGTTTTCTATTCACATTGTACAATCACGGTTTTGTGACCTTAATTTAAAAAAGATCTCTAGCATCATTTTCAAAAAGTTAAGGAAAAGGAAAAAAATCCTGTCTAAAATACCCCAAACGGTTTTTTACAGGGGGAAAAATATTCAATGTATTGTCAAACTTATTGCCCTTCAGTTTCTGATGTGGTGGCTTCATTCAGGGAGACCTTACTCTCGCTTGGTAGTTGAGACTCAGATCCGAACAGGCTTTGAAAAGTAAACGGAGGTTGTTTGGGATGAGGAAGTTCAGCTTCATTGCTTAGCATCAAAACGACTTCCGGCATGGTTGGTCTATCAACGGCATGATCTTGCACGCAAAGAAGCCCAACATGTACACATCTAATCACTTCCGCTGAAGAATATGAGTCCCCCAATGCTTTGTCCACCAAGTCTAAGAGTCCCTTGCTTTCACTCCATAAGTGCCATGCCTAATATTCGCCGCCTCAGTTAGATTCAGTTTCAAACATTTGCATACCCGAAAAGTAAAGGTATATCACGGGGAAATAGTTCAACTTACATAAGCAATCAGGCTTAGGTGTTCGTCGTCTTGAGTGAAGTTGGTATTCTTGCTACCGCTGATTATCTCTAATATCAGTACGCCGAAGCTAAAGACATCAGATTTTTCGGAAAAGATCCCACCTATTGCATACTCTGGAGACATATAGCCACTGCATTTAATTGAAAGACGCATAAATATTGTTAATTTGTTATATCTCTAATGAAACAATAGAAAGAGCCTGAGTATATTAGAATGTCTGCTTACAGTGTTCCTGCAATCTTGTGGGTATTCACAAGATCTAATGTTCCTTGGAAAATGCGTGCCAATCCGAAATCTGATATCTTCGGATTCATCTTCTCATCCAAGAGTATATTGCTAACCTTCAAATCTCGATGTATCACCCTTAAACAGGAATCGCGGTGGAGATAAACAAGGCCTCTAGCGACACCATGTATAATGTTGAAGCGTGTAGCCCAATCAAGTTGTGCTCTACCTCTCGGATCTAAACAATTCACACAATGTCTTTAGCGAAGTTGTGCAGATTCCCCAGGCATGCTTTGTTAAGCACATGTATGAAGTTGTTTAAGGCTTTAAGCAGCAATTAGAGATGGCAAAAAGCTAAAAACCAAAAAATAAAAAATAAAAAATAAATTAAGTTGGGAAAGGAACACCAACCGAAGAGAAAATAATCCAAGCTTTTGTTAGGCATGAATTCGTAGATCAGTATCTTTTCTCCTTTCTCAACGCAGCAACCAATGAGCCGAACAAGATTTCTGTGTTGGAGTTTGGAGATTAATGTCACTTCATTCTTAAACTCTTGTATGCCTTGTCCTGAACTACTAGAGAGTCTTTTTACTGCTATTTCCATCCCATCCTTTAGTCTCCCCTGCAAATCATCAACAAATACGTTAGTCCATTCATGTCGGTGTTAATGAACTAACTTTCTACAGTTCAGCCAAAAAGAAAAAAAAGAAAAAAGAAAAAACACTCTATCAAGATAAAGAAAGCAAGAACCTTATAGACAGGACCAAATCCTCCCTGTCCAAGTTTGTTGGTTTTATTGAAGTAATCTGTAGCAGCTAAAATGTTATTCAAGGCAAATGTGGGAAGCTCAGACGAATCATGTTGTTCCGAAAATTGATCACTGGATCCTGAATGATGTGATCTTGAACAAATAAAATCAAAGTCCTTCATGCTCTTAGCTTTTCCTGATATTGGAGCATAGAAAACCAAATTTGGTCAGCAGAGCTGTGGAACAAAGAAGAAAAGCATAGAACTAAAACTACTCAAACTCTGAGATATATATATATATATATATATATTGTACAATTTTGACGAAGCCACATACTCTTTTGGCTAGTTCTCCACCGATACAAACCAATGAAGAATACGAGGCTTAATGTTGCAACAGAAGATACAGTTGAAACAGCGATGATAATCTTCTTAGATGCATGTCGTCCAACTGCAGAATGAAAATGAGCGTTATAGTACAAATCAGTTACAAAAAGAAAAAGAAAGATTCCGATTTAATTGAAGATTTGTCAACAGTGGGAGTATTTTCACCTAGATCTGCATGGGCAAGGCGAACAAAAATAGCTTCTCCACCATAGGAAAACACCTGAATGTCAATAAGGCTTTCCGACCAGACCAAACACCCTATTCCATTTACCAAAGCATAGGCGACACAAGAACAGTTGTTAAGGCACAATTTCTGACAACTATCTACATCTTTATATTCCTCGACATATTGATAGAAATCTGGAAGTTTAATATCTTCAATCTTGAAGAACCCGTCTTCATTTCCTTTGTGTGAAGCTATGCTGATAGCGCTTTTCTCGCACAGTAACTCGGTTTCTCTGACACACCCTCCTGTCCAGTTTCCTTTGCTCCATTCTTCAACCGATTTCGGTGCAAACCCCTTCACACATGTACATATTGGATCAGATTCAGATATTTTGCATACCCCAAAAGGTCCACATGCCCCATATACCTCACACGGATCGCTTGGTGAATCACATATGGAATACCAATCCTTTTGTCCTTCTTTGGACATGAGTCTCATAACACCTTCAGATGAAACAAACATTTTCGACAGAATCGAGCTATTGTAGTTCTTTAAAGACAGATAATTTGTTCCTTTCTCTACATCTTCTACGAGATCAAATACTGTCCGATATGATAAACCCATTCTTGGCATACCAGTGAACCTCAATCTGTTCCACGGCCCACTTCTCCAGATCGGAGACGATCCATTAAACAACACGAAAATCTGTGGTGGCCTCTGCTCTGAAAGCTCGGTGGTGAAATTCCCAGGCGATGGATTGCTCTCGCTCTCCCACGAGCTCAAGAACTCTTTCTCTCCTGTTTTGACGTTAAAACCAACTAGTGCACCGGGTAAGAGTGTGTCACCAAGATGATCAAAACTCTGCCATAAGTTTACTCCCGCTTTACCGTCTTTCAGAACCAAGTTTCCGCCGTCTAAGAGCACAACAACTGAACCGTTTGATGGGACTTGAACATTGGTTGACCAGACATAGTTCTGGTTTCCATCTACAAGCTTGAGATTTCCATCATCGCTAATCATTAGTCTCGCCGGAGAGTCTGCGATTGTGATTGGATTCTCTCTGTTTGCCACCCACACAACCATACGAGGAGAGATTTGGCTGTACCAAATGCCCACATATTGGTTTTGAGAGTTGTTAGGTGTGAAGAAGCCCAACTCGAAAATGCGGCCAGGGGAGAGAAGAGTTTGGCCATGAGATAATGCCTGGGATCTAGTAATGTTATAAAGAGCAGAACAGATTTGGAATGATAGCAAGTAAAAGGTAAGAAAAACAGAAACAAACAGTCGGCTATAATCTGTGTCTTTTCCACCCATTTTGTTCTCTTGATACGGTAGCTAGTTTGTAAACGTCTGGACTAAAAACTAGAAAGCTTTCATTATTTGTTCTTGTGAAATTATTGTCGATCACAATAAGCGTGTTGTTACTAATATATTATATTCATCAATCTCAATATATATATATATATATGTATATATGTATGTATATCCACATACCATTATTGAGTCTGAAAGCTGTCATAATAATACGACCACCATTTTTTTTTAATAATAAATGTAATACTTGTCAACACAAACGTGAACGTGTTCGTTATATATATATATATATATATATATAATTTGTATTTTAGACCATTACTGAGTTCTTATATATTAGCTTTCATGAAAATACCATTCCCGTTGTCAACACGTCTTAGGTGTATTCTTGGATTTTTCTTATTTCTTATTTTATTATTATTTTTGTTATTGTTTTTATCATTATTATATTTGTGTAGACCAGTGACTCCCATGTGAACCACGTTCCTTTTTTGTTTTTAATCGAAAAAAGGGGAAATTTTTTTTTTTGAATATTAAACGAGCAAAGAAAGTTTGTAACATTATAGATATGAGATGACATCGTATGATCATGTGGCATATTATATTTAAGTTGTAAACCTTATCGAATCTTTTAAAAATATGAGAATTTATGCTTAGATTGTTTTTTTTTTTTAATTTTTTTAATTTTTTTTTTTGCACGCCTAAACAAAAATTTCTTATTTTAGAGTTTTCTTTTGCTGAATATTCTTATATTATAATTTACAACAATTACTATCCTGTGACTTTGAACCCAAGAATTTTATTTTATTTCATTTTTTTTTCTTTTTTTCACATATCCACAAGGGGAAGGAGGGAAATAGCCTTTTTTTTTTTTTTTTTTTTAACGTAAAATAGCACGTTTTAGAAGGTACAGAAAAAAGAAATGAATAGCATAAATTTGAGGTATAGGAAATATAAAGCATATTTTAAATAAAAGCTTTTCAAAATTCCGGAAATACCCGGCAACCTCCTTCTTCACCTCCTCAGATCGTCGTCACCCTTTAGTCGAGTTCGAAGGTCATCGCGGGAAGTCGCACAAAACCTCGTGATCGCGATTCCCAAATGGCTGCTTCGATCGCGAAATCAAGATTCCCAGTCGCGATTCCCGTCGCCACCATCTTCTCTGGCGGCGTCTCTCCGGGAGCTTCGTCTTCTCCGGCAACGACTACTTTTGTAGCGGCGACGGTAGCGTCTCCATAGGGAAGTTTCAATTTGTGATTTTTTCACTCAATTTAGGAATTAGGGTTTTTAATTGGGTTTTTTTTTTTTTAATTTGAGAATTATGACATGCTTCTAAGTACGTGGGAATTTGTTTTCTGATTTTTTTTTTTTATAAAAATACTTTCGAATTTTTAAATAAGTAAGAGTTTAATCGCTAATTTATTTTTTTGCTGTTAAAATGCTTTTATTCTTAAAAAATGTGTGTTTTAGTTCTCATATTAAATTTTGAATGAATGTGAGGATATGATGTCAATTAGTGATTGACAATTATTTTATTAAATAATATATTTTTTTGGTAATTTTTTTTAAATAAAATGTTTAAAAACTGTATGTTTATTTAAAATTGCTATATTCAATAAATTATTTTTTAAACATAGAAAAAAAATTGTATTATTTATGTATAACAATCTTTTTTTTTTAACTTGAAAAATCATATTTTTTATCAAACAAATTAAAGTAAATCTTTTAGTTACATTTTGTTATTTACAGTTAATACTGTAAATACAATATTTACAGACAAATTTATTATGTCTCTCATATATTCGTTATATGAGATATGTTCTTTATTTTCTTTATTTTTCTTATATATAATTGATCTAAATCCGGTTTCATAAGTAATATTCTATTTATTAAGCAAATACATTATTAATGTTTTTAATTAATTCGAGATAGATCCATTATTTATCAGATAAATATGTTATTACCAATAAATCTTATTTTTTTTAATTGTTTTTCTGGTGTGACTCAAGCTTCTATTTTTCCAATATTTTAACCTATGATATTTATTTTTAAAAAAAAAACTTTCAAAGGAACTGCCACTAGATTACACTTTCTCTGAATTTGACTTAGTCATACTATAGCCGAGGACATTTTAGTAAAATAAAATAAAATAAAATAAAAATAAAAAATAAAAACTATAGCCAATGAGAGAGCCAACTACGGCCCGAGTATTTAACACCCCTCTGGACCCAAGTGGCTTCTTTTCAGGGCTGAGTTTGTGGAATACCATTCCGAGAAAGTAACAGAAACACTAATTTTAATTTTAATTTTTGAATACTAATTCATATAATATGTGAATTGTTATTGTTTTATATATAGATATTTAAAGCTTTGTTACATTAATGGATTTTATCTATAAATTAAAAGATAACGATCCATTATTATATGAAGTAGTATTCAAAAATCGAAGTTAGAGTTTTTTCTCTGGCACTACTCGCTAAACTATCACAATCAAGTCTATATATATATATATATATATATATATATATACATATATATATATATATTGATTTATTATGGATGTAAGTGAATGTGAGTGGGCATCATCAGTCATCATCGAGTTGTTGTAATGTAGCTAACTAATATGCATTTGGAAAATTCAATCAAGAACACATATATTGATTTTTAGACTTTAGGGTTGAAGACCAGCAATTTTTTTTTTTTTTTTTGGACCCATTTGCATATCGTTTTCACAGTTTTCGGTTCAAGCCTCAAGCTGACTTGCTCAAACCGTTTATCGAACACGCTATGTACAATTTATTGGTGCAACACATCTGATGATGATGTAGGTGTCTATCGACCGGTTCTTCAATCAACGGGTCCTAGCCAAAATCACTTTTATGATGATGATGATGATGATGATCTCAAATCACCATAACCTTTGACTCTTTTTGATTTTTTTTTTTTTCCTTTTTTTGCTACTCACTACATTGCAATTTCATATATTAGCGTAGTTTGAACTACTACGTTGGAGATGAAATTTTTAAGTGGAGTTGGTTGACTTTTTAAAAACTAGTTATAATTTTTGTTGATTTTTTCGAAAAAAAACAAAAATTAAGATGAAAATTTTGATTGGGGATATCAAACGGAGGCTTAATGTTTGACCTATTTCACTATTTGAATTTAATATACTTAACCAAATTGTCTACTTTGCAAGTCAAACCAATTTGTCTCAAAATAATAATTGACACTAATTAAACGTACTCATCGTACCAAGTTCACTTTTGCCTCTAAGTACATTTTGAGAGTAAATTCTACTGAAATTAAGAGCAAAAATTGACATATCCAAATTCTAGTGGGGGCATAGCTGGAATTTTACTTATAAAATGGAGGTACAACTAAAATTTTAAGATTAAAATCATTTTTTTTTTGTCCACACTCATTTACATGTGGCTCCGTGGGTTAAAACATTTTTTTCACTGTCACATTTGGACCACTCAAATAAACTTGATAAATATGACAGAAATATAAACTACAAATAAGTTATGGCATATAATTAGACATATAAAAATTTTGGCATACCACCTGATTTTATCTGAATTGTATGAGAAACAAAAGTACAATTAAAAATTATAGTTGCTATATAGTTTTGGACATTTTCATGAACTCAATTAATCCTTTTACCTTATCTACCTTCAACAATGGATGTGGTTGCTTCATTCACTGAGCACTTACTATCATTATATCATTTTGTTGCTGAAACTCTAATCCTGACAAGTTCTGGAAAATAAATAGAGGCTGTTTAGGTTGGGGACGATCTGTTTCCTTGCTTAGCATGAAAACGACATCCGGCATGGTTGGCCTGTCGGTCACATAATCTTGCACGCAAAGAAGCCCGACATGTATGCATCTCATTGCTTCTGATGATGAATATGAATCCCCCAATGCCTCGTCCACCATGTCCAATCCCTTGCTTTCACTCCACTGGTGCCAAGCCTGACATAATATTTCTCATCTTCGTCACGCGGAAATTTGGAATATGCCAAAATAGGAATAGAGGAAAATTTAGAGGAAAGGAATATTTAACAACTCACATAAGCAATAAGATTTAGGTGTTCCTCTTGATAATTGAAACTCGTGTTCTTCCTACCGCTGACTATCTCTAGTAGTAAGACCCCAAAGCTGAACACATCAGATTTTTCTGAAAATATTCCACCCATTGCGTACTCTGGAGACATGTAACCTCTGCACTCATTGAAAAAATAAAATAGTCATTTGTGTCTCCTTAGCAATAGATTTTTCGATGTTTAAACATAAAATATGCTTACAGTGTTCCAACAACCCTACGAGTATTTGCAAGATCTATCGTCCCTTCAAAGATGCGCGCCAATCCAAAATCTGATATTTTCGGATTCATGTTCTCATCTAAGAGAATATTGCTGACCTTCAAATCTCGATGTATTACCCTTAAGCAGGAGTCACGGTGGAGATATACAAGGCCTCTAGCAACACCATTTATAATGTTGAACCGCGTGGCCCAATTAAGTTCTGCTTTTCTTCTTGAGTCTAATAAATGCACCAAGTAAAAATTAATCAATGATATTGTATTAATACTTTGCAAATTCATTTAAGGATAAGGAGAAGATATCGAAGTTCAGACTCGAAAAGATTGTGCAGTGCATATGTGAGAGATATTTGAACTTACATGAATGGACAAAACAAGATATATAAGGAAAGATGTTACTAAGAGAAACCAACCGAAGATAAAGTTGTCCAAGCTTTTGTTAGGCATGAAGTCGTATATAAGTAACCTCTCTTCATTCTCAATGCAACAACCAAGAAGCCTAACGAGATTTCTATGTTGAAGTTTGGAGATCAATATCATCTCGTTCTTAAACTCTTCCACGCCTTGTCCTGAGCTACTTGAGAGTCTTTTAACTGCTATTTCTGTCCCATCTTGTAGTATACCCTGCAAATTAGTCCGTGAATTTGTCATTTCCTTTATAATTGCATCTTTAAGTTCTTGTAACAAATTAGCTAGTTTTCTCTTGAAAATATAATAGACTAACCTTGTAGACAGGACCAAACCCTCCTTGGCCAAGTTTGTTTTTCATGTTAAAGTAATCCGTGGCAACGGAAATGCTATTGAAGTCGACAATAGAAAGCTCGGATGGATCATGTTGTTCTGTAAACTTAAGAGTGGATTTTAAATTGCCGTTTGTCTTGACAAAGTGCAACTCCTCTGTGGTGTCCTCAAAGTTTCCTGCTTTCGGTCAAAAATCAGAACAAGTACAAAAACACAGAACCCAACTGCTAAAAAATTATAAGTTCGTAACAAAATTAACTTTCCTAAACAGATTCAAAAATGATATATAGTCATAGGAAATATGATTCATTTCACAAAGAAGAAGGAAAAAAAAAACACAAACTAACAAACAAAATAAATTTAAGGCATGAAAGCTATCAGTTTCAATGACAGAATCCATAATCACCACGTCCAAAACTTATCACCCGATTTTCAGCTGCAATATGATAATTTATGGTGCGAGTGAATGTGTGCTTGCAAGAGAGAAACACAGATATTACAACCATCTTGCGGCCAACTTATTCACTTACTCTTTTTCTTAGCTCTCCGCCTATGCCAACCGATCAAGAGTATAGCGCCCAGTGTCACTACACAAGAAAGAGTTACGACGACGATGATGATATTCTTGTTGTTCTGTCCTCCAACTGACCAATTAAAGTGAACAAAAGCATACAAATTAGTTATGAGGAAAAGAAAGGAGTAGTTCAAGTTGCAAAACTTTTCGAGAGGATCATCACTATCACCTAGTTCTTCGGGTGCAAGGCGGACAAAAAAATCTTCTCCACCAACGGCAAACTCCTGAATGTCAAAAAAACCTTCTGACCAGATTAAACACCCTATGCCATTTACATACGCGTAGGCATTGCAGGAACAATTGTCCAAGCACCGTGTTCGGCAAGTATCGATATCTTTCGGAGGGGAAACGTATTCATAAAAATCTGGGAGTTTCATATTACCGAACTTATGAAACCCATCTTTTTTTCCTCCCTGTGAAGCTAGGCCACTAGTGTTTTTCTCGCAAAGTAATTCAGCTCGCCTCACACAACCTTGTGTCCAATTCCCTTTGCTCCATTCTTGATTTGACTTTGGTACAAACCCTTTCAAACACCTACAAATCGGATACTCAGAATCCTTGCATAGACCAGAAGGTCCACAAACTCCGTATAGGTCACATGGATTCTTCGGTGACATCCAATCAGCATACCAATCACCGCTTTTTTCCTTGAACATCAAGCTGTAAACACCTTCCGATGAAAGGAACATTCTTGAAAAAACGGAGCTGTTGTTTGTTTTAAAAGTGAAATAAGTAGTTCCCTGCTCAGGATTTTCCTGGATATCAAACGGACTTTGGTACGACGCATCCATTTCCGGCAAGCCAATGAACTTCGATCCTGCCCATGGTCCGGATCGCCAGTGTGGAGTCGATCCATTTCTCCCAATGAAAACTTGTGCTGGCTTAAACTTCGGCGAAATCCCAATAGTGAAATTTCCTACCGAAGGATCACTGTCGCTTTTCCAGGAAGTCAGGGCATCGTTCTGTCCTGTTTTGTCATTATAACCAAGTACTGAACTTGGTAAGAATGTGTTGCCAGGATGATCGAAACTCTGCCACAAACTTTCACCCGAAATGCCGTCTTTGAGAACGAAGTTCCCCATATCCGAGAGAGTTGCAACCGAACTATTCGATGGGGCACGGACATTGGTTGACCAGATAAAACTCTGGTTTCCATCAACAAGCTGCAGATATCCGTCGTTGCTGATCTTTAAACTCGCTCGAGAGTCGGTGAAGCTAAGCGGATTATCTCTGTTGGCCACCCATACAACTGTTTGAGGAGAAATTCCCTTGTACCACACACCCACATACTTGTGATTTCCTGAATTGTTTGGACTGAAGAAGCCTAACTCGAAGATTTCGCCAGGGGAGATTAGAGTTTGCCCTTGAGATAATTCCTGGGATACAGTTATGTTTTCAATTGCAGTGCAATAATTTGATAATAATAATTTCAATTGCAGGGAAGAAAAGTCGTTGAACGTCGACACTTTATGAACATGCGTGCGTGTTATGTATACACTAGTTATCAAATACGTGCAATGCACGTATAAAACTGTAATTGTAGTTTTTATAATGTATAATATAAATAATGTTATGAAAATAAATAAATAAATAAAAATTAATTCAAAAACAAAATACAATAATAATTATCTAAATTTAAAAATTACATCTCATCATAAAATTAAGATGATTTAATATTTATTACATAAAACACATAATAATATTGTTTATATTGTTCTTTCACAATATTTGCAGTAACCATTATGTTATCTAAAATCAAAATTTTATATCATTCTGTTGCAAATGATTATTTAAAACATCAATAATCTCATAATATATTTTTAAAGACTCACCACAATCAATTAAGGATATTAGTGTTACTAATGAGAAAGCTGATATAATACAAACTTTAAGAGAGAAAATTTGGGACGTTTGAGCTTCTAATAAGGAGAAAATAAATAAAAAAGAAAGAAAGAAAGAAAAGAAAAAAAATTGCAGGAAGAAGTATAAAAAAAAATTGGAAAAAGACAAGCCAAAAATTTAAGAAAAATGATGAAATATTAGTAAAATAAAGTAGAAAGGGGATAAAGAAAAAGTTAACGACAGAAAAGCAAAATATGGAAAAATGACATGAAGAATCAAATAGTTTCATAAAAGAAAAAAAAAAAAAAAAAAAAAAAAACAACAACAACAACAACACTTAAACAGTTTTCCCAAAAAAAAAAAATGAACGCACTAATAAGATGCATATTTTACAACCAAATTTATTATTCTATTAAATGTTAAGGAAACATAATGAAATGGAAATTAATTTTCATGCCAAAAAAACTAAAATAATCACATAAATATTATCCAAAGTGATAAAGTAGAAAGTTGAGAACCACCTTTAATCCATCGTGAAAACTCTTTAAAAAAAAAACACACAAGTTTGATCATGTAATGAAGAAAAGAAAACTTGTCACAATTATGTTTGATTATAGTTAAGAAAATTAGAATTTGGAGTGAAAAAGTTGAGATAGTGATTAGAAAAGAATATTTAAGAGAGAAAGTGATAGAATCTTGAGCTTTCAATGAAGAAATTAAAGAGAAAAAAAAAAGGGGAAAAAAAAAGTTATACTGAAAATATATAAGCAGAAATTTAGGAAAAGACAAGTAAAAATTTGAAAAAATTAATAACAACAACAACTATAATAATAATAATGATACTGATGATGATGATAAATCAAAGTAGATGAAGGTTGGAAGAAAAAAAAATGAAAAGAAAAAAGTAAAATAAAAAGAAAACATAAGCACCAAAAGTTTTTTCTTAAAAAGAAAAAAAAAAAACATAAACGGTTTTCCATGAAAAAGAAAAAAGGGCAAAAAAAAAAAAAAAAAAAAGGAGAAAGCACCAAACGGTGCGTTTTTGTTGACGAAGAGGAATAGTAAGAGACATATCGCCTCTTTTATACTGAAAGGAAAAAAAAAAGGCAAAAAAAGTTATACTAAAAATATATAAGCAGAAATTTAAGAAAAAACAAGTAAAAATTTAAAAAAATTAATAACAACAACTATAATAATAATAATGATACTGATGATATGATAAAACAAAATAAAAGAAGGTTGGAAGAAAAAAAAATTGAAAAAAATAAAATAAAATAAAAAGAAAACATAAATACCAAAAGCTTTTTTTTTTTAAAGGAAAAAAAAAATATAAACGGTTTTCCATGAAAAAAAAAAAAAAAAAAAAAAAAAAAAAAAAAGGAGGAGGAGAAAGCACCAAACGGTGCGTTTTTTTTTTATGAAGAGGAATATCGCCTCTTTCATATATAGAGATAGAGGAAATCATGATGATAAAACAAGATTAGCCTGTTAACTTCTATATTCACCAGATAATCAAAGGAAGACAAAAAGTGGAATTGGTCAGGTTCATTGGACCAGCTTAGTAGTGGAGCCTTTGCAAATGTCATTGTTAGATAGGCTCTTTGATGTGACTGCAAATTTTGGAGTGTCTTATAAAAGCCACATATTTGTGAAGGTTTCAGAATAAATGCAGCAGAAAATACAACTGCTAGACGCAGACAGATCTTGCCTTGCAATTGCGTAAGAAGAATTTTCAAATATATATATGCCCATTTGACTGAGACGTGGATTGGTTTATACACACACACATAAGGGGCATCTATAAATATCTCGTATATGATATATCATGTGATATTTATAATTTTTTTTATAAAAAAATTTGTAATAAATTGATTGATTTATATATAATTTTATATTTAAAATTTTGTCACATGATAATATTTAAATATTGATATAAAAGACAAGTATTACCTAAAAAATATTATATTGAAAGTGTAATCTATCACAAAAAAGAATACAAATAGAGTACGAGAGAGGTGGCGTATAGGAGCCCTTCTCTATGTATATATTTATCTAAGAGTTGTAACTAGCAAAGAAAGAAGTTACCGGTGCAGTTAAAATTCATCTTAAACAATTGGGGATTTTGATTTGTCTTCAAAAGACATTTGAGAGCGATGTGTGTGTGTGTGTAGCTGGTAAATGACTTAGGAATATTTTTCCTATTATTTTTATTGTTAACACCAACATATATGTAAAGATTTGCCTTTCTTCTTTTGGATATTTATCGTGAGATGGGGTTTTAGTAGGTGATAAAAACCTAATTGAGATGTACTGGGATTTTTTCTATTTAAGTTTTCTACTTTTCTCTTTTATTTTAAGAACATTGTCATTAACGACCGCTACTCAAGATCTCGTCGTGCACGTGACATGAAAGTGCCACGACGGAGTATTGAAAAAAAAAAAAAAACTATACCTAATAGTAATTAATATTCCTTGTTATTCATCCTATAAGTTTAGTTATATATATAGTGATGAGGTTTTAGAATAGAAAATTGTAATGTCTTTTTTTTCATTGATTGCTTTATTTTCTCATGGCCTCTTTTTCCTAGGTTTTTTTCTAATGTTTTTTTTTTTTTTTTTGAAAATTTTTTACTGTTTTTAGTTTATGTGAGATTTTTTTTTTCTTTTTACCAAAAATTTCGCTTATAAATATTTCTACGGTAAGACTATTGAAAACACATATGAATCTTTACAGTTCAAACAACAATGAACAATATTTTAAAAAAAAATCCTTACAATAACTAAATTATTCTTAAATTCTTCTAGCTAAAATTGATGGATTTAATTTACTGTCGAAACTGAACAACAAATTCTGTATATCCACACATTGTATCAAGTGTGTTTAGATGTAAAATTCCACGTTGTCTTAACTTTGACATATTATATGAAGGAGTATACTTTTGTTAAATAAATAATTAATTTGGTGGAATAAATTAGTTAGTGGTCCCCTTATTTAGACCGTCAGTGTCAAGGGAAGATTACAAGGTACGGATTTGGAAGATATCTCATGTTGAGATGAATAGTATTTGGAATAAGAAAACAGTTACACAAAACGTTAATTCTGATTTTGACATTACTGATTTGACATTATCATACTTTTCAAACATATATTTAAGTGACTTGCAACTAAAAATTCTGCTATCAAATTCTGTTTTATATGTAATTCGATCAACATGAAATAAAAAAGTTTTATATCGATAGAAAGGTTATATCAAATTTTAAATTTATATATTAATATGTCTCAATATTTTAAATGTACTTGTACTTTTGAGTTTTATATTCATGTCAATTTTTTTTTTAAAACTATTCTAGGTTAGCAAGTAATTTGCTCTTTATAGTACATATAAATCTAGAGAAGAGCTTCTCTCGGGGAAAAAAAATTTAGGAAATATCAATTGGCAAATTTACGATTAATTTAAAGATATAGTACTTTTTGTTAATTTTATTTTTTCTTTCTTTAACATCACACCTTATAAATGTTCGGTTAAGTTTATCCGTAAGTTACTAAAATATAAGTTCGTCAATTTAGTGATTATAGATATAGTCTAATGATAATTGTACACATGAGTCTATTAGAAGACATATGGGCATGTTTGGTGAATGAGCTTGAGTTGAAATTTTTAAGTTTAAATAGTAAATTTTTTTGAATTTTCAGAAAAGATAAAAAACTTTTTGAAAAAAAAACAAAAACTTTTTGAGAAAAAGACAAATAAGATTCCCCTCGTCTTAAAATTCAAAAAAAAAAAAAAAAGGAAAAAGAAAAAAGTTTGTAAATGTACGACCAAATCAGTTGTTAACTAAATAAATAAATAAATTTAACATCAAGTTGAAATTCAAATGTGTTATTAGAATACATCAAATAAGTCACTTATATGTCACATGTAGAAAATCATAAAATTATACCTTGGAAAATCAAAGCATTAATTAAGTGACGACGACGTCTACAAATAATTTCAACTTGTTCAAGTGTTCAGACTATACTCACATACGTGGTGATCACGACGAGCACAGTTGGGATATGTATATGTATATATGTAGCTGATCAGACAAAAGCATGTGAGAATATTATGAGTTGACAGTTTTATATAGACACAAAATGGCTTTAATTTTTTTTTATCACTTTTTTATAAGCACACATTGGCTGTTGTGAGTTGTGACTTGGGCATGGAACTATGTTTGGCAAGGGTGGTGATATACGAAGAAGAAAAATATATATATAATTTCTTAGAAATTAAAAAATACACTTTGTTAATAAACTCTGGGAGCATAGGAAGTTTTGTATTATATTTTAAATTGTAAAAAGAAAAGTGACTAAGAGACCTATATTCGAAGTAAATATTTTTCTGACGTAATGTTTCTTATTGTTGCAAACATGGGAATATATATATGGTTTTTTTTTGTGTTTTTTGTGATTTTTTTTTTTTTTGGGAAAAGAAAAGGAAAAAAAGAAGAAGAACGGTAATGTTTCTTTTAAACAGAAAATAAACGACTTTTTCTTTTTTCAAAAATTCTATGATAGCATAAGAATAAACAAGACTATTGCATTAGACATGCTTCTCTATTTTAATTATTTTCCTTATCACAAAGAACATCCACTTTATAAATGATTGAGTATGTAACCAATTGCTTCTGGCCAAAAGTCCAATCACAACGTGATAATGTGTTTGACAAATTTGAATTGCGAAATAAATTGCAACAAAAGATTTTGCTCAAACAATTTTTAATCTACTAAAATTATGCAACTATACTATTTGATATTTCACATATAGCAAGTCCATAATTATCTGTGAATGATGCTGGTTCCCCTCACAATATATGAGAATTCAAAACGATCATGAATATGAGACCAAAGATGTCCATCAAACTAACCAAAACAGCAAGCTTCCAATTCTAAGTTGGAGTTTTATGTAACGACTTCTTTTAAAAAAGGCAGTAAGTCCTATTCTTTCCAATTTTGTTGTCATTCAATGTAGTTTTTCTTTCACTAATCCCAGCCCATCTTTGTCTTAAATTAGGTTGATCAATTAAGCCAATAATCCAAACAAATGCAAAAAAATTAATCATCCGAAACAAAAGATCTTATCATTTGAAATAAAACTTGGGCAATTAATTTTCCTTCCTAGAAGACACATATAGTTCTATATTAACTATTCAAAACTACTATCACAACCCTACAATAGCTTTAGCAATAGGAAACAAAAAGCAAAACATCATTTGCAACATAAAACATAAATTGTTAGAGGAAAAAGCATAATAATCAATTAACAAACTTCTCATTAAATCATAAAAACAGAACAATTTTGGAATCAGATTTCCAAGTAGCCAAACATCTAAAATGGGCACAATAAAAGGACTCACATTGATGCCCTTCACTTCACCTAGTAAAAGTATGTAACACCAATTTAACACTTGCATAACATACATTGTTTGAGACAGAAAATTTTCTGATATTATCGCCATCATAGATTTATCAACTAATTGAACTTTCAATTATTACAGGACGTACAGAAACATATCAACAAATAAGAAGTCAAGTATATTGATCTTAAATGATGTGCTTTTAAAAAGTTAATGTGCTCTTTTGTTACACTATTAAGATTAAAAAAAAATTATACATCTTAAGTATCTAAAGAAGTGAGAAGTGATTCATTAATGAGTCCCCTTCTTGAAGCTAGAGAGAGGGAGGGAGAATTACACTTTACATTATCTTCAAAGTCACGGTTACTTGTAGATGATCGAGTATCTAATACATACACTAAAATTATGCAAAGAGATCATATATTCCGAGAGCATAGAAATTAATAGCAACTTTTTTTAAAAATGAAATATTGAGAAAAGAAAAGCCATCTACCTGTTAGAAGTTTCTGCTTTCCTATATCAGAAAATACAATTTGACCAAGTCTAGTCCAATCTACTTCTCCATCATATCATAAAAATTCTTCCATAAACGCAATAGCCTCTTTCAAGCCCCCTAGTGCTCTTATTCAAGATATCCTGCAGATCAAGATATTGTTACACAAAGTAACTAAAGCAAAGAAAATAGTGAAAGCTTATTGGCTTAAATGAGAAACCAATGCCTCCCAAATAATCAAGAGTCAATATAATAGTTCGATGTCCTTTATTTAGAATCAGTCAAGCCTTAATGACTTGCTTAACGTTTACATGCATGAAAGTAGGAAATAATAACTGAGAATAAATCAAGTTCTGATGTGTACAACTAATTCAAATTATAAATAAAGAAAAAAATAACTACTACTTCAATGATAAGTTCATCCAAGATTCTTCTAACGGCATCGTAGAACATGGGACTTAAATGATATTGTAACAGATATTCTCAACCCAATATGAGATGGACAATAGACAAGAGGAAATTCTGAAGTTAAAGAACTATTCCAACCAAATTAACAAAGACAGTTTAAACCTATACAACGGCTGAAATTGTTAATGGAAATATCAACAAAACAATTTCACAAGGCATACTTTCAATGAAATAAAAAAAACTTCATTAAGCATTGGTAAAATAAATATTTGGATCTAGTCTTTCTTGACCGATTTAACTTGATCGGAATAAATAAAATCTCATTTCAGGCACTAAAACGATTGGAACTCACCAATTAAAAACTTTACTTTCCAGAATTTGTTAAATATTATTAATTTTTCAAGTTCTCATTTTACTATTTAAAAGTTCTTTAACATACTATCTGACACAACACTATTCCTTTTCAATTCCCGTATATGCATCATGATAATGAAGATTTTTATAATACTTGACAAAAGACATTACTTTCTAGAAGAAAATACTTGAAATTTTGAGACTCTTCTGTCCAGAGATTATCTAACAGGCTTTTTTGTGTTTTTTGTGAAAAGTTATCACCTTTTCTTTCAAAGTTTTCATTCTCGTTTTCATAAAAGAACAAAAAAAAATGAAGATTTTTAAAAACTTTAGACAACATTGTCCCTTTTGAATTCCCATATATGGGTCTCGTGAGAACCGTTGCGATGAATTAAAGAAAAGATAAAAAGAAAATTCTAAAAAAAAGGAAGAAAATTAGTGTTTCTCTTCAAAAATTTATCTTTTACTTATTGATGTCCCGGAGCACAAAAAAATAAATAAATAACTGAAAAATGAAATGTATCAAAAAAAAAAAACGATTTAGTAATTCTGTTTGTTTTCTTCCAATTTTCCACCAACCAAACAGTAGAAAGGAAAAAAGAAAACAAAAAAAAAGGGCCATGTATATGAACAAATCTCATAAATTAGAGGAAAAAAAAGGAACCCCAAATTGAAAAATTTAGGGGGGGGAACCACTAAATTTCCAACAACAAAAAATCAGCAAACAGGTAAAAAAACAAAAAATTGTCGCTAAGTCGCCGAAAACCCACGGCAAGCCCAGACTCACCAAGAAGAGAGATCGCGAGATCATGATCTAAAGGTAGAACGCGTAGACGGCAGTGCATCTCGCGATCTCAGCGCTGCCGAGTGCGATTGAGAGGCTAAGATCATGAGATTGCGATCGCGAGGCTTGGATCGATGTTGACAGCGCGATAGCTAGATGGAGAGAGAGAGAGAGAGAGACAACGTTAAATAGTGAACAGTGATAGGAGAGAGAAAGGAGGGGAGAGTGAGAGAGAGATGGTGGCGATCAGATGGCTGAGGGAGGAGAAAGAGTGGAGCGGTGGGAAACAAAGGGGCGGAAGAAGAGAGAGGAGAGAGAGAGAGAGAGAGGGCTAATGGAGGAAAGAGTGTTGGGAGGACGAAAAGAAAGAGAGGGGCGGAGGAAGAGAGATGAAAGATAGAGAGAAGAACTGAAGAACGAGAGGAAGGAGAAATAAAGGGGGTGTTTGGTGTGTAAGTTTGAGTTAAGATTTGTAAGTTTAAATAGTAAATTTTTTTGAATTTTTTTGAATTTTCAGAAAAGACAAATAACTTTTTGGGGAAAAAGACAAAAAATATGATGAAAAAAGTACAGTTTAGTTTAAACTAAACTTTTTGCCAAACAAGGCCAAAAACGAAGCAGCTTTTCATAAAGAAAGTACGGAAAGAAAAAGTAAAAAAAAAACACCTAAACGGTGCGTTTTTTAGGACCAAAAATAAACAGTTAATCTTTCCTCCACTCTTTTATATATTTACTAGTTTGGATACATACGTTGCACGTGTTGAATCGTGATGAAAATTTTCATAACGTTTAATATGAACAAATATTTTCTAGAGATTATAAAAAAATACAGATTACTAAACAAAGTTGAAGAGTTAAACTTCATTATTCAATTATAAAATACATAATAATAACAAAATCAAACATTCTAATAAATAAGATAATAACACACAACTCTTTTTTTTTTTTTTTTTTTTCAAAACATATCGAGTTACATGTTGTTATCTCAAAAAAGGTTTTAATCCCATTGTTGGCTATACAAAAAATAAAACACTGCAATAAGAAAAAAATGATTGGAAAAAGAAAACTAAAATCGTTTTGAAAATATGATGATGAAGTAAAAGGTAAATAAAAAAAGAGTCAATATGAATATTTTACACACATTTTAATTTATTTATAGAGTCACATACACACATGCATCTGCAAACAAAGTTAAAAAAAAAACAAAACAGTTTATTTTTATAAATATTTTTAGCTGTAGATCAATATGCTAGCGGCAACATTTATACCTACTTGTTCAAATTTTTGCAGTAAAAATAAGTATAGATGAAATGCTAATACATTCTTAAACCTGAGTTCTCACATGGCAAGTTGTAGTAAACGTTATCCTAAGCAATATTGGATATATGTTTATTTCCTACATAATGAGCTCCTACAACTACAGTATGACGGATGATCATTCTAAAAGTAGACAAAAGTAGGAAATTTCTAAAAAAGAAAACTTGATCCAAACACAAATTTAACATAAATATGCCCGAAAATAATGACAAAATGACATAAAAGCAAAAATGAAATTCCAGAATGAAAGAATTATATTAACTTTGTTTTGAAACCTGAAGGCATCATTAGCTTACAATAAAAAAGAACTCTTTTTCCTGTTGTTTAAACGAAACTTTCTAAAAAAAAAAAAAAACACCTAAACAGTGCGTTGCTATGAGGAAGGAAAGCCAACAAAAAAAAAAAGCACCAAAACGTTGCTATGAGGAAGGAAGGAGGAAAAAAAAAAAGGCACCTAAACGTTGTTGTGAGGAAGGAAGGAAAAAATAAACACCTAAACGGTGCGTTTTTGACTATCAAAATGAACAGTGGATTTGTATCCACTCTTTTATATATGTAGGAAAAATGATAAATTAAAAAATAATAAATGTGTAGTTACAATATGACAAAACTGTAATTTGAATTAAATGGTCTTCTTTTAAGTTCAAGTTTTAGAACTCTTGCAAGAGCACAATATGTAGGAGGCAAAAAGCAAATGTCAGCTACAGTGGCTGTGAGGAAGGACAAAAAATTAAAAATAACAAATAAAAAAAGCACCTAAACAGTGCGTTGCTGTGAGGAAGGGCAAAAAAAAAAAACCTAAACGTTGCTATGAGGAAGGAAGGAGGAAAAAAAAACCTAAACGTTGCTGTGAGGAAGGAAGGAAGGGAAAAAAAAAAAAAAAAAGCACCAAAACGTTGCTGTGAGGGAGGAATGAAGGACAAAAAAAAAAAAAAAAAAAACACCTAAACGTTGCGTTTTTACTATCAAAATAAACAGTGAATATCTCATTCACTCTTTTATATATTTAGGATTATAAGATATATATATATATATATATATTTAAAGTGTTATATATATATATATATTAATATGTCCACGTAATATTAAATCGTAAGACTTTTATGAATATGGATGTTAACTTGTTAATTAAGAGGAGTTTTGCATTCATGAAATTTTGAATATTCAATTCTAGACTTCTGGTCACGTGCTTTTACTAATCAACTTGCAAAAAAAATATGAGAGCATGTATTTTTAGAGAGTGTTGATCAACAGAAAGAGAGGAGGGCAAAAAAAAAAAAAAAAAGTGTGATCCATGCAACGGTTTGTCTCTCTCTTCCCTCATCGTGAACATTATTTAGCATTGAAGATCAGTCTTGCCATCCTTCTCTAGTACCAATTTTCTTTTCCATGGAGAAGGAATTCTACGCCATTGGTAATTAGACACTCACCCAACATTAAGGGTTCGTTTGGAGGAACATCTGGAGATGATATTTTGAAGGTTGGGTTGGAAATCTATATTTGGGGGAAAAACTTTTTAAAAAGTTATGTGATATAAAAAATAAAGCAAAAATTTGAAATGTATACTTCGGAAAAAAAAATGCAAAATGGATCTCATCATGTTCCTCTTGTCGTTACGAGGATTTTCACATAAAAATCATCTCATTCCGATTTGAAATAAAAAAGTTATGGACTTTAAAAGTTTGAGTTTTTTGAAAATAGAAGACAAAAATTAGAAATGAAAATGTTTTGAAAATAATTTTGAGATATTATTTTTGAAATTGTGTTTGATTGAATTTTTAAATAAATTAATTTGAGTATATGAAAAAGTAAAGCTGTGTTTGGATATGTTTTTGAAAATTTTTGTCGAGTGCGTAAGTTTTAAAAATGAAAACCAAAACGGGAAAATAACTTAATTTCATTTTCAATTTCCTTAACAAAAAATGAAAACAACCTTTTGTTTTTGTTTCTATTATTTGACTTTGTGCAAAACCATGCTTTTTGAACCACTTCAAAACAATTTTATTGAAAACCGTGATATTCATTTTCAAAACGTTTTGGAAATAATACCAAATGAGATCTTGTTTTCTTAAAATCTTGTTTCTCTTTTGACCCTAAAGTTTGGTTTTGTTTTGTTTTTAGAATACGTGTTTAAAATGAAATTTTTATGTTAAAGTTGGTTGATTTTTAAAAAATTATAATTTTTGTTGACTTTTCCAAAAAAGACAAAAATTGAGATGAAAACTTTGATTGGGGATATCAAATCAAACGGAGGTTTAATGTATGACCTATTTCACTATTTGAATTTAATATACTTAACCAAATTGTCTCCTTTGCAAGTCAAACCAATTTGTCTCAAAATAATAATTGACACTAATTAAACATACTCATCTTACCAGGTTCACTTTTGCCTCTAAGTACATTTTGAGAGTGAATTCTACTGAAATTAAGAGCAAAAGTTGACATATCCAAATTCTAGTGGGGGCACAGCTGGAATTTTACTTATAAAATGGAGGTACAACAACAATTTTAAGGTTAAAATTAATTTTTTGCTCACACTCGTTTACATTTGGCTTCGTAGGTTGAAACGTTTTTCCTACTATATATCACATTTAAACCACTCAAATAAGCTTGATAAACGTGACAGAAATATAAACCACAAATTAGTTCTGACATATATTTAGACATATGAAAGTTTTGGCATACCACCTGATTTTATCTGAATTGTATGAGAAGCAAAAGTACAATTAAAAATTATAGTTGCTATATAGTTTTGGACATTTTCATGAACTCAATTAATCCATTTACCTTATCTACCTTCAACAATGGATGTGGTTGCTTCATTCACAGAGCACTTACTATCATTCTTATCATTTTGTTGCTGAGACTCTAATCCTGATAAGTTTTGGAAAATAAATAGAGGCTGTTTAGGTTGGGGAAGATCTGTTTCCTTGCTTAGCATGAAAACGACATCCGGCATGGTTGGCCTGTCGGTCACATAATCTTGCACGCAAAGAAGCCCGACATGTATGCATCTCATTGCTTCTGATGATGAATATGAATCCCCCAATGCCTCGTCCACCATGTCCAATCCCTTGCTTTCACTCCACTGGTGCCAAGCCTGACATAATATTTCTCATCTTCGTCACGCGGAAATTTGGAATATGCCAAAATAGGAATAGAGGAAAATTTAGAGGAAAGGAATATTTAACAACTCACATAAGCAATAAGATTTAGGTGTTCCTCTTGATAATTGAAACTCGTGTTCTTCCTACCGCTGACTATCTCTAGTAGTAGGACCCCAAAGCTGAACACATCAGATTTCTCTGAAAATATTCCACCCATTGCGTACTCTGGAGACATGTAACCTCTACACTCATTGAAACAATAAAATAGTCATTTGTGTTCTTATTAGCAATAGATTTTTCGATGTTTAAACAGAAAAGATACTTACAGTGTTCCAACGACCCTACGAGTATTTGCAAGATCTATTGTCCCTTCAAAGATGCGCGCCAATCCAAAATCTGATATTTTCGGATTCATGTTCTCATCCAAGAGAATATTGCTGACCTTCAAATCTCGATGTATTACCCTTAAGGAAGAGTCACGGTGGAGATATACAAGGCCTCTAGCAACACCATTTATAATGTTGAACCGCGTGGCCCAATTAAGTTCTGCTCTTCTTCTTGAATCTAATAAATGCACCAAGTAAAAATTAATCAATGATTTTGTATTACTACTTTGCAAATTCATTTAAGGATAACGAGAAGATACCGAAGTTCAGACTCGAAAAGATTGTGCAGTGCACATGTGAGAGATATTTGAACTTACATCAATGGACAAAACAAGATATACAAGGAAAGATGTTGCTATGAGAAACCCACCGAAGATAAAGTTATCCAAGCTTTTGTTAGGCATGAAGTCGTATATAAGCAACCTCTCTTCATTCTCAATGCAACAACCAAGAAGCCTAACGAGATTTCTATGCTGAAGTTTGGAGATCAATATCATCTCGTTCTTAAACTCTTTAACGCCTTGTCCTGAGCTACTTGAGAGTCTTTTAACTGCTATTTCTGTCCCATCTTGTAGTATACCCTGCAAATTAGTCCATTAATTTGTCATTTCCTTTATAATTGCATCTTTAAGTTCTTGTAACGAATTAGCTAGTTTTCTCTTGAAAATATAATAGACTAACCTTGTAGACAGGACCAAACCCTCCTTGGCCAAGTTTGTTTTTCATGTTAAAGTAATCCGTGGCAACGAAAATGCTTTTGAAGTCGACGATGGAAAGCTCGGACGGATCATGTTGTTCTGTAAACTTAAGAGTGGATTTTAAATTGCCGTTTGTCTTAACAAGGTGCAACTCCTCTGTGGTGTCCTCAATGTTTCCTGCTGTTGGTCAAAAATCAGAACAAGTACAAAAACATAGAGCCCAACTATTAAAAAAATATAAGTTTGTAACAAAATTAACTTTCCTAAACAGATTCAAAAATGATATTTAGTCATAGGAAATATGATTCATTTCACAAAGAAGAAGGAAAAAAGAACACAAACTAACAAAAAAAAATAAATTTAAGGCATGAAAGCTATCAGTTTCAATGACAGAATCCATAATCGGCACGTCCAAAACTTATCACTCGATTTTCAGCTGCAATATGATAATTTATGGTGCGAGTGAATGTGTGCTTGCAAGAGAGAAACAGAGAGATTACAACCATCTTGCGGCCAACTTATTCACTTACTCTTTTTCTTAGCTCTCCGCCTATGCCAACCGATCAACAGTATAGCGCCCAGTAACACTACACAAGAAACAGTTGCAACGATGATGATGATGATATTCTTGTTGTTCTGTTCTCCGACTGACCAATTAAAGTGAACAAAAGTATACAAATTAGTTATGAGGAAAAGAAAGGAGTAGTTCAAGTTGCAAAACTTTTCAAGAGGATCATCACTGTCACCTAGTTCTTCGGGTGCAAGGCGGAGAAAAAAATCTTCTCCACCAACGGCAAACTCCTGAATGTCAAAAAAGCCTTCTGACCAGATTAAACACCCTATGCCATTTACATACGCGCAGGCACTGCAGGAACAATTGTCCAAGCACCATGTTTGGCAAGTATCGATATCGTAAGGAGGGTAAACGTATTCATAAAAATCTGGGAGTTTCATATTACCGAACTTATAAAACCCATCTTTTTTTCCTCCCTGTGAAGCAAGGCCGCTAGTGTTTTTCTCGCAAAGTAATTCAGTTCGCCTCACGCAACCTTGTGTCCAATTCTCTTTGCTCCATTCTTGATTTGACTTTGGTACAAACCCTTTCAAACACCTACAAATCGGATACTCAGAAACCTTGCATAAACCAGAAGGTCCACAAACTCCGTATAGGTCACATGAATTCTTCGGTGACATCCAAACGCCATACCAATCACCGCCAATTACATCCTTGTACATCAAGCTGTAAACACCTTCCGATGAAAGGAACATTCTTGACAAAACGGAGCTGTTGATTGTTTTAAAAGTGAAATAAGTAGTTCCCTGCTCAGCATCTTCCTGGAGATCAAACGGACTTTGGTACGACGCATCCATTTCCGGCAAGCCAATGAACTTCGATCCTGCCCATGGTCCGGATCGCCAGTATGGAGTCGATCCATTTCTCCAAATGAAACCTTGTGCTGGCCTAAACTTCGGCGAAATCCCAAGAGTGAAATTTCCTACCGAAGGATCACTGTCGTTTTTCCAGGAAGTCAGGGCATAGTTCTGTCCTGTTTTGGCATTATAACCAAGTACTGAACTTGGTAAGAATGTGTTGCCAGGATGATCGAAACTCTGCCACAAACTTTCACCCGACATGCCGTCTTTGAGAACTAAGTTTCCCATATCCGAGAGAGTTGCAACCGAACTATTCGATGGGGCACGGACATTGGTTGACCAGATAAAACTCTGGTTTCCATCAACAAGCTGCAGATATCCGTCGTTGCTGATCTTTAAACTCGCTCGAGAGTCGGTGAAGCTAAGCGGATTATCTCTGTTGGCCACCCATACAACTGTTTGAGGAGAAATTCCCTTGTACCACACACCCACATACTTGTGATTTCCTGAATTGTTTGGACTGAAGAAGCCTAACTCGAAGATTTCGCCAGGGGAGATTAGAGTTTGCCCTTGAGATAATTCCTGGGATACAGTTATGTTTTCAATTGCAGTGCAATAATTTGGTAATAATAATAAGGATATTGCTACCATTACCAATCGAGGAACAAACTCAGCTCCCATCTGCCTCCCAAAAAATAATAATAATAATTAAAGATCAGAACGGAATAAAAGATTATTATAAACTGATCAAGTACAAAAATTCCTCGTTTTCCATTGAATGAAAAGGAATAAACTATGAAACTGGTTTTGCAGAATATTAAATGGCGTACAAAGTCAACAGGAAATTTATGGATTCCACTTTTTTTTATATAATTTTTATTTCTTGCAAGAGAAATCCGAGACCTAGGAAAATTCATGCAATAGCCTGAAGTTTGAAATTTCGGGTGGCCCTCTAGATGCGATCTTCTAAATTCAAACCTTCCGACAAATTGGAAGTGAAATGTACAGAATTGAGAGTGATTGGTACTTTGGTTGCTTCGTATAAAAAGAAAAAAAAAAAGAAAAAAAAAATAAAGTCAGCAACTACTGCAAGTGTAGACTGAACGTGCAGGGAAGAAAAGTCGTTGAACTTTATGAAGTTCTTAAGAACAGGAGTTCATACATAAGCCTAAAGGGAAACGGTGTTCGTTGTCTTGAGACGTTTCGAATGGAAAAACAAGTATTTTAGAAGAGGCATGTTTCCAATGATCTTAGGTCATGGTGTTGGCAATAGAATGATTCAAGAAAGATTCCAATTTTCAACATTCGGGTGAGAACAGTGAGTAGACACTTTGGATTCGTAACAGAAAAAATGATGATGCTTGCTTTGGATGAGATCAAACCACCAGAAAGTTTTAGTGAATTCTACATGCGATGAAATCCAAAATATTGGCCATACTTTAAGATATTTTGTACATTAAATTTTAATTTCATTTTTATATATTCATACATAATTTTATCTTTTTTCCTCTTGTACTTTATAGGATTGCATTGGAGCTATCGACGGAACTCATGTTCATGTATCTCTCCCAGTGGATGAGCAAATTCCATATATTAGTAGGAAAGGATTTCCTACACAAAATATAAAGGCAGTTTGTGGATTCGATATGATTTTCAAATTTGTTTGGCCGGGATGGGAAGGAACTGCATATGATACACGGATATTTTTGCACTTCATGAACATGCGTGCGTGTAATATATACATATATATATATATAGTGTTATATATATATATATGTGTCCACGTAATATTAAATCGTAAGACTTTTATGAATATGGATGTTAATTACTTGTTAATTAAGAGGAGTTTTTGCATTCATGAAATTTTGAATATTCAATTCTAGACTTCTGGTCACGTGCTTTTACTAATCAACTTGCAAAAAAAATATGAGAGCATTTATTTTTACAGAGTGTTGATCAACAGAAAGAGAGGAAAAAAAAAAGAGTGATCCATGCAATGGTTTGTCTCTCTCTTCCCTCATCGTGAACATTATTTAGCATTGAAGATCAGTCTTGCCATCCTTCTCCAGTACCAATTTTCTTTTCCATGGAGAAGGAATTCTACACCATTGGTAATTAGACTTTCACCCCACATTAAGGGCTCGTTTGGAGGAATATCTGGAGATGGTGTTTTAAAGGTTGGGTTAGAAATATATGTTTGGGGGAAAAAAATTTTAAAAAGTTCTGTGATATAAAAAAAAATACAAAAATTTGAAATGTGTACTTTGGAAAAAAAAAATGCAAAATGGATCTTGTCATGTTCCTCTTGTCGTTATGAGCATTTTCACATATAAATCATCTCATTCCGATTTGAAATAAAAAAGTTATAGACTGTAAAAGGTTGAGATTGTTGAAAAAAGAAAAGAGAAAAAAATTTGATATGGAATTGGATTTTGAAATTCAAATGGTGTTTTTTCATTCTCCAAATGACACCCCAAACATGCCCTAAATTGGGTTGCAATATTATTGGAACCCACTAAAAAAAAAATGAGATTATAACCTTTTTAAACATTTAAAACTTTAGAGTTACAAGTTTAATAAAAAAAAAATCTTATGATTTTTAAGATTAAAAAAAAAAGTTTATCTAATCTCACAAAAATACAATTGTAAAGCTTCAAACCATTTTACTTTTACATACAAAATAAAAATTGCAAATTTATTGAATCTCACAAGAGAATTGAGATTACAACATTTTGAACCTCCCTCTAAAAACAATAGTGTCGGGACATTTGAAGTCCATAAAAGAATGGGTTGCAATTTTATAAAACCCAAATGTGAAGAAGAAGAAGAAAATCAATTATCTGCTACAGCAAGTGGTGTAAAGGAAATCAATTTATTTTGAGGAAATCCTCACGCATAGCCGTTTGTTTGTATGAGGCCGAAATAAATAATGTGTACTCTACTCTACTTTTTTTTTTTTTTTTTGGAGTGACTGTGACCGTGCATGAAATTCTCAAACTTGTCATGCATTTTAAGTTTGGATCACTAGTTTGATAGAATTTGTAGTCATAATTTAAAAATGGATAAATTATGCATTTAGTCTCAAACTCATAATCTTGTGTAATTTTGATCCTTAAGCTTTTTTGGGTAGTTAGAATGTCAAAATATTGTTACAATAGTCATTTCCGTTAACTTTTGAATGTAATTTGTTAGTATATTTGATCAAAAAGTGGTGCTAACTATGGAATCCGTCTAAAAATTAACAAAAAAGGCTATTGTATCAATGTTATTAGTAGTTTATAATCATTCCAGCTACAAAAAACATAACAGGGAATGCCCATAAACTGTTAATTTGATCAAAAAGTGATGTTAACTTACAGATTCAATCCAAAACTTAATATAAAAGACTATTTTAGCAATATTTTAATAGTTTAAGGACATTCCAGCTACAAGAAAAAAAAGTTTAGGGATCAAAATTGTATAAAGTTAAAAGTTCAGGGATCAACTTAGCAATTTACCCTTTAAAAATTTTTTACAACTTTTTTCTCTTACAAAAATTTGAGGACCCGTTTTGGGGAGATTTTGGAGATGTGTTTTAGTTTGAAAACCAGATATAATTTTGAAAATGTGCGTTTTGGGGGAAAAAACATGTTTAGAGTGAAAAGGTGTCTTAAAATATTTTCAGAAAAAAAAAAATCAATTATGAATCTTGTTTTGTTCCTCACTTGGACTTGAAATAACAAACTTATGAATGTTTAAAGTTTGAATTTAGTATAGTCATTTGGAAATATGAATGATAAAAAATAGTTTTGAGTTAAAAAAAAAAAAAAAAAAAAACACGAACAAACAAACAACAAAATTTCCAAATCAGAAACCAGGACAGGCCCTTACGGGACCTGAATCTGTTGTTCAAACTTATTTTTTAAACCTACTATTGGAACGGCTCTAACACTTTATCTCTGGTACACGAACGCCTAACAAAGCCAAGACATAGAGAGAACAGCTAATGAAAGATTTTGACTCAGTGTATGACCTCTGATGTCCTATGAAAGCAGGTTCAAAAGCAAGCCCAAAACATATACATTTCACACAAGCCTCTGCAACAACAAAGCCCCAGCAATGTGAAGGATTTGATTCAAAAATACTATAATGGCCTTCCAGTTTGAAGCCCAAAACAGAAAGAACTCTCTAATTCCTCCTTCTTGTGACCCTATAAGCGTTAAGTGAGTCAAGATCTGCTGTCTCAGATTTTCTATTTCATTAGTTATCCCTCTAATAATGTTATATCATATCATATGAATTTAAAAATTTAGTCACATAAAAAAAGCTAAATAGTAAAAATTATTAAATAAATTGATGAGTTGTCAAAATACTATTGAGGGAACAATCATTGATAAAGAAAATGGTATAGCATATAATATTCCACTGACGGCCAACTTCAAGTTCACAAGGGGCAGATATTCAATAGAAGTTGAGAAGGCACAATTGGACTTCAAGACTCATTTCACAATTCTAACAAGAGTCTCGCTATAAATAATCAATTATAATCTTAACTTCTTAGTACAATCAAACTCACGTGTCATATTGTTTATTGATAGATATAATCAATTTATATAGTAATACTTTAAAAACTTACTAATTAAAAATGACAATTCATATACCACATATGTTGATACTTAAAAGTTGATATTAGAATTGGTGTCAAAAACAAGAATTGTAGAGTAAATTCTCCAAAATCACGCAAAAAGAGATAAATGAAATTTAATTCAAAATAATTCTAATAATATCATAAAGCATGAACTATGTCGACCTGATTTCTTAACGTACTAGTTTAGAACATGTGTTGTGCACATGAATTTGATACATCTGAGAAAATTTATCTTAATAAAGAAAATTTAAATCATAAGTTAAAAAATAGACCCAAAAAACAAAAACAAAATAAAGGGACCTGAAAATAAAAAAGAGAGCATGAAAATAATGCCCCACCGTCCCTTTTTTTCTTCCCAATGCATCCCTCGCCTCTCTCCCTCCCTCCTGCACAAGTCAGTCATCAGAAGCCAGGGAAAAAAAAAAACAAAAACAAAAACAAAACGCACATTTTAACCGTGCATTTTGGACGAAAACAGTAGAATTTTTTCTCTCTTCAACATATTGTATCTATACATAAAGCTCAAAATGAACTATTGTCCACCAACTTCCGTCCAAAATGTGCGTTTTGATTGAAACGCGCGTTTTGGGGAGGGGGGGAGAGAGAGAGATTGTTTTTTGAGGTTTGGTTTTCTTTTTGAGTCTTGACATACAGAAGGGAGGGGGAGAGAGAGAGAAAGAGAGAGAAGTCTATTATTATAAATAGTAAAATTATTAATTTTAATGTAAAGATAAATAAAAATATTTGTCAAATTTATGATATTCTTACGTATAATTCTATTTTTTACGTATATATATATATTTTATTTAGATAAAAAATTTTAAACATATCTCGTAATGTATATCATATATATTTTTAAACTAATATATACATCGTGTTGAAAGGATAATAATTGCGTTTTGTAAATTTTTTGGGTTTTTTGACTGCTGTACAGCTGATACGGGTGGAGAGGGAAGGAAAGAGAGAGAGACTTGGGTTTTGTAACTTTTTTGAGGTTTTTTTTTTGTTGCTGTGCAGCTCACACATGGGGAAGGGAGAGAGAGACTGTGCGTAACGACCCGACCTAATCGCGGCCGTTAATTAACTTCATAAACATAATTACTTGCTTTGATCTTAAACTTGATCCCCCAAAATTTCAGAGGAATTTTTTTTTTCTTTAGCTTAAATATTTCATAGATTACATGAAGTCTATGATCATTTTAATTTTTTTAAATATTCAATGAAAACACAATACAACTTTTTCAAAAAAAAAACTTACAGCTTAGAAACACATATTTCTTTTTTTTTTTTTAAGAGATCTAAACTTGATAAATTAATAAGTAGAAGCTGAATCTAAAGTTTAAAATATCAACATGTCAAACTTACATAACTAAAATTTAGTATAGGCATATCTTAAGTTTGGTTTCTTGTAAACCAAACTACTTGGTCAACCAGAGGTCTTTTCATCGTTCAAATACGTACAACCAAAAGAATAAAAATACATTTTAAAATATTAAACTTTCTTAACCTTGCTTGGTTAAAATTAAACTCAGCATTCATTTCATATAGGTTCCTTAAAACTCAATTACTTGAAAATAATTATTCTAAAAGGATACAAATTTTTTAAAGCTTATCATAATTTAAAAGAATTACTTATTGCGGAATTTACATTTTGATGGCGGTATCCATAACCCATGCCTCCATTGTCTCGACATAGTTCACTAGTCCATCGAATCACCGTGTTGCCTACAGCATGAACAAATATTAATGAGCTTTCGCTCAGTAAGTACAAACATAAATCTCACATAAACAAAATGCATATAATAATGCATGATATTTTATGAATCGTACAATTATGCTTGCTTCTTGTTTCTTATTTTCTTGTTTCATACTTATTCTTACTTAACTTTTTACTTTGGGCCCCATATGTGTACGTACCCATTACGCATAACCACAGAAAGCTAGGGTTAGCAAGGTCTCTAACAATTCTGAGAATCATATACGTAACCCCTTCACGATCTACGGAAGGTCTTAGAATTTTAAAACATACATAATCCTCCACGATCTGCGGGAGGTTGGTACGACACTTTTCTTGAACTTATCTTGCACTTTCATTAGCCTCTTACTTTCTTAAGGTGAGCATGTAATTATGATTCTGATACCATGAACATACATTAAAATCTCATGATGCACATAATAATGCATTACATTTTATGCATAATTAAATTATGCTTATTATCTTCTTATCCTGGGACCCATAGTGGTACGACATTTTCTTGAACTTATCTTTCACTTTCATTAATCTCTTCCTTAGGATGAGCATGAAATTATGTTTGTAACTCATGAGCAAATATTGTAGTTTCACACAATATAGAGGCATCGTCATCAATTCAAACATATTAAGGCATAAAAACATATGCTCACAAAAGCATATCAAGCAATTATATAATCACATTGCATAAAAGCATCATTCTTCATGTTCAATCACAAGCATAGTATTATAAACATGCACACATCCGTTGTTCAAAGATGTGCTCACATCGACAAACAAGTTTCATGCTGTAGGTGAGGTTTGTACTTACTTGGATTCCTCATTTAGCGTTTATCCTCGACTAATCCTCAACCTCATTAATGCCGGTGTTGTGTCCTAATTAAATCGACACCCGACAATTAGAATGTGGTCTTATCATATTTGTGATTAAACCACCCCTCTTTTTTTTTTTTTTACTCGTTCATAATTTTTAAATCTCATTCCCCATTTAAAATGGTTCAAAGATATTTTTAGGTCATGATTCTGCTACATTTAAACTTGAAAATTATAGAGCAACTACAGATGTCAAGATTCGACTTCAGAGTCAAAAATAAAACTGGGAAAACAATGACTTTTCCCCTTATTTAAAACATCATAACGTTAAACCATGTAACAACTTAAAAACTAGGCATTCTTATAAATATCACTTTATAATGCATCTTATTAATCAGTGGAGAATATGGAGGAGTGTCCATTATTTACTACTCCCATATCATATGCAACAAGGCATATAAATATACGAAACTTATTGGTGAGAAAAATAAACACCATAAAACTTATTCCTCCAAAGATCATTTCCACTTAAAATCAAGACATGAACTCTAGATTATAAAATTGTTCCGATAGCTTAACTTGTAAAACTAAATATAAGTTCAATCACCAATTATGGTTGAATTTAATAAAAATCCGACAGCATAATAGCTCATTTTTCTTAATAACCGAAAATTAAACCTGAAATTTAATCAGTTTATAAAAAGCTTCGGCACACCATAACTGCAAGACATGCCATCCAGAACAAATTTATCATATTAACATAAAACATATCTCATTCTAATCTAACTTCACTTGATTAAATTGAACATCAAATATATATATATATATATTTTTTTAAATATCGATATTCAATTCGAAGTATATAAATATGCACGTAATCAATCCAATAAATGACTTAAAGTAGTCAAGATTACTACCGAGATCGTTCGATGACGTTCGGATGAGTAAAACGATTCCTAGTTGGCGCTCAAAACACCTTTTGATTTTGAGCGGCTGAACTTTTAATCGCCATCCTTAACCTTCGAGATTCCATCTCGCAAATCCGAAGTCGCAAACATGTGCGGAACATCGAAAATAGATCGGAAGGGCGATCTTCTAAAATTTGTCGTCATTGACCACCATTGACCGGCATTGAACTTTTAATCGTCATCCTTAACCTTCGAGATTCCATCTCGCAAATCCGAAGTCGCAAACATGTGCGGAACATCGAAAATAGATCGGAAGGGCGATCTTCTAAAATTTGTCGCCATTGACCACCATTGACCACGGCGGCAAAAGGGACAGAGATGGGCACCGCTTCGAAAATCTCGATGAGAGGTACCCATTTCTGGTGTCAATTTCTTCAAACGACGTTCGGTTTTCTCGAAAATGTAAGAAAACGTACTTGAAGATGTCGGTGGATCGGGAAAATTTCCGACAACGATTAGAGTGATAATGGACTGGGTTTTGTTCCTCTCAACAAGTGGAACTCAATGAAACCAACGGCTCGTAAAATAGAGGTTGGATTACACCGAAATCTTGCTTAAAATCTTATGTTAACGAAACTTTCAGAGCATTTTTCCGGCCAACGGCGGCGAGTGATGCCGCCAAACTCCTGATATTGGATGCTTGGGTGATGGGTTGCATGGATCACCGGCGCGTGCGAAGGTGGCTGGTCGGAGTCGGGCTTTCTTGTGAAGGCAGGAACGTGCGTGACTGAGAGAAAGAGAGAGAGAGAAGAGTGAAAAAGAAGAGAGAGAAAAGGATGGGGTCTAATGTTTATCCTCTCCTTTTCTTATTTATTCTTATCCTCATCCTTATCACCTTAAACCCAATCCTTTATAAGATATATATCTGGTCAGAAGTTCATTTAGCCTTTTTTTTTTTTACACGCGTCAAGTGTAGACTGACTACACATGTTATGCATATATATATATATATATACACATTTAGTTTCTTTTCTCCTTCTTATGAACCATATATATATATATATATATATATATACTTACATTCATCCGTTTGCTAAAGAAATATTTTGGCACCCCCGATTACAATAACTCCTCAATATATATCTATATACAAATATATATTTGTGGTGTGTACCTTTTGAATGATGACTGTAATATGGCTTTTGACTTATAAATTTTACATATCAATTAAATCATTCAAGACAATAGGCTCGACTGAAATTTTAAGCTTGTTCATAATTCATGTCGAGAATATAATCTTTTTCTCTTACACAACTAATTCACATGACCGGCTGTAACACTTTTCTGAATCAATTTTACAGTTCAGAATTTTATTATGTCACCTATAAATCGTCTCAAAAATACTAATTTATAGTGTCATTTTTTTTTTTATATTAACTCATGAACTAGATAAGTTCAACAAAATTCAGCAATCACTTTGCGTGAGATCACACTTTTTTTTTTTATGACTGCAAAATTGATGAAAACCTCAAAAATTTCCAATCAATTTCTTCTAGAATAACATAACTTCATATACCCATTCATAACACTATAAGCTAAAATTACGATAATATTTTAAAAAAATGATCTTAATACAGAAAATTCGCGACTTTATTCCTAAATAATTTAGGAATCAACATTGTAAATTTTCTGGATCTTACAGAGTGAGTGAGTAGGTGGGGGAAGTTGTTGGGTTTTTGGTTCTTTTTTAGGCTGACACACTCGGAAGAGAGGGAGATAATTGAGATGGAGGATTTTTTTTTTTGGAATTTTTTTTCCTTGCTCGAGGGAAGGGAGGGAGAGAGAGAGAATGAGAAGAAAAAGAGAGTATGAAGTGTGAGAGAGGAGAGAAAAAAAAAAGATTTTTTATATAATTTTTTTAAAAATATATATTTTTTATAATATTTTAATGGTTTTTTTATAGATCTATTCTTAATATTTTAATCTTTTTACTCTTTTTTATGTTTTCTTTTTTCATTTTCAATATCTTATTGGTTTTTTTTTTCTATACTTTTTACTTGTATATTTTTTTTATTTAAATAAAATTTCTTAAATAGATCAATTATCTACATCACATATGCTTTTAAATTAGTAGATATAGAAAGCACAAAAAAAGTTGTTGTGCTCCCTTTTTCAACCAAAACGTCGGTTCGTTTTGGTTGAAACCTCTACTTTATTTTATTTTTTAGTCCTTTGTTTTTTTATTTTTGCTTTTCAGCTTTTTTTTTTTTTTCGTTTTAATCCTTTCTTTGTCTTGATTTATTATTTTTCAATTTAGTCCTTTTTTTGTCTTCTTTTTTTATCATGCAACCCTTTTTATTTTTTAGTCCTTCTTTATTTGCACCAAAATAAAAAACTTTTTATTTTTTTGTCTTTTGATTTTCTTTAATTTTTGTTTTGGACACCATTTTTTCTTTTTTAGAGTTTGGTCCTTTCTTTCCATATTGGTCTATTCTTCTTTTCATCTTATTCGTTTTTTTTTTTTTTTGGGTAATGTGCATGGGGCCCTCTTTTTTTGTTTTCGTTTTTGTGTTGCTTCTCTTTTCGAGGGAATGCGTGAAGAGAGAGACCTCTTTTTTGTTTTTGTTTTTGTTTTTGTTTTTTGTTTTTCCTTCTTTTTTCGATGGAGTGAGAGAGAGACCCCTTTTTTTGTTTTTGTTTTTTGGTTTTGGTTTTGGTTTTTTTTTTTTTTTTTTTTTTTTGCTTCTCTTTTCGAGGAAGTGAGAGAGGGAGAGAGACATTTTTTTTTTTTTTTTTTCTATTGGGAAAGAGAGAAGGATGAGGGGGAATTCGTGGGATCCATCACATGTGAAGGAAAAAATATATATTATTTTTTATAAATGAGAGAAAAAATTATTTGAATGTTTTTGTATTATAACTAAATAATATATATGATGTAAAATTTATGAGATGTATATAATTATATTATATAGAAGAGTTGTCTTTTTTATATTATTTAAAAATTTAGTCTCTTTATTTTGTTTTTTTGTGCATTTTTTTTCTTTTTTTTTTTTTCGAGTTGCTTAACTCCTTATTTGTTTTTTTTTTTTTTATATATATTTTCTCCCCAAAAGTTTTACATATTTAATATTCATTTGATTTTTTCAATTTATCCCTATGTAAAATAACGTTTTTCAAATATGTTTTAACAATTTTTTTTCCTTATAATTTTTCAAATTGTTATGTTCCTTTTTAATCACCGGTTATTTGATTATATTAAACTCTCTCTGAGATAATAAATAAATTAAAAAAAATATTGATTTTTAAAAATTTAACATATACTATTTTTTTTTATAAAAAAATTAACATTTGTATTCTTTTTTAAAAAATCATCACATTGAATCCGCGTGTGTAAAAGCACGTGCTTAAAAACTAGTATGTATAGATACATAGACAACTTAATTAGAAGCGCTTTAAAGTTCAAAACAAATGAGAGAAAATTCTCAAAAGTCCAAATCTAGTAAAGAATCAAAATAAAGTCATTCACTTGGTAAATCTAAATTAAGAGGAAAACTTGTCTCAAAAATCTAAAGAGGTCACTTGTCTAAAAAGTATCCAAAATCACCAAATCCCAAATCATAGAAAGTTTTCGAACTACATTTGACTTGATTCCTTATTCAAAATAATAATAATAATAATAATTAAAAATATATATAAAACATACATATATAGGCAGGCCGCAAAAGCACAATCATAGATCTAAAATCTCTAAGAATAACAAGTGCCTTAATCCCTCAATGGATTATGTAAGCAGTTTGGTCAAATCATTTTTTAATGCAAATTAACCTAACTTCCCCCTTAAACGACACAAGTAAATTTCATATTATCTTGATCGGAATCAAAAGAAATTTTCTCTTGCACCAAGGGATTGTAATTAAGATGTTATTTTTATAATCATGAACAAGTCTAATTTAAAAAAATAAATAAATAAATTCCTATATATGCTTGTTGAATCTTAGTGTATATGAAATTCATATTGTGTGTATAATATTTCTTAAATAATCAACAGTTTTGCATCAACAATATGCATAAGAGTACTCCTAAGTGTAACTACTTCTTATGCAAATACAGAATGATTCACAAAAGTAATTGCTGTTTTCTTTTTACAGCATGCTTATAATAAGTTTCTCTCTATCTGATCATCGCTCCCGAGCTTGTCGACCATGCAAAATCGATGTTGTGACTTCATTCATGGAGCACGTACTTCCTCTTTGTTGAGGAAGGTCATATACGGTCAACCTTGGGTTGCGGGTTGTTCATGAAAGTGAAAAATGGTTGTTTGGGTTGCGGGAGATCTGTTTCCTTGCTTAGCATGAAAATGACATCCGGCATTGTCGGCCTATCAGTGTCGTGATCTTGCACGCAGAGAAGTCCGACATGTATGCATCTCATTGCTTGTGACGACGAATACGAGTCTTCCAACGCTGTGTCCGTCATGTCTAATGCCCTGCGTTCACTCCACAGATGCCATACCTGACACAATTTTCCTCATCTGTCACGTTGAAATACAAATACATCCAAATAAGAAAATAGAAAACTAATGAAGTAAGCAACTCACATAAGCAATAAGGCTTTGGTGTTGGTCGTCGTAATTGAAGCTTGTGATCTTCCTGCCGGTTACCATCTCTAATGTCAACACACCGAAGCTAAAGACATCAAATTTTTCTGAAAAAATCCCACGTAACGCGTACTCTGGAGACATATAACCTCTGCATTTGATTGGAAAAAAAAAATGTCACTTTTCATTCAACTTCCAATAGTGCACTGAAAATTGGTGGAACAGAACTTACAATGTTCCGAAAATCCTACGAGTGTTTTCAAGACCTATCGTCCCTTGAAAAATAGGGCCAACCCAAAGTCTAATATTTTTGGGTTCTTATTCTCATCTAAGAGAATGTTGCTGACCTTCAAATCCCTATGTATTATTCTTAAACAGGAATCGCGATGGAGATACACAAGTCCTCTAGCAACACCATTTATCATGTTGAAGCGTGTAGGCCAATCAAGTTGTGCTTTTCTTCTTTCATCTGATTAATTCACCACAAAATAAAAATTAATCAATGACATTTTGTATCTTATTAGTTTTAAGACTAGGGGAAATACGAGGAGCGAGAGATGTTGTTAAGAAAAACGAACCGAAGACAAAATTATCCAAGCTTTTGTTAGGCATGAACTCGTACATTAGTAACTTCTCGTCTTCCTCAATGCAGCAACGAAGGAGCTTAACAAGATTTCTGTGTTGGAGTTTGGAGATCAATAACATCTCATTCTTAAACTCTTCCATGCCTTGTCCGGAGCTACTTGAAAGTCTTTTAACTGCTATTTCTGTCCCATCTTTTAACTTACCCTGCAAATTAGTCCTCGAATTTGTCAGTCCCTTCATATTAACTTACCCTGCAAATTAGTCCTCGAATTTGTCAGTCCCTTCATACTTGCATCTTTAAATTCTTCTACGCTTAAGTTCTCACTATTAAAAATAGAATATATCAGTACTAACCTTATAGACAGGACCAAATCCTCCTTGACCAAGTTTGTTTTCTACGCTGAAGTTGTTCGTAGCAACTAAAATGCTATTGAAGTCAAAAATCGGAAGCTCGGTCGGATCGTGCTGTTGGTTAGATTGAAGAGTATGTCTGAAATCGGCGCATGTCTGACTAGAATCAAACTTGCCTCTTGTCTTCTCCGTCCCTGTTCCTTTAGACAAAACATATATATGATTTATGCGGAAATACCCAGAAACACAGTTTATCATATTGCAGCTAACTTATTACTTACTTTTTTGGTTCCCTCTCAGCCGACGCAAACCGATCCACAGTATGGCACTTATTATCAAAACAGAAGAAACAGAAACAGTTGCAATGATGATGATGGTTGTACTCTTGTTTTTATGTTCTCCAACTGAGAAATTAACACAACCGTATATCAAGAATCGGAAAAGAGTAAAGCGAAAGAAAGAGATTTGTGAATTTTTCAACAGGAACGTAATTCTCAACTAGTTCTTTGGGTGCAAGGCGAAGAAAAAGATCTTCTCCACCAACGGCGAACTGCTGAACATCAACAAGGCCATCTGACCATGTTAAACACCCTATGCCGTTTACAAGCGCGTAAGCGCTGCAAGAACAATTAACAAGGCACCATGTTCGGCAAGTATCCAGATCGTACGCAGGGTAAACATATTCATGAAAATCCGGAGTTTTCATATAAACAAACTTTTGAAACCCGTCTTTTTTCCCTCCCAGTGAAGCTGGACTACTAGTGTTTTTCTCGCAAAGCAATTCGGTTTGCCTCACGCACCCTTGTTTCCAATTCCTGCTTTGCTCCATTCCTCGTTCGATTTCGGCACAAACCCCTGCAAACACTTGCAAATCGGGGACTCATACGCCGTGCATACTCCGAAAGGTCCACAAGCGCCGTATACATCACACGGAGTCGACGGTGCCAACCAATTGACGTACCAATCATTGACACTATCCTTCATCTTGTACCTGAGAGCACCATCCGATCCGAGAAGCATCGTCGAGAGATGACGTAGACCATGCAACTGCAACGGGAGGGTGGGACAACCTGATGAAATGAAGAAACCGATGAACGATTAACAAAAACAAGCAACTTCAAATTAAAAATTAAAAATAAAAAACACAAGAAAGAAATTGGGGAAGAAATTAACTTCTAATCTAACGACCTGGATTTCGAGATTAGATAAATAAATTTTAGAAGAAGACCTAGATTTTGAGATATAAAAAAAAAAAAAAAATGGAGAAGAAGAAGAAGAGGAAGAAGAAATAGGAAGTGCACTTTGAAGTGAAGAAGAAACGGTAACTGGTGTGTGTTTGCAAACATACTTTTTGAAAGAGCATGAAGAGGTTTTGACCAACAAATTTGTCAAACGACAGTTGCAAGAGTAAACAACGACAACATCTATTTGAAAGTTGTCAAACGGCACTTGCAAGAGTGAGAAACGACAACTTCTATTTGAAAGAGCATGAAGAGGTGATCAACGAATTTGTCAAACGACACATGCAAATGAGTAAAAAACGACCACTTTCTGATGCTGTTTTGGACTACCCAAAAGATTAACACTACAACCCAAATCCGCTCTTTTAGTATTGTTAGGATTAACAGAAGGACCAAAATACATCTTTTTAAGTGTTGTGGGATATTTTAACAAAAGAGAGAGAGATTAGGGATTAAACTCTCACTAACTTAAGAGTTCATGGGTATATTTGCCAAAAAAATAAAGTTTAGGAACCAAACTCTCACATACATAAAAGTTCAAATTAAAGACCAATTTAATAATTTACCCTTTAAACTTTTCAGCAAAAAGAAATTTTAAAAAATTTAGTAAACATTCACTGGATTTTGTGAGTAAATAACCTTTTAAATAAATGAAACTTTGTAAAATCAGAAAAATATACTTTTCCTTTTTAAAATACTCAATCAGTCAATCCAATTATGGTTAATGTAATCGATCAATATTAATATGTACTTTTCACTGATTGATTATGGTCATTCGCTGATTAGTTATGTTCAATTACTGATTGACAATTATTTTGTTAAATAACATATTTTTTTGGCAATTTTTTTAAATAAAATGTTTAAAAACTGTATATTTATCTAAAATTGCTATATTCAATAAATTATTTTTTAAACATAGGTAAAAAATTGTATCATTTATGTATAACAATCTTATTTTTTTTTTTAACTTGAAAAATCATATTTTTTATCAAACAAAATAAGGTAAATCTTTTAGTTACATTTTGTTATTTACAGTTAATACGGTAAATACAATATTTACAGACAAATTTATTATATCTCTATATTCGTTATATGAGACATGTTCTTTATTTTCTTTATTTTTCTTATATATAATTGATCTAAATCCGGTTTCATAAGTAATATTCTATTTATTAAGTAAATACATTATTAATGTTTTTAATTAATTCGAGATAGATCCATTATTTATCAGATAAATATGTTATTACCAATAAATCTTTTTTTAATTGTTTTTCTGGAGTGACTCAAGCTTCTATTTTTCCAATACTTTACCTATGATATTTATTAAAAAAAAAAAAAAAACATTCAAAGGAACTGCCACTAGATTACACTTTCTCTGAATTTGACTTAGTCATACTATAGCCGAGGACATTTTAGCAAAAAAATAAAAATTAAAAAATAAAAACTATAGCCAATGAGAGAGCAAACTAAGGCCCGAGTACCCTCTGGACCCAAGTGACTTCTTTTCAGGGCTGAGTTTGTGGAATACCATTTCTAGGAGAAAGTAATAGGAACACTAATTTTAATCTTTAACTTTTGAATACTAATCCATACATGTGAGTTCATTACAAGAATTTGAACTTTCAGCGATCAGACATTCCGCGACCAAAAAAAATTTGGTCCTTGCAGAGTAATTTTGGTGATCAAATTTTTGGTCCCCAAAAGTCGGAGCCTTTAGCGACCAAATTTTGGTCACCGTAGGTCTCCTTTCGGGACGAAATTAATTTGGTCCCTGAAAATTGGTTCTGAACATACCAAACGGCGACCAAATTTTATTTGGTGGCGGAAGGAGACTTACAAAGACCAATTTTTGGTCTCCGTAAGTCTCCTTCTGGGACCAAATTAATTTGGTCCTTGAAAATTGGTTATAAACATACCAAACGGCGATCAAATATTATCTGGTGGCGGAAGGAGACTTACGGAGACCAAAAGTTTGGTCGCCGTATGTCTTCTTCTGGGACCAAATTAATTTGGTCCCTGAAAATTGGTTATGAACATACCAAACGGCGACCAAATTGGCGGAAGAAGACTTACGGAGACCAAATTTTGGTCCCCGTAAGTCTCTTTCCGGGACCAAATTAATTTGGTCCTTGAAAATTGGTTCTTAACATACCAAACGACGACCAAATTTTATTTGGTGGCGGAAGGAGACTAACGGAGACCAAATTTTTGGTCCCCGTAAGTCTCCTTTCGGGACTAAATTAATTTGGTCCCTGAAAATTGGTTCTTAACATACCAAACGGCGACCAAATATTATTTGGTGGCAGAAGGAGACTTACGGAGACCAAAATTTTGATCGCCGTATGTCTCCTTTTGGGACCAAATTAATTTGGTTCCTGAAAATTGGTTCTTAACATACCAAACGGCGACCAAATTTTATTTGGTGACGGAAGGAGACTTACGAAGACCAAATTTTTGGTCCCCATAAGTCTCCTTCCGCCACCAAATTAATTTGGTCCCTGAAAATTGGTTATGAACATACCAAACGGCGACCAAATTTTATTTGGTGACGGAAGGAGACTTACGAAGACCAAATTTTTGGTCCCCATAAGTCTCCTTCCGCCACCAAATTAATTTGGTCCCTGAAAATTGGTTATGAACATACCAAACGGCGACCAAATTTTATTTGGTGGTGGAAGGAGACTTACGGAGACCAAATTTTTGGTCCCCGTAAGTCTCGTTCCGCCACCAAATTAATTTGGTCCCTGAGAATTGGTTATGAACATACCAAACAACGACCAAATTTTATTTGGTGGCGGAAGGAGACTTACGGAGACTAAAAATTTGGTCCCGTAAGTCTCCTTCCGGGACCAAATTAATTTGGTCCCTGAAAATTGGTTCTAAACATATCAAACAGCGACCAAATTTAATTTGGTGGTGGAAGGAGACTTATAGGGACCAAAAATTTGATCCTCGTAAGTCTCCTTTCGGGACCAAATTATTTTGGTCCCTGAAAATTGGTTCTAAACATACCAAACGACGACCAAATTTTATTTGGTGGCGGAAGGAGACTTATGGAGACCAAATTTTTGGTCCCCGTAAGTCTCCTTCCAAATTTATAATATCATAAATTATAATACCAATAACAAAATAATATCATCTCTCCTAATTAATAATCAAAAAATATTATTTAGATTTTTATAAATAAAATTTTCAATAAAATCATTTGCTATCAAATTTTGGAGGCAAAAGATATGATCAATTCTCAGTCTCTAACAACACAGCTCCACGAAAGATAAAGTGTTCATTCTCAGTCTCTCAGTCTCTCACTTTCCCCTATATTGTCAAATTCTAGAAGTTATCTTTTACTATTTCAAATTTGAATAGGATTAGGATTATGATTAGAATTACAATTTAAAGGCTTCTTTGTTATTTTGTATAGGAGTTTTTTGGTGATTATTAATAAAATCCCTTTGAGAATTTTCTCAATAGAGTTGCATGATTTTCGGTATTCTAGTTAGAATCAACGAATCTAACACATCTTATCTTGCATATTTTCAGGTATTCTTTAAGAATCAACGAATTTGTGTGTTTTTATATGCTTCCGCCACTACAACAAATTGCACTTTCAGTGACTAAATAGTCATAGTCGCTAAATATTCCATTTTGTGATTAAAATTTAGTCACAAAAATGTTTGGTCCAAAAATACACTATTTTCGAAACTAAATCAATTGACGACTAACTATTTCGTCGTAAAAAGATACACTATTTTTATTTTTATTTTTATTTTTATTTTTATACAAAAAGGAGTTTAAAGTATTAAAAAAAACGATTCTGTTAGGCAAGAAAAAAAAAAAGAAGATTCAGTAGATAACAAATAATTAATTTCTTTTTCTAAAATGAGTAATTAAAATATATATATATATATATATATTAGAAAAAGGAGTTTAAACTTAAAAAAAATCCAAAAAAAAAAAAAACTAAAATTTTGTTAGGCAGGAAAAAAAACGAAGATTCAATAGATAATAAATGATTAGTTTATTTTTCTAAAATGTTTAATTAATTTTCTAAGGCCTTGTTTGGCAAAAAGCTCTGTTTAAACTAAACTGTACTTTTTTCATCATGTTTTTTGTTTTTTTCCCCAAAAAGTTGTTTGTCTTTTCTGAAAATTCAAAACAATTCAAAAAAAATTTACTATTTAAACTTACAATTCTTAACTCAAACTTACACACCAAACACCCCCTAAAAAAACTTGTTTAGGAAACCAATATAGCATGAAAACAATTCAAACAAATTAAAAAACTATTTTGTAGTTTCGTCAAGAAAAAAAAAAACTATTGTAGTTTCCTCGAAATTAATTTCAGATTATAAATTTTAAAAATGTATGAAGAAAGCGTAGAAAAAACTAAAATAGTGAAGAGTTTTATTTTCCCTCCAAATTATTTTGGGAGCGTCCCTCCAAAATATTAAAATCCATTTAAAACAAAAAAAGTAATTTAAAGTTAAATAAAACCTCCCAGTAAATAAAAAAAAAGTGTTATAATTTTTTTCGGAGTGTCCTACTTCCTCCAATATATTGAAAGTCATTTAAAAAAAAAAGAAATTAAAAGTTAATGTAAAACCTCCGGATAAAAATACTAAAAAACAGATGTGTTTTTTAGTTTTCCCTCCAAATTATTTGGGAGTGTCTCTTCAAAATATTGAAACCCATTTAAAAAAATAGAATTTAAAAGTTAAATATAAGGGTTCGTTTGGATCGCAGGTTCAGTTTGAGTTGAGTTGAGATTTTTAAGTTTGCATAGTAAATTTTGTTGACTTTTTCAGAAAAGACAAAAAACTTTTTCAGAAAAGACAAAAAACATGATGAGATTTGAGTTGTTTAGTTTGAGTTGAGATGGTGAGGCAAACGGAGCATAAATTCTCAGTCTGATTATTCAAAAAAAAAAAAAAAAAAAATCTCAGTCTGGGAGTGTACTCTCACACTTTTCGCCCACTACAGTCAAACACCCCCACCCCCCCCCCCCCCCCCCCCCCCCCAAAACACAATTCTCTAACTTTCCTCTCTCACTCTTTCATTCTCAGTCTCTATAAGTCTCTCACTCTCTCACTTTCCCCAATATTGTCACGCCCACTCCACCCTACCCATCCCGTCGCCCCCCCTCTCGAATTTCTCCGCCCACGCCTGAAGCCGCCTCTGCCGCACTTGCTTTCCTCCGCCCCTGCCTAAAGCTCACCGCGTGCGACCGGATTTCAGACCCATAGAGTGGGATCCTTTCAATTTCAAACTGGATTTCTTTCGTCTCAATACCAATCATGTGTAAGATTATTTTCTTGATTTTTTTGAGGTTTGATTTTGAAGTTTTTGGCTGGTGTAGAGTAAGAATTTCGGTGTGAGGGGGTTAATTGAGGTGCAGAGTAAGAAGTTTTTGGCTGGTATTAGATTAGAAAACCAAGAGGACCTTTTTGCCCTGCCGCTATCTACTATAGTAAATAGTTGTCGGACATGCCGGAACATTTTTCTTATTTCTTGCACGATTGCATATTGTATTTCACTTGGCTACAATAATAGCATATTAGGCAACAAAGCATGCGAAAAACTCCCTTCTTTTTCATGTTTGAGTGTCCTAGCTTAGCAAATGGATGGATTCAGTTGCAAAATTTCTTATTGTTGTCATGAATGAATTACCTGGGATGTACCTTGAAAGTCAACACATTTTAACTGTGTATAATTTATTTTCTTCATGATGTGTATTCCAGGCAGTCTAACATGCTTATTAAGGCTGGAGGTATTAAACCAGCCAAACTGCAGTAATGAAGGATCCTATTCTTCTTTGCTTACTTTGGTAAATGATAAGAAATTGATAATATACACACGGGTCCTTATGTTTTGAGTAGAAACAGAAACTTTATTGAATATCAAAAAGTTACAAGGTTCGAGGACGTCGGGTTTCGTTATGAATTCTTTGAGGAAATTGAAAATTCTGGAATGTTATCCGTTTGCTCCATGATTTCGTTAGATATTCGGTGCAACACATAACTATATTGAAGGAATTTATCAATGATTTTAACACTTTTTTTGATGTCCTTTTTTGCAATTGTTTATTGTAGGGAGGATAACTAAACTACGCTTTGGGAGGTTTTCTATTTGAAAAGTGTGACCCTGATTGTCATAGGAGTAGGAGGAGAAGCAGATAGCCAGCTTGGTAATTCTCTCATTAAATATCAATTGTGTTTTTGTTTTTGTTGTTTTCTTATTTTTCTGATCTTGCCATTGTATTGCTAGATCCAATTTATTCTTTAAAAACATTTTAAAGTTATAAAAATCTTATTACATAATAGGGGGTAAAGATGGACAAGAGTTGGATTTACATTAAGAATCGTCTCTTGAAGGAGTATAAGGATGGAGTGAAAATGTTTATTGAACTAGCACGTAATCACCTAGATAAGGATGGGAAGTGTCGATGTCCTTGTAAGAAATGCATGAATTTTAATTTCCACCACATAGAATTGGTGGAGCGTCATTTACACATCTACGGTTTTCGCACGAGTTACGTGAAGTGGGCACAACATGGTGAAGACCAAGAAAGTACTAGTCATAATGCACGGGACGACAGTGCTAGTCACAATGTACGAGATGGAGAATGTGTAGATGAAGAAGAGACTGATGATTTTGACGACGAAGACGAGATGATGAATGCGCTAAATGATGCATTTCCACACAACAGATCACAAGCAGTCGACGATGGTGGAGATGGAAATGAAGGTAATGCTTATGAAGAAGAGTCCCCGGATTTTGCTGATTTGTTTGCTGAAGCTGGGAAGGAGCTTTACTCTGGGTGTACAAAGTTCTCTGCATTAAGTTTTATAGTTAAGATGCTTCATATAAAGGTACTGAATAAATGGAGCAACCACTCATTTGATATGTTATTGAAGTTAATTCGAGAGGCATTCCCAGAAGCGAAAGTTCCCAAAAGTTATTACGAGTCGAAGCGAATGATGCGAAGCCTAGGCCTGGGGTATGAAGTCATCCATGTGTGCAAGAATGACTGCGTTTTGTATGAAGTTACCTTTTGTTTTAATTATAGTTTACCTTCGTTTGACACCTATTATAATTAAGCATTTACTATAAATTTTTTAATGTGTTTAGAGATTTGGAATCTCTTTAGCTAATATAACATATTTTTCTTGCATTATCTTTTTTTATAATTGTATATTTATAAATTGAAAAATATGTAACTATTCTCAATAGGCTATACATATTACTGCTACCAAAAAATTTTGGTCCCTCAAACTTTTGGTAACCAAAATACTTGCTAGCTAAAAAGCTTTGCAAAATACGTTTTTTGGTCTCTGAAAAATTTTGCAAAATTCACCGATTTTGAAATTTGCAAAATTCAAAGATACCTACGGAGACCAAATTTTTTTTGGTCGCCGATACCTAGTGCGACCAACTTTCGGGGACCAAATGGCGACCAAAAATTTTTGGTCGCGGAAGGCAACGGCGACAAAAAAATAGACCTTCTGGGATCAATTTTTTGGTCTCCGAAGGTGAAAATTCTTGTAGTGGTTGTTATTGTTTTATATGTAGATATTTAAAGGTTTGTTACATTAATGGATTGTATTTATAAATTAAAAGATAACAAACCATTATCACATGAAGTAGTATTCAAAAATCGAAGTTAGAGTTTTTTCTCTGGCACTACTCGCTAAACTACCACAATCAAGTCTTTATATATATATATATATATATATATATTGATTTATTATGGATGTAAGTGAATGTGAATGGGCATCATCAATCATCATCGAGTTGTTGTAATGAAGCTAACTAATATGCATTTGGAAAATTCAATCAAGAACACATATATTGATTTTTAGACTTTAGGGTTGAAGACCAGCAATTTTTTTTTGACCCATTTGAATATCGTTTTCACAGTATTCGGTTCAAGCCTCAAGCTGACTTGCTCGTTAATCGAACACACTACGTATAATTTATTGGTGCAACACATCTGATGATGATGTAGGTGTCTGTCGACCGGTTCTTCAATCAACGGGTCCTAGCCAAAATCACTTTTATGATGATGATGATGATCTCAAACCACCATAACCTTTGACTCTTTTTGAAATTTTTTTTGCCACTCACTACGTTGCAATTTTATATATTAGCGCAGCTTGAACTACTACATTGGAGATGAAATTTTAAATATAAAGTTGGTTGATTTTTCAAAAACTAGTTATAATTTTTGTTGACTTTTTCGAAAAAAAACAAAAATTAAGATGAAAAATTTGATCGGGGATATCAAACGGAGGCTTAATGTTTGACCTATTTCACTATTTGAATTTAATGTACTTAATCAAATTGTCTCCTTTGCAAGTCAAACCGATTTGTCTCAAAATAATAATTGACACTAATTAAACGTACTCATCCTGCCAGGTTCACTTTTGCCTCGCTAAGTACATTTTGAGGGTAAATTCTACTGAAATTAAGAATAAAAATTGACATATCCAAATTCCAGTGGGGACGCAGCTGGAATTTAACTTATAAAATGGAGGTACAACTAATATTTTAAGGTTAAAATCAATTTTTTTGCCCACACTCATTTACATGTGGCTCCGTAAGTTGAAACATTCTTTTCACTATCACGTTTGGACCACTCAAATAAACTTGATAAACATGACAGAAATATAAACCACAAATTAGTTCTGGCATATATTTAGACATATAAAAGTTTTGGCATACCACCTGATTTTATCTGAATTGTATGAGAAGCAAAAGTACAATTAAAAATTATAGTTGCTATATAGTTTTGGACATTTTCATGAACTCAATTAATCCTTTTACCTTATCTACCTTCAACAATGGATGTGGTTGCTTCATTCACAGAGCACTTACTATCATTCTTATCATTTTGTTGCTGAAACTCTAATCCTGATAAGTTTTGGAAAATAAATAGAGGCTGTTTAGGTTGGGGACGATCTGTTTCCTTGCTTAGCATGAAAACGACATCCGGCATGGTTGGCCTGTCGGTCACATGATCTTGCACGCAGAGAAGCCCGACATGTATGCATCTCATTGCTTCTGATGATGAATATGAATCCCCCAATGCCTCGTCCACCATGTCCAATCCCTTGCTTTCACTCCACTGGTGCCAAGCCTGACATAATATTTCTCATCTTCGTCACGGGGAAATTTGGAATATGCCAAAATAGGAATAGAGGAAAATTTAGAGGAAAGGAATATTTAACAACTCACATAAGCAATAAGATTTAGGTGTTCCTCTTGGTAATTGAAACTCGTGTTCTTCCTTCCGCTGACTATCTCTAGTAGTAAAACCCCAAAGCTGAACACATCAGATTTCTCTGAAAATATTCCACCCATTGCGTACTCTGGAGACATGTAACCTCTGCACTCATTGAAACAATAAAATAGTCATTTGTGTTCTTATTAGCAATAGATTTTTCGATGTTTAAATAGAAAAGATGCTTACAGTGTTCCAACAACCCTACGAGTATTTGCAAGATCTATCGTCCCTTCAAAGATGCGCGCCAATCCAAAATCTGATATTTTCGGATTCATGTTCTCATCCAAGAGAATATTGCTGACCTTCAAATCTCGATGTATTACCCTTAAGCAGGAGTCACGGTGGAGATATACAAGGCCTCTAGCAACACCATTTATAATGTTGAACCGCGTGACCCAATTAAGTTCTGCTCTTCTTCTTGAATCTAATAAACGCACCAAGTAAAAATTAATCAATGATATTGTATTACTACTTTGCAAATTCATTTAAGGACAAGGAGAAGATACCGAAGTTCAGACTCGAAAAGATTGTGCAGTGCATATGTGAGAGATATTTGAACTTACATCAATGGACAAAACAAGATATACAAGGAAAGATGTTGCCAAGAGAAACCAACCGAAGATAAAGTTATCCAAGCTTTTGTTAGGCATGAAGTCGTATATAAGCAACCTCTCTTCATTCTCAATGCAACAACCAAGGAGCTTAACGAGATTTCTATGTTGAAGTTTGGAGATCAAAATCATCTCGTTCTTAAACTCTTCCACGCCTTGTCCTGAGCTACTTGAGAGTCTTTTAACTGCTATTTCTGTCCCATCTTGTAGTATACCCTGCAAATTAGTCCGTGAATTTGTCATTTCCTTTATAACTGCATCTTTAAGTTCTTGTAACAAATTAGCTTGTTTTCTCTTGAAAATATAATAGACTAACCTTGTAGACAGGACCAAACCCTCCTTGGCCAAGTTTGTTTTTCATGTTAAAGTAATCCGTGGCAACGAAAATGCTATTGAAGTCGACAATAGAAAGCTCGGATGGATCATGTTGTTCTGTAAACTTAAGAGTGGATTTTAAATTGCCGTTTGTCTTGACAAAGTGCAACTCCTCTGTGGTGTCCTCAATGTTTCCTGCTTTCGGTCAAAAATCAGAACAAGTACAAAAACACAGAACCCAACTGCTAAAAAATTATAAGTTCGTAACAAAATTAACTTTCCTAAACAGATTCAAAAATGATATATAGTCATAGGAAATATGATTCATTTCACAAAGAAGAAGGAAAAAAGAACACAAACTAACAAAAAAAATAAAATTTAAGGCATGAAAGCTATCAGTTTCAATGACAGAATCCATAATCAGCACGTCCAAAACTTATCACTCGATTTTCAGCTGCAATATGATAATTTATGGTGCGAGTGAATGTGTGCTTGCAAGAGAGAAACAGAGAGATTACAACCATCTTGCGGCCAACTTATTCACTTACTTTTTTTCTTAGCTCTCCGCCTATGCCAACCGATCAAGAGTATAGCGCCCAGTGTCACTACACAAGAAACAGTTACGACGATGATGATGATATTCTTGTTGTTCTGTCCTCCAACTGACCAATTAAAGTGAACAAAAGTATACAAATTAGTTATGAGGAAAAGAAAGGAGTTGTTCAGGTTGCAAAACTTTTCGAGAGGATCATCACTGTCACCTAGTTCTTCGGGTGCAAGGCGGACAAAAAAATCTTCTCCACCAACGGCAAACTCCTGAATGTCAAAAAAGCCTTCTGACCAGATTAAACACCCTATGCCATTTACATACGCGTAGGCACTGCAGGAACAATTGTCCAAGCACCGTGTTCGGCAAGTATCGATATCTTTCGGAGGGGAAACGTATTCATAAAAATCTGGGAGTTTCATATTACCGAACTTATGAAACCCATCTTTTTTTCCTCCCTGTGAAGCTAGGCCACTAGTGTTTTTCTCGCAAAGTAATTCAGCTCGCCTCACACAACCTTGTGTCCAATTCCCTTTGCTCCATTCTTGATTTGACTTTGGTACAAACCCTTTCAAACACCTACAAATCGGATACTCAGAATCCTTGCATAAACCAGAAGGTCCACAAGCTCCGTATAGGTCACATGGATTCTTCGGTGACATCCAATCGGTATACCAATCACCGCCTTTTTCCTTGAACATCAAGCTGTAAACACCTTCCGATGAAAGGAACATTCTTGACAAAAGGGAGCTGTTGAATGTTTTAAAAGTGAAATAAGCAGTTCCCTGCTCAGCATCTTCCGGGAGATCAAACGGACTTTGGTATGACGCATCCATTTCCGGCAAGCCAATGAACTTCGATCCTGCCCATGGTCCGGATCGCCAGTGTGGAGTCGACCCGTTGCTCCAAATGAAAGCTTGTGCTGGCTTCAACTTCGGCGAAATCCCAAGAGTGAAATTTCCTACCGAAGGATCACTGTCGCTTTTCCAGGAAGTCAGGGCATAGTTCTGTCCTGTTTTGGCATTATAACCAAGTACTGAACTTGGTACGAATGTGTTGCCAGGATGATCGAAACTCTGCCACAAACTTTCACCCGACATGCCGTCTTTGAGAACTAAGTTCCCCATATCCGAGAGAGTTGCAACCGAACTATTCGATGGGGCACGGACATTAGTTGCCCAGATAAGACTCTGGTTTCCATCAACAAGCTGCAGATATCCGTCGTTGCTGATCTTTAAACTCGCTCGAGAGTCGGTGACGCTAAGCGGATTATCTCTGTTGGCCACCCATACAACTGTTTGAGGAGAAATTCCCTTGTACCACACACCCACATACTTGTGATTTCCTGAATTGTTTGGACTGAAGAAGCCTAACTCGAAGATTTCGCCAGGGGAGATTAGAGTTTGGCCTTGAGATAATTCCTGGGATACAGTTATGTTTTCAATTGCAGTGCAATAATTTGGTAATAATAATAAGGATATTGCTACCATTACCAATCGACGAACAAACTCAGCTCCCATCTGCCTCCCAAAAAAAAAATTAATAATTAAAGATCAGAACGGAATAAAAGATTATTATAAACTGATCAAGCACAAAAATTCCTCCTTTTCCATTGAATGAAAAGGAATAAACTATGAAACTGGTTTTGCAGAATATTAAATGGCGTACAAGTCAACAGGATATTTATGAAGTTTCTTTGAATCTTATACACATCAATTCCACTTTTTTTTTTTTATAATTTTTATTTCTTGCAAGAGAAATCCGAGATCTAGGAAAATTCATGCAATAGCCTGAAGTTTGAAATTTCGGGTGGCCCTCCAGATGCGATCGCCCTCCAGATGCGATCTTCTAAATTCAAACCTTCCGACAAAGTGGAACTGAAATGTACAGAATTGAGAGTGATTGGTACTTTGGTTGCTTCTTAAAAAGAAAAAGAGAAAAAAAAGAAAAAAAGATTAAAGTCAGCAAGTACTGCAAGCGTAGACTGAACATGCAGGGAGGAAAAGTCGTTGAACGCCGACACTTCATGAACATGCGTGCGTGTTATACTCACACACACACACACACACATATATATATATTTAAAGTGTTATATATATATATATATATAAATGTGTCCACGTAATATTAAATCGTAAGACTTTTATGAATATGGATGTTAACTTGTTAATTAAGAGGAGTTTTTGCATTCATGAAATTTTGAATATTCAATTCTAGACTTCTGGTCACGTGCTTTTACTAATCAACTTGCAAAAAAAATATGAGAGCATGTATTTTTAGAGAGTGTTGATCAACAGAAAGAGAGGAGGGCAAAAAAAAAAAAAAAATGTGTGATCCATGCAACGGTTTGTCTCTCTCTTCCCTCATCGTGAACATTATTTAGCATTGAAGATCAGTCTTGCCATCCTTCTCCAGTGCCAATTTTCTTTTCCATGGGGAAGGAATTCTACACCATTGGTAATTAGACTCCCACCCCACATTAAGGGCTCGTTTGCAGGAACATCTGGAGATGGTGTTTTAAAAGTTGGGTTGGAAATGTATGTTATAAAAAATAATGTAAAAATTTGAAATTGTGTACTTCGGAAAAAAAAAATACAAAATGGATCTTGTCATGTTCCTCTTGTCGTTACGAGTATTTTCACATAAAAATCATCTCATTTCGATTTGAAATAAAAAAAATTATGGACTTTAAAAGTTTGAGTTTTTTGAAAATAGAAAATATGAAAAGTTTAATATAGAGTTGGATTTTGAAATCCAGATGGTGTTTTGTCATTCTCCAAATGACACCCTAAACAGGCCTAAATTAGGTTGCAATATTTTTGGAACCCACTAAAAAAATGAGATTATAACCTTTTTAAACATTTAAAACTTTAGAGTTACAAGTTTTAAAGCTCTATAAAAAATATATATATAAATCTTATGATTTTTAAGATTAAAAAAAAAAGTTTATCTAATCTTACAAAAATACAATTGTAAAGCTTCAAACCTTTTTACTTTTACATACAAAATGAAATTACAAATTTATTGAATCTCATAAGAGAATTGAGATTACAACATTTTGAACCTCCCTCTAAAAACAATAGAGTCGCGACATTTGAACTCCATAAAAGAATCGGTTGCAATTTTATAAAACCCAAATGTGAAAAAAAAAAAAAAAATAAATAAATAAAAGGAAGAAGAGGAAGAAGAAGAAGAAAGAAAGAAAGAAAAGTATCTGCTACAGAAGTGGTATAAAGGAAATCAATTTATTTTGAGGAAATCCTCACGCATAGCCGTTTGTATGTATGAGGCCGAAAGAAATAGTGTACTTTTTTTTTTTTTTTTTTTTTTTTGGGAGTGACTGTGACCGTGCATGAAATTCTCAAACTTATCATGCATTTTAAGTTTGGATCACTAGTTTGATAGTATTTGTAGTCATAATTTAAAAATTGGTAAATTGCTCATTTAGTTCCTAAACTATTTATGTTGTGCAATTTTGATCCTTAAGCTTTTTTTTGGTAGTTGGAATGTCAAAATATTACTACAATAATCATTTTCGTTAACTTTTAAATGGAATTTGTTAGTATATTTAATCAAAAAGTGGTGCTAACTACGAAATCCGTCGAAAAATTAACAAAAAAGGCTACTGTAGCAATGTTATTAATAGTTTATAATCATTCTAACTACAAAAAACATAATAAGGAATGCCCCTAAACTATTAAAATGCTATTACAATAGTCATTTTTGTTAATTTAAACAGAATCAGTTAGTAATTTGGTCAAAAAGTTATGTTAACTTATAGATTCAGTCCAAAACTTAATATAAAAGACTATTGTAGCAACATTTTAATAGTTTAGGGGCATTCCAGCTATGAAAAAAAGTTTAGGGACCAAAATTGCACAAAGTTAAAAGTTCAGGGACCAACTTAGCAATTTACCCTTTAAAAAATTTTTTACAATTTTTTCTCTTACAAACATTTGAGGACCCGTTTTGGGGAGATTTTGGAGATGTATTTTAGTTTGAAAACCAGATGTAGTTTTGAAAATGTGCGTTTTATGGGATAAAAAACATGTTTGGAGTGAAAAAGTGTCTTAAAATATTTTCAGAAAAAAAAAATCAATATAGATATTGTTTTGTTCCTCTCTTCGACTTGAAATAAGAAACTGATGAATGTTTAAAGTTTGAATTTAATATAGACATTTGGAAATATGAATTGTGAAAAAGTAGTTTTGTGGAGGAAAAAAAAAAACGAACAAACAAACGATAAAATTTCCAAATCAGAAACCAGTACAGCCCCATGCGGGACCCGAATCTGTTGTTCAAACTTATTTTTGTAAACCTACTATTAAAACGGCTCCAACACTTAGGTCCGTTTGGCATCCGAGTTTAACTCCAACTAAACTGTAATTTTTCATCTTAATTTTTGTCTTTTTCTGAAAAGTCAACAAAGTTTATAACTACTTTTTAAAAATTTAACTCAACTCAAACTTAAAAATTTCAACTCAACTCAAACTTAACTCATTCACCAAACACCCTATATCTCTGATCCACGAACACCTAACAAAGCCAAGACAGAGAGAACAGCTAATGAAAGATTTTGACTCAGTGCATGACCTCTGATGTCCTATGGAAGCAGGTTCCAAAGCAAGCCCAAAGCAAATACAATTCACACAGGCCTCTAACAACAACAAAGCCCAGCAGTGTAAAGGATCTGATTCAAAAATGCTATAATGGGCTTCCAGTTTTGAAGCCCAAAATAGAAAGAACTCTCTAATTCTTCCTTCTTGTGACCCTGTACGCGTTAAGTGAGTCAATATCTACTGTCCCAGATTTTTTATTTCATTGATTATTCCTTTAATAATATTTTATTATATTATCTGAATTTAAAAATTTAATTATATTAAAAAAAAGTTAAATATTAAAAATTATTAAATAAATTGATGAGTTGTCAAAATAATATTGAGAGGACAACCATAAATAAAGAAAATGGTACCGCAGATATATTCCACTCGCGACCAACTTCAAGTTCACAAGGGGCAGATAATGAATAGAAGTTGAGAAGGCACAATTGGACTTCAAGACTCATTTCACAATTCTAACAAGAGTATCGCTATAGAGAATCAATTATAATCCTAACTTCTTAGTACTATCAAACTCATGTGTCATATTTTTATTAGTAGATATAATTAATTAATGTAATAATACTTTAAAAACTTACTAATAAAAAATGACAATTCATATACCACATAGATTAATAGTTAAAAGTTGATATTAGAATTGGTGTCAAAAAAAAAAATTGTAGAGTAAATTATCCAAATCACTTAAAAAGAGATAAATGAATTTAATCCAAAATAAATTCTAATAAAATCATAAAGCATGAACTCTGTCAACCTAATGTCTTAACGTACTAGTTTAGAACATGTGTTGTGCACATGAATTTGATACATCGGAGAAAATTTATTTTGATAAAAAAAATTAAATTATAAGTTCAAAAATAGACCAAAAAAAAAAAGGACCTCAAAATAAAAAGAGAGGCATGAAAATAATACCCAAAAAAAAAAAACAAAAGGTCTAAAATGAAAAAAAGAATTGACCAATATGGAAAGAAAGGACAAAACTGTAAAAAAGAAAAAAAATGGTGTCCAAAACAAAAATTAAAGAAAATCAAAAGACCAAAAAATAAAAAAAAAATTTCATTTTGGTGCAAATAACGAAGGACTAAAAAATAAAAAAGGGGTGTATGATAAAAAAAAAAGACAAAAAAAAGTACTAAATTAAAAAATAATAAATCAATACCAAGAAAGGACTAAAATGAAAAAAAAGTCGAAAAGCAAAACAAAAAACAAAAAGACTAAAAATAAAAAGTGGAGGTTTCAACCAAAACGAACCGTTTTGGTTGAAAAAGGGAGCACAATAACTTTTTTGGTGCTTTCTATATCTACTAGTTTAAAATCATATATAATGTACATAATTGAATCTATTTAAGAAAATTTATTTAAATAATAAAAAAATATACAAGTAAAAAGTAAAGAAAAAAAAAACTAACAAAATATCGGAAGATGAAAAAAAAAAAGCATAAAAAAAGTAAAAAGATAAAAAAAAAGGATTAAAATATTAAGAACAGATCAATATAAAAAAACAATTAAAATGTTATAAAATATATATTTTAAAAAAAATTATATAAAAAAATATTCACACTCTCTTTTTAATCTCTCTCTCTCCCTCCCTCCCTTCCCCTCGAGCAAGGAAAAGAAAATCCAAAAAAAAAATATATATATATCCACCATCCCAATCACCTCTCTCTCTCTCCCCCTCTCTTCCAACTGTGTCAGCCGAAAAAAAAAACCCAAAACCCAACAACTTCCCCCATTCCCTCACTCACTCACTCACTCTCTCTCTCTCTCTCTCTCTCTCTCTCTCTCGCCCTTCCCCATGTGTCAGCTGCACACCAATCAAAAAAACCTCAAAAAGTTACAAAAACCTCAGTCTCTCTCACTCTCTCTCTTCCCCCCAAAACTCGCGTTTCAACCAAAACGCGCGTTTTGGACTGAAGTTGGTGAGCAATAGTTCATTTTGAGCTTTATGTGTAGATACAATGTACTGAAGAGAGAAAAAATCTTTCTGTTTTTGTTCAAAATGCACGTTTGGATTGAAAACGTGCGTTTTGTTTTTGTTTTTTGTTTTTTTGTTTTTCTGGCTTCTGTTGACTGACTTGTGCAGGAGGAGGGGGAGGGGGAGGGGGGATGAGATGCATTGGCATGTGCATGGGCCCTCTTTTTTGTCTTTGTTTTTATTTTTTGTTTTTGTTTTGCTTCTGTTTTCGGAGTGCGTGAGAGAGAGAAAGAGAGAAAGACCTCTTTTTTGTTTTTGTTTTTGTTTTTTTTTGTTTTTCCTTCTTTTTCCGATGGGGAGAGAGAGAGAGAGACCCTTTTTTTTGTTTTTGTTTTTTTTTTCCTTCTCTTTTTGAGGAAGTGAGAGAGGGAGAGAGAAAGAGTTTTTTTTTTTTTTTTAATTGGTAAAGAGAGAAAGAGGAGGGGAATTATGTGGGATCCATGACGTGAGAGAAAAAAAATATTATTTTACAAGTGAAAGAAAAAATTATTTAAATGCTTTTATATTATAATTAAATAATATAAATCATGTAAGATTTACGAGATATTTATAATTATATTATAATAAAGAATTGTCTTTTTTTATACTGTTTAAAAATATAATTTTTCTATTTTGTTTTTTTGTGTACTTTCTTTTTTCTTTTTCCTTTCTTTTTTTTTTTTTTTGTTGAGTTGTTTAACTCCTTGTTTGTTTAATTTTTTTTTATTTTTTTTCCAAAAGTATTACGTATTTAATATTCTTTTATTTTTTCAATTTATCATTGTGTAAATAACTTTTTTTTAAATATGTTTCAACAAAATTTTTTCTTGCAATTTTTGTAAATTATTATGTTCCTTTTAATCACCTGTTACTTAATTATATTAAACTCTCCTTGAGACAATAAATAAATTGAGAAAAAATATTTATTTTTTTAATTTAACATCTACTATTTTTTATAAAAAAAAATTAACATCTGTATTCTTGTATAAAAAATCATCACATTGAATCCACACATGTAAAACACGTGCTTAAAAACTAGTATGTATAGATACATAGACAACTTAATTTGACGCTCTTTAAAGTTCAAAACAAATGAGAGAAAATTCTCAAAGTCCAATTCTAATAAAAAAAAAAATCAAAATAAAGTCATTCACTTAGTAAACCTAAATTAAGATGAAAACTTGTCTCGAAAATCCAAAGAGGTCACTTGTGTAAAAAATATCCAAAATCACCAAATCCCAAATCATAGAAAGATTTTGAACTACATTTAACTTGATTCCTTTAAAAATAAATAATAATAATAATAATAATAATAATTAAAAATAAAAAATAAATACATACATAGGCAGATGTCAAGCACAATCTTAAATCTAAAATCTCTAAGAATAACAAGTGTCCCTCAATGGATTATGTAAGCAGTTCAGTCAAATAATTTTTTAGTGCAAATTAGACACAAGTAAATTTCATATTATCTTGATCGGAATCAAAAGAAATTTTCTCTTTTACCAAGGGATTGTAATTAAGATGTTATTTTTATAATCATGAACGAGTCTAACTTAAAAATAATAAATTCCTATATATGCTGTTGAATCTTAGTGTATATGAAATTCATACTGTGTGTATAATATTTCTTAAATCAACAGTTTTGCATCAACAATATGCAAAAGAGTACTCCAAAGTGTAACTACTTCTTACGCAAATACAGAATGATTCACAAAAGTAATTGCTGTTTTTCTTTTTACAGCATATTTAGAATAAGTTTCTCTCTATCTGATCATCGCTCCCGAGCTTATCGACCATGCAAAATCGATGTTGTGACTCCATTCATGGAGCACGTACTTCCGCTTTGTTGAGGAAGGTCATATACGGTCAACCTTTCGAAAGTGAAAAATGGTTGTTTGGGTTGCGGCAGATCTGTTTCCTTGCTTAGCATGAAAATGACATCCGGCATTGTCGGCCTATCAGTGTCGTGATCTTGCACACAGAGAAGTCCGACATGTATGCATCTCATTGCTTGTGACGACGAATACGAGTCTTCCAACGCTTCGTCCGTCATGTCTAATGCCCTGCGTTCACTCCACAGATGCCATACCTGACACAATTTTCCTCATCTGTCACGTTGAAATACAAGTACATCCAAATAAGAAAATAGAAAACTAATGAAGTAAGGAACTCACATAAGCAATAAGGCTTTGGTGTTGGTCGTCATAATTGAAGCTTGTGATCTTCCTGCCGGTTACTATCTCTAATGTCAACACACCGAAGCTAAAGACATCAGATTTTTCTGAAAAAATCCCACGTAATGCGTACTCTGGGGACATATAACCTCTGCATTTGATTTAGAAAAAAAAATGTCACTTTTCATTCAACTTCCAATAGCGCACTGAAAATTGATGGAACAGAACTTACAATGTTCCGACAATCCTACGAGTGTTTTCAAGATCTATCGTCCCTTGAAAAATACGGGCCAACCCAAAGTCTGATATCTTTGGGTTCATATTCTCATCTAAGAGAATGTTGCTGACCTTCAAATCCCTATGGATTATTCTTAAACAGGAATCGCGATGGAGATACGCAAGTCCTCTAGCAACACCATTTATAATGTTGAAGCGTGTAGGCCAATCAAGTTGTGCTTTTCTTCTTTCATCTAATTAATTCACCACAAAGTAAAAATTTATCAATGACATTCTGTATCTTATTAGTTTCAAGACTAGGGGAAATACGAGGTGCGAGAGATGTTGTTAAGAAAAACGAACCGAAGACAAAATTATCCAAGCTTTTGTTAGGCATGAACTCGTACATTAGTAACTTCTCGTCTTCCTCAATGCAGCAACCAACGAGCTTAACAAGATTTCTGTGTTGGAGTTTGGAGATCAATAACATCTCATTCTTAAACTCTTCCATGCCTTGTCCGGAGCTACTTGAAAGTCTTTTAACTGCTATTTCTGTCCCATCTTTTAACTTACCCTGCAAATTAGTCCTCGAATTTGTCAGTCCCTTCATACTTGCATCTTTAAATTCTTCTACGCTTAAGTTCTCACTATTAAAAATAGAATATGTCAGTACTAACCTTATAGACAGGACCAAATCCTCCTTGACCAAGTTTGTTTTCTACGCTGAAGTTGTTCGTAGCAACTAAAATGCTATTGAAGTCAAAAATCGGAAGCTCGGTCGGATCGTGCTGTTGGTTAGATTGAAGAGTATGTCTGAAATCGGCGGATGTCTGACTAGAATCAAACTTTCCTCTTGTCTTCTCCGTCCCTGTTCCTTTAGACAAAACATATATATGATTTATGCAGAAATACCCAGAAACACAGTTTATCATATTGAAGCTAACTTATTACTTACTTTTTTGGTTCCCTCTCAGCCGATGCAAACCGATCCACAGTATGGCACTTATTATCAAAACAGAAGAAACAGAAACTGTTACAATGATGATGATGGTTGTACTCTTGTTTTTATGTTCTCCAACTGAGAAATTAACACAACCGTATATCAAGAATCGGAAAAGAGTAAAGCGAAAGACAGAGATTTGTGAATTTTTCAACAGGAACGTAATTCTCACCTAGTTCTTTGGATGCAAGGCGAAGAAAAAGATCTTCTCCACCAACGGCGAACTGCTGAACATCAACAAGGCCATCTGACCATGTTAAACACCCTATGCCGTTTACAAGCGCGTAAGCGCTGCAAGAACAATTAACAAGGCACCATGTTCGGCATGTATCCAGATCGTACGCAGGGTAAACATATTCATGAAAATCCGGGATTTTCATATAAACAAACTTCTGAAACCCGTTTTTTTTCCCTCCCTGTGAAGCTGGACTACTAGTGTTTTTCTCGCAAAGCAATTCGGTTTGCCTCACGCACCCTTGTTTCCAATTCCCTTTGCTCCATTCCTCATTCGATTTCGGCACAAACCCCTGCAGACACTTGCAAATCGGGGACTCATACGCCCTGCATACTCCGAAAGGTCCACAAGCGCCGTATACATCACACGGAGTCGCCGGTGCCAACCAATTGACGTACCAATCATTGACACTATCCTTCATCTTGTACCTGAAAGCACCATCCGATCCGAGAAGCACCGTCGAGAGAATGGAGCTGTTGAACGCCTTGAAATTGAGATAGGCAGTTCCCTGCTCTGTATCTTCCACGAGACTGAACGCGCTTTTTTGATACGACGCATCCATCTCCGGCATGCCTACGAACTTCAATCTACCCCACGGCCCGCTTCTCCAGTGCGGAGTTGTTCCATTCCAAATGAAAATCTGTGCTGGCCTAAACTTTGTTGATATTCCCGCAGTGAAGTCTCCAACTGACGGATCGCTCTCACTTTTCCATGAAGTCATGACATACTGCTCTCCGGTTTTGGCATTAAAACCGATACCTGAGCCCGGTAATACCGAGTCTCCGGGATGATCAAAACTCTGCCACAAATCTGCTCCAGACGTACCATCTTTGAGCACAAAGTTTCCGTCATCCGAAAGAGTCGCTACCGAACTATTTGACGGGACATCAACATTGGTTGACCAGACAGAAGTCTGGTTTCCATCCACAAGCTCCAGATTTCCACGGCTGCCGATCCTTAACCGCGCTCGAGCGTCGGCGACTCGAAGCGGACGCTCTCTGTTGGCCACCCATACAACTGTTTGAGGAGAAACTCCCTTAAACCACATGCCCACATACTTGTGATTTCCTGAATTGTTAGGACTGAAGAAGCCCAACTCGAAGATTTCGCCGGAGGAGATTAGAGTTTGGCCCTGAGATAATTCCTGGGATGCAGTTATGTTGTCAATTGCGTGGCAATATTTTGATGAGAACAAGATCAAGACTATTATTAGAGCTGTACAAACATGCTTTACAGCCATATTTCTTCCGAAATGATGAAAATGGTTAATACAGATATAAGATAAATATATGATGAACATGAGAAAAAAAAATATATATATATATATATATATATAAATTGTCTACTTTTTCTATTAATGAAATGCACGTAAGACGAGCTATGAACAAGTTGCACGTAAGGATAAGCATTCAAGAAGTAAAGTCTGGCGTCTGAAGTTTTGGGTGGGTCTCCAAATTCAGTTTTTTTCGGAATTCCACCCATAGGCCATTACTTTTGACGAAATGGGAACGGTGTCACATGTGCTTGTGCTTTTTTTTTTTTTTTTTTTTTTTAGTGATTTCTAATTTTTTATTATTATTATTTTTCCATATTGTAGATGTGGGGGTGTGCCTAAGCCAGGCCTTAATGAAGTTTCTAAGCAACGCGCCAACGAGAGTTCTCGAAATAAGAGCCTAAACAAGTGTTTGGCTTAGATTTCTGAGTCTAGCCTTGAATAACGATATAGAGATTTCATCGCACCTTTCCTATAGTTGCAATTTTGAGAATAATAATTGTTCAACTTGTAACTATTCCTTGTGTTCCTTCAATATACCACGTATACTTGTTGCATTTTTGTACACGTTATTAAAACAACCCCTTATCCCAATACGTGACGGGCTATAAATATAAATATAAATAACCATTAACTAAAAAATTTAACTGTTGCATTTTTCTTTTAGTTTTTTTCAATAACCGAAATGATTTTTTAGTTTTAATAAATTACTTTATTCAATTTTAGTAAGTTAATGGAAAAATGGAATATTATACATATTAACGAGGCAATCTTGGTACATCACAAAAATAAACAGGTTAAGTCCCTCATTATCCGAAATAGATGCTAGAAATGTTAATTATTAACTGAAACAACAAGGAATATATATACATATATATACATACATATATATATATATATATTTGAAATGAAGGAATATTGGCGTCTCAATTTATTTATGTTATATACCATGCTCCTTATGGATTCACTTTGGGGGGTTTTTTTTTTTCATTCTCTTTCGATTTTTATTGAGTTTTTTTTTTTCCGTTTTATTTCAAATTTTTAGATATACATATTACTGTTAACCCTTATTAGTCAAACATGTAGGATGCACATGTCTTATTTTGTTGGAAAGTTAGCTTACGTTTGGTTCATCGGTTGAAGATGAAATTTTTAAGTTGGAGTTGATTGATTTTTTAAAAACTAGATATAAATTTTATTAACTTTTCAGAAAAAAATAAAAACTAAAATGAAAAATACAGTTTAGTTGGAGTTAAACTTAAATGCCAAATAAAACCTTAACAAAAATAATTGAAGGAAAACCTTTAACTGCAAACACTTTGTTTAATAGTTTGTAGATTGTTTTGTTGAAATTAAGAGAACGAGATAAATAGTTTAGAGGGCATGTTATGAACTTATCCTTTAAAAGGAGTGATGAAGATCACCCAAAATAAGCATAAAATGTTTACAAAAAAAAAAAAAAAAAAACATATGTTGACGCATTCGATTCAAAATTAATTAAAAAGTCCCCAAAAGAAAATCCAAACATGCAAAAAGATTACAGCAAAACATTTTTAAAAGCAAAAAAAAAAATCTATAAAAACAGATTAAAAAACTTATTAGCTTATATATATTTATATATATTAACCATGTCGAGGCTCTTTTCAAAAAAAAAAAACCTGAGCAGCAGTTAGTTGCTTTTTGGTCCATGTATCAACATATATATAATTTATGAGATTAAAAAAAAAAGCTTTATCAACATATATAGTGTAACTATTTAAAAAAAAAAAAAAAACTTTACATAACAAAAACTATCAAAGAAAAAACTTATGTGGTGTAGAGACAAAAAGAAAAGAAAAAAGAAAAAAAGCAAGCTGTAGGACATTCCACCCCCCCCCCCCCCGGGCCAAAACAAAAAAAAGGGTGGGGGACCCGACAGCTTTGTCTTTTCAACACACTGACGTCCTTTCACATAAAACAAAGCCAAAAAAGAAAGAAATACAGAAAGAAGAAAAAAATTAGAAAGAACTAAAAAAGAAAGAAAAAAAGAAAAGCAATTTGTGTGGCCACTGGCCTCCTCAGTGCATGTCTGCACGACGTCAGCACCGCAAAAAACCAAAAAAAAAAAAAAAAACACAGAAATAATGCCCGTGAAATCAAGGAAAAAAAAAAAAAAAAAAGAAAGAAACGCGGATGACTAAAGTCTAAATGGAGTGTTTGGTGGAGTAGTTTGAGTTGAGATTTTTAAGTTTCAATAGTAAATTTTTTTGAATTTTCAGAAAAGGTAAAAAACTTTTTGAGAAAATGACAAAAACTTTTTGAAAAAAAAAAAACAAAAAAAAGTTTGAGTTGGATGATTTGGATGGATGAACCTAACACCCCCAAAAACTTTGTAGCCCTATCTTTTTTTTTTTTTTTTTCTTCCTTTGCAGTACACATGAATATCAGTTGAGGCCTATGAAGTGAAGAGACACTAGCTTATCAGGAGAGACACCTTTAGAATGATCTTAGGGCCCCTTCGGGGCAAATAAAAATGATATTTTAAAAGATGAATCAGAAATATATATTTAGGGAGAAAATTTTTAAAAAATTATATGATATAAAAAATAATGTAAAATTTTGAAATATATTCGGAAAAAAAATATAATATGGATCTTGTCTTATTCGTTTCATTGATACAGACATTTTGATATAAAACTCTGTTAAGTATGTGACTCAGATTAATCTGTTAAGTATGTGACTCAAATTAGTTTTGGGTAAGTTTCTATTTTATGAGTTTGGAAAAGTTGTATTATCGTGTCCCATTGAGAGCCTATAAATAGGTATGTTATGTTAACAGTGTGTGTGTGTATGTTAAAAAAAAATAGAGAGTGAGTGTGCCTCCTTTTGAGAGAAAGTGAGAAGAGATATATGCAAAGGGTGTAAGGGGTTTTTGGTAGAGAGAAATTGAGAGTGTTTGATGAGTGTGTAATTGTGAAAATGTTAGTGAATTTATTCTCTTTCTCCCGTAGACGTAGGTAATTTTTTCAAACTACATGAATTCCTTGAATTCTCTATATTTCTATTTTAGTTTATTTTTCTACTGCGTATTGAGTATATGAGTATTTTCCCCAATAAAATCATCTCATTTCGATTTAAAATGAGAAAGTTATAAACTTTTAAAATTTGAGTTTTTTGAAAATGAAACAGAGAGAAAGTTTGATTTAGATTTTGGATTTTGAAATTCAAATGGTAAAATACCATTTGGAGATAGTGCCCCAAACGAACCCTTAGGCACAATTACGATGCTAGTAAGCCCCCCTAGATCCATGTCTGGTAATATTTAACACATATCAATACAAAATAATTACAAAGATTAACTACTAATATAAGGATGACAAATCACCAATACACTAAAACGAGAATTAATAGAATAATGCTAAGAAATATATTTGATATCTCTAGCATTATTCTATATAAAAACATGTGTCATATAGTATTTATTGTGTATAGGTGAGTGTATGGCAATATTATTCTAAGCTACGTGGGTGATTAAGCACATTTGAGGTGTTCTATGCACATTACATTATCATAAGATGCTAAGGAGCTCTATCTTTATTTTATTTTATTTTTGCGGTTTCCAAATTTAAAAATGAATCATTGGTCATAACAGTTTATCTGACCAATTAGAAATTCGAATTTAATTTAATCAATTAATTAAATAGTTACAATCCAATGATCAGATTAAATGGTTATTGCTTAACATTTATAATTCTTATATGAGTTTTCAGATATCAATTAATCAATGATCCGTCTATTTTAACAATTACACCTTTATATGTAGACCCTTGAAGGTATTATTTGGCGTAACAGTTACAGTACTCTATGAAAATATATGCTTTTTGCTCTAACTTATCTTCAAACTGATGTTACTTTTTTTTTTTTTTTTTTTTTGAGAATTCAATAAAATTGACGCATATTACATTTGTAATTTTTGTAATCTAATTTGTTAGAAAAATCATGTCAACAAACCTTTTGTGGTGTCATAATAATAACCCCTTTAGAAAAGTATTTCTTTAATGTAATACAATTTCCAGTGTTCTATCCCAGTTATTTTAATTTCATAGTTTATACTAGCCTCGTATTTTGTTCTGTCCAATACATGTGTGTGTGTATATATATATATATTCCGGCAAGTAAATACAATTCTATATCATTTAATTTAATATTCCTTTCAAATTATTTCTTCATGTTTTGTTTTTACCAAATTATGAGGAAATATTTTTCTGAGTTTGCCAAGCTTCATATATGTATGAACGTCAGAGAAACCTACAAGTTCTGTATTGCAAAAACGACAATTATTTGATGCAGATTACAAAATCAAAAGATTTTATTTATTTATCTGTTTGCTTCGCTTTTTATATTGAATTTCGTTTAGGAAAAGCAGTGGTTAGGAAAAGAAGACAACACACTGGAGTATCATTATTATTTTTGATATTTGATGACAAGAGAGTTTTCCGTCGCGTCGCACAGAATATGACAGCGGATACGTGTAAAGAGACAATATATTGAGTCAAATTCGTCTCAAAGCGTCGACCGAACGAGTCAATTGGAGGTCAATGTGAGGCTGAGTCCTGAGCGTATTGACTGCATCACCGTAAGATACAGCACCACCAATGGTGTCCGTAAATTAGAAGGAACCATCTCAATCAAAAAGTTAGTAAACTTTCCCAAAAAAAAAAATAAATAAATAAAAAACTGAAGGAAAAAAAAAAAAAAAAAACGTTATGCAAGTAGTCAAGTCAGTCAAAGAGCAAGTAGTCCCGTTAATCACGTTATTTTTGGCTTTGTGAGCAAGTAGTCCCGTTAATCACGTTATTTTTGGCTTTGTGTGTGTTTGTTGTTTTTTTTTTTTTTTCCCTCTCTCTCGTAGAAAATTAGTTCATTTTTTCTTTTTTGGTTTTGATTGTCCAAATTTATGTTTACTTTCTGATGTCATTTTTTTTTGTTTTTATACACTGTTATAAATTGCAACTATTAAAGTAAAAGGAATATATAAATTAAAAATACAAATGCACAGCTCTATCACTTAATAGACACAGAGGCAATTCATGTAGCTATGTAGTATTGTCAACCCACACATGTTATCGTCTAGTTCATAAGAAGTGTCATATAACTAGCACAAGTTACTCTAATCATCTAAATTGTTGTTCACATTTCAATTGTCCGTTTTGTTTACTTTCCTATAACAAGTGTGGTTTTAATAGTCAGCGTCTATTCTGTTTACTTTCCTCTTGCTTATCACTATTTCCTAATTTTTATCATAATTAATTACTCTTATATTTAAATTAATTACTATTAATTAGTTTACTTAATGACCAAGAGTATCCCGAATAATAGAGGTTGACTCATGTTATACCATAATTAAGTAAGGTGTGACATTTTTTTTTAATTTTTTGCTGAAGAATTAAGGCGTGATTCATATATGCTCGAGCAAAATTTTGTCCAATCTTAATTTAATATTTTCTTAATGAGAAGACCACATGCAGCTGGCCACATGGAAATAGAAATGTATCTCATTATTTCCGCCAGGTATGACATGACTCGGTAAATGCTTCATTTGTTTTATACGTTGAATCCATCTCTCATTATTCGTAATTTTGTATATATGTTGTTTTCTCATTGGTTGATATTACTAGACCGAAAATTATTACTTTATTTCAAAGGATGGTCCCTAGGGATTGCATTTCTATCCATGGCACGGATATTCGTGGGTATTCACCTCATTAAAGAGCGGTATGAGGGTTAGCAAATAAGTGTGAGGGTGTATACGGAGGTTAAGATTAATTTTTCAAACGAGTACACGTAGGGTAGGGGAAACTTCTTCATATTTGCACCCATTCTACTTATATTCATCATTATAAAAATATATGTATATTTTTTTATGTTTGTATATATGGAAGAGTTTTAAATGGTTATTCTAATATTTACTCATATATGATTATTGTTGTTTTAGTTATCTGATGTTGATCTGATGGTTGTAATAAAGTGAGTTAGTTGATCAAAAAAATTAATGAAAGTTAATGAATTGAAGACTTAGAGAGCTCATTAAATGTAATTTGAATAGGTAACTTGTTGATAACTTGCTGATATAACTTTTTTAATTATCTTTTTAACATTATTTATAATTTGAAGAAATTCATTCCTAATTTTTGAATCTTATCCCTGATTAGCATATTTTTATTTTGCAAATAAAAAAATTATTTACAATTTTGCCTTTTCTCTCTCCTCTGTCTCTTTCTTCCCTTCTGTTTCTCTCTCTGCTTTCTCTCTCTCTCTCTACTCTACCACCGACGAAGGAGGACGACGACAACGAAGGAAGGTGGCCGTGAGATCAAGGTGAGGTAGTTCGTCGCTAGATGACGCAGCGCTGGTGTAGTGACTGGAAAATTCACGGCATTAATTTTTGAGTTCAATAGAAATTAAACTGTAAATTTTATGTACTTATGATATAAATTCTTTGTAATTAGGTGAATCGTTCATCAATGAGATGTCATGGATGATAAGTTGTATTGTTACGCAACATGTTTCTGCACCATTGCATCAATTTTTGCTTTATGCAGTATACAAAAAAACAAAAAAAAAAGATATCAAAAACACCATCACGTAAATTTGATCATGAATTTTCCCATAGATATGCCAAGTCCACAACTTAAAGTAAGATGAAAGAGAAATTTTAAGTGTTTCTGAACTGAATTACAGTTGTTAGAATAAATTCTGAACCGTAAAAGTAATTTGAAAAAATGTTTTAGCAAATCTATTAGGATTTTAAAACCGAAAATTCATTTGCATAAAATAAGTTAAAAGTATTTTACAGAACAATATTTTATCAGTTTTAAATTTTTAAGTCATTGCAGCTTTTTAATCGACTACACCAACAATGTAAATTTATCTATTAAAAGTTAAAATTAGGCTGTCATTTTTTTTCATAAAACTTGCACTACATTAAAGAAATACTTATCAAAATAATATCTACTAATGGAAGGTTAAGATTGAGTTGCTTTTAATCCAAGGGCTATTGAGAGGATAAACATGGGAAGATTAAGGGTTTATTTGGAGTTTTAACTCAAACCCAAATTTTTCAACTCAGTTTTTGTCTTTTTCCCAAAATTTTTTTATCTTTTCCCAAAATTTTTTTTGTCTTTTCTGAAAATTCAAAAAAATTTACTATTAAAACTTAAAAATTTCAACTCAAACTCATTTACCAAACAAACCCTAAGATAAGATTTGGAAACTCTTGTTCTTATAAAAAAAAAAATAATAATAAATAAATAAAAAGGAAAATAATAATAAAGGAACTACTTGTGGTTTCTCTTATCGAAGCTCAAAGAAAAAATGGAAATTACTCACCTCCTCTCTAGAAGAAAACCGTACTCTCCCTCAGTGGAAGAAGATAACTTTCTGATCAACCCGTCTCTTACCCATCCATAACCTCCTTTTTCACTATCTAAAAACACACACACACACATCCTTCATATCCCATTGAAACCGTTCAAAGGAGATCATCACCAAAAAAAAAAAAAAAAAAAAAAAAGGGGGTAAAAAGTAGAATAGTTTTGAGTTAATTTAAAAAAGAAGAAAGAAACTCCGCTTTAACTGTTGGGTATCATTTGATAGGACACGATACTAACACTGAGTGCGAAAGAGGTCTTGTCTCAGAGAAATCTATATCGTTGCCGAGTTTCTATAAGTACAAGTCTCACTACAACATGGACATTGTTTGTAATACCAAGTATTTCTACACTAATACAATTTCTTCTGTTTTAAGAAACTTGTACAAAATTTGAATATATGCATGAAAAAGCCGGTTAAGGTTTTTGTTACGTTTTGTGAGTTTTATGATTTTATAAGACTCGAAAATGATTGCTGAGTCAAGCAAATGACATTTTAGGCAAAAAGGAGCTAAATCGCCAAAAATTTAATGTTGGTCAAAGTTTGACCGAAAACGCCGACGGTTGACCAAAAAGTCAACTGTTGACTACGAGAGTCAAAATTTGACGGGAAAGTCAGTGGTTGACAAGAAAGTCAATGGCGGACGAGAAAGCCAAAGATTGACCCAAAAAGTTAAAGAAAAAGGCGGTACGATTAAATAATTCGCAGTATAGATTTGTACTGCATAAAGCCGTTTTTATGATTAAAATGATATGTTTAGGATTCAAAACCACCATAGAAAATCAAGCACAATAATTAGAATAACTTGGGCTAAGTGGTCCCAATTTATAAGAAAATTTTTATACAGTTCGGTTTTACACAGATGAATTTTGGACTGCAGTTCAAAATACCAATACTGTGTATAAGTGAATCCAGTATTGGAAATACCTATGTTAACTTAAAAATGGACTGTCTAATGAAAAGAAATGGCAAACAAGCCTTAAGGTAGGCTTACATCACTTACTTTTTAAATATTGCATCATTTTCTCTAATTAATGAAAAAATTGGAAAGTATTGTGATTTCTTCTTGAACAAGGCCGGCCAGCTGTAGGGGGGAAGCTGATTTCCCAAAACTTTTGGGGGTCAAAATCCAATTTCAAGAAGAATCCCCAACCTCTATAAATAGGTGACCCCAAAAATCAAATTAATTAGAGAAAAGCAACTAAACTTTGCCAAAATCTTTACCCACCAAAACCGGATTTGAGGGAGAAGGAAAGAGAGGAATCCTAGCCTAAATCAAGAGCAAATTAGGAGAGTAAGGGTCGGTTTTGGTTGAGGAGCAAGCAAGAAGAGTGAAAAAAAAAATTTGGTGCCCAATTCCCTAACCAAGGCCGGTTGTAGGGGGGGAGAACTAAGCCAAGACATTGGCCAGAATTTTTGACCAAGTTGGTGACCTGAAATTGGGCAAAGGAGCTCGACATTTTTGGGAGCCAATCACCCTTGGAGAGTCGGCTGTGAAGGGAGGAAAAGGGAGAAGTGAAGCAAGTTAAATTTTGGACCCGAAATTGAGGTAAAACCCTTGAATCCATAAGCTTTTCATTTAAATTTCAATTGAGGAAATTTAAATGTATTTAAGCAATTGGTTGTAAGAGCATAAGCTCACTGTTTATTGCTGCCTTAGTTTAAAAAAAAAAATTATTAGGGTTTGTGCTTGATAGGTTAGGGTTTTTGTTGGTGGTTGCAAAGAATATGCATGTTAGGTGTTTGATGGTTGGTTAGGGTTTTATAAATTTATGTATGATGTTTGCGTTGATGTGAATGATGAATGTTGAACATTAGAAACCGTTGCATGTGTGTATTAGAGCTCCCGCGGTGGCTGGTCGAGCTAGGTTCCGCGTTTAGGACGTAAAATGAACTCCAAACCGAAAAACTGTCAGGTTCGGGTGGATCCTGACCAGTTTCGGGAAACGTTAATTTTGAGGCCTTTAGAGGCCGAATTGAGAAAAACTCAAAACATGAAAGTTGTAGAACACAGTTTTTCCTAGGGGGAAACGCGAACAGTTTTCCAAAATGAGGCTCCAATGGCCTCCATTTTTATGAAAACCCGAGACTAATGTGCCCAGACTTCAATACACGACCAGTCAGTTTCAAATGAAAACTGACAAGGATATGAGCGAAACTGGGTTTTCCTCAAAACACGAAAGTTATAGGGATTTTCGATAGCTAAAACTTTCGTGAAGAAAACTTTTCTAAAATCTGTTTAGATTTTTAAATGGAAATGGATTTCAAAAACTATACAGGAAATAGGGAATTCCTGTGCAGAATTTCCCAAAACAGTACAGAAAGAGGAAAAATTTTATATGAACTGACAAATGGAATTGTGAGACTGTTCCAATGACGGTTTTCAATAGTAAATAATTTTTATGAATTTTATTTTACGATTTCCAATTTTTAAGTAAAATAAAGGGTTTTGCACCAAAAACATAAGGTTTTCTTAAAAGAAAACAAAAATGAATTTTTAAATTTAAAGTTAAACTAAAATAAAAATAAGTCGATTAGATTAGATTTAAATCCTAGGGTTACTCAATGTAACCAAGTAGGATAACGTAAAAATTAAGTAAGGGAATATAACTAAGGTTATATAAGAATGTTGGGTATACTGCCAACATTTCTAACCCTTACTTTTGTTCCATCTCAGAATATAATATACAACGGTGTCCCGACAAACTCAAGCTAGACAGTGGACACATCAATCACAAACAAGGTAAGTACAACTCCGCCTACAGCATAGGCTTTGTTGTGTATACTTGCCTAAGTATGAAATCTTAAGTGCTATGGGTGATGAAGTGTTACATGCTAAATGTGCTATAAAAGTTATATGTTAGGATTTAGGAAATGTTACAAAGTGTTATGATTATATGCTATGCTTTATGAAATGTCATGAAATATATTATGAAAAGTAAAATGTTATATGCTAATGAAAATGTTATGAAAAATGTTAGAAGCATGTTAAGATTAAAATATGCTATGACTTAATTATGTGGAACATCACGAGGCATGTTCACTGATTAATTAAGAATGAGATTAAGTACAAGATAAAGAATGTTATGATGGCAAGCAAGTTGCCTGTGTCGTATCGACCCGCGTTAGGTCGGGTTGGACTGTGGATTGAGCTGGAATTGGACTGGCCGCCCCAACCAATTCATAGTTGCGCGCCCGATACGGACACTTATGGGGCCCATATGTTAAGATAAGCTAAGAAAGTAAGTTATGAATGGATAAGAAAGCATAAATGGCTCATGCATATGTATGATAAATTACGATATGTTATGAAATGTTAAGCTATATGATGTATGCAATGATTAAATTATGCTATGTATGTGTGTCTTATTGTGTTGTGTCGCGGTTTAGGATAGTTGTACTTGCTGAGCGAAAGCTCACTGTCTTACGTCTATGCTGTAGGTAAGCAACCTGCTAGCAATTGCTGATACAAGATGGAGGGGCGAGGCTTGGCGGACTGTGAACCGTGGGAATTATAGAACCGCTACGCGTTTTGAATTTATGTTTATTAAGTCAAGATACGCCAAACGACTTTAATTAATATTTGTTATATCTTATGTACGTTTTCGTGTGAGTGTCACACTGTATAAAAAAAAAAAAAAAAAAAATTCCGCTGCTTATGTTAAGTAAGTAAGTACGAAATATACGTATGTATGTATGGTAACGGCCTGTGCTAGGCGGGTCGTTACATTGTTGTCATGATTTTATATATGCATATTGTGACGATGTTATGAAAGTATTGCCTCTATGTTCTGCGAATTTTGTTTCCGCATTTGTGACATATCATATTTACATGCTCACTAAATTAAACATGAGGCTAATTTAAAGAAGAATTTATTGTGTCGTACCAACCTCCACAAGAGAAAGGTAAATGTTATGAACGAAAAGATCTAAAGTGTAGTTGGAAGGTCGCTCCTCCAACTCCTCATTAGGTTGCGCACACCTGGTACGTACACGAGGGCCTAAAGAAAATGTAATGATCTTTATTTAACAACTCATTAATGGTCATGCATATTAGTTTGCATGGTGAGATTAAGCTTATACTTGTTGAGCGAAAGCTCGTTTAAGATGTTTATGCTGTAGGTAATCCGAGTAAACAACCATGGCTTATCTTTGAATGTTGGGCTGGCGGAACAAATGCGAAGGCTATGGAGGTTATGGGTGCATGGATACCACCGCATAGTTTCCGCAAAACCTTTGATAACTACTTTTGAAATAAGCCTGGTATATTATAAGCCTTAAAAAAAAATAGTTATATGCCATCTGTATATGTTCAAAGTAATTAGTACTGTAAATATGTTAAGTAGTGTTTACTAATCGGTAGTTTTATAACATGTTTCCACTAAGATTGTACTTAATTGTCTTAAAAAGTTCTTCAATATGTTTTATAAGTGTGATTCACAAATGTTTGAACAAAAAAAAAAAAAAGAAAAACTGAAATTTTAGAAACTAAATAAGTTTAAAGTCACAATTTAAGAAAAGTAATCATGTTTTAGACGGTTCGATAAGAGCAGTCCGTCGCAGCCGTCGACGGAGCGATCTGGTTTTCTCTGCAGATCTTATCGTCGCGACGATGAAGAGCGCAACGTTACCAATATCTCAACGGCCACAACTGGGAAGGAATCCCAACGATGCCTGGGACATAATCACGATGGCAACTGGGACCAATTCGCAACGGCAATGGGACAGCGACATTCCTCGCCATTTGGAGGTTGCGTTTTCCGTCGATGAGTGCTTGTGAAAGTGCCACGCCGGTGAGACCGTCGCAATCTCCAGCAACGTTCGCATGATCCCGAAGCCGGCGATGAGATCGTGGAGCCGTTATTGTGAACCACGAACCACGAACCTTTGCACCTCGCCTCTCTCGTCGATATCAATTACTCATATTTAAAATTAAAAAAAATGAAAAACTATTTAATTATATATAATAGGTTAGCGGGTTGCTTAACCTGCAATAGTAAGTAACACAAAATATCATAGCATCAAATGTGATTTAAAAATGCAATTCTTTTTATAGTTTTGTCTGTAACCATTCATGGTGAAAAAAATAAAGAGTAATCATTAAAACCACATTCTTATATATATTTGAATTCTTAGCATTTTAATGTTTAGTATATCGTGGATTTATAATAGATTTTTTTAGTTTTGATTTGCTTTTTAATATTTTAGTTTATTTTCCATGACATTTGTGTTTATATTACTTAAATTTTAATTTGTTTTAGTTTTTTTTTTTAATTTTTAATGAGTAAATAGAAAGAGTATGAGTATATACTCTCAGTGGGAATTACCCACACCCGTATTGAATTAGGCGGGTATACAATATAAAAAGGTTGGCGGGTGTTTGAGTGGGGGAAACCTACCCACCCCGCCCCACCCGATTGCCATATCTAATGGTCCTGCCATTTCACGTCCTAGCTTACTTTAACACTTGGCTCCAAAATATATTGACTTGTGTTCTTAGGTCTTTAGGGGAACTATGTGTGCCCTGTCTATGACACGAAGTGATGAAAATTCTATAATACTGGTTTGGGAAAAATGAAAACACGTAAAACACGGCAAAATAGAATTTAGAAATTTTCTTAAAGATTCAGGATCCGACGCATGTTGCTGTATTAAATAATTGTTCATATACAGATTTGATTGGACCTATTTGACATAAAAAATTAAAAAAGAAAAACCAATCCACTGGGAATTCCCAAGCTTCTCAATCATTCGATCTTACTCACTATTCTGCTCTCCGTGAATTAACTGGTGTGTGGGCACTGGTTGATCAGTTACTCCCTGTGACCAAATTCGATAAATCACTGTTATCGACCTTGCAGAATCGATACTGTGGCTTCGTTCGTGGAGCACTTACTCTCCCTTTGTTGTTGAAGGTCATGTGCAGACGACCTTTGGAAAGTGAAAACAGGTTGTTTAGGTTCGGGGCGATCTATATCCTTGCTTAGCATGAAAACGACATCCGGCATGGTTGGCCTATCAATGTCATGGTCTTGCACGCAGAGAAGGCCGACATGTATGCATCTCATTGCTTGTGACGATGAATACGAGTCGTCCAATGCTTTGTCAATCATGTCTAGTGCCCTGCTTTCACTCCACAGATGCCATGCCTGACATAATATTTTCTCATCTGTCATGTTGAAGTGCAAATATATCTAAATAGGAATTTAGCAAACTAATAAAGTAATGAACTCACATAAGCAATTAGACTTGGGTGTTGCTCATCATAATTGAAGCTGGTGTTCTTCCTGCCGCTGACTAGTTCTAATACCAGCACACCAAAACTAAAGACATCCGATTTTTCGGAAAAAATCCCACGAAAGGCGTACTCCGGAGACATATAACCTCTGCACTTGATTGAAACATAAAATTTTCATGAATGCCTAATTATTCTTTTTTTTTTGTTCACTTCATCATTGAACTTGTGGAATTGAAAGGTTACTTACAGTGTTCCGATAATTCTACGAGTATTGTAAATATTTATTGTCCCTTGAAAAATACGGGCCAATCCAAAGTCTGATATTTTTGGGTTCATATTATCATCCAAGAGAATATTGCTGACCTTCAGATCCCTATGTATTATTCTTAAACAGGAATCACAATGGAGATATGCGAGTCCTTTGGCAACGCCATTTATAATGTTGAAGCGTGTAGGCCAATCGAGTTGTGCTTTTCTTCTTTCATCTAATTAAATAAACCGCCAAGTAAATATTAATCAGCGACATTTTGTGTCATATAAGTGCTAAGACAAGGAGAAGATAGTCTGTACTCTGCTAGGTGTACAAACAAAGATTTTCAACGAGGGAAGTGAATGTCATATTTTAGAAGAAAACCAAAAATTGAATCTAAGAATGTGAATTGAAGAGATTTTGAATTTCTAGAGACGCGTAAAAAATAAAGATCAAGAATGATGAAATACGAAGAGGGAGAGATGTTTCTTAGGAAAACGAACCGAAGACAAAGTTATCCAAGCTTTTGTTAGGCATGAACTCGTATAGTAGTAACTTCTCTTCTTCCTTAATGCAGTAACCAATGAGCCTGACAAGATTTCTATGTTGGAGTTTGGAGATCAATAACATCTCATTCTTAAACTCTTCCATGCCTTGTTCAGAGCTACTTGAGAGTCTTTTAACTGCTATTTCTGTCCCGTCTTTTAATTTGCCCTGCAAATTTGTCCTCACATTTGTCAGTCCCTTCATATCTGCATCTCTAATAAGTTCTTACTTAAAAAAGAATAAAGTAACCTTATAGACGGAACCAAATCCTCCTTGACCAAGTTTGTTTTGTGCGCTGAAGTAGTCTGTAGCAACTAAAATGCTATTGAAGTCAAAAATTGGAAGCTCGGACGGTTCTTGCTGTTGAGTATAATGCAGAGTAGATCTTAAGTTCACGCTTGTCTGAATAACATGAAACGTCCCTCTGGTTTGCTCCTTCTCTGCTTTGTTAGGTAAAATATACGACTTACTTTGATGCGAAAATATAGAGAATAGAAGAGAAAATCCAAACCTCTAGAACTATTCAAGTGCTCTCTATAGAAATTTTGTATGCAGATATACAATAATATAGGCAGTAGTGGAGTCATGATTTATTGGTAGGGGAGCCAAAACTTTTTTTTTATCAAGGTTATACTAACATATAGATCTATATATGTAACAATTTTTGTTTATTAAATTCATGATTTATTGACACATGAAAATATCAATATTAAATCTAAATAGGTTAATACACTACTATTAGTTATATGCATTTAAAATAAAAATAATGCAAGAAAGAACATAAGATTGAAGTGTTAATCTATAGCCATTCAAGTTTCACATCTTGAAGCTCTAAATCTAATATATCACTTGTAAAAATGAAAAAAAAAAATTATACACCTGTAAATAACATTATTATCTCAATAAAAAAAAACAGCTATGTTAAATTCATATACTTTAAAATATTATTATTTTTCTTAAATATAAGTTGTGCTCGATGATATTTCATAGAGACAAACTCATCTATAATTGATTGACTACTAAATTTTACAACAATTTCATTCTTAATGTAGACAATCAAGCAGTCATTCAAAAAAATATTTTCCATATACGACACCAATACCATTACAGCCTATGAGCCCAAAATTCTTCGAGGGGGGGGGGGGATGTCTAAGTTATCACAAATTAAATTGAAAAAAAAATATATATATATATAAATCAAGAATTAAGTAATGTAATTTCTAATTTTCTTAATTAAAATCCACAATAAAACTAAAAATTACTAATTTCTAGCGATATATTTTTAATTTTCTAATCGGAGTTAACATATTTTCACCAATACATAAAAACAAAAAATAATAAAATAAAAAAAAACAATAGCACCATGGCCTGTCAATTCCACATTAAGACAAATAGAAAAATCACAATAAAATTAAAAAAGAAAGAAAGAAAGAAAAGAATCAAAACAAAAAGCGTGAAAAAGAAATACGACCTAAAGTGGAAGCGAAAAGTTGAAGAATAATGAATTTACAGACCAAGACAAAGTTGTCTCAAGTTAAGAAGAAATCCAGTACAGTAAACCGAAGAAAAATAAAAATCACACCTTGAACAATAGAGCAAATTTCTAAATTCATTTGGGAATGGTGGAACAAGAAAGTGAAAAGTTGGTTTTCTTTGGAAGTTTTTAGTTTATGTGTGGAAAATATTAGTTAACATAATGGGTCAGTTTTTTTAAAATACTAGGTTATTAAAATTGTATTTTAGATTTAGATTTTAGGTCAAACCACTAGGCCCACTAATGTATATGAATTTAATAAAATTTTTTTTTTTTTTTAAATCCAAATTGTTTATCTAATAAAATATAGAGAATTCTTAATTTATGAGGAGTCAATACTAGTTTATATACATATTAATTTTTTTAACTAAAAAAAACCCCACTATATAACAATTTCAAAAAAAGTTGGGGGGGGGGGGGGGGGGGGGCGGCGGCGCGGGGGGGAACCATGGCCCCCAGCACCCCCCACCCCAGGCGCTAGGTAGGTGAAAAGACGGTTCATTGAATACATATCCGAATTAGTTGCTTTAGCTGTACCCTGACAAAGTTATTTTAGTTGCTAATTTGGTTTTCTTACTTTGTTCATTATGCAGAAAATTTAAAAAGATAAATTATCATAAGAAAATGAAAACTTCAGTTAAAAAGATGACATTTTTCATAAGAAAAAGCCTACAATTCAACACCTCCACACTAACCGGCCCTATTTTAAGCTGCTATATGATACTTTTCCTAGTGAGCAAATTTCCGCATGTGAGAGAAACAGAGGTTATCATGAAACCAAATTGTTTACTTACTCTTTTGTTTAGCTTTCCATCTACGCAAACAGGTCCACAGTAGGGCACTTACTACGAAAACAGAAGAAACTGTTGTAAGGATGATGATAATCTTCGTGTTTTTCTGTCCTCCGTCTGAGTAATTGAAACAGCCATATACTAAAAATTAGAAATGCTGAAGAGAGAGGAATAATTCAAATTGCGAAACTATTCAACAAGAACGGTATTCTCACCTAGTTCTTCGTGTGCAAGGCGAAGAAAAATATCTTCTCCACCAACGGCAAACTCCTGAATGTCGACGAGACCTTCTGACCAAATTAAGCACCCTATACCGTATACATACGCGCAAGCTCTGCAAGAACAATTATCCAGGCACCATGTTTGGCAAGAATCGATATTGTTAGGAGCGTAAACGTATTCATAAAAATCCGGAAGTTTCATATTACTGAACTTTTGAAACCCATCCTTTTTCCCTCCCTGTGAAGTGGGGCTACTAGTGTTTTTCTCGCAAAGTAATTCGGTTTGCCGCCTGCACCCTTGTAACCAATTGCCTTTGCTCCATTCTTCATTTGATTTCGGTACAAATCCTTTCAAACACTTGCAAATCGGAGATCCAGATGCGTTGCATATTCCAGAAGGTCCACAAGCGCCATATACATCACATGGATTCTTTGGTGACATCCAAATGACAGACCAACCATTGTCATTTTTCCTTAATATCCTGAGAACACCATCTGATGATATAAACTCTCTTGAGCGAATGGTGCTGTTGAAAGACTCATAAGAGACAAAGACAGTTCCCTTCTCCTCATCTTCCACGAGAGTGAATGAACTCTTTTGATACGAAGAATCCACTTCTGGCATGCCTATGAACTTCAATTTACCCCATGGCCCGCTTCTCCAGTGCGGAGTCGATCCATTCCAAATGAAAGCTTGTGCTGGTCTCAACCTTGATGAAATCCCTGAAGTGAAATTTCCATGTGACGGATCACTCTCACTTTTCCAAGAAATAATTTCATATTTCTGTCCTGTTTTAACATTAACACCCATAAGTGAGCCGGGTAAGAATGTGTCCCCGGGATGTTCAAAACTCTGCCACAACGTTTCTCCTGACATGCCATCTTGGAGAACAAAATTTCCATTGTCGGAGAGCGTTGCAACCGAACTATTCGAAGGGACACGAACATTAGTTGACCAGACAAAGCTCTGGTTTCCATCCACAAGCTCCATATTTCCATCGTTGCCGATCCTTAAACTCGCTCGAGCATCTGTGACTGCAAGTGGACTCTCTCTGTTGGCCACCCATACAACTGTTCGAGGAAAAATTCCCTTGTACCACAAACCCACATACTTGTGATTTCCTGAATTGTTGGGACTGAAGAAGCCTAACTCGAAGATTTTGCTGGGGGAGATTAGAGTTTGCCCTTGAGATAATTCCTGGGATGCAGTTATACTGTCAATTGCAGCACAACACTTTAACGAGAAGACGAAGGATATTACTAGAACTAAAGGAACGCGCTCTGCACCACCCATTTATCTTCCAAAAGATTGAAAATTGTCGATATTGGTAAGATTAAGAGTACATTGAACGTGCATAAAAATTCTTCTTTTAGCTTAGAGTTTAAACTACTTTTTTCTCGTAATGAAATGCGTACAAGATGAGTTTGACCAAGTTGAACAAGCCTGGAGGTCTATTGGACAATTTTCTTTGGATAGTATCAATTCCACCTTTTCTTCTTTTATTGGACATACAAACTTTCGAGTTGAAAATTTGGGTATTTGGTGAACTTTGAAAGTTCACGTATCTCTCCATATTTGGCGTTAAGCTAAAAATTTTTCAACCCACGGATTTTGACAAAATGGGATGTTGGAGACAACTGTTGCTTGGGTTTTTCATTGGTTTCTAGCTTATTTTATGTGCACGTTGATGTAGGAGCATATTTGAATTTAGGTGGCCATACATGACTTAGACCTCGAATAAGAGATTGAACCCATTTGTCAGGTGCGCCAGTATTTCTAGAAATAAAGGCCTACATAGGTAGTGTTTGGGGTAGATTACATGGGTTCGTTTGGATCGCAGGTTCAGTTTGAGTTGAGTTGAGATTTTTAAGTTTGCATAGTAAATTTTGTTGACTTTTTCAGAAAAGACAAAAAACTTTTTCAGAAAAGACAAAAAACATGATGAGATTTGAGTTATTTAGTTTGAGTTGAGATGGTGAGGCAAACGGAGCAATAATATAACAAAAAATTCTTTTTTGAAATAACTGAAAAAAAAAGATCTGAATGTCTTTTAAAACACTAACATGTGATAATATCACATATTTAAAAGGGGGAAAAAAAAAAAACTTCCTCCTATATAAAAATAGCCTAAAATAAGTAATCACTATGAAATTGATATTTAAACTAGATAGATAGTAAAATTTCTGAATTTTTTTTCCTTAATTGAATGAGATTTTCATTCCAAAAAAAATATAAGGGTAAATCTGGAACAAAATAATTAATAAAATTCAATTTTTGTTCAATTTTATAAATAAATTAAAGTGTATTTATATTTTAAAATGGATGAGTAAAAACGGACATTTTGTGTAAATATTTCGAGATATTATCCGCTTTAAACCTCGTGTCCGTATGGTTTTGCTTTTGGGCTTTACCCCAAAAGGCATCATACTATTAAGATGTGATATATTTACTCATGAACCATTACATATATCCATTTCCAAATGATGTGAGACTGTACAACTTATCATTTTCCTTATAAGGTGTGACGCCCCCGACAATCCACGTAGGGCCGGCTACGTAGACGTGGGCCGTTACTTTACTTACTTAACTTATTACTTAGTTTCTTTCACTTGAACTTGAAGAAAATTACAGAACAATTTTTTTTAATCATACATATACAACTTCATACTTAAAATATTTGCGGAAAATCTTGCGTAGTGGTATCCCACACCGCCCTTCACTTGCTGCATCGTCTCCATGGCCCACCAAGTAAAGCTGCAGGCATCTTACCTACAGTATGAAATATCTGATGAGCTTTCGCCCAGCAAGTACAAACATAATCTCACAAAAACATTTCAAACATCAAAGAAAACATGTCAATCATCATATAATTTATGCATGAGCCATTTATGATTGATTGAATGTTTTATGCTTCATTATAGACTCAATCTTTATTATTTTGTCTCAACATGTGGGCCCATAGTGTCCGTACCGAAAGCGCGCAGCCTCCAGATAAAGCTAGGGTTTGCAAGGCCCTAACAGTTCTGGGAATTTTAACTTGACCCTTCACGATCACGGATTTCGATCACGGAAGGTAATTATCACCACTAAACATGTAGCCTCCTCGATTAAGGGAGGTTGGTACGACACCTTACTTGATTATCTTACCATGTGATTTAACGTTAGCGAACATATTTCATGATGTCACTATGTCATATCATACTCAACATTTGCCATAATATGGCCTTCTTGAAAACATATCACTTTTGGAACCATGACATTTTTGAAAACATGGCATTTTTGAAACCATGACATTTTTGTAAACATGGCACTTTTGTAAATATAGCACTTTTATAAACATAGCACTTTTATAAACATAGCATTTTGGTAAAACATAGCATTTTTGAAACCATGACATTTTGGAAAACATGGCATTTCTGAAAACATGGCATTACATGTAATAACATAACTTAGCTCATCATAGCATAGTATCACACATTATGGCATCACATATCATAGCATAACATAGCATGTATAGTTGAAAATATAGTATAATTGAAAATAGTCTTTACTATTTTCATACTGTAGGTGAGGTTCGATACTTGCCTGTAGTCCTACGCTCTTGATTTATCGTCCCAAAATAGCACGACAATAGTTCATACTCCTGTTTCCAAACAGGGTGTAAGATAAGAATCATTTACATTCTATCTTACTATAAATCATAATTATTAAATGTTGGTATCCCAACCAACAACTATGGGTAATTCTAGGTATATGTCCCCGATACTAGATGTCTTACTGGGTTACAAATAGTAACCCTATTATTTTAAAAACAACCCAATATGGATTAATCTTTAAGAGGTTACGTTGGATACCCTCATATGCTAAACCTTTATACATACCATTAGGGTTAGGTTACCTTCCTAACCTCGGGCTTTATTCTTGTCCATAATTATTGGGTTACCTCAATTAACCTTTTATCTTAGCCCAATTTATTAATCTTGGTATCCTTTAGGATTATCTTGACTAACCTTTAAGGTTAATTGTAGTCAAACTCTTGGTCAACCAAAGTCAATTACGGTCAACTATGGTCAACCCTCTTTGGGTCAACCTTTGAGCCTTGGGCTTGACCCAGCAACTCAGGTATCCTTCCTGGTTATCATGCGTAATCGCTTTACTTAACTCACAAAAATTCATATTCTTGAAATAGGTCTTTGTAAAAATCATTTAGGGCTGGAAGCTACCTTTGGAATAGTTTTCATAATCAAAACAGTGGTTTTGGAGAAAGATACAATTTTTTTTCCAAACTGTTTTTAGAAAATCCTGTGCAGGAATTTCTTGTTCCCTGCACAGTCTTTATAAAACTGTGTCAGTTTAAAGATCTGAATTGAATTTGAAAAAGTTGTCTTCATGAAAGTTTTAGATCTCGAAGAATCCTAAAACTTTCGTGTTTTGAGAAAAACCCAGTTTTGCTTGTATTCTCGTCAGTTTTAACTTGAACTTGCTGGACGTGTAGACTAGGTCTGGGCAGACCAGTCTCGGTTTTCTGTAAAAACGGAGGCCATTGGAGCCTCAATTTGGAAATCCGTCCATGGGACCCCCTAGTAAAAACCCTTCTGAACAACTTTCATGTTTTAAGTTTTCTCTAATTCGAGCTCTAAAGGCCTCAAAATCGGCTTGCCGTAAAACTGGTCAGGATTCACCCGAACCTGGCAGTTTTTCGGTTTAGAGTTCGTTTTATGTCCTAGACGTGGAATCTAGCTCAACCAGCCACCGCGGGAGCCTAAGATCAGACATGCAGCGTTTCTAACGTAAAACATACATCCATGCAAAACAAAATTAACATCATACATCAAGCACATAAACCCTAATCAACATAACAAACACTTAACATGCAATATTGAAACCATCAAACCAAGAACCCTAACTAATCAAGCACATACCCTAAAATCCTCGCTAGGGCAGAAAATTAAAGTGAGCTTATGCTCATTACAAACCAAGCTTAAATACATTTAAATTTCCCAAATGAAATTTAAATGAAATACTTAGGGTTTAAGAATTTATACCTCACTTAGATCCAAGATTTGGGCTTGGCTTTTGCTGTCCCTTTTCCCTTCACCAACAACCGGTCTTTCCCTCCAATTAGGGTTCCAACTTTTTGGCCATAATCACATGAAAACATACACATAAATTTCCAAATGAAATCAAATGGAAAAAGGTTAAGGTTTATGGGAGATTTTACCTTGGCTAACCCTAGAAATGGGTTAGGGTTGGTGGATCCAAATTTTTTCTCTTTTTCTTGGCTGCCACCACAACCGGCCTTGCTCCCCTAATGGCACCAAAATTGTTTTCCAATCTTTGGCTTGGTTCTATGTGAAATCCGGCCACTCTCTTTCTTTTCCTTTCCTCTAAGACTCGGTTTTTAGGGGGAGAGTGTGAGAGAAAATTTTGCCATAGTTTTGGGGCATTTTCTCATTTTTTTCTTCTCTCTTTCTCTCTCTTAGGTGGCCGGCCATTCCCTTAGAGAACAAGGGAAAATTTCTAATTGATGAGGTGTCCTCCCTCCTTGGTGTGGCCGGCCATGAAGAAACTTGGAGGCCAAGTACTTGTTCAACAAGCAAATGTTTGCTTACCTCACCAAGCCTATGTCACATGGCCTACATCACTAAGCTTACCTAAGCATGCTTACATAAGCAATTTTCCTTGCTCTCCAAGGATGAATAACCGGCCATGAGGTGCCATGTGGAGCCTTGTGGTGCATGAACCAAAATTTTTTTGCTTGTTCACCAAGCTTCTAACAACCGGCCATTCAATGGGTGTGAGCCAAAAATGGCTTGCTCACCAAGCTACTCATGCTTACCTCACCTTGATGACATCATCTTGCTTGCATCATCTTGATGACATCACTTGCTTATCTCATATTTTCCAAAAATTACACTTTAGCCCCTAAGGACAAAATATTTGCAATTTAGTCCCTGCGGGTGATCGGCTAATGTAGTGCTACTTGACTTCCAATTCTTGCATAATTATCCACTTGATTCCAAGAATCCATTAATATAATTATGCAATCCATTTCCTTATTAATTTTGATAATATCAATACTGTTTTGTCCTAAAATAGTATTATCATACTGAATTGTAGTCCAAAATCCATTTGCATAAAATTGGACTACGTATAAATTTTTCTTGGGACTTGAAACCATTTAGCCTATATTGCTCCAAATATTGTGCTTGATTTTTCTCTAGCGTCGTCTCAAACCTTATTCTCGCTTAATCGTCCGTAACGACAGTTTTCTACAGTATAGTTTCTATACCGATAAATTACACTGCAGTATTATCTTGGTCAAAATTGGTCAACCTAAAGTCAACCTTGGTCAACTTTGACCGGAATAAAAGTCAAAATTCCTATTTTGCCCTTTTTCCCAAAAAGGCCTATATTTGCCTAAGCAAATTATTGTTGAGTCTCGTAGCTAATATATCGAGAACTCAACCCTATACTGATAAAATTATGAATTTTGTACTGATATTCATAATTTTCATGAAATATCCCATAAACACATGGTACGAACTTAAATTTCTTTACTTATAACGAAATCATGAGTCTGTAAAAATTCTGGGTATTACATAAGGATCGATAACTATCACACTAAGAGACTTCATTAATGTCCCCATGTAATTTTTTAAGGATAAAGCTCTTATAGTTCCGACCCATTCATTGGTGATGTTTTGGGACCCAAAAAAAAAAAAAAAAAGAAGAAGAAGATGAAGATGAAAACGTCACTAACTAAAAAATTGAAAGTTCAACAGAACAATTTTGAACAATTTAAAATTACATAAGACTTTTAAAAGCCTTGTTTTGATAGGCAAGACTTTTATAAGTTTGGCTCTAGATGCATGTTGCTTCGACGAAGTAGGAAGAACAAATAATCAACTTCAGTCAACATTGCCGATTGAACAATTTGGCCGTCCTACCAAAGAAAAAAAAAATTTGTCGTCCTTGAAAAAAAGTAAATCATCTTTTCTTTGGCGAGTTTAAAAAAAATTAAAAAGTCACTTCTAAGTATACTTATTTGCCGTGGTACGTACGTACTTATTATAATAATTAAATTCTAGATAAATTTTACACTAAAAAAAAAATTATCGGCAAATTTGTATTTTCTCAAAATATTCTCACGGAAGAGCTTATAACAACTAAATTATATAATAAACCTGTTTACAACTTTGAAGTTTAGTACGAAAAATGACGTTCTAGAGGACTAAAGAATTTTAGCCGCGAAAAGATGTGTTACCAACCATTTGTCCTTTTTGGTGCCAAATCGTCATGGAAAATTTTAGTTGCTAAAATCTCTATTCAGTGTCTAGGTTGGTACAATTTTTTGTGCTTAATTTTCCACCAAGTTTTTCAACGAATAAATAACTTTACTCGCAAAAAATTTGGTCACGGAGAGTGACATATCTTGTAGTAAATACAAAACAAATACGTAGCAAGCAACAACGAAACAACAAAGAGCAACACGTGTAAAATATGTAATACTTTTTTTTTTTTTTTTTTTAATGAAGTGAAAACAGAATGATTCACAAATGTAAACCATGCAAATTTGATGGACCACTGACCCTATCGACCTTGCAGAATTGATATCGTGGCTTCATTCGTGGAGCACTTACTCTCGCTATGTTGTTGAATCTCTCGTGCGGATAACGTTTGGAAAGTGAAAAGTGGTTGTTTGGGATGGGGGAGATCCGTTTCCTTGGTTAGCATGAAAACGGCATCCGGCATGGTCGGCCTATCAATGACGTGGTCTTGCACGCAGAGAAGGCCAACATGTATGCACCTCAATGCTTGTGACAACGGATACGAGTATTCGAATGCTTTGTCCATCATGTCTAGTGGCCTGCATTCACTCCACAGTTGCCATGCCTGACATAATAATTCCTAATCCGTCACGTTAAAAAACAAATACATCCAAATAAGAAAATATCAAACTAATAAATGAACTTACATAAGAAATAAGACTTTGGTGTTGCTCATCATAATTGAAACTGGTGTTCTTCCTACCACTGACTATCTCTAATAGTAACACACCAAAGCTGAAAACATCGGACTTTTCAGAAAAAATCCCACGTAAGGCGTACTCAGGAGACATATAACCTCTGCACTTGATTGAAACAGAAAATTTTCTTCAATGCCTGATTTTCGTTAGTGTTCCCTTCATCGTACTAAAAAAATGGTAATACCGAAAAGGTTACTTACAGTGTTCCAACGATCCTCCGTGTGTTTTCAACATCTATTGTCCCTTGAAAAATACGAGCCAATCCAAAGTCTGATATTTTAGGATTCATGTTCTCATCCAAGAGAATATTGCTGACCTTCAAATCCCTATGAATTATTCTTAAACTGGAATCGCGATGGAGATACACAAGACCTCTAGCAACACCATTTATAATGTTGAAGCGTGTAGCCCAATCAAGTTGTGCTTTTCTTCTTTCATCTAATCGATGCACCACCAAGAAAAAAACCAATCAATGAAAATATTTTCTATTAATTTAAGGACAAGGAAAAGCTCTGTTGGATGTATAAACCAAGTTGTTTAAAACAACAAAAGTAAATTGCAGTCACGAGTAAATGATATTGATCCACACTAAACATGTTGGAAGAAAACCAGAAATTGAGGGGACTCAACAGATTCTCAATTTGTAGCAACACGCACAAAAAAAAAAAAAGTAAATAAATAAATATAATAAAATAAAAAAGAATAATAAAAATGCGCAGAGCCAGAGATGTTGCTTAGGAAAACAAACCGAAGATAAAGTTATCCAAGCTTTTGTTAGGCATGAACTCGTATATTAGTAACTTCTCTTCTTCCTCAATGCAGCAACCAAGGAGCTTAACAAGATTTCTATGTTGGAGTTTGGAGATCAATATCATCTCATTCTTAAACTCTTCCATGCCTTGTCCGGAGCTACTTGAAAGTCTTTTAACTGCTATTTCTGTTCCATCTTTTAATTTACCCTGCAACTTAGTCCTCAAATTTGTCAGTCCCTTCGTATTTGCAGCTCTAAGTTCTTCTAGTGCAACTTAAAAAAAAAAAATAATAATAATAATAATAATAACCTTATAGACAGAACCAAATCCTCCTTGACCAAGTTTGTTTTGTACGCTGAAGTTGTCTGTAGCAACTAAAATGCTATTGAAGTCAAAAATTGGAAGCTCGGACGGTTCTTGTTGTTGAGTATAATTCAGAGTGGATCTTAAGTTGTTGCTTGCCTGAATAATATGAAACGTCCCTCTGGTTTGCTTCGTCTCTGCTTTGTCAGGTAAAAAATACAACTTACTTTGATGTGAAAGTAATAGAGAATAGATGAGAAAATCCAGATTACTACTAGAACGATTCAAGTGGTCTCTATCGAATTTTTAGTATGCAGATATAAAAATGATGTAGGTGAAAGGATACCTCTTTGATTTCGTATCAGAATTAGTTGCTTTAGCCGTACCCACACAAAGTTGTATTAGTTGCTAATTTGATATCTTACTTTGGTAGTTATGCAGAAAATTTAAATAACTAAATAATTAGTAGAAATATAACAAAACTTCAGTGAAATAGATGATAATTTTTCATGAGAAGAAGCCTACAACTCAACACCTCCACACTAACCGGCCCCATGTTAAACTATATGATACTTTTCCTAGTGAGCGAATTTCTGCACATGAGAGAAACAGAGGTTATCATGAAACCATATTGTTTACTTACTCTTTTGTTTAGCTCTCCATCTATGCAAAAAGGTCCACAGTAGGGCAGTTAGTATGAAAACAGAAGAAACTGTTGTAAGAATCATGATAATCTTCGTGTTTTTCTGTCCTTCATCTGAGTAATTAAAACAACCGTTAACTGAAAATCAAAAATGAGAATAGAAAGGAATAGTTCAAATTGCGGAACATTTCAACAAGAACGAGATTCTCACCTAGTTCTTCTTGTGAAAGGCGAAGAAAAAGATCTTCTCCACCAACGGCAAACTCCTGAATGTCGACAAGGCCTTCTGACCAAATTAAGCACCCTATACCATATACATACGCGTAAGCTCTGCAAGAACAATTATCCAGGCACCATGTTTGGCAAGAATCGATATTGTTCGGAGCGTAAACGTATTCATGAAAATCCGGGAGTTTCATATTACTAAACTTTTGAAACCCATCTTTTTTCTCTCCCTGTGAAGTTGGGTTACTCGTGTTTTTCTCGCAAAGTAATTCGGTTTGCCTCGTGCACCCTTGTAACCAGTTGCCTTTGCTCCATTCTTCATTTGATTTCGGTACAAACCCTTTCAAACACTTGCAAATCGGAGATTCAGATGCGTTGCATATTCCAGAAGGTCCACACGCGCCGTATACATCACATGGACTCTTTGGTGACATCCAATCGACATGCCAAGTATTGGCATTTTCCATTAACATTTTCTTGGCAACACCTTCTGATGAGATAAAAGTTCTCGAGAGAACGGAGCTGTTGTAAGACTCATAAGAGAGAAAGAATGTTCCCTTCTCTGCGTCTTCCACGAGTGCAAATGAACTTTTTTGATACGACGAATTCACTTCCGGCATGCCTATGAACTTCAATCTAGCCCATGGCCCGCTTCTCCAGTGCGGAGTCGATCCATTCCAAATGAAAAGTTGTGCTGGCCTCAATGTTGATGAAATCCCTACGGTGAATTTTCCAAGTGTCGGATCACTGTCACTTTTCCAAGAACTCATGACATATTTCTGTCCTGTTTTGACGTTAACACCCAGAAGTGAGCCGGGTAAGAATGTGTCCCCGGGATGTTCAAAACTCTGCCACAACTTTTCTCCTGACATGCCATCTTGGAGAACAAAATTTCCATTGTCGGAGAGCGTTGCAACCGAACTATTCGAAGGGACACTAACATTAGTTGACCAGACAAAGCTCTGGTTTCCATCCACAAGCTCCATATTTCCATCGTTGCTGATCCTTAAACTTGCTCGAGCATCTGTGACTGCAAGTGGACTCTCTCTGTTGGCCACCCATACAACTGTCTGAGGAAAAATTCCCTTGTACCACAAACCCACATACTTGTGATTTCCTGAATTGTTGGAACTGAAGAAGCCTAACTCGAAGATTTCGCCGGGGGAGATTAGCGTTTGCCCTTGAGATAATTCCTGGGATGCAGTTATATTATCAATTGCAGAGCAATACTTTGATGAGAACAAGAAGGATATTATTAGAGCTATACAAACATGCTTTACACCCATATTTCTTCCAAAAGAATCTAATTGAAAAATTCTTCTCTTAGCCTAGAGTTTAAACTGCTTTTTCTCGTAAGGAAAAAATGCATCTAAAAATTTGAGTTGTTCAACTTGCTGAAATTTTAGTTCCAGTGGCTGTCCAGATTTTCAGAGTTTTTCTAAAATTCAAGCCGCAGCTTTTGACAAAATGCTAAAACGGTTATGTAAGCAGTGTTTTGATAGGCAAGACTTTTATAAGTATGGTTCTAGAAGCAATGTTAACTTTGATTAAAACAGGAAGAACAAATAATCAACTTCAGTCAATATTGCCGATTTAATAATTTGGTCGTCCTACTTAAAAATAAATAAATAAAAAAATTTGTCCTCGAAAAAATTAAGGGGGTGGATGGCTCAACCACTCAAACCATTCAACTCAAACTTTTTTTTGTCTTTTTCTCAAAAAGTTTTTGTCTTTTTCCCAAAAAGTATTTTGTCTTTTCTGAAAATTCAAAAAAATTTACTATTGAAACTTAAAAATCCCAACTCAAACTACTACACCAAACAGGCCCTAAATCATCTTTTCTTTGTCAAGTTTAAAAAATATTAAAAATGTGGTTGCTACGTACTTACGTGTTACATTTATATATATATACTTCCGTCAATTTGAATTTTGTCTAGATTTCTCTCGGAAGAGCTTATAACAATCGACCGATAATATACCTACAACTTTGAAGTTTAGCCACAAAAAATAACGCTAAAAGATGTGTAAGCAACCATTTTTCCTTTTTGGTGCCAAATCATCATGAGAAATTTTAGTCGCTGAAATCTCTACTTGTTGAAGTTGATAGTCACTTTCAGTGTCTAAAGATTGGTTTGATTTTGGTGCTTAGTTTTCCTTCAAACTTTTTCATAAATAAAATAAATTCAGTCACGAAAAATTTGGTCACGGAAAGTGATTTATCTTGGAGTAACTACAAGACAAATACATAGCAGGCAACAACGAAACAACAATAAGCAACACGTGTAAAGTATGTCTACTTCTTTTATTAATAAAGCGAGAGAGCAAAAACCAAACCAAAAACTAGTACTTCAGAATGATGCCTTTAAATGCATGCAGCTGGCTAGCTCGTTATTTCTCTTGACCTCTAAATTCTCTTTTCTTTTTTTTTTTTTTCACATAGCAAGAAAGAGCAATTTGCAAAAACAATTACACTAATAATAGAGTAATTGGCTTTAATAATCTCTGAACTTTTTAAAAGGGGACTGTGATACCCTAGAAATTCATAAGCATAATTCATGATTTCTTCATTAATATGCTTTTAATGAATTATCTTGATGAATATCAAATTTCAAGATCGACTGATAATATATGTATCATCGATGTGATGATGTCGATGATTTAACAATGTTAATTTTCTCTATTTAAATGAGAAATTTTAAATACATAAAATATGAGATGAACGACATTAAAAAAAAATTAAACGAAAAATTACTTATGTCGTATTAGGGGGATTACGATAATTTTTGGAAAGGACCCCGATTATTATTATTAGATCGATTTAATGATCTTAATATTTATTTTGATCATATCAATAGTTAAGCTTTGAGACCATGATTGGGAATTAATGTGTCACATGGATAGAAGATGAATTATTAGTATTTACTCTTAGGAAATCCAAAGGTGGGAAATTGATCAAAATTTATGCTTGATTTGAAATCAATGGTGTAGATTTGATGCTAGAGAATCCTAGGCAAATCAATGGTCAAACTTTGGATGATAAGTGACCAATGAGAACTTAGGGTGAGGATAGGTGTGATTGAAGATCCAATGGATGAGAATGAAGATGACAACTTGGATCAAGGGTGGAAATTGGAAGAAAGAAAAACAAAATAAAATGAGAATCCTGGGGGGGGGGGATCCGGATTTTTGGTTCAAGAAGGCAAGGGGAAAGGTGAACAAATGAGAAAAGAAGGAAGTGTTGCATGCATGCAACCTTGTGTAAGACATGTCATGGTTTATTTAGGCAAGTTGACCTAAAGAATAGACAAGTGAAAGTGACACATTGTCTTAACTTTATTGAACCAAAATTTCACCCAAAAACCCTCCCAAAGTGCCGGCCATTCAGGGGCTGATTCAGCCAAATATTTTTCAAATTTCCTCCCTCAAAAGACAGCTCTCTCAAGGCCAAAGTTGGTTAAGCACAAACCCCTAACACCCCATTTTCTTTCTCACACAAGTTAAGCACTCAAACCCTAACTCTCTAACCACCACCAAGCTCTAAACAAAACCAAGAACCACCAACACTATTCTCCATCTCCAACACATCTCTAGTACCCTCCTCCATCCATTTTCAAGCTCTAAGAAACCCCTTTCCGAAGATCGAAGAAGTGAGAGACGGAGTTAGAGGACGTTTCACTAAAGGTAACCTAGCGGTATTCTTCGTGTTGTAGTCTTTTTGGGAGAACTAAAGCATGATATTTAGTTCTGATCTTAATATTAGACTTTTCTTACTTAGGAAAAAGTTTTGTGGAGAACTTGGAAGGTTCGAGATCTTAAAGGATTCCCAGAGCATTTCAGTAAGATCTATGAACTTTGTTGAAGTTTGTAGTTGTTGTGGTAATATGTCATGCATTAGAAGCTTTGGTATGAAAAAAAAAATTATGTATTAAGATTCTACAGAGGATAAGCTTCATTTTAGACTTGGAATCACTTGATTTGCTTTTATATGTCAAAAGTTATGAGCCTTTGAAGTTGTGACACTAAAATGAAGAGAAAATGAACCTCCGAGACACAACATAGCCACGGGTTTACTGTACTCCGAACCCTTTAGACTCAAAATTTTGGACTATAAATTATAGATCTAAAAACTATATTCTTTAAGATTTCCAAAAAGGTATCTTACGCCTTGAACGGATAAATGTGCAATTTTTGACGAATTTTACAAGTTTGGACCATGAACCGAAAATCCTGGCTGGAACCCTGTGCTAGCCACGGGTTTTGTATTTTTTTGAGTTAGTAAATCTTAACGTTTTATGAAACTGTTCTTATCATACAAAATAGACATTATGAGCTTTCCGATGACATATCTTTTGGCTTATTTGGACTTGTAAGTAAATTGTTATGATTTTTCTAATCTTACCTATGAATCTGGATTTATGGTTTAAATGTGAAACCAACAGTAACAAAACCTAAGTTGATGGTATGAATAACTCAAGTAATAAAGGAAATGACTTTACTACTGTAAAATAGACATCTTAAGCTTCAAAATGAGGTATCATGCATTTAAAACGGATATGTACATAAATTTTAATAAATCCCTTAAGATTGTGGTGTAATCTGGTAATCTAAGATTTTACCATAAGACACTTAGAAAAACGTCCACATTAGTGTTTGAAATACATGAAATCTTGGAAAAAAAAAAGTTGTAAAGACAGAAACTAGATGTTTCAAACTTTCCAACAAGCCATCTAGTGTCCAAAACGGAATTATACTCAAATCTAAATAAATCTTACAAGTTAAAGTTCTACACCGATAAAACGATTAAATAGTAAAATGTAACACAAGGGTAAGTCTTGACATATGAACATATTTAGTTATGAAATGAATTGATTTTAAGTGTATGATCAAATAATGTGAAAACCCTAACTTTATGAAATTAAATCATAAGTTTTAAATGGGCCAAGATAAAGTATACTAGATGGTTACTAAGTGTATACCAAGAGATTACCTTAGCCCAACTAAATGAACATAACTTAGGGGTTGGGCTAGCCCAATAATAAAAGAGAGGTATACCCTTATGTGACTCATTGTCATCTTGATTGATTTATTAATTACTTAATTAATTAATTAATTAATTAATTAATAACCAAATGTAATTAATAAAGTAATTAATTAATTAATTGATTAAAAATTAATTAATTAATTATAAGAGTTAGTAAATGATAATCAAGATTATTATGTTGAATAACTACATAATTATAATATATGATTAATTAGAGATTAATTAATCATTAATTATTAATCATTGATATAATCATCAAAATAATTATGGATAATTAACTAGAGATTAATCAAACATCAATTATTGAATTAATCAAATTATTAATTATTATTATTCGAATTAATAATTAATAATTACTATATGAGAATGAATATTTAAGTAACATAATTAAATTATTAACAAGATAATTATTATAAGTCAATTATAATTATATAATTGAATTATAATTTCTTAATTAAATAAAGTAATAATTAATATTACTTAATTAATTAATTAATCAGTTAATTAATTAATTAAAATAATTAATTAAATAATAATTAATAGAAATTTATTTTAATACTTAATAATTAATAAGAATTAATTGTTAAGGTTAATTATGATATAAGTAAATTAAGTTCTCTATAGTTTATTAAATAAATAAATAAAGTAATATTACTATAATTCTATCTAATAATGAGACATTGTTAATCAGGACAATTTCTCAAATCTGTGTTGTAGAGATACAACTCCGGAAGTTTAAGCATATAAGACAAGTAAGTACAAACCTCACCTACAGCATAGAACAAAATGTTTTCCTTTGTTGATGCTCTACATTTGCTATGACTTGACTTGATGATGTTGTGAGTATATGAGTTATATGTATTGCTTTGATTAGGTATTTAATGTGCATAATTCATCTTGCACTAAAATGATCGGCATGCCTCACATATAATTATGTCATAATGATATACGCATAGTGACATGTAAATCTACACATTGTCACAATTAATAAGAATGAGGCAAATAAAAGATAGGATTAAGTGTCGTATCAACCTCCAATTAGTGAGAGGATATGATAAGAACGAAAGTTATAAAATATGACCTTGGGGGCTGTTGGAGGGTCGCTCCCCTAACTCCCCATTGGTTGCGTGCATATGGGTACGACATAGGGGCCCTTAAGTAGACAAGATATATAAATAATAAAGCATAATTGAACACATATAGTTCACATGCATTTTTAAACATTCATGATGTTACATGTGATGATATGATTTTATGAAAATAACTTGTGAGATATTGTTTGTACTTGCTGAGCGAAAGCTCATCGTTGTGTGTTCGTGTTGTAGGAAACGCGGGTAAGCAGCCCATTGCTTAAATGTTCTATGGACTGGCGTAGCTGTGCGGAGGCGATGAAAGACGGGAGTGGAATACCACTACGAATTAAATTTCCGCATTTAGATTTCGTAAAACTATTTTATATTGACTATATTTATAATTATGTTCCAATGTTTTGACACTACTAAATTAGTATGAGTATTCTACAAGAAAAGACCTTAGACTATTTCCTGATAATTTTTATGAAGTTATAACTTTTTTTAAAATATCATCTAGTTACGATTTTAAATTGGATAATTAGTTGCTAGAGGTTTACAATTTCGTCAATTAAAAATTTTAGTGATTCTAACTTTTGTAGTATGAATATGATATAAAAAAATTTTTCTGTATTTTCGGAACCAAACGTAAATGAATGTTAAGACTAAATTAAGTAAGAATAAGTAAGTTAGTTAACGGTCTGAAAAGTCGGGTCGTTACAGGGACGGTTTGGTTTTTTTTTTTTTTGTCGAGAAGACCTTAAACTCTTAAAATGTTGACTATTATGGTCATTTACATCTAAATCCATTAAATTTCTAACGGAATGAGTCATGTGTAATGCATGTGATATAATTTGTGAGAGTATTTTAGGAATATAACAATAATTAATTCAATAAAAATTTAAAAAAATCATTAAAAAACTAAAATTCCTCCTCCTCTCTTTCCTCTTTCCCTCTCAAAACTCAGATCGATGACACCGATGGACGGGGGGGCTGACGGTGAAGATGCGAGGGGGGCACCTGACGCAAATTGGAACCTGGGGGGCGCGAACCAAGATCGGAACTCTGCAGGGGGGCGAGACAAGATCGGAAGGGGTGTTGGTCGAAACCAGATCGGACATGGGGGGAGGGGGAACCCAACCCAAATCAAAACTCCTGGAGGGGGGGGGGGGGGGGCGACCAGATCAAAACTCCGGGGGCCGGCGACAAAGATTGTCGGGGGGGGGGGGGGGGGGGGGGGGGGAGATCGGTGTTTGGCACTAGGTTTTGAGTTCAGATTCGTTGGGGAGTGGGGGGACTGAGAGCTTGGTGTGAGGGAGGGGCCGAGCTCGGTGACGGCGCAACGCCATGGGGGTGGGGGGGGGGTGGAACTTGGAGACAGCGAAGGCATGTGTCGAATCTATGGGGTTGGGAGAAGGAGGAAGGGGAGGCGAGAGGGGGTCTGAGTTTGAGTTCAGCTCTCTCTCTCTCTCTTTAAATATTATTGATATGAATAAGCGTATTTTTGTCTTTTTAAGGTTAATTGAGCTCATGTGATGGTTCACGTGACTCATTCCGTTAGAAATTTAACGGATGTACGGAAATGACCATAATGACCAATATTTTAGAGTTCAGAGTCTTCTCGGTCAAAAAAATAAAACAAGGAGCAAACCGCCATCTTTTAAAGAGTTCAAGACTATTTGGGACAATTACTCCTAATAATATTACTATGTAGAGTAACTTTATTATTATTTTTTAATGCGAAAACAGAATGATTCACAAAAGTAACGGTGCAAATTTGACAGATCGCTGAACCTATCGACCTTGAAGAGTTGATGTTGTGGCTTCATCAGCGGAGCATTTACTCTCGCTTTGTTGTTGAATCTCGCGTAAGGATAAACTTTGGAAAGTGAAAAGTGGTTGTTTGGGTTGGGGGCGATCTGTTTCCTTGCTTAGCATGAAAACGACGTCAGGCATGGTTGGCCTCTCAATGGCATGGTCTTGCACGCAGAGAAGGCCAACGTGTATATATCTCGTTGCTTGTGACGACGAATACGAGTCGTCCAATGCGTTGTCCATCATGTCTAGTGCCCTGCATTCACTCCACAGATGCCATGCCTGACATAATATTTCCTCATCTGTCACGTTGAAATACAAATACATCCAAATAAGAAAATAGCAAACTAATAAATGAACTCACGTAAGAAATAAGACTTTGGTGTTGCTCATCATAATTGAAGCTGGTGTTCTTCCTGCCACTGACTATCTCTAACAGTAACACACCGAAGCTGAAAACATCGGACTTCTCAGAAAAAATCCCACGAAAGGCGTACTCTGGAGACATATAACCTCTGCATTGATTGAAACAGAAAACTTTCATTCATGCCTGATTTTCATTTACCTTCACTACTATATAATATAGAGATATGCTAAAACAGAAAAGTTACTTACAGTGTTCCGACGATCCTACGGGTATTTTCAAGATCTATTGTCCCTTGAAAAATACGTGCCAATCCAAAGTCTGATATTTTGGGGTTCATGTTCTCGTCCAATAGAATATTGCTGACCTTCAAATCCCTATGTATTATTCTTAAACAGGAGTCACGATGGAGATATACGAGACCTCTAGCAACACCATTTATAATGTTGAACCGTGTAGCCCAATCAAGTTGTGCTTTTCTTCTTTCATCTAATTAATGCTCCACCAGGTAGAAATCAATCAATGAAAATATTTTCTATTAATTTTAGGACAAGGAGAACCTCTGTTCGATGTATAAAGAAAGTTGCTCAAAACAACAGAGGTAAATTGCAATTACGAGTAAATGATGGATTAAAAGGACATAAGTATCACTCTAAACTAAACATAATGGAAGAAATCAAGAAATTGAATTTAAGACCGGTGATTAAACAGATTTTCAGTTTAAAGCAACAGGCAATAAAGAAAGATGAAGAATGATAAAATACGAAGAGGGAGAGATGTTGCTTAGAAAAACGAACCGAAGACAAAATTATCCAGGCTTTTGTTAGGCATGAACTCGTATATTAGTAACTTCTCTTCTTCCTCAATGCAGCAGCCAATGAGTCTAGCAAGATTTCTATGTTGGAGTTTGGAGATCAATATCATCTCGTTCTTAAACTCTTCCATGCCTTGCCCTGAGTTACTAGAGAGTCTTTTAACTGCTATTTCGGTCCCATCTTGGAGTTCACCCTGCGAATTAGTCCTTGAATTTGTTGGCCACTTTTGCATTCACTTGTAGTTGTTGCAATGAACAAGATTTCACTAAATAAAGAATACAATCACCTTGTACACGGAGCCAAATCCTCCTTGACCAAGTTTGTTTTCTACACTGAAGTTGTCGGTAGCAACTAAAATGCTATTGAAGTCGAAAAGAGGAAACTTGGATGCATCACTCTGTCCAGAAGATTGAGCTTTTTCTCTTTTCATCCGAAGAGAATGAGAACTGTGTGGGGTCTCGTCAATGTTTCCTGCTTTTAGAGCGTCAATTATAGACTCGATTAAGATGGAAACCAATAAAGGAGATTAAAATTTCAGAGAATATAAAAATGATTTCATCACAATATTCTTATGCAGATATATAACACTTTGCACGGTCAAAGGAAGTTCCATTTATTTGGTATCCCAACAGGTTACTATAGAAATGATTTCACATGACACTTCCAAATCTTCCGTATGACACTTTTAGATCTTAAAAAAGAAGCAGAGAGATTTACAAATTCCTTCAACAATCAAATACTTACTTGTTTGGTTAGTTCTCCACCTACGAAAACCTATCAATAGTACGGCACCTAATGCTATAACAGAAGAAATAGCTACAAGGATGATGATATTCTTCTTGATTTTGTGTCCACCACCTGAACAATTAAATGAACAAATATATTGCGAACAGGTTTATACAGGATTAGGAAAAAGGTTCAAATTGAAGAGTTTTTTTAAGAGCAAGATTTTTTGCACCTAGTTCTGCATGCGCAAGACGAAGAAAAAGATCTTCTCCACCTGAGGAATACTCCTGAATGTCAACAAGACCTTCCGACCAGACCAAACACCCTATTCCATTTACATATGCATAAGCTACGCAAGAACAATTATCTGCACACTCTGTACGGCAAATATCCATATTGGTCGCGAGGTCCTCATATTCATAGAAATCGGGAAGTTTCATAGTACTAAACTTGTGAAAACCGTCTCTTTTTCCTCCCCGTGAAGATAGGCTGCTAGTGTTTTTCGAGCAAAGTAGTTCGGTATTCCTCGTGCACCCTTGTGTCCAATTTCCTTTGCTCCATTCTTGATGTGATTTTGGAGCAAATCCTATCAAACACCTACAAATCGGATATTGAGATGCCTTGCATACGCCATAAGGCCCGCATACGCCATATAGATTGCATGGATTATCAGTTGACTCCCATTTGGTATACCAATTATCGTTGCCTATAACGTTTATCACATATTTGAAAACACCTTCTGATGAAACAAAAGCCCTTGAGAGCATGGAGCTGTTGTGCGAGTCGAAAGAGATGTACGATGTTTTGTCCATAACATCTTCTATGAGAGTGATCGGACTCCGGTATGATGAATTCATTTCCGGCATACCGATGAACTTCAATCTATTCCATGGACCAGTTCTGACACAAGGACTCGATCCACTCCAAACGAAAACTTGTGCTGGCCTCGACTTCGACGAAACCCCAACTGTGAAATTCCCAGGTGATGGTACACTGTCACTCTTCCAAGAAGTCAGGACAGAGCTCTGTCCTGTTTTGGCGTTGTAACCTAGTACCATACCTGGTATAAACGTATCTCCGGGATGATCAAAACTCTGCCATAATTTCTCTCCCGATGTCCCGTCTTCGAGAATGAAGTTTCCATCGTCCGAAAGAAACGCAACAGAACTATTCGATGGGACATGAACATTGGTTGACCAGACAGAACTCCGGTTTCCATCTACAAGCTCCAGATTTCCATTGTTGTCGATCTTTAAACTCACCCAGGATTCTTTGCTTGTGAGTGGATTCTCTCTGTTGGCGACCCACACCACTGTCTGCGGAGAAATTCCCTTGTACCAAATGCCCACATACCGGACGTTCCCCGAATTTTTCGGGCTGAAGAAGCCTAATTCGAAAATTTTGGAAGGGGAGATTAGAGTTTTCTCTACTGAAAATGCCTGGGACTGAGTAATATTATAAACTGCAAAGCAATACTGGGATAATGAAAAGAGGCAGAGTAACAGAAACATCGGAACAAGAAACTGTCTGTAATGTCCGAATTCTGCACCCATTTGCTTCACAATAATTAAAAAAAATAAAAATAAAAATAAAAGAAGAGAACGCAAGATTTTTTATTTTTTTTATTTTTTTTTAAATTTCTAAACTTGTGAACAAACTGAAGTGTAGAGTGCGATTTAGAGAACTCATCTACAACCAATGTATAGAGACGATGTTCTTTGAAGGTTTCAAATTTTGTCTGCGTTAATTCAAACACACTATCTGACGACTAATGAGGCAGATATATATATATATATATATATATTATATAAAGACATGCAATGTATATGCCATAAAGAGATATGGAACTACCTGCATGCTTACCTCTGCTTTGAACAAAATTTAATGCTTGCATGTGTCTTTTAATAGTATTCGACTTCGAAAAAATTTAAGTAATAGGCTACGAGACATCTTATATGATAAGGTTTTATAACATTGCGATTGTCTGACGTCAAAGTCGAGTTTAAGATCATAAGTAAAATGCTACAGCCTTAAACGTCCAGTTTAAGGTACTGTAAGACATCTGATGATAAGTGTTTAAAACATATTATGTTTCTAATCTTGAATCTGTTATAAAATACCAATATATTATTATGTATATAAAAGGAAGAGTGAGAGAGAGAGAGGGAGAGACAGAGAGAGGAAAAGTGTGGATACTTTTCGTCTTAAATAATTCATGCTATCGTCATCACAAGTAAGGATGAAATCATGAAATGGTGGAGGTGTGAACTAAGGATACAAGTCGATCAAAATATTTTATCTTCGTATAAGCCACGTTGTGTGTAACATGCATACGTGTCAATACTTGAATTTCACTGTTTTTAAGTATCTCAGAAATGTGAAATTAATATGACAGTCAAATTTTAATGTTTGGGTACTCTTTTTGTAAAATTATTTTGTTCTATAAAATTATTTTTAATGTCAAATTATATTCAATGTTAAAATTATTTTGTGGTATAATATTATTTTTAATGTCAAATTATATTTAATATTAAATTTAAGATCAAATATGGTATTATCAATTTTAATATTTGATTGCCGTTGATTGGTATTTAACTTTTTATTCAATTGTTGAATCATTAATTGAACAACGCTTTTCCTTTGCTCCTTGAAAAAAAATGAGAAAATCCTAATTACATTAGCGCATTGTCATTTTTAAATTTAATTTAAGAATTGAAAATTTGTTTTGACAATCAATAACTATGATAAAAAATTAAAAGTAAATATAATATTTGAAATAGCATCTTCTATCAGAGTATAAAATAAAATAACATGTCCAATATTTTATTTTAACTTTTTTTTTGTGTGTCAAATAAAGGAATTACTTTCACATTTGCATTGAAGGTGTTGTTTAACTTTTACATCAAACTTTAATTAATTCAGTCATTCAGCAAAAGAAATTTGAATTCAGTTAGTATTTATCGCCCTTCAATTAATGATCACAGAGTCGTGTCCATGTTACTTGTGACAAAACAATTTATATCACTAGTTAAAATTTTGATCCGCCGATTCTAGTCCCCTGCTTTTACGCTGCTGTCTTCATGCTTCAATATCTCTCTCAGTTAATACTCAAATTAATTGATATATATATATATATATATATTTGCATTATAATATTGCATTTACAAATGTGTTTATATAATGGAAGTGTGAATTCACTTTTGTCCGTTCAAGAAAAAAACAAAAAAACAAAAAACAAAAGAAAAGAAAAGTAAGCACACCTTTTTTTCTTGTTGAATTTGTTTTTCTTTGTTTGCTTCTAATTTGGCAGGAACTCTTTTATTTATTTTTTTATTTTTATTTTTAATGTACGATCCGTAATACCAGTCAATCTTTTTACCAACCAAGATAATAATAATAATAAAGAGATATAACAAAGAAATGAAACCACTAGAGAAAGAATACAATTAGGTGAAACTTGAGAACTTTATAGCTTCCATACTTTTCTTGTACTCGCAAGTTTTTGTCCCCGTAATTTGATTTTCTCAAGGGGTCAATTTAAGACTAATTCCATGGAATTAAGAAAAATAAATTTCCAGGTAGATTCTTAAAAATGGAAAACTAGATGAAACTTGATATTAATCTGTATCAAGCGTAGAGTTACTTTTTGAAACTTGATGTTATGCAGTTCCAGTGGAAGGACACCTTCAAATACTTCTACAGATTACAGGTTGGAGTTACAAAGCTGTTTGTATCCCTACGACCAATGACACGGTCGCTTCATTTGAACATCAGGTACCGGCGAGTTTTGAAGCGTAAAGATTGGTTGTTTTGGCTGCGATCGGTTTGTTTCATTGCTCAGCATGACAACCACCTCTGGCATGCTCGGTCTATTCCCCGCAAAATCCTGCACGCACAAAAGTCCAACATGTACGCATCTTGTTGCTTCTGATGCAGAATATGATTCGGCCAATGCATCATCCACCAAGTTCAATCCCCTGCTTTCATTCCACAATTGCCATGCCTGAAAATGTCTCTCATTTGTCAAGCTGAATTTAAAGTGAAAAAAAAAAGATACCAAATTAAGAGAAATCAATATGAGCTATTTGCATAAGAGGTAAAACTTGGGTGTTGATCAGAATAGTGGAAGTCAGTGTTCTTTCGGCCACTCACTATCTCCAAAATCAAGACACCAAAGCTAAAGACATCTGATTTCTCAGAAAACATCCCACTCATTGCATACTTTGATAACATATAACCTCTGCATTTGATTGAGACAACTAAAGGTGAGTTCCTTCTTGTAATTTGTCAGGTCCACTATTCCTGTTATGACAACTTTATGACAATAAAAAGTTCGAACAGGAAGGATGCTAACAGTGTTCCAACAACCCTTTTGGAACATGCGTGCCAATCCAAAATCAGATATTTTGGGGTTCATCTTCTCATCCACAAAAATGTTGCTGGCCTTCAAATCTCTATGAATTACTCTTGCACAAGAATCACGATGGAGATACACAAGGCCTCTAGCAATACCATTTATAATGTTCATGCGCGTAGTCCAATTTAGCTGGTGTAATTCTTCTTGGATCTAAATGAGTAGTTTCTCTTCTTCTTCAACGCAGTGACCCATGAGCCTAACAAGGTTTCTGTGTTGGAGTTTGGAGATCAAGATCATCTCATTCTTAAACTCTTGCACACCTTGTCCTGAGCTGCTCGAGAGTCTTTTTACTGCTATTTCCTTCCCACCTTGCAGTTTTCCCTGGAAGTTGAAAACTTTTTCAAAAGTATCTTTTAATTTTTGTAATGCATTAGATAATCGTGAAGAAATAATGTAGTGACCTTGTAAGCAAAACCAATGTAACGCCCCAAATGCTACCAAACCAATGTAGCTCTCCATTTGTCCAAAGCAAATACTAGGGAACCAAGTGTCCCGCCAGTAAAAATAGCTACATGGCTGATGATAATGTTCCTAGTTTTATGTCCTGCACCTGAACAGTTTAAGAACAAGTTCAGATAAGCTACTAGAAAGGAAAGACACTTTTCGAATTACCAAAAAAAAAAAAACAAAAAACAAGTGTCAAGGGCACGGTTTAGATTCTCACCTAGTTCAGAATGTGAAAGACGAAGGAAAAGGTCTTCTCCACCCAAGGAAAAACTCTGTACGTCAATAAGGCCACCTGACCAGACCAAACACCCTATTGTATCTACAAATGCGTAAGCTAAGCAGGAACAATTATTCTGGCACCATGCTTCACAACTATCAACAGCAGAATTGTCAAGCCCCACAAGTTCATATAAATCTCGAAGTTTCATGTTTTCAATCTTCCAAAATCCATCCTTTTAACCGTCTTTCGAAGTTGGGCAACTAGTATTTTTTTCACAAAGTTATTGGCTTCGCCTCACACTTCTCCTGTCCAGTTTCCTTTCCTCCACTCCTGAAATGATTTCGGCACAAACCCTTTTAAACACTCGCAAATCAGAGACTCGGAATCTTTGTACACCCCAAAAGGTCCACACGATCCATATACTTCACACTGATTCTTTGGAGCCTCCCAATCAGTATACCAATCACCGCCTTTTTCTTTTATCATTTCTTTTAGAACACCTCCGGAAGAAAGATCAAAAGATGAGATAATGGAAGTGTTGTACAAATTGAAATTAATATATGTTGTTCCTTTCTCTGCATCCTCTACAAGATTGAACGGACTTTGATAAATTGCAGTCATCTCTGGTGTGCCGGAAAACCTGGACTTCTCCCATGGTCCACTTCTCCATCGAGGGGTGTTGATCCATTACTCCAAATGAAAAGCTGTGATGGCTTCTGCGTGGAAAGTCCAACAATGAAATATCCTAGCGATGGATCGGTGTCGGTTTTCCAAGAAGTCAGGACATAGCTCTCTCCAGTTTTGGAATTAAAACTCACCAGTACAACGGGTAAGAACGTGTCGCCAGGGTGCTGAAAGCTCAACCATAACTCATCTCCTGATGTTCTTTGACAAGGAAGTTACCGTCGTCTGAGAGAACCGCCACGGTCCGATTTGATGCAACAGTAATATTGTTTGACCAGACTAATATGTTGTTCCCATCCAAAAGCTCAAGATTTCCATTGCCGCCAATAGTAAGACTTGCATTAATGCAAGTCTGTAAGTCGAAGCGGGTTCTCCCGGTTGGCCACCCAAACAACTCTAGTGGGTGAAATTTGCTTATACCAAATACCAATATACTGATGATTTGCAGACTTATTGGGGCTGAAGAAGCCTAACTCGAAAGTTTGCCTAGTAGAGACCAAAGTTTGGCCTTGAGACAAGGCTTGGGATGAAGTTATATTATAAATTGCGTCGCAATACTTTAATGAACAACAATATAACAGTAGAAAAAAGTAGATAATTAGCACAGTGGAATCTTTATGTTCTGCACCCATGTTGCTTCCCAACGGAGGTTTTCAGTGAAGACAAAGATGGAAAAAAAAACTTCGTAATTGAGACTAGAAGATGACATGAATAAATGTGTTATCTAGTTTGTCAACAGGTTGAAGCCCTCCATATTTTTATTTTCTTGGCAAAGTTTAATGTTTTTAGCCAACTTGACCTTGTCATAGTTGTCATCATGGTGGTCATAATATATGTATATATATATATATACATATATATCAAGAAATGTAGAAACTTTCCCAGAAATAACTGTAGATGGAGGGAAACATAAAGTAAGGTCACCAGCCAATTGGCACTTTGCAAGCTTTACAACCGCATTGTAGTTTTTTGATGACTCAGCCAGGATTGGCGAAAACAAACTACCTTGAATATCTTTGTTAAAATATTAGTAAGTTACATTAAGAACACCGTATACACCGGGGTTTTCTATAAGGATTCATACCTTTTTTTAAAATGATATTATCCGTTACCCCAAAAGGTCTTGTATTATTAATAGATGGTCTCTTTACTCTTTATCCATCATATATATCCATTCCCAAGCGATGTAGGGTTACATAGCTTACTCTTTCCTTGTAGGAACTGATATCTTTCACTATCACCACTCTTTTTAGCCCAACATCCTTGTTGTCTATATTTCCGGTTGAGTATAGGCTCTGATACTATCTGTAACGATTAATATGCCTTCCTTTTGTATGATATTGTCCACTTTAGATCTCGTGCCCGTATGGTTTTGCTCCCCAAACAATGTGAAATTGCATAACTCATCATTTTTTCTTTTAGAGACTGATGACTGTCACAAAAATTTAATGATTATAAAAATAATAAATTTATTATTTAAAATAGTATTTGTATTGGACTTGAAAATAGAACAGCATATCAAATACTTTTATTAGCACTTTTTTTTCCCCCTTCGAAGGAATCAATATATATACATGTGCATTGAACGTGATATTAACTTTTACATCAAACTTTTGTAAATTCAGTTATTCAGGAAAAAAAAAAATTCAGACAGTGTTAATTTATCGCCCTTCAATTAATGATCATAGAGTATTTACCAACAAAAAAAAAAACGATCATGGAGTGGTGCCCATGTTAGTAAACTTTTTAAAAAAATATATATTTTAGAAACCTTTGTTTGAGCAAAGAGGCAGCTAGCTAGCTCAGTGCATCTGATTTATATTATCAAATCGAAACTATAACTTACTCGAACATTTACTATTTTTCGTTTTTTATGATAATCTCTAATGTAAATATCGAAACAAATAGTATTATTTTTGAAAAAAAAATAAAAAGTATAAAAATAATAAATTTGATATGTTGTTTTATATTATATCGAATGTATAATACTATCTGTTTATTTTATTTAAATAAGTGTTTAGATCTTTTTATTTACCTAATTTTTTAATAAAATATTTATTCTTTTCATATTTTACGGTTTGAAATTTGTAAAATTTTAAGTTTTATTTAGTAATGAATTGGAAATAGTAATGTTGTGATTGTTAAGTAAAAAAAAAAGTCACAACAACATTAAACAAAAAATGCCAAAATACCAATATATGGTCAAACTTATAATCGACCTTACATTATTGAAACTCACAACCGAACAAGTTTTGAAAAGTAAAAGGTAGTTGTTCAAGATAAAAGTTATGTAGCTGCATTCTTCCTCTACTCGCTCTAGAAATCAAAGTCCAGATTTCTTTCTCCACAGGGTGTTTTTTTTTTTTTTTTTTTCCGAAAACAAAACGACAGAAAACAACGAAATGTTTGATTTGTTGCCCAGTTATCGCCCTTCAATCAATGATATGGTCGGCTCATTAGCGGCGCAATTACTTCCATTCTGTGGTTGAAGTAATTCCAAACCCGGCGATCTTTGAGAAGTAAACACAGGTTGTTTTGGTTGAACTTGATGAGGATGATTATTTTCATTGCACAACATGAAAACGACGTCCGGCATGGTCGGCCTCTCCGCGGGATGATCTTGTACACATAGAAGCCCGACATGTATGCATCTCATTACTTCTGATGAACAATACGTGTTAGCCAATGCATCATCAACAAAGTCGAATTCCCGGTTTTTACTCCACAATTGCCATGCCTGAATGTTTTCCTCATATCGGTTAAGATGAATCAAAAACACGAAAATGTGGAGTTAACATAGAACACATCATTCCCTCAAAAAAAAAAAAATCAACTCACATAAGCAATGAGACTTAGGTGTTCATCAGAGTGAAAGTTGGTGTTCTTTTGGCCACTCACTATCTCTAAGATCAAGACGCCAAAGCTTAAAACGTCGGATTTCTCAGAAAAAATTCCACCTATTGCTTACTCTGGAGATATATAACCTCTGCACTTGATTGAAACAGAAAGAAATCAATACATGCCATGAGATAATAATACAAGTAAGAGTTAAAAGGAGTTAAAAGGATACCTACATTGTTCCCACAACTTTGCGGGTATTTGCAATTTCAAGTGCCTCTTCAAAAATCCTGGCTAGTTCAAAATCTGATATTTTTGGGATCATATTCTCATCCAAGAGAATATTGCTGACCTTTAAATCCCTATGTGGTACTCTTAAACACGAATCGCGATGGAGGTAAATGTTGAAGCGCATGGTCCAGTCAAGTTGTGCTTTTCTGCTTGTATCTAACTAATGAAGTAGCACATTAAAGTTTATCATCTCTATTACACTATTTCTTCTGGATTGAGAAAACAATATAAATTACAGAGAGAAATGTTTCGATGACAAAGTATGATGCGAGAAATTTCATGTAGGAAAACTGACAAAAGATAAAAGCATCCAAGCTTTTGTTGGGCATGAACTCGTATATTTGTATCTTTTCTTCCTTTTCGGTACAGCAACCCAAGAGCCTAACAAGATTCCTGTGCTGGAGTTTAGAAATCAAAATTGTTTCATTCCTAAATTCTTCGAAACCTTGTCCCAAGCTAGCAGAGTCTTTTAACTGCTATTTCCTTTCCATCTTGTAGTTTTCCCTGCAATTTAAATTGTATACAAGTTTGTCAGACTCTTGATCTCTTCATTAATCTTTTCCTCCTCCTAAAAGTTTGCAACTTTAGTTCATCATTAGTTTTCTTAGTAAAAGATAAAGAGAAATCACCTTATAGACAGGACCAAATCTTCCTTGTCCAAGTTTATTTGTGATGCTAAAATGGTTTGTAGCAGCTAATATGCTGTCCAAGTCAAAAAGTTGATGCTCCGATGGCTCATGCTGTCCTTTTGTGTGTGGATTTTGTGTTTGCTTTTGCTTTCCTGCTTGTTGCAGTAGGTTTAACAGTCAGAGTCCAACAAAACAAAGACGAGCATTACGACAAAATAAATTTTGGATTGAATTTTGCCAGCCTATAGTGTTGATAACAGTCTAATGCTTTTTTTTTTTTTTTAATGAAGTCCCTCTCTTCGAACCTGTTCTTTCTTTCTTTCTTAAAAAAAAAAAAAAAAAAAAAATTCTTTGAACCTGTTCGAAAAGCCAAAAAGACAGCTTTTTGGTTCTAAGCTCATGCTTAGATTTCATTTTCCTAAGCACGTACAAGATTTGGGGCTTGGAGGCATTAAAGATTGAAATCCTTCCACCATTCACTACAATTTTAAAATTTCATATTATTTTGAGCTCTCTTTAAGTAAGTTTTCTTACCATTTTGGTTTGCTCTCCGCAAAGTGAAAATTGTGGCAACGATCATGGCACAAACAGAAATCACCACAAGACTTGTGATAATCTTATTAACCTTCTTTTGTCTTTCAACTGAAAAGGAAAAAAAAAAAAAATTTAACATTCTAGAGTAGGTGAAAAAGAAAATTGAAAGCAGCAGTAGTACTTGTGAATGATTTTCCAGAATAAAAATTCTTCTCACCTAGTTCTTCACGTGCAAGGCGAATAAAAAGATCTTCTCCCCCAGAGGAGAACTCCCGAATGTCGATAAGGCCTCTTGACCATACCAAACACCCTATGCCACTTACATATGCATAAGAAATACAAGAACAGTTATTCAGGCACCAGATGGGGCAATCATCAGCAGCATCAACGCTCACGTATTCGTAAAAATCTGGAAGCTTCAGCATACTAATCTTCTGGAACCCGTCTCTTTTCCCTCCCTTTGTTGCCGGAAAACTAGTGTTTTCCTTGCAAAGTAAGTTTGTCCGCCTAACGCACCCTCCTGTCCAGTTTCCTTTGCTCCATTCTTCAAATGAATTCGACACAAACCCTTTTAAGCACTCACAAATGTGAGATCCAGATGCTTTGCATACTCCAAAAGATCCACAGACCCCATAAACGACGCACTTACTTTTCGGTTCCATCCAGTTGGTTTCCCAGACATTGTTATTGCCTCCTGTGTCTTTTAGCAATGCTTTCAGACTACCTCCTGATGACAGAAACAGTTTTATGTCGGCAGAGCTGCTGTACCAATTGAAATAGAGATATGCTGTTCCCTTATCTACATCTACCTGGATAGTAAGTGGACTCTGATATGATATGTCCATATCTGGTATACCAACAAACTTTGATTTATCCCATGGCCCACTTCTCCAGTAAGGAGTTGATCCATTCATCCAAACAAGTGCTTGTGGTGGCGTCTGTTGCGAGATTCCAAAAGTGAAATTTCCAAGTGAAGGGTCAGTTTCTTCTCTCCAAGAAGTCAAGACTTTTTTCTCCCCAGTTTTGACACTGAAACCCAGTGCTGAGCCGGACAAGAATGTGTCAGCGAGGTGATCTAAGCTCTGCCATAAGTATCGATCTCCTGATGCGCCATCTTTGAGAATAAAGTTTCCATTGTCCAAGAGTAATGCAACTGAGCCATTTGATGTGACATGAATATCGGTTGACCAAACAGAGTTTTGGCTTCCATCCAGGAGCTCTAGATTTCCATTGCTGCCGATTGTCAGACTTGGCTGCGAATCTCTAACCCTCAGTGGATTCTCTCTGTTTGCCACCCAAACAACCGTTAGCGGAGAAATTCCTTTGTACCACACACCCACGTATTGATCTGCAGAGTTATTAGGACTGAAGAAGCCTAATTCGAAAACTTGGCTAGGGGAGATTAGAGTTTGTCCTTGAGATAACGGTTGGGACGATGTCAAGTGACGAACTTCATTTGCATAGCAATACCTGGCCCGAAACAAGCAGAATAATAAAAGCAAAAGAAGAAGTTGCAGGGTGTAATCTCTGTCTTTAGCACTCATTTATCTATTCTATGCACTTGTAAGTTAAAACTCTCCCACACAGAAGTTCTTGCCAGCAAAGACCAAAAACCAAAAACACAAAACAAAACAAAAACAAAAACAAAAAACGGGGGTTCAGACTACACAAAATTTGAATACAAGTACGTGTTTTTTAAGGAAGACCAAGACCAGATTAGTCATGAAAGACTTGTACAACATCCTACGCCAGCGAATCTGCAAACGAATTGTGAGCTTTCTCCAAACCTATGTCTGCTGTGAAATAGTTATAATATTTGATCTATGCTTCGAGGAAACTGCATGATTCTTCTCTTCTGATTGACACGTCTTCTTGACACTAATATAATGATCAAGTGTGAAATCATTTTCGTCAGTTCAAAAGCCCAACTGGAGATTATATCATAAAAAAATAAGCACACCTAGTGTCTTGTTGCATTTGTTTTTTCTTTGTTTACTTCTAATTTGGCAGGATTTTTTATTTTATTTTATTTTATTTTATAGTGTATGATCCGCAAGGCTCAGTCAATCTTTTTACCAAACAATATTAAAGTTAAGTTTGTGAATTGCGTGATATAGGAAAGAAACCATTAGAGACAGAAGTTACGATAATTAGGTGAAACTTAAGAACTATATGGCTTCCATACTTTTCTTGTACTTGAAAGCTTTTGTCCCCGTAATTTAATTTTCTCAAGGGGTCAATTTAAGACTAATTTTATGGAATTAATAAAAAAAAAATTTCTAGGTAGGTTCTAATTACAAATGAAAACTAGACGAAAGGGTGAGAGTAAGTTACTTTCTGAAATTTAATATAATAATGTATTAAGGCTCGAGTTACTTGGCACCAATCTCTATCCGTCACAGATATGAAGCTTCACTCGTTTTTTACAAATATTAAACTGACATAAAGAACATAAAAGGTGCGGTTCCAGTGGAAGGACACCTTCAAATACTTCTACAGAATACAAGTTGGAGTTACAAAGCTGTTTGTATTACCGCCCTACGACCAATGACACGGTCAGTTCATTGGCAGATAACTTACTGTCATTTTGTGAACGAACATCAGGTACTGGCGAGTTTTGAAGTGTAAAGATAGGTTGTTTTGGCTGCGATCTGTTTGTTTCATTGCTCAGCATGGAAATCACCTCTGGGATGCTTGGTCTATCCGCCGCAAAGTCCTGCACACACAAAAGTCCAACATGTACGCATCTTATTGCTTCTTCTGCAGAATATGAGTCGGCCAATGCATCATCCACCAAGTCTACTCCCCTGCTTTCATTCCACAAATGCCATGCCTGAAAATGTCCATTAGTCAAGCCTAATTTAAGGTTAAAAAAAAAAGTTACCAAATAATGAGAAATTAATTTGAGCTACTTACATAAGAGATAAGACTTGGGTGTTGATCAGAATAGTTGAAGTCAGTGTTCTTTTGGCCACTCACTATCTCTAAGATCAAGACACCAAAGCTAAAAACATCGGACTTCTCAGAAAACATCCCTCTCATTGCATACTCAGGAGACATATAACCTCTGCATTTGATTGAGACAACAAAAGGTGAGTTTCTCGTTATTACTTGTCAGGTCCACTATTCCTGTTCTGATAACTTTTTTGTAATAGAAAGCTAAGACAGAAAGGATGCTTACAGTGTTCCAACAACCCTTCGAGTAGTAGACAGATCGATTGATCCTTGGAACATGCGTGCCAATCCAAAATCGGAAATTTTGGGGTTCATCTTCCCATCCAAGAGAATGTTGCTGGCCTTCAAATCTCTATGAATCACTCTTGCACAAGAATCACGATGGAGATACATAAGGCCTCTAGCAATACCATTTATAATGTTCATGCGCGTAGTCCAATTGAGCTGTGTACTTCTTCTTGGTTCTAATCGATGCAGCCAATAAAAAGTTAACCGGTAATGTCATATACCTATCTGCACTACTAATATAGAGAAAGACAATATTCTAGTTTTGTACTCTGCTAAGCATATGATAAAGTTGTATGTACTTAGAGAACTTATCAAGATAGACAGCTTAAATTTTCTATTTTCGATAACAGAGATTACTAATCTACAGTTAATGGGAAAAATAAGATGCAAAGGAAAAGTATGGGGCAAGAGATATTGTTTGTCGAAACCAACCGAAGATAAAATAATCCAAGCTTTTATTGGGCATGAACTCGTAGACAAGTAGTTTCTCTTCTTCTTCAACGCAGTAACCCATGAGCCTAACAAGGTTTCTGTGTTGGAGTTTTGAGATCAAGATCATCTCATTCTTAAACTCTTGTACACCTTGTCCTGAGCTGCTCGAGAGTCTTTTAACTGCTATTTCCTTCCCATCTTGCAGTTTTCCCTGGAAATTGACGATTTTTTTAAAGGTATCTTTTAATTTTTGTAATGCATTAGACAATCATGAAGAAATAATGTAGTGACCTTGTAAACAGAACCAAATCCTCCTTGACCAAGTTTGTTCTCCGTACTGAAATGGTTTGTTGCAACTAAAATGGCACCAAAATCAAAAGTAGGAAGCTTGGTTTGATCATGCTGAATCACATCAGTATGTTCTCTGGTCTCCTTGACGTTTACTTTAAAGGGCAAAAAAAAAAAAAAAAACAACAACAACAACCGGGGAGCGGTGTCAGTCATCAATCTTTGCTTCAGGGCATCAAAAAGTAGAAATTCAATCAGTTAACATTAATTGAAAAAACACATGCTCAAGTAATAGTATGTATTTAATATCACGAAGATCTAATTCTTAATTTACTAAATAGATGGTTTCTTGAGTTGTATTGTTTTCATTAGGGGTTTTGGCTCTGAGGTGTATCTTTTTCCTTTTCTCTTTCTTTTCTTTAAGAAATTTCAAATTGTTCAATTTCCATTTTATCATGAATAACTTGGACAACAAAAGAGAGAGAGAGAGTTTTATACTAACCCTTTTTTCTAGCTCTCCATTTGCACAAAGCAAATACGATGGCACCTAGTGTCCCGCCGGTAAAAACAGCTACAATGCTAATGATAATGTTCCTAGTTTTATTTCCTCCACCTGAACAGAGTTTAAAAACAATTTCAGATCAGCCACTAGAAAGGAATGAAACTTTTCGAATTACCCAAAAAAAAAAAAAAAAAAGGGTCAAGGGAGACACGGTTTAGCTTCTAACCTAGTTCAGAATGTGCAAGACGAAGGAAAAGGTCTTCTCCACCCGAGGAAAAACTCTGCATATCGATAAGGCCATCTGACCAGACCAAACACCCTATAGTATCTACATATGCATAAGCTATGCAAGAACAATTATTCTGGCACCATGCTTCACAGCTATCAGCATCCACAAGGTTAAAAAAAAATTCATAAAAATCTGGAAGTTTCATGTTTCCCATCTTCAAAAATCCGTCCTTCTTACCGTCTTTTGAAGATGGGCTACTAGTATTTGTTTCACAAAGTAATTGGCTTCGCCTCACACATCCACCTGTCCAGTTTCCATCCCTCCACTCTTCAATTGATTTCGGCACAAACCCTATCAAACACTCGCAGATCAGAGACTCGGAATCTCTGCACACCCCAAAAGGTCCACACATGCCATATACTTCACACCGATGCTTTGGAGCCTTCCAATCATTATACCAATCACCGCCCGTTTCTTTTACCATGGTTTTCAGAACACCTCCAGAAGAAAGACCAAAATACATGACAAGTGAAGTGTTGTACGAATTGAAATTAAGATAGGTTGTTCCTTTCCCTGCATCCTCTACAAGATCGATCGGACTTTGATAAAGTGTATTCATCTCCGGTATGCCGGCAAACTTGGACTTCTCCCATGGTCCACTTCTCCATCGAGGGGTTGATCCGTTACTCCAAATGAAAAGCTGTGATGGCTTTTGCGAGGAAAGTCCAGCAATGAAATTTCCTAGCGATGGATCGGTGTCGGTTTTCCAAGAAGTCAGGACATAACTCTCTCCAGTTTTGGAATTAAAACCAAGCACTGCACCGGGTAAGAACGTATCGCCAGGGTGCTGGAAGCTCTGCCATAACTTTTCTCCTGAAGTGCTATCTTTGAGAAGGAAGTTACCGTTGTCCGAGAGAACCGCCACGGACCTATTTGACGCTACAGTAATATTGGTTGACCAAACTAATTTCTTGTTCCCATCCAAAAGCTCAAGATTTCCATTGCTGCCAATAGTAAGACTTGCATTAGAGTCAGTAAGTCGAAGCGGATTCTCTCTGTTTGCCACCCAAACAACTTTAAGCGGAGAAATTTCTTTGTACCATATGCCAATATACTGATGATTTGCAGTGCTATTGGGACTGAAGAAGCCTAATTCGAAACTCTGGCTCGGAGAGACCAAAGTTTGACCTTGAGATAAGGCTTTGGACGAAGTTATATTATAAGTTGCGTAGCAATACTTTAATGAACACCAATATAACAGTAGAAAAAAGTAGATAATTAGCTCGCCGGAATCTTTATCTTTTGCCACCATTTTGCTTCCCAATGAAGGTTTTCAGTGAAGAAAAGGAAGGAAAAAAACTTCATAAATGAGACTAGTAGAAGACGTGAATAAATGTGTTATCTAGCTTGTCAACAGGTTAAAGTCCTCCATTTTTTTATCTTCTTAGAAAAGTATAATGTTTTTATCCAACTTTCCCTGTCATATAGTCGTAATCCTTGTCGTCGTAATATATATATATATATATATAATATATAATGTTTTTATCCAACTTTTCCCTGTCATATAGTTGTAATCCTTGTCGTCGTAATATATATATATATATATATATATATATTTACATAATGAAATGTAGAAACTTTCCCAGAAATAACTGAAGATGGAGGGAAATATAAAATAAGGTCGCCAGCTAATTGGCACGTTGCAAGTTTTGCAACCGCATTGTAGTCTTTTGACGACTCAGTCAGGATTGGAAACTACGTTGAAAATCTTAATTAAAATATAAATCAGTTACATTAAGAAACGCATTTACACCGGGTTTTTATGTCCTCTTTATTTTCCCCAGCACTATTTAAGTCAGCCTCTGCTGGTAAATGTAAAGTTGTCGTCCCTTGGCAAAATAGGTGAAAGGTTTTCAATTTTCTTTTTTATTTTCCTCGCTCTGATTATAGGCCTTTTTCTCCCTCTTATTTGCTTTCCCTTTTAACGTAGCTTGATATATTTTGAATAGTTATATTTACACCCACTAAATTTATAAATACCCTCATTAAATTATGATTTTTTTAATGAAGATTAAAAAATATATTCTTTTATATATTTTTTTTCGTAATACCTAATTTAATCCTCTTATACACGAGCTCTAATTTTGATTTTGATTTTATTTGTAAAAAAAAAATCTACAATAAATTTACTTAGGAAAAAAAGACTTTTCTTATTTTAATTTTTTCAAAAAAAAGAAAAAGAAAAAGAAAAAGAAGTAGCGTACACCTATGTTTTTTAGACCAAATACACGTCAGTCAACTTCTTCCGCCTTCTACTTCTTAAAATATTTTTTATCACGTAAAAAAAAAAAAAAAAAAAAAAGGAAAGAAAGAAAGAAAGAAAGCTTCATAATTCTTTAATGTTTTCATTGACAAGAATAATTATAAAAGGGTAAATTGTTCATTTAGTCCTTAAATTTTTAATTTTGTAAAACTTTAGTCCCTGAACTTTGTTTCATAGCTAGAATGCCCTTAAACTTTTAAAAAATTGTTACAATAGTCCTTTCCGTCAATTTTTGGATGAAATCTGTTAGTAATTTGACCAAAAAATAGTGCTAATTACGAATTTCATAAATAAAAAAAAATTTAACGGAAAAGACTATTATAGTAATGTTTTTAATAGTTTATGATCAATGAAAAAAAAAAGAACAGAGAATGCTCTTAAACTATTAAAATGTTACTACAATAGTCATTTATGTTAATTTTTAAACGGAATATGTTAGTAATTTAGTCAAAAAATAATGCTAACTAACGGATTTAGTTCAAAAATTAAAATGATCATTCCAGCTATTAATTTAGTCAAATAGTAACGCTAACTAACATAAATGACAATTTATGTTAATTAATGACAACGTTTTTAATAGTTTATGATTATTCTAGCTACGAAAAAAGAACAGGGTATGCTCTTAAACTATTAAAAACCTTACTACAATAGTCATTTATGTTAATTTTTAAACGGAATATGTTAGTAATTTAGTCAAAAAGTAATGCTCACTAACGGATTCAGTCCAAAAATTAACGTAAATGACTATTGTAGTAACATTTTAATAGTTTAGTTACATTCCAGCTACGAAAAAAAGTTCAGGGATCAAAATTGCACAAAATTAAAAGTTCAAAAACCAACCTAACAATTTGCCCTAAATAAAAAGTTCAAGATTCACTAATCTTCTGTATATTCAACAATCACAAAATAATATAGATATCAATAAAGTATTATTTAACTCTTCAATAGTTTTAGTTTTTTTTTTTTTTTTTTTTTTTTTTGAGAAACAGTATGATAAAAAAAATATTAGGATTCATAGAAGTGAAATTAGCGATAATCAACAATCAGGGTGTTTTTTATTTTTCATTTGAAAAAAAGATTCTATTTATTGCAGTAGAATATCAATAAAGTACCCCTTTGACCACCCACCCCCCCCCCCCCCCCCCTCTCTTAATTGGAAACAACCCAAAATTACAAGGGTTAAGGAATGGATCCAACTCTTATGTTCTCTTATTTTTGTCCTCTTTATGTCCCTCCAACAATATCATGACACATCAATTAAAAATATATATTTAATTCAATATCATATCATATCTATTAAAAAATTAAGTTAGTTACATACGTGTGATATTATTATTGGAGAGACATGAATAGGGATACAAATAAAGTGACATATGAACTAAATCCTTTAGGAATAGTCTTGAAGTTTGTTCAAAAGTGGCTCATTCATCAAATTCAAAATTTTGGTGCTGTCGGGTGTGAATGTGGATCTTAGAATGGTCTTTGGAAGAAAAATTCCAACTCTATGTGCTCCCGAGGAAGATTTGCAATTTCACATTTCAACACTACCGATGGCATGGTTGGTCTATGAACAAGACTCTTGCACACACAAAACCCTTACTTGTATGCATCTTAAAATTTCATTTGGGAACATATATGTTCAATAGAAGGATCAAGCAGTTCCAGTGAAAGGACAAGTTCAAATAGTTCTTGAAAGTTACAGCAATTGTATACTTTATCACCCCTCGGTCAGTGACGCAGTCGCCTCATTTACAGATTACTTAGTATCGTCTTGTGATTGGAAATCTGGTTTCGGATGCTTTTGAAGCGTTAAGATTGGCTGTTTTGGTTGGAATCGGTTTGTTTCCTTGCTCAGTATGAAAATCACCTTCGGCATGCTGGGTCTATCCACCGCAAAATCCTGTACACACAAAAGTCCAACATGTATGCATCTTATTGCTTCTGATGCAGAATACGAGTCAGCCAATGCATCATCCACCAAGTCAAATCCCCTGTTTTCATTCCACAATTGCCATGCCTGAAAATGTCTCTCATTAGTCAAGCTGAATTTCTGGGGGGGAAAAAAAAGGAAGAAGAAGCTACCAAATTAAGAGAAATTAATATGAAATACTTACATAAGAGATAAGACTTAGGTGTTGATCAGAATAGTGGAAGTCAGTGTTCTTTTAGCTACTCACTATCTTTAAGATCAAGACACCAAAGCTAAAAACATTGGATGTCAGTGGTCAATCTTGGCTTCAGGGCATCAAACAGTAGAAATTCAATCAGTTACCATTGATTGAAAAAACATTTGGTCAAGGAAGAGTGTTTATTCAGTGTAGCCCGATTTAATCAGATTAAATTCATAGAAAGCCCTAGACTAAATAGATTGTTTCTTGAGTTGTACATTTTTCTTGAGTGGTTTTGGCTCTGATGTCCCCCTGTCTAGGTGTATCTTTCCTCCTTTTTTTTTTTTTTTTTGTTTTTTTTTTCTTGAATAAATTTTCCCCTTGGAGGTGTTCTTGATTAAAAAAGAAAAAGAGAAAAAGAAATGTAGTTGCAAACATAGCCTAGTAGTAATTTCACGCCTAACTTCATCATAAGGTGTAGAGTTCGAATCCCCCATCCCAAGTACCAAAAAAAAAAAAGAGCAAATTGTTCAATTTCCTCTTTAGTATGAAGAACATGGACAACAAAAGTATCAAATAAGAGGCCTTGTACATAAAAATTTCTTACGTATGTCTTGAGTGAGAAAGAAGTAGAGAGCAAATTTTATCCAACCCAAAGTTATGTTCTTACCCTTTCTTCCAGCTTTCCATTTGTACGAACCAAATACTATGGCACCAAGTGCCCCGCCAGTAAAAACAGCTACAAGGCTGATGATAACGTTCCTAGTTTTATGTCCTCCACCTCAGCAATTTAAGAACAAGTTCATATCAGCTACTAGATAGGAAAAACTTTATGCATTGCCACAAAAAAAAAAAAGATCAAGGGCGCCATGGTTTCGATTCTCACCTAGTTCGGAATGTGCAAGACGAAGAAAAAGGTCTTCTCCTGTAATGACTAGCTAGGCGGGTCGTTACATCTCCACCCAAGGAAAAACTCTGTACGTCGATAAGGCCATCTGACCAAATCAAACAGCCTATAGTATCTACAAATGCATAAGCTAAGCAAGAACAATTATTCTGGCACCATGCTTCACAACTGTCAGCATCAGAAAAGTAATCCAAAAATTCATAAAAATTGGGAAGTTTCATGTTTCCCATCTTCAAAAATACGTCCATTTTACCATCTTTCGAAGATGGGCTACTATTATTTTTTTCACAAGTGATTGGCTTCGCCTCACACACCCTCCTGTCCAGTGTCCTTTCCTCCACTCTTGAATTGATTTCGGCACAAACCCTCTCAAACACTCGCAGATCAGGGACACGGAATCTTTGCACACCCTGAAAGGTCCACATGATCCATATACTTCACACTGACTCTTTGGAGCCGTCCAATTAGGAGACCAATAACCACCCTTTTTCTTTTTTAATGACTTTTAGAACACCTCCTGAAGAAAGAGCTAAAGACGTGACAATAGAAGTGTTGTACCAATTGAAATTAAAATATTTCATTCCTTTCTCTGCATCCTCTACAAGATCGAACGGACTTTTATAAAGTGTATTCATCTCTGGTATGCAGGCAAACTTGCACTTCTCCCATGGTCCACTTATCCTGAAAGAGGTTGATCCATTACTCCAAATGAAAAGCTGTGATGGCCTCTGAGGGAATTCCAGCAATGAAATTTCCAAGTGATGGGTCGGTGTCGGTTTTCCAAGAATTAAGGACATAATTCTCTCCAGTTTTGGAATTAAAACCAAGCACTGTACCGTGTAAGAACGTGTCACCAGGGTACTGGAAGCTCTGCCATAACTCATCTCCTGATGTTCCATCTTTCAGAAGGAAGTTACCGTTGTCTGAGAGAACCGCCACGGACCTATTTGTTGCAACAGTAATATTGGTTGACCAGACTGATTTCTTGTTCCCATCCAAAAGCTCAAGATTTCCATTGCTGCCAATAATTAGACTTGCATTAGAGTCTTAAGTGGAAGCGGGTTCTCTCTGTTGGCCACCCAAACAACTTCACGGGGTGAAATTTCCTTATACCATATACCAATATACTGATGATTTGCAGAGTTATTGGGACTGAAGAAGCCTAATTCGAAACTTTGACTCGAAGAAACCAAAGTTTGACCTTGGGATGAAGTTATGTTGTAAATTGCGTAGCAGTACTTTAATGAAACACCAATATAACAGTAGAAAAAGGTAGATAATTAGCACACTGGATCTTTATCTTTTGCAGCCATTTTGCTTCCCAACAAAGGCCTTCCGTGAAGACAAAGATGACAAAATACTCCTATCTGAGCAAGTATAAAAATTAGACTAAAAGACATGAATAGAGGTCTTAATCTAGTTATAACAGGTTGAACTTTGAAGTGCACAATTTTTTTTTTTTTAAGTTGAATGTCTCAATACAGTGTATTTTTCTATTAATTGTTTCCTTTTCATAGTTGTTATCATGGTCGTCATAACACATTTTATAAATTATGTAACGTAGAAGTTGGGCAAGCTTTATAACCGGGTGGTAGTCTTTAGATTAGTTGGTCTGTACTGTCTAAAAGTCAACGATGTTTAAAATACTTTTTTTTTTCTCCCATAAAATTTGAAATTAGAAATAAAGTTATAAAGGAACTAAAAGCACAATTACAACCTTACTATGCAGAGCATATTGTTGGTTTCTTATGCTGCAAGTTAACACAAATTCGGTGTGGTTTGACTTTTTCAGTTTATTGCAGTACTTTCTGATTACGATAACAGCTTCTTTTGGAAGGATGAAAAGGTAGAAAGAGAGAAAGGTACGAGGGGATTAGTGTAACCGTGATTGTTTCCCGTTTTTCCATCCTGTTTAATGATGTATTATTTTTGAGCTAATCATATTATTATACATGATATTTTATAATATGTAGTTTTAAGTATTAAACAATAACAGATTTGCTATATGAAAATTTAAAAATTTATGATTTTCATTTATTTTGACTTAAAGTAACATATAAATGTATTTTTTAATTTTTTATTTCTTTTATTTTTTTTTATATGATAAAAATAGTTAATTGGGTAAATTAAGTACCCTGCCCTGTCCTTGCCAACTTAAATGGATTAACGGGGTGGGTATAGGGAGTGCTTTTACCGCGGGGTGGGTTGGTGAGAAGACCACCCTACCCCAAACCCATCCCATTACCATCTCTACTCTTGAGCAAGTCCAATCTCAATCTACAGTCTACACCGCGTTTGTTTCCTCTGTTCTTAAGCACACATAAGAATTAATGCATGTGAAAAACCACACTAACAAATCTTTATTTAAAAAAAAAAAAAAAACCAGCATACACATGAATTAAGCTCCAAGTTGGAGATATTACAAATCACTATCTCCCTTCTGAAAACGATTCTGTAGCTACAAAGCCTCTTATTGAAGTGGATGTTGGCTGTTTTGGGCTTTTGGCAATGAAAGATTTGCATTTTCATCCTCCAACATTACTTTTACATGGTTGGTTTATGAACCAGAAACTCTTGCACACACAAAACACTTACTTTTACACATTTTAAAATTTCATTTTGGATCTTGTATGTAAAGATCAAGCAGTTCCTGTGAAAGGACAACTTCAAAAACTACTTAAAAGTTGCAAAAACTGTGTCTTATCGCCCTTCGATCAACGACATGGTGGCTTCATTCACAGAAAATGTACCATCTTTTTCCAACTGAAAATCAGGTTTCAGAGAGGATTGAAGTGTAAAGACAGGTTGTTTTGGTTGGGACCGGTTTGTTTCATTGCTCAGCATGAAAACCACCTCTGGCATGCTCGGTCTATCCCCCGCAAAATCCTGCACGCACAAAAGTCCAACATGTATGCATCTTATTGCTTCTGTTGCACAATATGAGTCGGCCAATGCATCATCCACCAGGCCAAATCCCCTGTTTTCATTCCACAATTGCCATGCCTGAAAATTTCTCTCATTAGTCGAGCTGAATTTCTAGTAGGAAAAAAAAAATAGCTACCAAATTAAGAGAGATAGATATGAACTACTTACATAGGAGATTAGGCTTAGGTGTTGATCAGAATAGTGGAAGTCAGTGTTCTTTTGGCCACTCACTATCTCTAAGATCAAGACACCAAAGCTAAAGACATCGGATTTCTCAGAAAAAATCCCGCCCATTGCATACTCTGGAGACATATAACCTCTGCATTTGATTGAAATAATAAAAGGTGAGTTCCTTGTTTGGGCCACTACTCTTGTCATGATAGAACTATATTCCACTAAAAAGTTATAAGTTGGAACAGAAAAAGGATGCTTACAGTGTTCCAACAACCCTTCGAGTAGTTGTCAAATCTATTGTTCCTTCGAACATGCGTGCCAATCCGAAATCGGATATTTTGGGGTTCATATTCTCATCCAAGAGAATATTGCTGGCTTTCAAATCTCTATGAATTATTCTTGCACAAGAATCACGATGGAGATACACAAGACCTCTAGCAATCCCATTTATAATGTTCAAGCGTGTAGTCCAATTGAGCGGTGTACTTCTTCTTCGATCTAACCGATGCAGCCAATAAAAATTAATCAATCATATTATGTCTTATATCCATATGCACTTTATGAAAACGAGAGAAGGACAATGTTCCTTGTGTGATCGGCTAAGCATATGTACTCTATACTGAGATAACTCATCAAGATATCATGTTGGTATTTATCAGAGGTTCAGATTACAACAATAAATATCAATATATACTGATAAGTTCTCGAAGGGTAGAAAACTTAACAATTTATCAGAATTGAACAGTGACCCTACTAATCCGATTATGATATTATATTTTCCGAGATCTCCTACTTAATTTCACCATCAAAATTCTAAAATCGTAGAGGTGAAACTTTGTCATTCTTGTTTCGGGTGTATTGCCTTGTAGGATAGCCCGAGTACAAAGATGTTACTAATCTATGATAGATTGCCCCACGTACCTTAGAAGGGGTGATTACCACATGGATAAGATTCATGAAGTTGGCTTACTAATTCTAAATACCGCTATTCATTATGCTTAAAATGTTTTCTGTCAACAAAAGAGGTTGCTAATATAATTGCAAAGTACAAAGCAAGAGATGATGTTTGTCGAAACCAACCAAAGATTAAATAATCCAAGCTTTTGTTTGGCATGAACTCGTAGACAAGTAGTTTCTCTTCTTCTTCAATACAGTAGCCCATGAGCCTAACAAGGTTTCTGTGTTGGAGCTTTGAGATCAATGTCATCTCGTTCTTAAACTCCTGTACGCCTTGTCCGGAGTTGCTCGAGAGTCTTTTAACTGCTATTTCCTTCCCATCTTGCAGTTTTCCCTGCAAATTGACAATCTTTTTTAAGCATCTTTTAGTTTTTGCAATGCATTGGATAATCATGAAGAAATAGTATAGTGACCTTGTAAACAGAACCGAATCCTCCTTGACCAAGTATGTTAATCGGACTGAAGTTGTTCGTTGCAACTAAAATGGCACCGAAATCAAAAATAGGAAGTTGGTCTGGTCATGCTGAATCATATCAGTATTCTCTCTGGTCTCCTGCACGTTTCCTGTTATTTCTTTTTCTTTTTTTTTTTTAATTTGGGAATAATGTCAGTCATCAATCTTAGCTTCAGGGCATCAAAAAGTAGAAATTCGATTAGTTAAGATTTATTAAAGAAACATGTGGTCAAGTAAGTGTTGTTTATCTAGTACCACCAAGATCGAATGCTTTAGACAAAATAGACAGTTTTCTTGAGTTGTATAGTTTTCTTGAGGTTTTGGCTCTGATGTCCCCCTGTCCAGGTGTATTTTTCCTCTTTATTTATTTAAATTTTTTTTTTATTTATTATTTTTTTTTGGTTTTGCTTTTCTTTGATAAATTTTCCTCTTGGAGGGCTTTTTATTTAAAACCAAAAACAAAAGGCAAAATGTTCAGTTTCCATTTTAGTACGAAGAACATGGACAACAAAAGTATCAAATAAGAGGCTAACGTTAAAGATAGACGAAGCTTTTATCAAACCCAAAGCTATGTGCTTACCCTTTTGTCTAGCTCTCCATTTGTACGAACCAAACACTATGGCACCGAGTGTCCCACAAGTTAAAACAGCTACAAGGCTGATGATAATGTTCTTAGTCTTATGTCCTCCACCTGAACAATTAAAGAACAAGTTCAAATATCAACCATCAGAAAGAAAAAGAAACTGTTAAAATTGCAAAATTTTACAAGAGAAGCAGGATATGTGTCATCACCGAGTTCTGTATGTGCAAGGCGTACGAAAAGGTCTTCTCCACCAAAAGAAAATTTCTGAATGTCAATAAGGCCACTTGACCAGACCAAACAGCCTATAGTATCTACATATGCATAAGCTAAGCAAGAACAATTATACAGGCACCATGCTTCACAACTATCAGCATTAGAATCATGATCAAGCTCCACGAGTTCATAATAATCTGGAAGTTTTATGCTTTCAATCTTCCAAAATCCATCCTTTTTACCGTCTTTGGAAGATGGGCTACTACTATTTTTTTCACAAAGTAATTGGCTTTGCCTCACACATCCTCCTGTCCACTTTCCTTTCCTCCACTCCTGAATTGATTTTGGCACAAACCCTTTTAAACACTCACAAATCGGAGACTCGGATTCTTTGCACACCCCAAAAGGCCCACAAGTTCCATATATTTCACACTGATTCGTTGGTGCCTCCCAATCAATATACCAATCACTGCCTTTATCTTTTACCATAAGTTTTAGGACACCTTCTGAAGAAAGAACTAAAAATGAGACAGTAAAATTGCTGTATGAGTTGAAATAAAGATATGTCGTCCCTTTCTCAGTATCTTCTACGAGATTAAACGCATCTTGATAGAGTGTACCCATATCCACTATACCGGTAAACCTGGACTTGTCCCACGGCCCACTTCTCCAGTAAGGAGTTGATCCATTAATCCAAATGAAAGCTTCTGGTGGCAATTGTGAAGCAAGTTCGGCAAAGAAATTTCCAAGTGATGGATCGGTGTCGGTTCTCCAAGAAGTCAGGCGATCCCTCACTCCAGTTTTGGCATTAAAACCAAGCACTGCACCGGGTACGAATGTGTCACCAGGGTGCTGAAAGCTCTGCCATAACTCATCTCCTGACGTGCCATCTTTGAGAAGGAAGTTACCGTTGTCTGCGAGAACAGCCACTGACCTATTTGATGCGCCAGTAATATTGGTTGACCAGACTGATTTCTTGTTCCCATCCAAAAGCTCAAGATTTCCATTGCTGCCAATAGTAAGACTTGCATTAGAGTCTGCAAGTTGAAGCGGGTTCTCTCTGTTGGCCACCCATACAAATTTACGGGGCGAAATTTCCTTATACCATATACCAATGAACTGACGATTTCCAGTGTTATTGGGACTGAAGAAGCCTAACTCGAAACTTTGGCTAGGGGAGAGCAAAGTTTGGCCTTGAAATAAGGCTTGGGACAAAGTTATGTTATAAATTGCGTAGCAATACTTTGATGGACACAAGTATAACAGTAGAAAAAGGGCAAAAATTAGAACACTGCAATCTCTATTTTTTGCAGCCATTCGGATTCCGAACAAAGGCTTTCAGTGAAGACAGAGAAGGCAAAAAACTCCTATGTGAGCAAGGACAAATATGAGACTAGAAGACATGAATATTATTCTATCCTTTAGTTTTGTCCACAAGTTAAAAGTCCTCTAGAAGACATGAATATTATTCTATCCTTTAGTTTTATCCACAAGTTAAAATTCCACTACTTTTTTCGTCTTAGAATTGTTGAATACTTCAAGCAATGTAATTTCCTGTTAAATGTTTCATTTTCGTAGAACTTATGACAAACGCGTAAGTCATATGACAATGAAGTTGATGCCCTCCAATAGGGAGCTTGGCACACTCTATTACCGCGTGGTAGTCTTTAAACTAATCGGTCTGGATTGTCTAAAAGTCAACAGTGTTTAAAATCTTTTTTCCCCCCTCGGAAAACTCGAAATTAGAAATAAAGTTATATGTATGAACTGAAAACATTATTACAACATTACTATGAAGAGTGTAAAAGCTCCGGGAAGTTCATGAACTCAATTGTTAGATAATTAATAACTAAGTCAGGAATTTTTAATAAATAGTACGTAGCAAATAGTAAATTGCGAAGTTATGAATGATTTAGAGTATAATGTTGTTATATTATTGATGCCTTCATAATAATGAATCCCGCATAATTGGGTTACAATTCTTAATTGTAGAATCATAACGTATGATTAATGTTTTTCAATGAACTAGAAATAAAGATATAAAGGAACTAAAAGCACAATCACAACCTTACCATGCAGAGCATATTGTTGGTTTCTTATGTTGCAAGTTAACAAAAATTTGGTGTGGTTGACTTTTAGAGTTTATTGCAGTACATTCTGATTACAGTAACAGCTTCTTAATTTTGGTAGGATGAAAAGGTAGAAAGAGAGAAAGATACGAGGGGATTAGTGTAAGAATTTGTTGAACCGTGGTTGTTTCGGATCGAAGGAGGAAATCCATACGAAACATGACAAGAAAAAGGTACTTGATATCCTTTCCGTTTTCCTCATTTCTGTCTTTGCTTCCTTTTTTTCCCCCCTCTAATCAAACACAAGTTAATTCACACGAGGCCTCTTGGTGGACTGCATATATCTGATGGGAATTGACTACAAAATCCACATCATAATCTCACTTCTCATTATAGTGATTTGTTACACACCCAGATTCTATGTTAGCTTGTTATATTCCTAACTACAATTCTGTCCTTTGAATTGAACTTTATCAACTAAGTAAAAGGTTTTCCTATACATTTGTATAAGCCTTTCGGAATAAATAAAATAAAATAAAATTAGAAAGATCAAGCCAAGGTTGCTCTTTGGAGATGGCAATATTCTCCATTAACCCATTATTCCACGGGGACCAGTCTTAAATAGAACAGGAAAAATAGGTTAGAAGTTTAACCCATCACGAGTTGCAGGATGGGGACAGGTCTAAAGGTCCCCGATCCTATTTTATGTTTTCCCTTCCCGTTTAACTATATATCATTTTCAATATAAAATTTTAAGTATTAAATATTAACATATTTGACATATTGCCCCAAACCTGCCACATTACCATCTCTACTCTTGAGCCAGTCCAATCTCAGTCTACAGTCTACACCGCGTTTGTTTCCTCTGTTTTTAAGTACACATAAGAATTAATGGATTGTGAAAAATCTCACTCTAGCATATATACATCTTCATTTAAAAAACGGCATACACATGCGGTAAGCTCAGGGTTGGAGAAATTTCAAATCACCATCTCCCATTCACCATTGTAACTGTCACATTGTTGAAGGGCGCATTGTCACTTCCTTTCGAAAACAATTCTGTATCTAAAAAGCACCTCATTAAAGTGGATGTTGGCTTTTTTGGCAGTGGCACGCTTGCATTTTCACTCTCCAACCTTAGCATCATTTGTGACATGGTTGGTTTATGAACTAGAGATTCTTGCACACACGAATCGCTTGTATATATAAACATTAAAATTTCGTTAGGAACATGTGTGCTCAATAGAAGAATCAAGTAGTTCCAGTAAAAGGACAACTTCAAATACTTCTAAAAAGTTTAAACAACTGTATGCCTTAACGCCCCTCGACCAACGACATGGTGGCTTCATTCACAGAAAATCTACCTTCTCTCTCTGACAAAAATCAGGTTTCTGAGAGGATTGAAGCGTAAAAGCAGGTTGTTTTGGTTGGAACTGGTTTGTTTCATTGCTCTGCATGAAAATTACCTCTGGCATGCTCGGTCTATCCGCCGCAAAATCCTGCACGCACAAAAGTCCATCGTGACGGATATCAAATGTGTCATGAATTAGGGATATCAACTAGTTCATTAAGTTTATAATTGATGATGGAAACCTTAATGTAGTCCAACGAAACTTATGGTAATCCTAGGATGACTCAATGTCGCAAGTGACTTGATCAAATTTATAATATGACCAAACAAGTCAACGTAAAGTCGGAAGTTGCCAAAATAAATTACCTGAATTTAATCGTGTCCTAAGATAAAAGGAAATACCAAGCTAATAAAGAAAATTTCATAATTGATCAAATACTTCAGATACTTCTAAAAAGTTACAACTACTGTATGTGTTATCACCCTTCGATCAAAGATTTAGGCTTTGTTTGGCATATTAGTTTAATTTCAACTAAACTTTACTTTTTTTTGTTGGATTTTTGTCTTCTTCTAAAAAGTCAAAAAAAATTATTACTAGTTTTTAAAAAGTCAACCAACTCTAACTTAAAAATTTTAACTCCAACTAACAATCCAAATGGACGCTTAAGATTGCGTTTGATTTACAAGTTTGGAATGGAATTTTTAAGTGGAGTTTATAGCTAAACGACCTTTTTTTAATAAGTTTTTAAATAAATGGTAGCCCAAGTTTTTAAAAATTAGTTAAAAAGCCTAAGTTTTTAAGAATTAGTTAAAAAGTCTTTTTTCTCTCATAATGGGTAATCAATTTTATAAATGGTCAATCACTGATTAATCATATTTAATAGTTAATTATTGATTGACCGCTAGTTAATCGCCTATTGACTATCGGTCTATCGTTGATTGACTATCCGTCAATCACTGATTAACCACAGCAAATCATTGATTAACCACAGTAAATCACTAATTGGCTCAGCAACAGATGGAGACGAGATGGCGGCGGCTTGTGTGGAGATCTGCCATGGAAGCGCAATCGTAGCTGTGAGGTCACGAGATCGGAGCGTCTCCCACCGCCACAATCTCCTCCCAGACACCGCCGACGTGCAGATCTAGTCGATGGTCACCGATTTTTGTTGCGTCATAGAAGCTCAATCACAAAGAGATAGAGGAGAGAGATTGAGAGAGAGGAGGTGTTTGGAAAAAATGAAAATTACTTAAACAAAACATAGACATTAGGTCATTTAACTAAATAAAAGAAAATTAGGTTATCTATTAGATTAGGTAATAAACATAGGCCACCCACCCTAATTTCCCTTTTTAAATTGAAATTAGTTGACTTTTCAAAAACTAATTATAATTTTTATTAACTTTTCAGAAAAAGACAAAAGCTGAGATGAAAACTTTAAGTTCAAACCTAAAAGCCAAATGGACCCTTAGTTGCTTCATTTATAAAGAACTTACTATCGTCTTGTGATTGAAAATCAGGTTTCGGATACCATTTAAGCGTAAAGAAAGGTTGTTTTGGTTGCTACTGGTTTGTTTCATTGCTCAGCAAGAAAATTGCAAGCTTTGACAAGCTCGGTCTATCTGCCGCAAGATCCTATGCACACAAAAGTCCAACATGTATGCATCTTGTTGCTTCTGATGTAGAACATGATTCGGCCAATGCGTCATCCACCAGGTCTAATCCCCGGTTTTAATTCCATAATTGCTACGCCTGAATCTGAACAGGCTGAATTTCATGTGAAATAAGACTTAACTAGTGTTTGGACGCACAATCTAAACTATATAATTACAATCCAATTTTTGTCCTTTTCTTTTAGCTTCACTATTCACACAGTTTTGTAACTTAAAATTTAAAAGTCCATAATTTTGCATAAACAAGTCCAAATGAGAATTTTTTTTTTAAATAGTATAGAAGTTTGAGACGAACGAAACAAGCTTCATATAGAATTTTTTTTTTTTGGAACAAATTTTAAGCTTTTACAATTTTTAACTCCAGCAATTCAAACGCCGGGATAAACGCACAATCAATTTAGACAAATTCTACAATCCAAACCTTATCACCAAAGGCATGCATAATGTTGATCAGAATAGTCAAAGTCAGTGTTCTTTCAACCACTCACTATCTCTAAGATCAAGACACCAAAGCTAAAGACATCGGATTTCTCAGAAATCATCCCTCTCATTGCATACTCACGAGACATATAACCTCTACTTTCTATCGGGACAACAAAACTATTTAAATTGTAAAGTTTTACACCAGAATCAAGATATGTGTCTGTTACAGTCATCAATCCCAAAAAGGAAAAGCGTGAGTTGTGTAGTCCCACATCGCTTGTGAATGAATATATGTGATAATTTATAAGTAAATAGACCACCTCCTAATGGTATGTGGTGTTTTGGGATACAGCCCAAGAGCAAAACCGTGCACGAGGTCCAAAGTAGATAATTCTGAGTTCTATATGTGCAAGGGGATCAACGAAAAGGTCTTCTCTACCAAAAGAAAACTTCTGAATATCAATAAGGCCACTTGACCATGCCAAACACCCTATAGTATCTACAAATGCATAAGCTAAGCAAGAACAGTTATTCGTCCACCATGCTTAACAACTATTAGCATCAGAATCGTCAAGCTCCACGAACTCATAAAAATCTGGAAGTTTCATTTTTCCCATCTTAAAAAATCCGTCCCTTTTACCGTCTTTCGAAGATGTACTACTGGTATTATTATTTTTTCACAAAGTAATTGGTTTCGCCTATGTCAACAAGTTAAAGTCCTTTTTTTAATTTTTCTTAGAAAAGTTACATGTTTCAAGCCATGCAATTTCTTATTGATTCTTTCCTTGTCAAAGTTGTTATAATGGTCGTCATAACACATTTTATAAATCATGAAGTAGAAGTTGGTGCTACGGTGGTGGTCTTTAGACTCCTCAGTCATTATCTAAAAGTAAACGATGTTGAAAATCCTTTTTCTTTTTTCTTTTTTCTTTTTCTTTTTTTTTTGTCCCTCGGAAAATTTGAAATTAGAAATAAAGTTATAAAGAAACTAAAAACAGAATTACAGCATTACTATGTAGAGCATATTGTTAGTTTCTTATGCTGCAAGTTAACTATAATTCAGTGTGGTTGGATTCTTGAATTTATTGCAGTATTTTTGTTTTTTTGTTTTTATTTTTTTTAACAGTTACATCTTCTTTTGATACGATGAAAAAGTGAAAAGAGAAAAAGGGCTGAGGGGATTAGTATGGGAAATTTTTGAACCGTGGTTGTTCGGCTTGAGATAAAGAAATTTAAAATAAAAAAATTTAAAAAAAAAAAAAAAGGGAATGAATTGTGTGAGTGATTTCACATCCTTCCACTAGACTTTCCTCGTTTCTTTCTTTGCTTCCTATTTTCTTTCCCTCTTACCCAACACAGCTCAATTCACACAAGGCCTCTAGATGAACTGCATACTTTCGATCGAAAATTTCTTTTAAAAGAATGGGAACATGTATGTTCAATGGAAGGACAACTTCAGGTACTTCTACAAAGTTACAACAACTATTTGTATTACCGCCCTACGATCAATGACATCGTTGCTTCATTTACAGAGAACTTACTATCGTCTTGTGATTGTAAATCAGGTTTTGGATACTTTTGAAGCGTAAAGATAGGTTGCTTTGGTTGGGATCGGTTTGTTTCATTGCTTAGCATGAAAACCACCTCTGGCATGCACGGTCTGTCTGCCGCATAATCCTGCACGCACAAAAGTGCAACATGTATGCATCTCATTGCTTCGGATGCAGAATATGATTCAGCCAATGCATCATCCACCAAGTCTAATCCCCTGCTTTCATTCCACAATTGCCATGCCTGAATATATGTCTCTCATTAGTCAAGCTGAATTTCAGGTCGAAAAAAGAAAGTTAACAAATTAAGAGAAACTTGTATGAAATACTTACATAAGAAATAAGGCTTTGGTATTGATCAGAATAGTGGAAGTTATTGTTCTTTTGGCTACTCACTATCTCTAAGATCATGACACCGAAGCTAAAAACATCGGATTTCTCAGAAAAAATCCCACCCATTGCATATTCTGGAGACATATAACCTCTGCATTTGATTGAAACAACAGAAGGTGAGTCCCTTATTGTTACTTTTTAGGGCCACTTTTCGTGTCATGATAAAACGATATTCCACTAAAAAGTTAGAAGTTAGAACAGAAAGGACGCTTACAAAGTTCCGACCACCCTGTGAGTATTTGCCAAATCTAATGTTCCTTGGAACATGCGTGCCAATCCAAAATCGGATATTTTGGGGTTCATCTTCTCATCCAAGAGAATATTGCTGGCCTTCAAATCTCTATGAATTACTCTTAAACAAGAATCACGATGGAGATACAAAAGCCCTCGAGCAACACCGTTTATAATGTTAAAGCGTGTGGCCCAATTGAGTTGCGCACTTCTTAGTGGATCTGATCAATTCACACAGTAAAAATTAAACATAATTCCGGTCTAAAGTAAACGGAAAGGACAGGATAGAATGAAAAAAGTATAAGAGCAAGAGGTGTTCCATATTGGAACTTACGGAAGAAAAAAAAATCCAAGCTTTTGTTGGGCATGAACTCATGGACTAATAATTTCTCTTCTCCCTCAATGCAGTAGCCCATGAGTCTAACAAGATTCCTATGTTGCAGCTTTGAAATCAGTATCATCTCATTCTTAAACTCTTGTATGCCTTGTCCTGAGCTGCTAGAGAGTCTTTTAACTGCTATTTTTGTCCCATCTTGCAGTTTTCCCTGCAAATGGATCCCAAACCTGTCACCATCTGTATCTTTTAATTGCTGTTATGCATAATTTTATCCTGCAGAAAGTATTTAAGAACCTTGTAAACAGAACCAAATCCTCCCTGACCAAGTTTGTTGGTCGGACAGAAGTGGTTTGTTGCGACTAAAATGGTACCGAAATCAAAAAAAGGAAGCTCGGTCGATTCATGCTGAATCAAATCAGTAAGCTCTATGTTCTCCTCAATGTTTCCTGCTTTTTTAATTTGGTCAGTGATCAGTCTTAGTTTCATAGCATCAAAGAATAGAGCCACAAAATTTAATCAAGCTAAATAAGATCAAATCACTTGATCAAACTATAAATATTCCAACATTGACAAGAAAATAAATGTGGACAAGTTAATTGTTTTACTTCATAGAGAAATTTTAGCCAACTCAAATATCTTTACCTACCCTTTTGTCTAGCTCTCGATTTGTACGAAACAAAAACTATGGCACCTAGTGTCCCACCAGTAAAAACAGCTACAAGGCTGATGATAATGTTCCTAGTTTTACTTCCTCCACCTGATCAATTACATAACAAAGTTCAAATCAGCTACTAGAAAGGAAAAGAAACTTTTCAAAAAAAAGAAAAAAGAAAAAAAATATCTACCTAGTTCCGAAGGTGCAAGACGAAGGAAAAGGTCTTCTCCACCGAAGGAAAAACTCTGTACATCAATAAGGCCATCTGACCAGACCAAACACCCTATAGTATCTACATATGCATAAGCTAAGCAAGAACAATTATTCAGGCACCATCTTTTACAACTATGAGAATTACGATGGTCAACCTCATTGAATTCATATAAGTCTGGAAGTTTCACCTGTCGCATTTTAAAAAACCCGTCCTCTTTACCTTCCTTCCATGACGGGCTACTGGTATTTTTCTCGCAAAGTAATTGGCTTCGCCGCACACACCCTCCTGTCCAGTTTCCTCTCCTCCACTCTTGCATTGATTTCGGCACAAAACCTTTTAAAACACTCACAAATCGGGGACTCGGATTTTTTGCACACCCCGAAAGGTCCACACGTTCCATAGACTACACACTGACTCTTTGGTGGCTCCCACTCAACGTACCAATCACCACCTTTATCTTTTTGCATAACATTAATAACACCTTCTGATGTAAGTGCTAAATACGAGAACATATTAGAACTGTTGTACACATTGAAATGAAGATACGTCGTTCCTCTCTCGGGTTCTTCTATTAGATTGAGACTTTGGTAGGCTGTACTCATGTCCGGTATACCGATGAACCGGGACTTATCCCATGGCCCACTTCTCCAGTAAGGAATTGATCCATTTATCCAAATGAAAGCCTGTGGTGGCGTCTGTAACGAAACTCCAGAAACAAAATCTCCAGGCGATGGATCGGTGTTCGTTTTCCAAGAAGTCAGTCGATAACTTTTCCCCGTCCTTGTATCAAAACCAATCACTGCGCCGGGTAAGAAGTATCGCTGGGATTCTGAAAGCTGTGCCATAACTCATCCCCTGACGTGCCGTCTTTGAGAAGGAAGTCACCGTTGTCTGCGAGAACCGCCACGGACCTACTTGATGTAACTGTAGCATTTGTTGACCAGACTGATTGGTTGTTTCCATCCAAAAGCTCAAGATTTCCTTTGCTGCCAATAGTAAGACTTGCATCTGAGTTTGTAAATCGAATCGGGCTCTCTCTGTTGGCCACCCAAACAACTTTCCGGGGTGAAATTTCCTTAAACCATATACCAATATACAGATGATTTGCAGAGTTATTGGGACTGAAGAAGCCTAACTCGAAAATTTGGCTTGGGGAGAGCAAAGTTTGGCCTTGAGATAAGGCTTGGGATGAAGTTATGTTATAAATTTCGTAGCAGTAATTTGATGGACACAAGTACAACAGTAGAAAAAAGGAGAAAATTAGAACGCTGCAATCTCTATTTTTTGAACCCATTTGGATTTTACAGTGAAGAGAAAGATCGCAAAACTACAAAAAATGAGACCAGAAGACACGAATAAATGCGCTATCTAGTTTGCCGACAGAATGAAGCCCACCATTTTTCATTTTCTAAGAAAAGTTGAATGTTTAAAGAATTGTAATTTTTTGTCAAGTATTCTTAGTCGTATTTGTTATCATGCCCGTCGCAATACACATATTTTATATAAATATACATATATATTTATATATTGTTCTTGTTAATATAATTATTATGCAATACTGTAGAAAGCACAATAAGTGCTTCCCACTGTCCGTATATATCGTTTCGGACGATAAATTTTTCTATTTATTTTCGGTCCTCCGATTTTTTTTCCCAGACCAAATTTTTTTAATTTTCAATTTAGTCCTTTTTTTTTAATTTTTTTTAACAGTTTTTTTCATTTTAGTCCCTTTTTTTAACTTTTGTATTTATTTTTTGATCCTCAATTTTTTTTGGATAATTTTTTTTTTCATTTTTTTCAGCCCAATTGTTTTTTGTCCTTTTTCATGTTAATAGTTGCTTTTATTTTAGCCTGTTTATCTTTTTAATCTTTTTTTCGTACCTTTTTCTTGGATTTTTTTTAATATTTTTTACTTATTATTTTAATTTTCTTCTGTTAGATAAATTTTTTGAAATTTGTTCAACTTATGCATAGCACATATATTGGACTTTTCCCGGAAATAACGAAGATAGTGGGAAATATAAAGTGGGAATAGCGGCGCCCACCAATGGGAACTCTGCAAGCTATACAACTGCGCAGTAGTCTTTTGACACCTTGATCAGGATTGGCTAAAAGTCGACGATGTTGAAAATCTTTTTTTTTTTTTCCCTCGGAAAAAGTTTAGATTAGAAGTTTTATACAGGATATAAAACAGGAATATAACGTTACTTTGTAGAGAAAATTCGTAGTTTATTATGGTGGATATTCACTAATGTTGTATTTGATAAGAGGGATGAAAAAAAAAAAGGGGGAAGGAAAATAAAATGCCTAGAAGAGGAAAGAATGAAGATTTTCTTTTGACTATGTTTAACGGATGAGAAAGAAAATGTCTAATGTAAGTAACAATAATTATATCTATAGGAATGAGGTCAAAATAATTATTTTACATATCACTTTAAAAAAAAAAATTCGGTCTCTTTTCATTGTTCAAAGGATTAAAAAATAGTGAAATATATGGATTTACGACTTGCTTATTTTTCAATTTCCTTTCTACCAAACAACTTAAGATTATCTTTTCCTTTCTAAAATCCATTTAACTTCCTTTTTTTTTCTCTTTTCCAGTCTATCAAATATAGGCTAAATCTGTTTTATGTTGTTTATTATTAAATAAAATTCGAAGCAATTGGCTAGTTAAGTTTATTTGATAGGAGGGAAAAGTAGAAACAGGGAGACGAGTGAGGCTATTAATGAAAGAATTTGTGACTTATGGTTGATTGGTACGAATTAAAGAAAAAGAAACGAATTAATTGATTGAATTGCAAAATCCGTCAAAAAGAATATCAGTATAATCGGTCCCACCATAGAGGAAATAGAAAAGAGAGTCTGGACAAAAAAGATTAAAGAAAGGTCCTACCCGTTCTTTCCCATTTTCCTCACTTAGGTTATATACCGTATAAGTTACAGCAATTGTATACTTTATCACCCCTCGGTCAGTGACGTTGTCGCCTCATTTACAGAGTACTTAGTATCGTCTTGTGATCGAAAATCTGGTTTCGGATGCTTTTGAAGCGTTAAGATTGGCTGTTTTGGTTGGAATCGATTTGTTTCCTTCCTCAGTATGAAAATCATCTTCGGCATGCTCGGTCTATCCACCGCAAAATCCTGTAAACACAAAAGTCCAACATGTTTGCATCTTATTGCTTCTGATGCAGAATACGAGTCAGCCAATGCATCATCCACCAAGTCAAATCCCCTGTTTTCATTCCACAATTGCCATGCCTGAAAATGTCTCTCATTAGTCAAGCTGAATTTCTAGCAGGAAAAAAAAAAAGCTACCAAATTAAGAGAGAGAGATATGAACTACTTACATAGGAGATTAGACTTAGGTGTTGATCAGAAGAGTGGAAGTCAGTGTTCTTTTAGCCACTCACTATCTTTAAGATCAAGACACCAAAGCTAAAAACATTGGATGTCAGTCGTCAGTCTTAGCTTCAAGGCATCAAACAGTAGAAATTCAATCAAGTACCAAAAAAAAAAAAAAAAAAAAAAAAAAAACAGAGCAAATTGTTCAATTTCCTTTTTAGTATGAAGAACGTGGACAACAAAAGTATCAAATAAGAGGCCTTGTACATAAAAATTTCTTACGTATGTCTTGAGTGAGAAAGATGCAGAAAGCAAATTTTTATCCAACCCAAAGTTATGTACTTACCCTTTCTTCTAGCTCTCCATTTGTACGAACCAAATACTATGGCACCAAGTGTCCCGCCAGTAAAAACAGCTACAAGGCTGATGATAACGTTTCTAGTTTTATGTCCTCCATCTCAACAATTTAAGAACAAGTTCATATCAGCTACTAGAAAGGAAAAACTTTTCGAATTGCCACAAAAAAAAAAAAGGTCAAGGGAGCCATGGTTTAGATTCTCACCTAGTTCGGAATGTGCAAGACGAAGAAAAAGGTCTTCTCCACCCAAGGAAAAACTCTGTACGTCGATAAGGTCATCTGACCAAATCAAACAACCTATAGTATCTACAAACTCATAAGCTAAGCAAGAACAATTATTCTGGCACCATGCTTCACAACTGTCAGCATCAGAAAGGTAATCCAAAAATTCATAAAAATTGGGAAGTTTCATGTTTCCCATCTTCAAAAATACGTCCATTTTGCCGTCTTTCGAAGATGGGCTACTATTATTTTTTTCACAAAGTAATTGGCTTCGCCTCACACACCCTCCTGTCCACTGTCCTTTCCTCCACTCTTCAATTGATTTCGGCACCAAACCCTCTCAAACACTCGCAGATCAGGGACTCGGAATCTTTGCACACCCCGAAAGGTCAACACGATCCATATACTTCATACTGACTCTTTGGAGCCGCCCAATTAGTAGACCAATAACCACCTTTTTTCTTTTTTTAATGACTTTTAGAACACCTCCTGAAGAAAGAGCTAAAGACGTGACAATAGAAGTGTTGTATCAATTGAAATTGAAGTATTTCATTCCTTTCTCTGCATCCTTTACAAGATCGAACGGACTTTTATAAAGTGTATTCATCTCCGGTATGCAGGCAAACTTGCACTTTCTCCCACGGTCCACTTATCCAGAAAGAGGTTGATCCATTACTCCAAATGAAAAGCAGTGATGGCATCTGTGAGGAAATTCCAGCAATGAAATTTCCAAGTGATGGGTCGGTGTCGGTTTTCCAAGAAGTAAGGACATAATTCTCTCCAGTTTTGGAATTAAAACCAAGCACTGCACCGGGTAAGAACGTGTCACCAGGGTGCTGGAAGCTCTGCCATAACTCATCTCCTGATGTTCCATCTTTCAGAAGGAAGCTACCGTTGTCTGAGAGAACCGCCACGGACCTATTTGATAGAACAGTAATATTGGTTGACCAGACTGATTTGTTGTTCCCATCCAAAAGCTCAAGATTTCCATTGCTGCCAATAATTAGACTTTATCTTAAGTGGAAGCGGGTTCTCTCTGTTGACCACCCAAACAACTTCACGGGGTGAAATTTCCTTATACCATATACCAATATACTGATGATTTGCAGAGTTATTGGGACTGAAGAAGCCTAATTCGAAACTTTGACTCGGAGAAACCAAAGTTTGACCTTGGGATGAAGTTATGTTGTAAATTGCGTAGCAGTACTTTAATGAAACACCAATATAACAGTAGAAAAAGGTAGATAATTAGCACACTGGATCTTATCTTTTGCACCCATTTTGCTTCCCAACAAAGGCTTTCCGTGAAGACAGAGATGACAAAATACTCCTATCTGAGGCAAGTATAAAAATTAGACTAAAAGACATGAATAGAGGTCTCAATCTAGTTTATAACAGGTTGAACTTTGAAGTCCACAATTTTTTTTTTTTTTTTTTTTAAGTTGAATGTTTCCATACAGTGTATTTTTCTATTAATTGTTTCCTTTTCGTAGTTGTTATCATGGTCGTCATAACACATTTTATAAATTATGTAACGTAGAAGTTGGGCAAGCTTTATAACCGGGTGGTAGTCTTTAGATTAGTTGGTCTGTGCTGTCTAAAAGTCAACGATGTTTAAAATACTTTTTTTTCTCCCATAAAATTTGAAATTAGAAATAAAGTTATAAAGGAACTAAAAGCACGAATACAACCTTACTATGCAGAGCATATTGTTGGTTTCTTATGCTGCAAGTTAACACAAATTCGGTGTGGTTTGACTTTTTGAGTTTATTGCAAGTACTTTCTGATTACGATAACAGCTTCTTTTGGAATGATGAAAAGGTAGAAAGAGAGAAAGGTACGAGGGGATTAGTGTAACCGTGATTGTTTCGGATCGAAGGAGGAAATCCGTACGAAACATGACAAGAAGGTACTCGACATCCTTTCCGCTTTCGTCATTTCTTTCTTTGCTTCCTATTTCTTTCCCTCAAATCAAACACAACTTAATTCACATATGGCCTCTTGATTGGACTGCATCTGTCTGATGGGAAACTTATTTTCAAAGATTGACTACAAAATCCACATCATAAGCTCACTCCTCATTATAATGACTCGTTACACACCCAGATTCTATGTTTGTTTGTTATATTCCTAACTACAATTCTATCCTTTAGATTGAACTTTATCAACCAAGTAAAAGGTTTTCCTAATACATTTGTAAAGCCTTTCGAGGGAAAAAAAAAAAAAAGAAGCTCGGGCCAAGGTTTCTATTCAGGATAGCAATTTTGTTCGTGAACCCATTATTCTATAGGGACCAATCTTAAATGGGACACAAAAAACCCGATTTAAATGGATTTAAAAGTTTAACACATCACAGGTTACATAACCGGGACAAGTTTAGCAATCCCCCGGCCCTATTTTCCCGTTTTTCCATCAATGTATTATTTTTGAGCTAATCATATTATTATTCATGATATTTATAAGATGTAGTTTTAAGTATTAAACAATTGCAGATTTGATATATGAAAATTAAAATTTATGATTTTCCTTTATTTTAACTTAAAAGTAACATATAAATGTATTTTTTATTTCTTTATTTTTTTTATAAGATAAAAATAGTTAATAAGGTAATTAAGTTACCCTGTCATGTCCCTGCCAACTTCAATGGATTAATGGGGTGGGTTGTAGGGAGTGTTTTTTATCGTGGGGTGGGTTGGCAAGCAGACCACCCTGCCCCAAACCCGTCCCATCGCCATCTCTACTCTTGAGTGCGTCCAATCTCAATCTACAGCCTACACCGCGTTTGTTTCCTCTGTTCTTAAGCACAAATAAGAATTAATACGTGTAAAAAACACACTAGCAAATCTTTATTTAAAAAAAAAAAAAAGAAAGAAAGAAAGAAAGAAAACACATGAAGCTAGCTCCAAGTTGGAGATATTACAAATCACTATCTCCCTTCCGAAAACGATTCTGTAGCCACAAAGCCTCTCATTGAAGTGGATGTTGGCTGTTTGGGGCTTTTGGCAATGAAAGATTTGCATTTTCATCCTCCAACATTAGCATCACTAATGACATGGTTGGTCTATGAACTAGAAACTCTTGCACACACAAAACACTACTTTTACACATTTTAAAATTTCATTTTGGATCTTGTATGTAAAGATCAAGCAGTTCCAGTGAAAGGACAACTTCAAAAACTACTTAAAAGTTGCAAAAGCTGTATGTCTTATCGCCCTTCGATCAACGACATGGTGGCTTCATTCACGAAAATCTACCATCTTTTTCCAACTGAAAATCAGGTTTCAGAGAGGATGAAGTGTAAAGGCAGGTTGTTTTGGTTGGGACCGGTTTGTTTCATTGCTCAGCATGAAACCACCTCTGGCATGCTCGGTCTATCCCCCGCCAAAATCCTGCACGCACAAAAGTCCAACATGTATGCATCTTATTGCTTCTGTGCAGAATATGAGTCGGCAATGCATCATCCAACCAGGTCAAATCCCCTGTTTTCATTCCACAATTGCCATGCCTGAAAATGTCTCTCATTAGTCAAGCTGAATTTCTAGCAGGAAAAAAAAAAAAAAAAAAAGCTACCAAATTAAGAGAGAGAGATATGAACTACTTACATAGGAGATTAGACTTAGGTGTTGATCAGAATAGTGGAAGTCAGTGTTCTTTTGGCCACTCACTATCTCTAAGATCAAGACACCAAAGCTAAAGACATCGGATTTCTCAGAAAAATCCCACGCATTGCATATTCTGGAGACATATAACCTCTGCATTTGATTGAAATAACAAAAGGTTAGTTCCTTGTTTGGGCCACTACTCCTGTCATGATAGAACTATATTCCACTAAAAAGTTATAAGTTGGAACAGAAAAAGGATGCTTACAGTGTTCCAACAACCCTTCGAGTAGTTTTCAAATCTATTGTTCCTTCGAACATGCGTGCCAATCCGAAATCGGATATTTTGGGGTTCATATTCTCATCCAAGAGAATATTGCTGGCTTTCAAATCTCTATGAATTATTCTTGCACAAGAATCACGATGGAGATACACAAGACCTCTAGCAATGCCATTTATAATGTTCATGCGTGTAGTCCAATTAAGCTGTATACTCTTCTTCGATCTAAACCGATGCAGCCAATAAAAGTTAACCAATCATATACGTCTTATATGACATGCACTTTGGGGACAAAGAAAGAGCCAATATTATCCTTGTGTGCTCTGCTAAGCATATGTACTATAACTGACTTAACTCATCGAGATATATTGATATTTATCAGAGATTCAAACTACAACAATAAATATCAATATATACTGATAAGTTCTCGAAGGGTAGACAACTTAACATTTATCAGAATTGAACAGTGACCCTAGCTAATCCGATTATGATATATATTTTCTGAGATCTCCTACTTAATTTCACCATCAAAATTCTAAAATCGTAGAGGTCAAACTCTGTCATTCTTGTTTCTGGTGTATTGCCTTGTAGGATAGCCCGTACCTTAGAAGGGGTGATTACCACATGGATAAGATTCATGAAGTTGGCGTACTAATTCTAAATACCGCTATTCATTATGCTTAAAATGTTTTCTGTCAACAAAAGAGACTGCTAATATAATTGCAAAGTACAAAGCAAGAGATGATGTTTGTCGAAACCAACCGAAGATTAAATAATCCAAGCTTTTGTTTGGCATGAACTCGTAGACAAGTAGTTTCTCTTCTTCTTCAATACAGTAGCCCTTGAGCCTAACAAGGTTTCTGTGTTGGAGCTTTGAGATCAATGTCATCTCGTTCTTAAACTCCTGTACGCCTTGTCCGGAGTTGCTCGAGAGTCTTTTAACTGCTTTCCTTCCCATCTTGCAGTTTTCCCTGCAAATTGACAATTTTTTAGGCATCTTTTAGTTTTTGTAATGCATTGGATAATCATGAAGAAATAATAGTGACCTTGTAAACAGAACCAAATCCTCCTTGACCAAGTTTGTTCATCGGACTGAAGTTGTTCGTTGTAACTAAAATGGCACCGAAATCAAAAATAGGAAGCTCCGTCTGGTCATGCTGAATCATATCAGTTTTCTTTCTGGTCTCCTTCACGTTTCCTGTTATTTCTTTTTTTTTTTAATTTGGGGATAATGTCAGTCATCAATCTTAGCTTCAGGGCATCAAAAAGTAGAAATTCAATTAGTTAAGATTTATTAAAGAAACATGTGGTCAAGTAAGTGTTGTTTGTCTAGTACCACCGAGATCGAGTGCTTTAGACAAAATAGACAGTTTTCTTGAGTTGTATAGTTTTCTTGAGGTTTTGGCTCTGATGTCCCCCTGTCTTGGTATTATTTTCCTCTTTTTTTTTTTTTTTTTGATAAATTTTCATCTTGGAGGTTTGTTATTTAAAACCAAAAACAAAAAGCAAAAAGTTCAGTTTCCATTTTAGTACGAAGAACATGGACAGCAAAAGTATCAAATAAGAGGCTAACGTTAAAGATAGAGCAAGCTTTTATCAAACCCAAAGCTATGTACTTACCCTTTTGTCTAGCTCTCCATTTGTACGAACCAAATACTATGGCACCGAGTGTCCCACAAGTTAAAACAGCTACAAGGCTGATGATAATGTTCTTAGTCTTGTGTCCTCCACCTGAACAATTAAAGAACAAGTTCAAATATCAACCATCAGAAAGAAAAAGAAACTGTTCAAATTGCAAAATTTTACAAGAGAAGCAGGATATGTGTCATCACCGAGTTCTGTATGTGCAAGGCGGACGAAAAGGTCTTCTCCACCAAAAGAAAATTTCTGAATGTCAATAAGGCCACTTGACCAGACCAAGCAGCCTATAGTATCTACATATGCATAAGCTAAGCAAGAACAATTATTTAGGCACCATGCTTCACAACTATCAGCATTAGAATCATCAAGCTCCACGAGTTCATAATAATCTGGAAGTTTATGCTTTCGATCTTCCAAAATCCATCCTTTTTACCGTCTTTCGAAGAGGCTACTAGTATTTTTTTCACAAGGTAATTCGCTTCGCCTCACAATCCTCCAGTCCAGTTTCCTTTCCTCCACTCCTGAGTTGATTTTGGCACAAACCCTTTTAAACACTCACAAATCGGAGACTCGGATTCTTTGCACACCCCAAAAAGCCCACAAGTTCCATATATTTCACACTGATTCGTTGGTGCCTCCCAGTCAATAGACCAATCACTGCCTTTATCTTTTGTCACAAATTTTAGGACACCTTCTGAAGAAAAAAAAAAAAAATGAGACAGTAAAATTGCTGTACCAGTTGAAATAAACATCTGTCGTCCCTTTCTCAGCATCTTCTACGAGATTAAACGGATTTTGATATAGTGTATTCATATCCACTACACCAGTAAACCTGGACTTGTCCCACGGCCCACTTCTCCAGTAACGAGTTGATCCATTAATCCAAATGAAAACTTCTGGTGGCCTCTGTGAAGCAAGTTCGGCAAAGAAATTTCCAAGCGATGGATCGGTGTCGGTTTTCCAAGAAGTCAGACGATCCCTCACTCCAGTTTTGGCATTAAAACCATACACTGCACCGGGTAAGACCGTGTCACCAGGGTGTTGAAAGCTCTTCCATAACTCATCTCCTGAGGTGCCATCTTTGAGAAGGAAATTACCGTGTCTGCGAGAACAGCCACAGACCTATTTGATGTGCCAGTAATATTGGTTGACCAAACTGATTTTTTGTTTCCATCCAAAAGCTCAAGATTTCCATTGCTGCCAATAGTAAGACTTGCATTAGAGTCTGTTGTAAGTCGAAGCGGGTTCTCTCTGTTGGCCACCCAAACACTGTAGTGGGGGAAATTTGCTTATACCATATACCAATATACTGATGATTTGCAGAGTTATTGGGACTGAAGAAGCCTAACTCGAAACTTTGGGTAGGGGAGACCAAAGTTTGGCTTGAAATAATGGCTTGGGATGAAGTTATGTTCAAATGTGTAGCTGTACTTTGATGGAACAAGTAAAACAGTAGAAAAAGGGTGAAAATTGGAACTTTGCAATCTCTATTTTTTGCACCCATTCGGTCTCCGAACAAAGGCTTCAGCGAGACAAAGAAGGCAAAATTTGTCGACAGAATGAAGCCCACCATTTTTCATTCTTCTAAGAAAAGTTGAATGTTTAAAGAATTGTAATTTTCTGTCAACTATTCCTAGTCGTAGTTGTTATCATGGCCGTCGTGATACACATCTAATCTAACTATATTAAAAGAGTAGAAAAATTTCTACTGTTCATTTTTCGTAGTCAAAAAACGCTCCGTTTGAGCGTTGTTTTTTTTTCTTCAACTATGCAGATCTTCCTTCTCAGCCCTCCTCTTTTCCAATTACCTTTCCCTTCCTTTCTCTCTCAACTTGCATTTTTTCCAATCTCCAATCTTTCGGTGCTTTCCCCTTCTTTTTCTCTTTTCGTTTCTCTCCAATCTCTACAGTTATCATCATCTCTGAGAGATTTATCTTGCTTGCTGGGGACATTTTGGTGTCTCCCTCATCGTTTGTTGATTTTGGGGAAGTCGAAGCTCCTCCCGATGAGAATTTGGTGGATTCTTGATTCTGGTAAGACTCGTCTCTCTCTCTCTTCCCTCTTGCCGTCGTGCTGGTGACTCCCTGCCGGCTGTGGGTTCTCGGCTACCAAGCAATTTTGTCATGTTTTCTGAATTGTTTTTTGGATTTTTTTTACCATATACGTTTCAATTACGCTTTCTTCTTTCTTCTTCTTTCAATTATATATTATTTTTTCCCTTTACCCTACATTCTACTTCTTCTCTTCCCGTTTCTCATTTCCTGCCTCCTCCATTTTTGCTTCGACCCTCTTCTCTGCTTTTTCCCTTTTTTTTTTTTTTTTTCATTGCTCTCTCGATCATTCTTTCTTCTTCGTTGTTAATTTCTCTTCCGTCTTCCTTTCTATCTCTCTCTCTTTTTTTTCTTGCTCTTTCTCCCGATAGTTTTTTTTTTTTTGGGGGGGGGGGGGGGGGGGGATGGTGGGGGTTGTGTTCTCCTTTCTTTGCTGCTCTCTCTATTGCTTTGTTTTTATTTATTTTATTTATTTTTTTATATATATATTTTATAGAGGAGTGATCACAGGGATTTGAGAACCAAGAAAAGTAAATATTGCTTATAGAGCATCATCCCAAGGATCTTTGAGATGGAGAATATGTCCAAACTATAATCGGACATGTCTTTCATCATCGTCTGCCATTTCTCTTTGAAATCTTCAGCCATCAGGTAGTCTTTTTATCTAATATATTTTCTCCCATTTTCCGTGTACTGCCTAATGATTTATTTATTTTCATTCACATTTACTTTTTGGGGGTTCCTTGGTTGGTTTTTCCGTAATGAGTATGTCATTTTCCACTAAATTCATGTACTACCAAACAATAAAGAAAAAGGGTTCTTTTCAGTTGTTAGGTTCTATATTAAACCACATAACAAACTCAAAATAGGAAATCAGCAAAGGTAAAATTTTTACCATGCAACATTCTATCAGATTTGGGGTTTTTTGTACTTCTGTTACTGGAGCAATATTGGCCATTGTTTGTATAGTATTTTCAATTGTTATACTTGTATGGGAAAAGAAAAAAAATTTCTTGCTTGATCATGCCAACTAAACTAACGACCGTATCTTCGAAAAGAAGTGAAGTGATTGGTTGATTTTCTTCTATTGTTCTCTTTGGATATATACCCTTATATCAATATGGTTCTTGTTAACATGTCTGTTTAGGTTTTATACCACTCAAAACAATAATTATCTATATGTGGGTCCAAGCCTGCTTGGACAAGAACTATAAGACATCAGAAGTATTTTTAAAATCCTAATTTTGCATAAGTTCATAGAAAACAATGTGCTTTTTAATGTCAAGTTCTTGTTCATCATGATTGTTGTCTTATTGCTTAACATAACAAACTTAACAGAAGCATCTGAGTAATCATAATCTCATTGCTTCAATTGTAAGTTCACATGAAGGATATTGAGTTCCAAGAAAACCACATTTGCAGAAATATGGTTCAAGCACTTCCAGATTCGTCAACCCGCTTCATCTTGTTTTGTTCCTGTTTTTACTGGTGCTTTTTATGTTTTGTATCCTGAAAATCCCATTTCTCACATGTTATTTCACCAAAATTGTGTTTTCTACAGTTGATTGAGAATGGCGAAAAGGAGTGATTAATGGAGCTTCTAATGGAAAGGCTCATCAAGTGCAGGTGGAAGGACGATATGAAATCACTTTTATGATGCTTCCATGTTTTAGCTTTCTATAAAAATATAATGTTTTTTAAGCCTTCTTTCGAAAAAAGCTATCATAGTTTTTCGGATGTTGATTCCTTCACATCTAATCACAATTAGGTGGAATCAAGAATTGTTTGTGATTTAACCTATTGTTTAATTGGGACCATTCAAATGAGGATTATTTGCAATGGCTTCCCTTTTCCCTTGGTTTCATTGGTCATAATGAGAATTAAGAATAACTAATTTATACTCTCATCATGCTTAGCAGGAGATGATAAACCCAAGTTTTCTGCTAAATTTGCAAATGTCATCTTGGGTTTGAGGATTGGTGACTTGTACTATCTAGGTCTGGAATTTCTGAAGAAAATTGATAAGTTTTCTTTTGAGGTTCTTTACTATCTTGTTTTTACTTGCGTCTATCACAATGTCTTTTATTAATGGAAGATAAAAAATGGAATTAAAGTGTCAAGTGAATATTATATTACATTTTCTTTCATATCTTTTCTTACAAATATAAAAGTCACAATGTTGCAGCTCCTTGGCGTTCTTCTTCGTTCTGCACATCACTTTGTATAGTTTCATTCGCCTCTGATTAAAGTCCTATATCGGTCTATCCTTTCTTTTCAAATTTCTTTCTTGCTTCCTCTGTCTATTTTGTCTTCCAAGTTTGGAAGAAAAAAGCATCCATGAATCCAGAAACAAAAATGATATGGAATTTCAAAGGGAATAGCCAAAATAGAACTCAACATGAAATTACACAGTTTCAAATTATTACTACACCCAATATTTATCAAATTCTAAAGATGAGGGTGGAGTGTTTTATCGATTGGGGGAGGTTTTTTTCCTTCCTTCCTCATAGCAACGTTTAGGTGACCTCTTTTTTTTTTTTTTTTTTTTTTTTTTTTTTTTTTTGCAATCATTCCTCACAGCAACGCATTGTTTAGGTGTTTTTTTTTTTTTTTTTTTGCTTTAGAAAGTTTCGTTTAAACAGCAGGAAAAAGAGTTCTTTTTTATTGTGAGCTAATGATACCTTCAGGTTTCAAAACAAAGTTAATAGAATTATTTTATTTTGGAATTTCATTTTTGCTTGCCATTATTTTCGGGCATATTCATGTTAAATTTGTGCTTGGATCAAGTTTTCATGTTTAGAAATTTTCTATTTTTGTCTACTTTTGGAATGATCATCCGTCATACTGTAGTTGTAGGAGCTCATTATGTAGGAAATAGGCATATATCCAATATTGCTTAGGATAACGCCTACTACAACTTGTCATGTGAGAACTCAGGTTTAGGAATGTATTAGCATTTCATCTATACTTATTTTTATTGTAAAACTTTGAACAAGTATGTATAAATGTTGTCGTTAGTATATTGTTCTACAGCTAAAAATATTTATAAAAATAAATTGTTTGCTTTTTTTAAACTTTGTTTGCAGATGCATGTGTGTATGTGACTCTATATATAAATTAAAATGTGTGTATTCATATTGACTCTTTTTTAATTTACCTTTTACTTCATTATCATATTTTCAAAACGTTTTTAGTTTTCTTTTTCCAATCATTTTTATCTTATTGCAATGTTTTATTTTTTCTATAGCCAACAATGGGATTAAAACCTTTTTTGAGATAACAAAATGCAACTCTATATGTTTGGAAAAAAAAAAAAAAAGAAACCAAAAAAAATGAGTTTTGTGTTATTATCTTATTTATTAGAATGTTTGATTTTGTTATTATTATGTATTTTATAATTGTATCATGAAGTTTAACTCTTCAATTTTATTTATTAATCTGTAATTTTTTATAATCTTTAGAAAATATTTCTTCATATTAAACGTTATGAAAATTTTCATCACGATTCAACACGTGCAACGCACGTGCACAAACTAGTATTTTATATAAATATGCAATATTTATATATTGTTCTTGTTAATATAATTATTATGCAATATTGTAGAAAGCACAATAAGTGCTTCCCACTGTCCGTATATATCGTTTCGGACGATAAATTTTTCTATTTATTTTCGGTCCTCCGGTTTTTTTTTTCAGACCAAATTTTTTTTATTTTCAATTTAGTCCTTTTTTTTTACTTTTTTTTTTTTGAAACCTTTTTTTTTTCTTTTGTATTCATTTTTGATCCTTAATTTTTTTGGGATCATTTTTTTTTTTCATTTTTTTCAGCCCAGTTTTTTAGTCCTTTTCACGTTGACAGTTACTTTTATTTTAATCCGTTTATCTTTTTGATCTTTTTCTTACCTTTTGCTTGGATTTTTTTTATATTTTTTTATTATTTTAATTTTTTTCTTTTTCGATAAATTTTTTGAAATTTGTTCAATTTATGCATAACACGTGCTTTAGGCTGCTATATGTGAAATATATTGGACTTTTCCCGGAAATAACGAAGATAGTGGGAAATATAAAGTGGGAGTAGCGGCGCCCACCAATGGGAACTCTGCAAGCTTTACAACTGCGCAGTAGTCTTTTGACCCCTTGGTCCGGATTGGCTAAAAGTCGACGATGTTGAAATCTTTGTTTTTTTTTTTTTTTTTTTTGCCCCTCGGAAAAAGTTTAGATTAGAAGTTTTACAGAGGCTACAAACAGGATTATAACTATACTTTGTAGAGCAAATTCGTAGTTTATTATGGTGGATATTCACTAATGCTATATTTGGTAAGAGGGATAAAAAAAAAGGGAAAGGGAAAATAAAATGCCTAGATGAGGAAAGAATGAAGATTTTCTTTTGACTATGTTTGACGGGATGAGAAAAGAAAGTGTCTAATGTAAGTAACAATAATTATATCTATAGGAATGAGATCATAATAGTTATTTTACATATCATTTTTTTTTTAAAAAAATTTCTGTCTCTTTCATTGTTCAAAGGATTAAAAAATGGTGAAACCAATGGATTTACGACTTGCTTATTTTTCAATTTTCTTTCTACTAAACAACTTATTAAGATTATTTTTTCTTTCTAAAATCCATCCAACTTCCTTTTTCTCTCTTTTCCACTCTAAAATATAGGGTAAATTTGTTTTATGTTGTTTATTATTAAATAAAATTCGAAGCAATTGGCTAGTTAAGTTTATTTGATAGGAGGGAAAAGTAGAAAGAGGGAGACGAGTGAGGCTATTAAAATGGAAGAATTTTGTAATTTATGGTTGTTTGGTACGAAATAAATAAAAGAAAACAAATTAATTGATTGAATTTCAAAATCCGTAAAAAAGAAAATCAATATAATCTGTCCCACCATAGAGGAAAATAAAAGAGAGTCTGGACAAACAAGATTAAAGAAAGGTCCTACCCCGTTCTTTCCCATTTTCCTCACTTTGGTTATACCGTATATGAACTGCATCTTTCCGAGGGAAAGTTTTTGACTGACCACAAAATGCACACCACAATCCCCACTCCTCATTATAATGATGATTTGTTACACATCCAGATTTTATTTAAGTATATTACAGGCCTAACTACAATTCTTTCCTTTGCATTGAGCTTTGTCAACTAAGTAAAGGTTTTCCTATACATTCGTATAAGCCTTTCGGAATCGAGTAATAGCTCAAGCCAAGGCTGCTCTTGAGCCAGTCCTAGCTCAATCTGCAATCTGCGCCGCATTTGTCTCCTCCGCTCTTACACACGTAAGAATTAATGAAATGTAAAAACCTCACACTAAAAGAACTTTTTTTCATCAAAAACGGCAAACACATGAAGTAAGCTCCAAGTTGGAGAAATTTCGAATCACTATCTCCCATCCACCATTGTAACTGTTATATCGTTTACGGACGCATGGTCAATGCCTTCTGACAACAAATCTGTATCTAAAATGGCTCTCATTGAAGTGAATGTTGGTTGTATTGGCAATGGAAGGGTTGCATTTTCACTCTCCAACATTAACATCACAGATGGCATGGTCGGTCTTTGAACCGGAGAATCTTGCACGCACAGAACCGCGACTTGTATGCATCTTAAAACTTCGTCTTGGGAACTTGTTTCTGCAATTGACGGATCAAGCAGTTCTATTGCTTTTCCTTCATTCCAAAGATGCCACGCCTGAAACCATTAAATACAATTCATTCAATATTGCACAACAATGTATCTTTTAAATCCCAGTTACACATAGATAACATAATATGGTGTACTTACATATCCAATAAGGCTTGAGTACTGGGAATTTTGAAGGTTAGTGTTTCGTCGGCCGCTCAATATCTCTAACAACAACACCCCGAAACTATATACATCTGACTTGACTGAAAAGAGACCTTCCATTGCATATTCAGGTGACATATAACCACTGCAATTTGGAGATTAGTGAAAATTAGATCAATAACATTCAGATATGATTCGGAGAGATTATCTTGTTGACGTGAGTCAAGAAGTTAAAACTTACTAGGTGCCAACAACTCGGTTCGTGTTCAATTCATTTTGGTTTCCTCCAAATATTCTTGCCATGCCAAAATCTGAAATCTTTGGGTTCATCTCTTCGTCCAGCAAAATGTTGCTCGCCTTTAAATCCCGATGAATTATCCTAAGTCTCGAGTCTCGATGCAGATAAAGGAGCCCCCTTGCAATCCCTTCTATTATGTTAAAACGCTTTTTCCAATCTAGTAGCGCTTGCTTCTCGGTATCTGCCAGTTTTACCCCAAAAAATAAATTAATCAATTAGGAAAAAAAAATCCTCGAATCGATGCTTTCGCACTTCTTCCCTAAGCAAAACAACTTACCAAAAAGAAAGAAATCCAAACTTTTGTTAGGCATGTATTCATAAAGCAACATCTTTTCTTCTCCTTGAATGCAGCAGCCCAACAGTCTAACGAGATTCCTGTGTTGTAATTTAGCAATAAGAATAATCTCGTTCTTAAATTCCTCCAACCCTTGGCCCGACTTTCTTGAAAGCCTCTTTACAGCTATCTCTTGTCCTCCTGGAAGATTTCCCTGGTAAGAGAAAATTGTTTTTTTTACTATTACCAGAGTTCAATTTACCTTCTTAGCTTTTCATACATTATTAAACATAAAAATCCTTGTAGACAGGCCCAAATCCCCCTGCCCGAGCTTGTTTTCTTCGGAAAAGTTTGTCCGTAGATTGCTACAAAGTTGAAACTGAACAATGCTAACTCTGGCCCGTTGACTTGTTCTGTTACAACATCGACAGATCCCGAAAGATCTGTCGAGTATTCCTTGCTTTTTCCTGCATCGGAGGGTAGTACTTCGCTGCTCCTCAACCACGAGACAGCAGAAGGGTTTGGCAAAACTATAAACAAAACGGGCCAAAAAAAATAAAAAATAAAAAATAGTTAGAAGCTAATCGCAAGTAATATCATAGAACTGATACGGTCAACATAAATTGCCTAGAAAGACAGCCATAATTCCTCCAATTGAGAGAAAATGAAAAGCTTACCTTTAAATTTTAGTCTGTACCTCCATAATAACCACGCAAATAAGCCGAGGAGAATTGCTCCCACTACGCTTACTGTAATTATCAAAGCATAGGATTTTTTGCTGTTTCCACCTGTAAATAGGGAAAGAAAATAATGTCAAAATATTGCCAAAATTGCTAAAAGATGCTGATGCAGCGGAATGAGAATATTCAAGCCAAATCCATGGTTAAAGAGCCTTAAAATAAGAAAGAAAACGACTCTGATATCAAATTCTCAAACATTAAAGTCTGCACTACACATCTTTCCTTAGGCTTATATGGCCCTACTCATAATAAAACCAAACGACAACAAAAATAAAGAAATGACAACTAAACCAAACAACAAGAACAAATCAATGACATTAACGACACTAAATTTCCTACATCAGATGCTCTAGTGTATTTCCTTGCATCTTTAGATCAAATTCAGTAACAGTGAAAGTCTTCTGGTTTGGTACCACAAGGTCCAAACATGAAAGATGAGTTCTACATTACACCTAGTAGCCTTTTAATGTAAAACTGATCTAAAACTAAAGAGTTTTTTCTAAAATTTAAAGGATAGAACCCGAATCTGTCGTGGTCCATATCTTTAATATGTGCAATTGTGCAAATTTCCTAACTAGATAACAGGAGAATCAATACCAATTTACTACTTTCAACATGGAAAATGCTTTTGCAAGAAAATTCACAAGTCCAACCAATATAACACACAAAACAATGAGAAAAGGAATCGAAAGCAATACCGAGATCAGAATGAGCAAGCCGAACGTTAAGGGTATTCCCACCCTTTTTAAAATGCTGAACATCCAACAAGCTCTCCGTCCAAATCAAGCACCCATTCCACCAACATCAGCATAAGCCGTGCAAGAGCAGTTCTTCAGACACTCATCATTACAATTCACCACCGAACCCTGCGACACCAAATCGGCAAAATCCGGCAGCTTCACCAATTTCATAGCAACAAAGCCATCATCTTCAGTATCCTCTTCTTTCCCGGTGCTGTTTCTCTCACACTTCAACAATGTTTTCCTCACACACCCACCAGACCAGTTTCCCCTCCTCCACTCTCCCAAATTCGCAGGCTCGAACCGGTCCATACACCGGCAAATCGGCGACTCCCACGAGCTACAGAGCCGAATTTCCCGCACCTGTTGTAGAGTCGCACTCATTAGCCTTATTAGGCTGAGACTGTATAACACCCCACTTGTCATTCTTCATCCCACCTCAACTGCTCCTCAATCCCGGTCCACTCAATCCTAAACCTCAACTTATCCGAACTATTCACAGGATTATAAGTAAAATACGCTGTTCCGTTGATCAGCAACAGCTTAAACCCGTATATATACGACGACATGTTCGGAACACCGGCGAAGATCTGATTATTCCAATGCCCACTTCTCCACCGCCTCTTCGACTCATGCCATATAACAATCTGCGGCGACCCTCGAGGATCTACACCCATGGAGTAGTTCCCCGGCGACGGGTCGTTACTAGATTTCCACGAACGAAAAGCCCAGTTCTCTCCTCTTTTCGAACTCGCCTCCATTCCATCCCAGGTAAAAAGTGTCTGTCGGATGATCGAAGCTCTCCCACAAAGTCGACTCAGTTTCTTCGTCCGTCAAAACGAGATTTCCATGGTCGTTAATCCTCGCCGTCTTGTTGTTCGATGAAAACCAAGGCGTTACTCGACCATATGGACTTACTGTTATTCCCATCAAAAATCTCCAAATTTTCCGTCGTTTCCGATCGTCAAAAAAGCCGTTTTTGCCGGAGATCGGCGCGTCTCTGTTCGCCCACCCAAACGACCGTAATCTCCGAGATATTCCGGTACCAGATTCCGACGTAGCGTAACGACGAATTCCCGGGGCTGAAAAAATCCCAGTTCGAATTTATCGCCATTAGAGACCAGAGTATCTCCGTCTTTCAAAGACCCGCCTTGCCTGATCGTGTCCGACGCAGAGCAAAACAGAACAAGAGACAGGACAATAAACAGAATTTCCCGAACTGGGTTTCTCTGGATGGTGCTCATTTCACGATCTGTGAGAAATCCCAAATGTTTACTCGGCTTTAGAGATGTGTTGAACCAAGAAGACGAAGAAACAGAAATGAAAAATAAAGTAAGTAAACAGATTTCAATGGCGGCTCTTGGCGCTTATGCAGGTGTGTGTTGGCTGACTAGAATAATGGAAAGTTTTGAGAAGTGCGACTAATATTATACAATTCGACAAAAACAACTATTTTAATTTTCTCTGTTTTCAAAGGTTTTCAGTTTAGGTACGATTGTTGTACTCGTGGAGGCCCTTGTTTTGAAAAGTCTTACGCCATGGCTGCGACTTAAGATCAGAGGAGTAATATAATATATATATATATATATATATATTTATATATTGCCATATTGGTTTGGTTTGGTTTAGACTAATCTAAAGATGTATCCCACATGCCATTGACCGGTTTTTGAGAAGAATTTTATCTCCCTCCAAGGGGTGTGAAATATTTTAATAGTTTTAGGTTTTGGGGGTTTTTTTCCTTATTCCCAAAAAAAAAAAAAAATAGTTTTGTGATATAATAATGACTGGATTCCAAACTAATTGTTTACGTGATTAGCCAAGAAAACCAATTATTTACCTGTTTTTAACTTTTAGGTGTGAAGGAGGAAGGAAACAGAACCAGAAAAAAAAAAAAAAAAAAAAAAAAAAAAGAAGAGAAGTGGACCCCTGGTAGGAATGTTCCTTAGCTACCAATTTGAACTTGTGCATAGATTTTTCATTTTTTAGATAAAATGTATCATTTTTTCCTGATGAAATTCTTTGATATATAGGAGGCAAGGAAAAAAAATAATTCCAACAAAAAAGGAAAAAAAAAAAATTCATTACTTCTCGAAGATGCTAGTTGTAACTCAATTCCAAGTTGAGAAAGGGATCGATAGTTTCTCAACAACTCGGTTGATATTTGGACAGCCAGGTCAACTAGAGGACAAATTATTGACCCTCCTATTGAGTACCTTGTCGCAACTTACTGGGGTAGATTTGACAAAAACTTGGGCAGAGGGAAGGCAGTTGGCTCGTGGTTAAACTCATAATCCAAACCAATGTACAATTATTTGAGACATACTTTAATGTATCTATCTTAGAATTACGCTTGATTAGATAAGATAAATTATCTATTCAATTGGATGTAGATCTTTTATAATTTTATTTTCTCAACATTGTATCTTTCACTTTATATGTCCAATTATTGTTTCAATGAATTATAGTGTCGGACCATATTTGTTTGCTTGCATATAATCAACATATGATTGTTAGGATATAATTGATGTGTTTTTAATTTTTAAGGCACATATTTCAATAAGGTAGATGGCTCGTGGTTATGAGGATAAGTAGCAAACCAGTTTTATGATGTGCAAGGAAATATATGTCACATAAAGATAACGATCTCTCTTTTTGTGAATATAATTGGTGTTTCCCGTACCTCTTCATCAGTAATTCCATCGAATACGTATAATTCTGATACAAATCTTATATATATATATATATATTAATAGTATAGGATAATTTTTACATCCTGCAAAAAAAATTCTAAAAGATGACCAAATATTAAAAAGTGTCTTCAAAATATGCTGATTCCACAAATTCCTCTATTTAGTAGTCGGATCTTTTTTTTTTCTTATTTTTTCTTTTTTTTTTTTTTTTGGGTGAGAAAGCATTGACTTTAGAAATAAAAACTGAAGCTTGAATGATGCTTTTCTCTTGTTCGAACTGGAAGTATCCCGTTCCCCCCTTTTTTATTTAATCTTTGGGTAATTTGTTGTCCTGCTTTTGTAGGACCATATGATTATCATATGGTTAGGTGTGTAGCATACAGTATTTGTGTCATGTTTATCATATGGGTACCTTTTTTTTAATGTCTAGAAAAGGTTTTGACCATTTAGTACCTCTTCAAAGACGTGTAAGTCGGAAATTTAAAAAAAAAAAAAAACAAAAAACAAATATTAAAGAAGACGATTTGAAGCCATGATATTGATATACTACCGAATTCGCGTTTCTATATTCTTCATTTTTTTTTTCCAATTTTGCTTAGGTCTTAGATTTATATTTCCAACCACACGTATATTCCATTTCAACCAATTAATTGAGTTTCTTAGGTATCATATTAAGGGCCGTTTGGTTGGTAAGTTTAGTTTAAACTAAATTGTATTTTTTTCATAATGTTTTTTTGTTTTTTTCCCCAAAAGTTTTTTGTCTTTTCTGAAAAAGTCAATAAAATTAGTATTCAAATTTAAAAATTTCAACTCAACTCAAACTCAACTTATGCACCAAACAGGCCCTAAGTAAACTTAACTGTTAGACACATAAAATAATAAAAAAAATAAAAAATAAACTATGAAAGTTTTGTTAACCATGTCAATTAGAATAAAAAGTGATTTGAAGTGGAACGCCAAGTTGGACACGCTGGACCCGATTCCCTGTTGATTAACACGCGTCGGTCTTGGACCGCGTGGGATCCACCCGTCTATGGCATCCGAGGGGCATACTAGAAGGGCCTTTTTGTTCACCTACTTTATGATTTTTTTAACCTGTCTAATTTTTCCACCCATCAATGTTTTAGATCTAAGATTATTTCTAATTTCAGTCCTTAAATCTTGTATTCTGTCCTGGCCATGTGAACTTCCAAATGTAAGAAATATCATCATTTAATTAATTTAATATCTAATATTTAACTTGTGTTTGATTCGTGATAAATACACAAAAATATATCTTTATTGTACATAAGTGTTTAAAAATTAAGTTTTAATAAAATAGTTTTCATGAATTTAATTTAAAATATTTGTGTATGAAAATATTTAGTTTTAATTTAATTTAATTTATTTTGTAGGGAAATAAGATATTTGGGTTAAAATTGCAAGCAAAATCAAATTTAAGGTCCCAAAAAGAAAAGCCCATCAGCTAGCCGTCAAACCAAGCCGCCCAGCTCCACCTTGCCACGTGTCGTCGTCTTCATGCCACCCAGACACGCGGGCCCCACCCTTCCCATGCACACACACATTTGGCAAACACGGCCCTCTGTCTTACACGCGCGCGTCAACGACTTGCTTCTCACGACCGCGTGGACCCCACCGTGCAGCTGCTTCTCCACTCAACGCTTGCCACGTGTCCGTTGGCCCAGATGTCGGCGTTTTTTTTCTCCACCTCTTTCCGCGTGACAAGCGTCCCATTCACTTGTCCTGAACGTTTACCGTTTAATTGTCCATAGCTCTATTGTCATGTTCAAGTTACCGTTCGGCGTTTACCGTTTCTTGTTGTATTGTCATGTTCAAGTTTTTCAAAGCCACGTGAATTCCATTTAATTGGAATTCATTTCTTTTTTTATTTTAGTAGCTGAACGTTATTTTTTTTTTAAGGTTTTTAGTTTTCCTTAGCAGCCCATAGCTCTATGAATAAGAGGCCGGCTAAAGGTTTTAGGTTGGTTGATTTTAGCCTAAGTTTAGCACTTTTTCTCTCATCTTTTTCTTGCTATTATTCTCATATTTTCTCTCTAAAATTTTGTGAGAATGCTTTGCAAGCTAGGTTAGAGTTCTTTGGTGAGGCTAAAGATGATCCTATATGCGTAGTGAATTTGTTTAGATTTTGATTCTCCAATGGTTGTAAGGTTTATATTTTGAGTAAATAATTTTCTTCATCCTATTTCTATTCTCATATCAGATATTTTGTTGTCATTTTTATCTAAATTTAGTGAAGCTCTTTTTATGTGATTGTTATATGATATGATATATTGATAAACATTATTTTAGAAGTAGTCTTTTACTGCAATACTGCTTATGGTATATTGTCGCTTTTGGATTTCTTATAGGATCATTTTTGCTAGTTCTTAAGTGAGAATTTTATTTACTCAAATACATTTTATTTCACAAGTTCTTCAATTCTTTATTTTCCAATTGATTGTTTAGGATATGAAACTTTCAATTGAGTTATTTTATGAATCAAAATCCAAATAGGTAAACGAAACATATAAGGGATTTCCAATGTCTTACCATTTTTTGATTTTTGAATTTTTCCTCCATTTTAAATTGCGTTGTCTTTAAATTTATTTCAAAATCATAAAAATACTTCTTCCTTTTCTTTATTTGATTACTTATTCTCTACACGCTTTTGTTCCGCTAATTTTTCTGTTTGTTTTTATCACCTCCTTGTGGAATCAACCGTCCTAATTGTGTTACATTGACCGCTTGTTTTTGTACACGTTTGGGTGTAAACAGTTCGTTCGGTTGGGGATGAAATTTTTAAGTTGGAGTTTGTTGACTTTTAAAAAATTAGTTATAATTTTTTGTTGACCTTTTCAGAAAAGACAAAAACTGAGAAGAAAAAATACAGTATAATTATAGTTAAACTGGAATGTCAATCAAAGCATTAATCCCTTTATTTATAATGTTATTATACACTTGATGAAACCTATTACGTGTCTTTTTCAGAAAAAGACAAAAAATGAGAAGAAAAAAATACAGTATAATTATAGTTAAACTGGAATGTCAATCAAAGCATTAATTCCCTTTATTTATAATGTTATTATACACTTGATGAAACCTACTACGTGTCTTTGGCATGTTTAATAACTAATTTATCAAATGGATTGACCCTACGTGCGTAATTGATATAAATATAAATATACAGTACACATTACTTCGGTCAAATCTACGTGTGTATAATAATTAAGAGGGAATTAAAAGACTATTATTAATGTCTTCCTAATTAATTTAATGACTTACTTGTAAATATGTCATCTAGCATTTTTATCACATTTAATTATAATTTTGGCAGATGGTGATAAAAGGAATCAGTGAATGGGATGAAGTAAATATTGGAGACAGAAAAGAATTGGATATATTAGTTAATGTATACTGTCTAATAAAAAAAGAATTCTGCCAAATAAGATAATTAGAATGGCGACTGGCCGGGGGACACAAATTATATAGGGTATAAGATCTGGTTTATTGTCCTAAATTTATAATATTTGTACTTATGAGCTACTCACAAATTTGTCGCGGGTGTTGACCAAGTATTTTTGTTCTTTTTTATTTTATTTATTTATTTTCTTTTTGTTATTAAAAGAAGAAGAAGTAGAAGAAGAAAGACTTTTATATATATATATATATATATATATATATATTTTTGGCTGGAAAGAATTATATTTGTTTGAATTCAATAAAGGCACAGCCATTTGTTATCTAAATTTTCGGCTGGATATCCGATTATATCCAAGTCGTAAGTCGTAGTCGTAAGACGACCAGGTATGTACGCTTAGCTTTCAAGAAAATAAAAACAAGGAGAAGTTGTCATGTTTTTTTTTTTTTTTTTAACCAAATTAAAACTTTACGTCTTATGATAAAATTTAACATCGGTAACTGTTAAATTATTCTTGATTATAATTACTAAATGGTAGTATTACAAAAAATAAATCAATAAATAAATCTCAAACCAAGATCCTGAGGTCTACCTTGTGGCTAGCTAGCTTTAAGATTCGATCTCCATTTTCAGGAAAAAACTAGTAATAATAGTTTTTGTTTTGTATTACATTTTTTTGGATTTGAAGGTATAAAATTTGAAATTTTATCTTATGGTGAAATTAGGTTGTGTATTTATTTTATTTTTATAGGATTTTGTTTTTATTTCTGCATTGATACATTCTCGGGTGATAATGGGTAGTAAAATTTAGAGCTAGATAGAGCTCGGCTTGGTAAAAGCAGCCAACTATTGTGATACTCTGTTAATATTATCTTTAGCCTACTCTATGGAAGCCGAATGCAACGAATTTCAACGAAAAGGGAGGAGAAGAAGAAGGGGAGGGATAAAAATAAATAAATAATAAAAAAAGGAGGAAAAGTTTGTTGTTTTGCTAAAACTTTTATTTTTAAAAACGTTGCATGTGTTTGCCTCTTAGGTTCAAACCTAAGTTTTTTATCTCAGTTTTTTTTTTTTTTTTTTTTCTTCTGAAAAGTCGATAAAAAATATAATTAGTTTCTGAAAAGTCAACCAACTTTAACAAAAAATTTCATTTAAATCTGTATTTCAAACCGAGCCTTTGTGTTTTCCAAAATTTTAAGTGTAATGTTTGTTTAATTTGGTTTAGTTAGTTTCCTATTCTCTCATCCAGTGGCGGAGCTAGTGGGATCAGTGGGGGCTACTGATATTTTATCATTTTTTAAAATTATTCTTTTTAAAAATAAGAAATTCGCATATAGTTCATATTTCCCCCATCAAAAATAATTAAATAAATAATTTTCACATATCCCTACTAACTTTAATTCTATGTTTACAAATTTACTATTTTGCCTCCACTAAAATTTAGTTTATCTTGAAAAAAATTTTGATTGACGTTCCTACTGGAATATATTTCTGACTCCGCCCTTGCTCTCATCCATGCTAATAAGTGTGAAGGCCCCACTAATGTCTTGGTTAAAAGGTTAATTAGCTTGTGTTTGGCTCGCCGGTTAGAGATAGAATTTCTAAGTTGGAGTTAGTTGACTTTTCAAAAACTAGTTATAAATTTTATTGACTTTTCAGAAAAAGACAAAAACTGACATACAAAAGTATAGTTTAATTTGAGTTAAACTGAAATTTCAAACAAAGCCTTGTCTCTATTCTTATTTTCCATTATTTCAGTATACATAAGGAATTAACAAAAAATCTGTTGTATATATTTTTTTTTACATATATTATGATTAGATCGATAAGATATTAATAATTAGATTTTACAAATAAGAAAAATAAAATATGAGTCAGCACAATATTCCGATGCATGTATCTTGAATCTCAAATTCTCACAAGTCGTTATACAAATAAAGTCAGTTAAAAATACATTAGTCACGACAAATAACAATTTGATTATTAGTATATTGAATAGAATAAAGGCAACCATACTATATTGCTTTCAATATATCGTTAAGAGTGGTCGAGGAATTCATCTATGAGGGGCTTCAAATATATATATATATATATATATATGGTACTAGATTTTACTTTATATTAAGAAATTATGAAGGAGTTCAAAAATGGCGGTTGTTTCTTACTTTATTAATATATAAGATCTCATTACTCCAACCCCTCTAATTCTAAATAGGACACGGCCTTCAGCCATAACCCACTTGACCTCGTCACCATCACTTGTGGCTAAAAACTATAATTATTAGACACCTCCAAAAATCATAAATGATTAAAATCTTATATTACAGAATTCGGCTCAAAATTCCATTTTTTAAGTTGTGTTTATTAATCGTTTAATGGACATATGTGTCGTATATGTATATATGACCCTTCTCTTGGGGTATCTTCCCATCACTTTGTCAACCATTTAATTATCATTTTAGTAAAAGAAAAAAAAAATTTGGAAAATAAAATATAATAATAAAATATAAATAATTTTAAGAAAACAAATATCCTTTTGTTTTTCTATAAATGTGGTCCTCACCAATTCCTTTCAATAATGCTGCAGCTTTTTTCTCCGGTTTTAATAATTCATTGCTTTGAATTCAACCAAATGAATCCAAACAAGAAACCGAAAGCGTGATGAATACATGCACCCGTAAATGGAAGAGCTTTTTACATTTGTCAAAGTGAATCTTGGATTTTCCAGTTTCCTCACCGATTGGACTAACCCAGTGACTTAATCCTTTGTTACTTGGACAAACGAAAAGGACACGTATCACACGTTAATAATGGTTGTTGATGTGTCAAATACATAACTACAATTTTATCTTATATTTTAATTTATATTTAATATAATTATAAATTAAAAAAAAAAAAAAAAAAAAAGTGTCATCTTCTTTCCCATCAGCAACCCCAACCTCCCAACACTTCAAAACTCCTTCCCTCTGCATCCCCCACAATGTCGCAAATTCCCCGTTGCCAAAATGCAAGGCAAAAAAAAAAAAAAAGAGAGAGAGAGAGAGAGAGAGAGGAGATAGAAGTAAAATTGCTATGTTTTTATCTTATGTTACGAAGACAATTGCAATCGCAAAAATCAACTAGAAAAATATCAAAAGCTCTTACTAATCTGCCACAATGCTTCGCAATGGCGTCTCTTAGTCCACCTCTCAATATTCCTTTGTAACACAAGCTAATTCCGCGTACCAAACATATGTTAGTTTTCGTTATTAAATCCTAAAAAAAAAAAAGAGCATTTTTGGTAACGTTTCATTTCTTAGAAAGAACGAATGTTACATATTGAAAAATTGGAAGACAACATATCGAAGAGCATCAAACCATATCTCTACTTGATACATTTCATAGGGATATTTGTAATTAATCCAAAAAAATGTTTGAGAAAGAATAAGAAGGTTACTTTGTCTGTGGACCTATATTGGAACCGTTGTATTAATGAGTGATATTTAACATTATTGGTGGTTTTTAGCATACTCATAAGGTGTTTAGAAACTAAAGTCACTAATTTAATATAGGAGAAAATACCTAAATGACACAAATTTTAAATATCATTGTACCAATATGACATAAAAAAAAATATTAGACCAATATAACATAAAATTAAACTAAAGTAAATTAAAGTTTGTATCATATTTGTCAAGATGAGGGAATTTGTGTTATGTTAGTCAATAAATAGAAAAAATGATTATTTAGATAATTTTCTTTTAAAAAAAATATGAAAATGTTTGGGGTACCATTGATTTTGAGCACCACTATAAATACTATAATACAAGATATGTTTCATTTGTAGACTCCATATTATGATACCCGCTATCTATTTGTAGTTGATGTTTTGATACCTTATAGCATTGCTCTTAAAATATATTAGTTTTTTGGGGTTCCACTTTTTCTTGGCTTTTTCGATATTTCAATTTGTAGTTCTTCGTGTTTTTTTTTTTTTTTTTTTTTTTTTTTGTCTGGCTAAATTTGGTTGTTCCTTTTATTCATTGCAGCACTTACAAAGCCCAACGAACAATTTTTTTTTTTTTTAAGGCCTAACGAACTTCGATTATATACGGGGCAAGAAAAGGGCAATGATTGGAACCATAAGGCTAGTATTTTCTAGTAATTCAAATCGTAAACAAACCATACCTGCAGCCCAAAACTTTGACTAATTAGCTATAGCTAGCGTGTTCTCAGGCTTGTCTTCTGCCGAAATTATTTTGGTGATATTGCTTACAGAAAATTTTTTAATGGCGGGTATATATTATCTCCTAAATTATATATAGTTTGCCTCTCGTCCAAAACAAGTACTGTGGCTGGTAGTGTTTATACCTGGCCAGTTTAATTGGTAGCAATTAGGGATGGCAATGGAGTTGGAGTGAGGGTGGGTATGCTTCCCCTATCTCCATCCCCACCATTTTTTTTATCCCTCATACATGTCCTTATACCTACTTAATTTAATGCAGATGTGGATACGGGTAATCCTCATTACGTGTGTTATATCTATCCCTACTTATTATCCATTAAGAATTAAAAAAAAAAAAAAAAAACTCAAAACAAAATTTCGTTAAAGGTTTCATAAAATTTGATAACATAATCCCAATATGTAACTGAAATAAAAATGAAATCTTAAAAACAAATCCAATCTTTAGAAAATTATAAATAAATTCATTAAAAAAAACTAAAAGATTAAAACACTAAAAATTCAAATTATGTATATATAAACATAAAAGTATATATATTTTGTAAGTGTGAATGTAAGTGGGGTAATTGCGGGTAGGGGCGAGGGAACCCCCCGTCCTACACTCATGCTGGGGTTAATCTTAACCCCTTTACCGTCTTCCCATACCTACAAATTATCCTCTTTATCTGTTCTTAATGAGATAAGTATCAACATTTATGAGTAAAAATATCATCTTTAATAACAATAGAGTATAATGTTGGAAATAATATAATAATGAGTAGAGGACTGGATGGAGCTCCCAATTCAATCGGAATGAATTATTAATCTTGGTCGAATAAGACAGCCCAAAGTATGTTTATTTATTTATTTATTTTTTGGAATGAAGAATATGACTTCATTTACGGAGCACCAGAAGACAAAACAGAAGTTTCAGCCTCCAGAGATAAACCAATAACAAATAAGACAACACATAAAAACAAAAACGAAAAAAAACGGAATCTTCAACACCTATAAGACCGAAAAGATGTAAGAGATTATTTAAGCGAACTTCATCTTATATTCAATTGTTGAGGTCATTTATCATATCACATCTCTCATCATCAAATCATCGAGATCAATCGAAGAGTCTAGTTGACAACCATTCAAGGTGACTCAAGCTACCAGATCAACTTGATAGCCTGTTAGGTCGAGCTAAGACAAGTATTGCATAAAATCTCACAAGTGCACGAGTCGCACAATAATATAAGATGAGTAAGGTTATTGATATTACAAGGATTACGTTGTAATTTTAAGTTAACTACCATAATTGATTAGCGTTAGAATTATTTGAGTGGCCGATAGAAAAAATAAAAATAAAATTTAAATTTAAATTTAAATAAACAAAAGAAACAAAATTGACGATACAAAACCAAAGAAATGAAAATGACACAAGTAAGGTTCTAGGGATTCAATCTCACCTAATTTAAATTTAAATTTAAAATAACAAAAGAACAAAATTGACGATACAAACCAAAGAAATGAAAATGACACAAGTAAGGTTCTAGGGATTCAATCTCACCTAACATATCTACAAAACCACCCTTATCTTAACTTAATTTGATTGCCTAGTTAAGCGATAGCCGGAATACTTCTAACCTATCTACAAGCCATTCCCGGTAGTCAAGTAGAATATCCAACATTAAAATTGTAAACTATATCCCTATGAGTACTAATTAATGTGAACACGTTAAGTTCCAGGTTTCCTCCAATAACTAGGTAATTCTAATAGTTATATTCATATCCCACTAACAATTATGTTACTCTATGATTGGCCTAACAACAAATCCATTTCTCAATTTCATTATGGTTTCCTAAACAACTAAATGGTGATCAAGCATTTAGAAGTTAAAATCAAAAGACCATAGAATAATCACATAGCACAATTATGCAAGCACAAATTAAATTGAAAGTTGAATGAACAAAGCTTAAAAATTAAGTTAAATTAAACTCTAGAATCATTAAACTACACAACACCCATAAATGAAAATAACACAAAATTAAGCAAATCAAGAGTTTAAGCATTCAAAAATTATAAAAATAAAAGAGATGAGAACTCATAATTATTTTCACAAATCTTCAAGAATTTCTCTCATTTCCATCTCCTCCTAATGCTCTTCAAATGCCCTCTCTCTTAAAATTTGCTCAAAATAGAAACCTAAAACTAAAATCCTAATCCTTAAAATCCTATACTACTATCTTTTTACTTTTTTATTTTCTATATATATATTATAATATATTTTTTTTTTTTTTTTTTTTTTAATTTTCTTCTTCATTTTCTCCTATTTTTTCTCTCTGGTTCGGTCTCTGCTCCCCTCTCGGCCTCCAAAAAAGCCCGAATCACATCACACTCGGCCTCCCCCTTTTCTTTTCTTCTTTCCCCAAAAGCGTGCACAGCAGGATGGATCTTGGGCTTCTGGAGCGAGTAGGCCACGTAGCGGCTACGGATTTGGCTGCTGGAGCCCACATGGACGTGTGGCAGTCTTTGGCTTGACAAGGGAGCCAGCTCACACCAAAAGGCACGCCTGTTACACTTTGCTGACACGCACGTGCCCTTGTCTGGGCGTGGAAGACAAGCTTGATCTGGGCCGCTTTTTTATGATCCGGTCAATGTAGGCGAGTTGAGAGGTGTAGCTCCTGTTGCGAGTGGGCTTCAACGGGCTCCGATTGAATTTGAATTTTTAATCCGTTTTAGAGCCATTTAATAACCATTTTGCCACCAATTTCACCTAATTAAATAACACATGAGAAAATTAATTATTTAGGAGTAAATCAATAACAACATCTTAAAAGTAATATTAGACTAATAAAAATTAAATCAAAATAAACTAATCTAAATTAAAATTATACAAAATTAAACTAAATTTACCTAAAATAGATTAAAATGCTCAATATCATAATCAATTTAATGTATAAAAGTGGTAAAATAACTCTATTTTGTAGAATTATCAATAAGAGACTTAAAAAATCGACTACATGAGTCGACCTGAGCATCTATCCAAGATGAAACATAAAAAGATCAGGAAATCTTTCAGATTTACTCATGCAAAGAAATCATACGAAGATCATGCATAATCAATAACAACCTTAGACCCTAATTTCGCTCAATCGGTTTGACTATAGATTTTACCCTCTACATCCATCATCTTCAATCCAATTTCAAAGAGCTTAATTAACGGCCAAAATTTAAGTAACTATTTGTCTCCCAACCCAAGAGAAGATCAAATAACTCAACCCAATTATTATAAGCTTCGCCATTACTAATTATAATTAATAACATTTTTTGTATTTGTAGAATGTACATAACGAGTAATATCGTTCTGCATATGACGTTTTTTGAGAACCTATTGATTAACTTACACAACTTAATTAATACTTATAACATTTAAGAAAAAAATAAAGAAATTGCTAAATCTGAATTCATTGTGTGTCATTCCTGATAAACGTTACCTTTGGATGGAGACGTCTGCAAACTCTTGGAAATAGTCTGATACTTCTCATTAAAAAAAAAAATACTTCTTTCTTTCTTTTCTCTTTCTTTTTTTTTTTTTCCCCTCTCTCTCTTTCTTTTTTTTTTTTTCTTTTTTTTTTTTTTCCAACCTTTATATCAACTGATGAAGACGATGAACCCAAATTTGGCCTTAAAAAATCTGTGTTGACAGTACACACCCTAGTTAAATATTGTAGAAAGGAGCAAAAACTATACATATTACAGACCCGACAAAAATTATTCAGCTCCATAGATGCTAATTTTTTACGTGCTTATACAGAGCTCAATTGGACCCCACTTTTCAGGTAATATATGTATATATCGTAACGTCCCTTAAATTAACAGTCAATTACAAAAATTATTTATAAAGCTAATATAAAAAGGAGCTATTTCTCATAAATTTAACTTAATTTAAACAAAATATTTATAAATATATAGACAGAGGAAATATATTTAACTAGATCAAGAGCTTAATAGACTACTCTTGGGACCCGTCGGGCCATCGTGTTACTTATCTACATCACAAGTAATATACGAGCCAGAGCTTAGTAAGTATAAACATATGCATATATGCAATTGTGTATAAAATCCTCATCTTTTTATTGTATCCATTTTCAGTCACTTTTAAACAATTTCAGTTAAAAAACTGACTTGGGCCCATTAAGTATAAAATTGACTTAGTACTCGATAGGGCATGTATGTCTCACTAGAATCCTTTTATATTACAACCCTAGTGCGACCCTTTTCAGTTCAATCTTATTTCAATGAAACCCTTTCATTGTATCGTCTCAAAAAAAAACTCTTTGCAGATCTACTCAATAAGACCATTTTCATACTAATCATCTTAAAGAGGTCCTTTTCAGTTTGGGCGAAACGGTTTCACCACTACCCGCGTCTCTTACCTACTCAGGTACTAAACCTTATCCACACTTCGTTTTAAAATATAAAAAATAAATGGTATAATAGTTTTTCTCTCTTGTAAACATGCCTGTGAAACAATATCATGAATGCTCAAATGCACGTATCATAATGCCATGAAATGTATCTTTCATAAACATAAAATAGATATAAAATTAAAAACATTTAGGCACGAAACATACTAACTATTGTTCTTGTGATACAGTTGAAGAATCTACTTGCCTCGCCTAATATATCTGATAAATATTGTACTTGACATGGCCGGTAGCTCATAAAAATCCTTTTACTTGATCTGAGCTCCTTGGCTTTGGCTTGGCTAATGATAACCCAATGACTTTCAAAATCAAACGTTAGGACACTAATCTATACGGTAACTAGCTAGATTTATGCTTCGTTTGGTTCACTGTTGGAGATGAAATTTTTAAGTTGGAGTTAGTTGACTTTTAAAAAATTAGTTATAATTTTTGTTGACTTTTCAGAAAAAGACAAAAATTAATATGAAAAAATATAGTTTAATTGGAATTAAATTGAAATGCCAAACGGAGCTTTAATTTCTTGAAGCAAAAGAGGACCGTAGAACAAGAGAGTTGGGAGTTTGGTTGAGAAAAAAATATGATTAAGAAGGGTTGAAAATTGTATCGATGAATAATACTAGAGAGCAGGAGACGTTTATGTGCTTGGAATTGAATTTTTCCGGTTCTAATTATATGCCTAATGTGTATTTTATACGCATTGGTTATTGGACTACTGACACATGCAAATGACAAAAATTAAAATTGTAAATTAAGCTTGCGTTAGATTAACCGATTGAAGATGAAAATTTTAAGTTGGAAATTAGTGAACTTTTCAAAATTAGTTATAAAATTTATTGATTTTTTTAAAAAAAGATAAAAATTGAAAAGATAAAATATACTTTAATTTTAATTAAATTTGAATGTCAAATAAAACCTAAGAAATTAATTACATGCATGATCAACCTCTATAATATTGAACAAGCAAAAATTTTTTTTATAATATCACAAAATCCTTTACGTAAGGATCCTTCCACGACTCCAAGTGAATCTCTCTCTTTTTATTTTTTTTATTTTTTCTTTTTTGGGCTAAATTTAAGTTAGACACTAGTATAGAATTTCTATTTATAGGATATTACATAAATGGTTTAAATTTAAATTTAAAAGATGGGTAACAGGACAAAAGGAAGTAGAGACAAAAATTTGTGGAAAACACACAGCTACCTTCACCGAAGCAACGCAGGCATGTGGTGTCAGTACTCCTGCGGGGCCACTTTCAGTGGTTATAAAAAAAGTGTAAAGTCAGAGCGACCAATTTGGGAACTTTATTATTTTTTGGCGCTTGTGTAGTTTGTTTTTGGATAAAATTAATGGGTTATTATTGTGTTATGCTTCTAATGCAATACTTCATAGTAAAGTGACAAGTGGCCTTTTGTAGAGATACTTAAGACGGAGTTTTGGAGGTTAAGTTGAGATGAGTTTTGAAATTTATTTTTAGTGAAAATGAACTGTTTGAAGTGAAAAATGTAAAATTCAGAAAAAATATCAAAATGAAAATTTTTTTTGTTTATTTTAAAATTACATACAATCTTTAAAATTTTATTTTATTTGACTTGCATATGTAAAGTTATCGAATTTTAAAATTTGAGTTTTTTAAAAAGTGAGAAATTTAGAAAAAAATTAAATAGTCAAATTTAAGGAAAAAGATAATTTTTTGGAAAAGTTGTTTCCAAATGTCCCCCAAACAGGGCCTGAGTTCCTAGGTGGTCAAGGCCGACTAAAATATAACTCAGAGTGAGGCCACCCAACGATAGTAATAAATTAATCGTTGTTTGAGGAATTGTTTCCAGTTATTTCTAGGATTATTCGTTAAAAATCATAGCATTGGACCTTATCTTTTGAATGAGAAGCGCTACATCTCATACTCATCTCATTGAATATAGTAGCGATCAAGATACATGAGCAAAGTCCTTAGGGGGAGTTTTGGCATTTTAAACTTAAACTCAAAATTTTTCAACTCAGTTTTTAATCTTTTTCTAAAAAATTTTTTTTGTCTTTTCTACAAAAGTTTTTTGTCTTTTCTAAAAATTCAAAAAAAAATTACTATTTAAATTTAAAAATTTCAACTCAAACTCATTCACTAAACACCCCGTAGATACCCTACAGTCGAATAATAAACTGACAATTTCAATAAAAAATAATAATAATAAACTGACAATACGAAGCTTTCACACATTGAAAATTCTCAAAAGGACCATCAACCAGTCGAATTTTAGACGGTAGACCTAGAAAAGATAAACATTTACTGCTAGACAACCACATTAGGGTTCGTTTGGATCGCAAGTTCAGTTTGAGTTGAGTTGAGATTTTTAAGTTTGCATAGTAAATTTTGTTGACTTTTTCAGAAAAGACAAAAAACTTTTTCAGAAAAGACAAAAAACATGATGAGATTTGAGTTGTTTAGTTTGAGTTGAGATGGTGAGGCAAACGGAGCATTAATGCTGCCATATAATTATATTGGGCACTTAAATACTTCAGCTAGCTGACAAAGGTAGAAGATCAATAGTCCTTTTTTTTTTTTTTTTTTAAGAAAAGTGTAGGAGCTATCATGGATTTTGAAAATCTTAATCACTTCACGTCTCTCTCATACGACGTTAGAGGTTAATTCGAATATATGAACCTTTGAGATAATTGACAAAAGCATAAACTGATCTCCTTTTTATTTTATTTATATATATTCCCAATAAATTTTTAAAGTGGTTCTCGAGGAAAGCAAGAGGATAAACTTGATCCTTCATTTTTCTTACAAAAACAAGGAAAAAAAATCATTCGTACTACAAGATATCAATGAAATCAAAGTTAAGAAGTAAACTTAATTAATATACTTCGAGTAAGTAATAATTTAAACTTAACTAGGACATTACTACTTTTTAAAAAAAAAAATACTAATACATGATGATCATATTGTTTTATATATCTGTTTGAGGAGTAGTAACATGATAAGTAAAATGCACTATACTTTGAGCCGGCATGTGAAAAAAACAAAACTTACATTTGTGTACCGTTTAAAATGAAAATTTTCAATGAAAATTAATTATTTTTTTAAAATTAATTATAATTTTTAATTAATTTTTTTTAAAAAATACAAAAACCTAAGAATCCAATGGACTTAAAGTTGAAGAGACAGCTGGTGTCGACTAGTTTTTAGCACAACGAGGCTGCCGATTTTTGTACTCTTCTTGAATTTAGAGCCCAAAATCCCTCTAGAGGAGGAGCTTCCTTGGTTTTTCATGTTTCAACTGTCTCTTTAGAGGTAGCGGAAGCCTCCTCTTTCTTTCCCCTGCACTCCACTGCCAAGACAAAAAAGAGCATCCTAGATTGATTAGTTGCAAGCTTCCCAAATATTATATATATATATATATATATATCTGTGTGTGTGGATTTATTTTTTTTGATAAATTTAATATTGGTACTTTTGGTAATTTCTCGAGGAAAAATGTTTTATTAAACACAGATACTAATGTGATTCCATATATAACCACATTTTTTATTATTATTTTGATGTACTGCTCGTACTGTGATAATCGTAGTGGTTGAGAAAAAAAAGGAGGTGCAATAATTTAGATATGTTCCATACACGAATGAACAGTTTTAATGTTATTTTAGGGGGCCAGAGAATAGATTTAACAAACCCTTTTGACGGTAAAAGACAATTTTGATCTTCTTTTGCTTGATTATGTACTTAATAAATTTATCATCGACAAATAATATGTACTCTTGCTACTCAACTTGACACACTGAATTATTATTAGTACCAAATTGGTGGTTGTAGGGTCTATTTATAAACTTATTATAAACCTACACACTCATAATTATTCTTCTTAAAGGATATTAGCGACCTAGCTAGCAAGTTTGACACACACACACACGTAAGCATCATCTAATAAATATACCTCCCAACTTTTTATGTAAAATTTTTGTCAAATTATCCTTCAAACGGTATTCTTTAAATTTAAAAAAAAAATATATTCTATTTTTAATTTCACTGATCGCGCTTTTATGGATGAAGACACGAGAAAAAAGATAACATACCCTGAAGGGTATTTTTATTTTGAAAAAAAAAAACTATTTTTCTTGAACTAGTTAATGATGTTTTTATCTTTAATTTTCATCATATTTATTGTCCATAAAATGCATAGGGAATGAAACTAAAATTCAAATTTATAAGTTTCATGAGTTTTTTTTTCAATCAACAATGATCTGAAAATTGTAATTTAATAGAGTTCACTTATATATCCATTAAATTCCTCATTCCAAAGATTTTTGTGATCGATCTATCTCGTGAGATTCGTATGTTTACTTGCTTGTGTGAATACCAAAAACATCTAAGATCTTTGTAGTTAAAAAAATAAAAGGATAAATTGAAGGAAAAATAAATAAAGTAAAAAGGTATGCCTCTAAGTAACTTTTTTTTTTTTTTTTCGTTTCTTTCAGTGACTTTATAATAACTATGAATTTTCATCATATTATTGTCCATAAAAATGCATAGGGAATGAAACTAAAATTCAAATTTATAAGTTTCATGAGTTTTTTTTCAATCAACAATGATCTGAAAATTGTAATTTAATAGAGTTCACTTATAGATCCATTAAATTCCTCATTCCAAAGATTTTGTGATCGATCTATCTCGTGAGATTCGTATGTTTACTTGCTTGTGTGAATACCAAAAACATCTAAGATCTTGTAGTTAAAAAAAAAAAAGGATAAATTGAAGGAAAAATAAATAAAAGTAAAAAGGTATGCCTCTAAGTAACTTTTTTTTTTTTTTTTTTCGTTTCTTTCAGTGACTTTATAATAACTATGACAATGAACTTTCATTTCTTTTTCTTTTCTTGTCTGTTTATTTATTGATTTGGTTGCTAAAATTAAATTGCCACCCAGACCCCATGCTCAGCTTTCTGTAGCCATAACTGGGACCTTCCCATGCAGCTTCGAGGAAGGAGAACTGTCCTGATCATCTGACCAAAATATTTCCACAAATAATACAAAAGCCTAAGAGTCATCCTAGGCAAATTATCACTATAAATAGTCCTCTTACATGTACCTTCTTTGGTCAGCACAAGAAAACTCCCGTATAAATTTTCTTCTTTTCGTTCTAATAGGGTCAATAATTAAATTATTCAGTAACTTAAAATTGAAGTAGCAAGCCAATATAATGGCGTCGCGAAACGGGGTGGTGTTCGAGGACTTCTTCCCGACGATGGTGGAGAAGTTGGGCACGGAAGGGTTCATGAAGGAGCTGTGCAATGGATTCCACTTGCTGATGGACAAAGAGAAGGAAGTGATCACCTTCGAGAGCTTGAAGCGGAACGCGGCGCTGCTGGGATTGCAAGGACTTAACGATGAAGAGATCACGTGTATGATCAAAGAAGGCGATATGGACGGCGATCAAGCTCTCAATGAGATGGAGTTTTGCACTCTCATGTTTCGGTTGAGTCCTGATTTGATGAAAGTCTCTAAGCAAATGTTGGAAGATGATGTTTTTGATAATTAGTTGTGTACTCTTATTTATAGTTCATATCCTCTCTCTCTCTCTCTTTTTGGTGCTGTCTAAGTAATGGCATTTTCGATCTTGTTCTCTTCTGGGCTATTCGTACTCTGCTAGTTTTGTAATTCCAGCTTGTTAATTAGTTAATGAATCATTCTTTCTTTAATTTAATTTTTGAATCTCGTAGCTTCTTTTTTGATTGTTTTGTGGCTTTGAGTAATATTTAAGAGTACTCGGCCAAAATTTACAGATGTAATTAAGTTCGTAATTAAGTATAAGTTCTAATATAGCTGTTGGCAAAAATAAAAATAACACATTCTAATATATAGCACAGAGAGAGGGGAAAGTAGCATACAAATTAAAGCAAATACCGACGTCAATGATTACTTGATCTGCCTGCCACGCAATGGTTATGTGCTTATATTGTTGTCATAACCATGTGCATACTATTTTGAAATATACGTATCAGGTATATGTATGTTTTGACCATATATATGCGTGTATTTTTTAGGCTTTGGGGTCAACTTTGAAAACGAATGTTTCCAAAAGTTTTTTTTATGCTTTTTTTTAAAAAAAATTTATTATTCACTCTTTTAAATATTTTAAAAAATTCAAATTTTAAAAGTCTATAATTTTATCATTTTAAATCAAAATTAATTGATTTTTTTAAAAATGTATAGAATTTTAAGAAGAACGAAACAGGATCCGTATTGCTATTTTTTTTTCGAACACATTTTAAGTTTTTACATTTTTTCACTCCAAACAGTTTAGTTTCATCAAACGCATATTTTCAAAACTCAAACAATCTCCAACCTCCAAAATCTCATCTTTAAAAGTTGACCCCAACGATTATTATAATTTGACCCCAAAAATAATAGTTCATTTGTCACATGCATAATTATTTTGCTTTGAGAAAATTAATAGGAAAAACAACTGGGCTACTTATTATTATTATTTTTTACCTCAACAATCGAAGGACCAAAATATTTGTAACGAACAAAAAAAGGCAAAGTGTGGGTATCAAGTTGTTTTTTGTGAAAATAAAAAATAATAATAACTATAGCTGATTGATTTAGATCAGGGGTCTGTAAAGAGTTTCATAATTGGGGACTCGCGGAGTCCTTCACGATTGATCTAGTACTAGCCATATGAGCCAAAAGATCACTCATATATATAATATTACATATATATAGTTTTGATTTAGGAGAACCTAATTTAATTATTGTTTAAAGAAATCATATCTTAGTGCCGTGAGAGTATGGAGATGTACTTATTATTTTTTAGGGACAAAAGTTTTGTAATTTTATGTTCTAAGAAAAAAAGGAATTTCGTATGTTGAACTTCTTTTCCATTATTAGGTCTTGAAATTGATGAGTTTTGGCTTAGGTTATTAAAAAAAAAAAATGGCCAAAGATTTCCCATGATGATCACCAAATCTAGCCAAAACCATAAGTACCATAAAGAAAAAAGGCCTCCGACCAAGTAATAATGCAAAGTTGGAGTTGAGGAGTTTTCCTGGAAAGTAGCTTTTGAAAAAGTCCCAATATGCGAAAGAGCCAAAGGATTTCCATTATCAATGTTATTCATTATAAGCAGCATTTCCATTATGGGACCGTCATGGGCTTGGATTTATTGACATATACCAATGCTCCAATAGACATGATCTCCACCTGGCTATGAGCACGATTGACCTATTACTAAAAACTAAAACAACAAAATGTTTGGTTCACGGAAAAATCAAGGACATTTGATGTAAGAGCATATTTGAATTTGGGAGGCGACCAATGTGACTTGAATCTTGAATAAGTTCCCGAACTCGCCCATTCTCCTGTTTCCAACATTTTAGATAGCACTTCTTCAATTAAGACAATGTTGTTTCACTAAGGCTAAGTTTTTGAGAATTTTTACATAAATGACTTTAAGCGACACTTTATTTGTAAAATGATTTTTCAAAAACTTTTATTTGCAAGATGAATTTGTAATGATCTAGAACAACAACCCATTTTATAATGAATAAAGGCCTATGTTTTGTTAATTTAATTTACTTTTCAAGGTGGTCACTTTGACTAATTTCTCCTAGGATTTGTTTGGGACATCTCCAACTAGCTCCATCTCCAAAAAAAATTTTTCTGAGTAATTGGCCCAAATAGTCATTGAACTCTTTTAAAGGTGACGGTTTGTCTCATATTTTTTTTTCTAGATGACCTAATGAAAATCCTTTCCGCCCAAATTTTGTTAAGTTTCTAATGGAATAAGTCATGTGCATTGCATGTCATCAAATTTGAGATGATATTTTTGTAATCTAATAATAATAAATTTAATAAAAATAAAAAAAATCGTATTAAAAAAACAAAACAAAACAAAATTCCTCCCTTTTTCTCTCTCTCTTTCTTGATTTCTCAAACCCAAATCAACTTGGGCAGTGGGGGGGGGGGGGGGGGGGGTGCACCCAAAGAGAGAGAGAGAATCAGGGGTGAGAAGGGGGGCGAACCCAGAGAGAGAAAGAGTCGAGCAAGGGGTAGACCCGGAAGGAGAAAGGGAGAGAGAGAGAATCAGGGGGGCGAACCTGGGGAGGGAGGGGGGAGAATCGGGGTGGGGGTGGAAACCAAGTCGCCTACAACCAGGGGGAGGGGGAAGAAACCCAGAGAGAAAGAGAGAGAAAAGGGAGGAAACGAGAGAAAGGAACTTTTGGGAGATTATAGGGTATTTTGGTCATTTTACTACAAAAATATCATTTTTACAAGATTTCGTTAGAAATTAACAGAGTTTGATGGAAATGACTAAAATTGCCAAGAAAATAGAAGTTTAGGGGGGGAGGGGGGAGGGCGAACCCCCCGGGGAGGTTGGAGGGAGAATCAGAGGGCGGAAACCAGGTCGCCTTCTGCCGAGGGGAGGGGAAGAAACCCAGAGAGAGAGAGAGTGGAGGGAGGAAGAAAGGGAGAGGAACTTTTGGGAGATTAGAAGGTATTTTGGTCATTTTACACAAAAAAGATAATTTTTTGCAAGATTCCGTTAGAAATTTAATGGAGTTTGATGGAAATAATTGAAATAGCTAAGAAAATAGAAGTTTAGGGTCATCTTAGCCCAAAAAAAAAAAAAAAAACAAGGACCAAATCATCACATTTGAAAGAGTTCATGAGCTATTTAGGCCAATTACTCCCTTTTTTTTTTTTTTTGTCTTTTTCTTCAATTTAAAATTACTTTTCACTGTTCACATTTCTAAATGTCTACAGTAAACTCAAATTTTGAAAGTTCATAACTTTATCATATTAAATCGAAATGAGATGATTTTTATATCAAAATTCTCACAACGATGAAATGAACTAAACAAGATTCATTTGCATATTTTTGCTGAATACATTTCAAATTTTGTACTATTTACTATAGCACAACACACATTTCCAACCCAATCTTCTACAAACCCCATCTCGAACCCAACTTTCAAAATTCCATCTCTAAATGTCCCCCAAACGGACCATAAGTTTTTAGCCTCACCGAGAGAATCGGGGTGGGGGGCAACTCTTAGAGAGAGACGGGCGGGGGGCAGACCCAAAAAGAGAGAGGGAGAGAGCGAGAATCAGTGGGGCGAACCTGGGGAGGGAGAATCCCCGGGGGGGGGGGGGGGGGGGGGGGGGGGGGGCGAACCCATGGAGGGAAGAGGGAGAATCAGGGGGTGGAAACCAGGTCACCTATGGCCAGGGGGGAGGGGGAAGAAACCCAGAGAGAGAGAGAGGGGAGGAAGGAAGGGAAGGAGAGGAACTTTGGGAGATTGGAATATAATTTTGGTCATTTTACTACAAAAAATGATAATTTTTATAAGTTCCATTAGAAATTTAATGGAGTTTGATGAAAAGGACTGACATGACCAAGAAAATAGAAGTTTAGAGTCATCTCGACTAAAAAAAAAAAGAAGGATCAAATCGTCACATTCGAAAGAGTTTAGGAACTATTTAGGTCAATTACTCCTTTTTTTTTTTGTCTTTTTTTTTCAATTTAAGATTACTTTTCACTGTTCACATTTCTAAATATCTACAGTAAACTCAAATTTTGAAAGTGTATAACTTTATCATTTTAAATCGAAATGAGATGATTCTTATGTTAAAATGCTAACAACGACGGAGATGAACAAAACAAGATTCTTTTTGCATATTTTTTCTGAATACATTTCAAATTTTTGTACTATTTACTATATCACAACACATATTTCCAATCCAATCTTCTACAATAACCGTCTCGAACCCAACCTCCAAAATTCCGTCTCTAAATGTCCCCCAAACGACCCTAAGTTTTTCAGCCTCACGGTCACCAATTCTTAGGTAAGCTAACATTACATATATCTAACGTGCAATAGAAAGGCCGAATCTAAAATTATTGTTCTGAAAAAAAAAAAAAAAAAAAAAAGAAGTTATAATCGGTAATATATGCCCTAATTTCTACATCACCATCCTGCATAAAGAGAAAGGGGGGTTGTTTTTCTTTATAGCACCAATAACCATAAAAGGCACTGGTTTGGACTATTTTATTTAATTTTGTGTCACTATCACGTGAGATTCTTTAATAACCATAATAATTACTAATAATCATATGATAGGGAATTCTATAATTACTCGAGTTATTTAGAGATCTCAATTGGGTCATATCTGTAACGACCAGATTATTTATAGCACAAATTTATAATGTTATTAGAAAATTTGGCTGTAGACATCCTGTAATTAAACTACTTTTGTTGTTAAATAGTTGTTATCTATGATTATGGTACATGAACAGTGAATTTTCTATATATTTGCTTGAATAATTTTTTCGCATTACATGATTAATGTGAAAAAGAAAAATGTGCGTGATCATGTAAATAGGTGAACTCAGAATTTGAGTAAACATGCCAATCCATAATCTAAATCTTAAAATGAAAAATGGTGTGTGCTCATGTAAAAAGGTGAAATCTGAACATCTCCACTTTTTCTTTATGCCTTGGCTTCTTCTTCTTCTTCTTCTTTTTTTTTTTGTTTTTTTTTGTTTTTTTTTTGTTTTTGGCCTCTCTCTTTAATTTTTATGCAACTTCTCCTACGACAATCATGACCCTCTCCCTTTGCAATAGCACAAATATTCTGTGAATTTTATATTTATTTGTTATAAGAGGTTATTTTAGATATGTAAATATATAGTAAATTTTTTATTTCTTAAAATAGTATCTTTTTGATTGACTTCTCGTCTTCTACAAGGGAGATGGGTTTATGAAAGGAAGAGAAAGGCATGAAATTTATAGCCATTTTGCCTTCCGAACAAGCCCAGGATCAAAGAAAATTTTACCCTCTACGTCAAATCTCCACCGGATCGATTTGGAAGAGTAGAAAAATTTTCAGATCTGAAGAGATGGTCCCAAGAGCATTGCCCAAACCCAAACGGAATTTTCTTTACCAAAAAAAAAAAAAAACAATGGTAAATCAACTAGATCTGGGTTTTTGTTGTACTCATATCTTTGGCCGGAGATAAAAACTATGGAGTTTTGACTGCTTGGTTTTGGCTAGCTTGGGACGGTGGGAGGCTGGAGGCAGGAAAAGAAAGGAGACAAAAAAAAAAAAAAAAAAGTCACATTATTTAAAAAATAATGGGTCCTACAATTTTTACTGTTTTGCCTGGTAGGAAGCAGTCATGTGGTGAGGGGGAACCTCTTTATTCAACTAATATATTATTAAAATAAAAAAAAATGCCGGTGCTCTCAATATTAGAAAAGTCACAAACAAAAGAAAAGTTTAGGTCTCGTTTGATGTTTAAAACTCAAATTGTATTTTTTTTTTTTTAATCTTTTTCTAAAATTTTTTTTGTCTTTTCTGAAAATTCAATAAAATTTTTTAATTCAAACTGTATTTTTTTAACTTAAAACTCATTCACGGACCCTTACTAACTCATTAAGCTTTTCAGATAAGCCTCTACCACTTTCACAGCAAAAAAAAAAAAAAAAAAAAAAAAAAGGTCATTCTCTTTTCTCCTCTTCTCCACCGTTCCTTTCCTGACCAAATAAAAGAAAATTTTCTCTTCAACCGAATCTTCTAAGATAGCAACATTCAAGAAACTAAAGTATTCTAAGGGGGTGTTTGGTGTGTAAGTTTGAGTTGAAATTGATAAGTTTAAATAGTAATTTTTGTTAACTTTTTCAGAAAAGATAAAAAACTTTTTCAGAAAAAGACAAAAATAGAAATATTTACTCTTAAAAAGTTAGGATTTTCTTCTAAATTTTAAAATTATTCTTTTTAGTGTGATCACAAGTAATTCAAGGGTGTTCTCAAGGAAGAACAAAAGGCAAAACAAGCTTGGGAGAACTAGGTATAAATCTCTCAACCTTGCTTCAAAGGGTTTCAAAACTTTTTCAAAAAAAAAAAAAAAAGGAAAAAAAAAAAAAGAAGAGAAAAACACTAATAATTATAATGTGTGGACTTGGCTGTGTTTAAGGGTTAAATCATAGATGTGAGTATGTTATTTGGTGCTTAAATGATGATCAAATGAGATCCGTGAATGGTTGATGAAATAAGAGATGAAAAATGAAAACTTTGAATGAAAAGCTTCCATTTTTATGAGATGAGGACTTTTTTTTTTTTTTAATGTAGAATATATATTCCTTTATGTTAAAAAGGTGTGAGTTTTTAGGAAGCTCAAATGAAAATAATGAGGACTTGGCTATGTGTAGAATATAAAAATCATGTGTATGTGGTGATTGTTTATACTATGAGCTATGTGGTGATTTGAAATGTTATGTAGTTGGTTGTTAAGAAATAAAAGCTTCAATTATTTTAGAGATGTCAAACTTTTTAGAAGTGTAGGCATAAATGGTACGGTGAAGAGTTTGTTTATGGCAAAAAAGTTTGATGAGTCTAGTGTATTTTAGATTAAAAAAAAAAAAAAAAAACAAATGTCGGTGGACGTTTTTAAGGAGTAAATATTGTTTCAACAAGTCTAAATAATTCAAAGATGAAGAAGCTTATGAATAGGAACAAAAGAGACTTGACAAGTGTCAAAAAGCAAAATTGGTAGGAACTGGAAAAGGAATAAAATTGTATCAAGTTAAAGACTAAAATATGAACAATTGTAAGTTATGGAAAAATTTGTTCTCGCTATGTGTGTGTGTGTAAAGAGTTAAAAAGTTCATTATAAATTGGGAATGGATAAAATTATTACAAAGTTAAATTTACTCAATCCAAACTTCATTCTAATTATCAGGTGCAAATTAAATTAGGATATGGTACCGACAATAAGATTGAATTAGGCAGATTGATAGAGAAATCACAATTTATTGAATTTCTGTAAGTACAAAATCTCACATACAACATGAAAACTTTACATGTGTTGGGAATTATGTGCCATTGAAATGCATATAGATATGATGCTTCGCTGTTATGTTTGGTAATAGTTTTTATAATTTTCTTGTGACATGCCATATTTGCATAATTACTAAAAAAGAATATGAAACGATATGTAAGTGTCGTACTAGCCTTCACCAAGGTGAAGTGTTTTGAATGATCTATTTCTGACCTTAGGATTCATTGGAGGCCCGAACTTCCCACTGGTTGTGCGCACCCGATACGAATACAAGGGGCCCAATAAGATGAACTAAGCATAAGATGTAATCTTAATAAATCTTTTTTAAAAAAAAGTCATGCATATTATTGCTGCATTGTGAGATTTAAGTTTATACTTGCTAAGTGAAAGTTCATTCTAGACTTTTCATGTTGGTTGGAAATCTAGGCAAGAAACCTGCGAACAATTAATCTGATGGACAAGCAAACCAATTGTGGTGACAATGGTGGTAGAGGGTGTATGGATATCACCTCGTATTTTATTCCGCAAAACTAAGAGATACTATTTTGGAAAACAAATATATATACTATAAGTTACAATATATATATGTTAACGTGTATTTTGATTACGATGTGGTTTGTAATATTAATAGCACTTGAAGACTTAAATTATTATCTGGACTTTGAATGTGATTTCCTATAGTTCTCCAAGATTAACGTATATAAATGTTTTATCTTAGAAAGTCGGTTTACAAAACCTGATAACATAGCTTTCGTTATCGATGAAAACATTTTGAGTATTAAGCGATTAAACAAAGAAGTTTTTAAGTTAAAAAAAAAAATTTCTTGTAATTTTAAAAATGTTATAAAAGTTTTAAGTAAAGTTAAAGTTAGTTTAGAAGATGACTCTTAAAAGTTACGGGTCGTCACAAGATCACCTAACAAGCACGATGGGGTAAGATACGGAAAATTCTGGATCAAACATGACATGTTATGAGATTACATTAGACCGGACTAAATGCGACACGAGATGGTGGATCAGGTCGGGCTCATAGTTTTAAGCACGTAAACCTGACAATTCACAACAAGATGTTAAGCATGAGCACGGCACCGCCCATTGAACATGATAGGCTATCACTACGAATGCAATTTTTTCTTTTTGTGTATTCAATTTTCAAATTTATTCTCTCTAATTAAAAAAAAAATTACATATCTATATCGATGTATTTAATTTATTTGACTTAGAAAAATATTTACATTGATTCCTTTTATTTTAGAATCTCAACAATCAACACATATTTTTGTATAAAATGAAAATTGATATGTTCAAATTTGTGACTTTATGACATCAAGTTTTCTATTTTATATAGTATAATATACGATTATTTTTTATGGCATATTTTTTATTCGAAAAGTGTTAATTTTTTCTTTCTACCAAAAAAACAATTTAAAATATTGTAATGGTTCGTTGGGCTAGTCTATAATTTTATTAGGCTAAGCACGATAAAAGTACGAATACGATACAAGCACGAGATGTGCCTGGGCCAATGGGCCATGCCAAGTGCTAAGAATTTTAATCTTGGACTGACATGAGCACGATAAGAAAATTTGATGGACTAAGCCTAGCACAATACGAAGCACGTATGAGTTTAACCAACTATGAGTCGGACCAACACAACACGGTATGATTGACAAGTCTAGAGTTATTGATAGTAATTTTTTCTGACAATTATATTGGTTCATGACATAAAATAAAATAAATCTAAATTAATGATATTATTTGTAAATTATTTTTTATTAGTGCTAAAAATTAACCCAAAAAATAAAGAGAGATGAAAAGATACCACTCCATCATATGTTACCTTTACAATGTCACACATCATTAATGAATAACGAGTCTTCATGTAATAATTTAGTTAGTTGTTAGATTGATTTTTTAACTGTTGGATATATTAGTGTTAAAATTAAAAATTTATAACCCAATATAAAATTTCTCCCATTTATAAATTAAGCCGTGGAAAAAGTAATCTAACAACTAAAAATTGCAGTTTTTTACTTGAAGTGAGAAGGAACTGTTCATTCCATATAACTCTCTTTGGGAGGGAGGGGGGGGGGGGGGGGGGGTGGAATCTTTTCACTCGTACTGTTAGTTTTGTAACTTTTCTGCAGCCCAAGGTTCTGTAAAATGAGCCTGTATTTTTTAACTTTATAGACTGTGCCCAACCCACTACACTGAGATTCCCACTCTTTATTTTTCTTGAAATTAGGTCAAGCCTAACTTCGAGGGTAATTTCTTAACCCAACAATGACGTCCATCAATACATATACATAACAATATTGTAAGGATGGTATTTTCATAAAGAGCAGATTATCTGCAGTCTTTGTTTAAAAAAAAAAAAAAGCTTTTCCCTTAACCACGCCAATCAGTGCTACCTTCCCATGCAACTTCGAGGAAGGAGAACAAACGTCCATAAATACATTCATTGTATTTGTTACACTAGCCCTAACACATTATATTCGACCCTCGTGTGTGTGTGTATATATATATATATATATCACGTATATTTTAAACTTTCACGTATATCTCGTGTACTTTAGCCCCTTGATGTTCATGGCTCGAACAAAGGAAATAAATAAGAATTATTAACGAATATATCCTCTTATGATTCTTCACCATATTTATGTGATTGAATGGGGAATTTGAATTATATATGGGCATAACATTAATAGTTATTACATATTTGACATTCGAATTTTCTTCTGGATCAGCAATTAATTATGTCTTGTATAATTTAAGCTTTTATGTAGATCATATAATGACCAATATATTATCTTATAATTTTGTAGGACACATATATTTTAAAAATAATTTGTTTTCCTTCATTTAAATCTATACTATGTAGTATTATATATGTGCATTTTAGTTAGAATGATAAGTGAGCATTAACAGTATACGTTGGTTTCATCGGTATCGTATTTCTACAAAGTAAACGAGAAAATATATATATACACACACAAATGGAGAGGATCAAAGTAAGCCTCCACTCAACTTCGTAAAAAAGAAAAAGAAAAATAATACAAAAATAAAATGGAGAAAATCAGAATCCAGTCTCAATGATAAATAAAATATAAAATAAACTTAAAATGATACAAGGGCGAAACGTGAAAGATACAAGCTGGGTGTTGAGAACATAACTGTTATACCTTAAAAATCTTCAAAACCAATCTAAATTTAAAGTGAATAATTTTTGTTCGAGTCAATCCCGCCTTTTACGAGTCATGAGTTTCCTAGAGAGTGCAAAATTCAATCTCTAGACCATTCCTTAATTTCAGGTCAAAATGAGTGCGGCCCTATTGGCAAAAGGCATAAACAACAAGGCCTAAGAAAAAAGATGCTTTTTATTAATTAACGAGGAAGGAAATGAATAACTAGAGGGAGTTGTTCAATGTGAACCGAACTTTACTCTGTTAAATTATGATGTCGGTTGCAACAGAAAATAGTGCTTAATCGAATCATCTTACCAAAAAAGTGGTTTCCTTGAAATTTCTTCTCTTTGAACTTGGCAATGCGGTTGTTTTATATCGTAGGTCTTGTCCAATTTACCAGTTTTTTGGGCCGAAAATCATTTCAAAAGCAAGCTAATATTTTTGGCTTTTTTTTTTTTTGCGGTATTGGACTCCATGTCATATACAGAAGACCCGTGATATGTACGGGGCCGACAACGTTTTAGATACACCTCATGAAATTGAGGAGTAAAAACCCATAAATTTTGATTACTGAGTGCAAAAACAAAAAAAATAAATAAAAAATGAGAGAGAAAAAAGTAAGAAAATGAATATATGTATATATATTGAATAAACACGAAAAGAAGTTCATATTTATTGTAATAAAAGACTATTATACTTTTACTAATAAAGAAAATAAATAATCAAATAAATAACTCTAATATTTACGTTTCTATTGAGTATATGGCAAGAATCGTTGCTCTTTAACATCAAATACTAATCGAAAAAAAAATAATAATAATCCTGCAGTACTATGAATTCACAAAGGAAACTCTAATTTATTTTTTTCGAAAATAGATAGAGTAACCATTGGCATCCGACATGCTAATAGATCAAAGTGATTAGTTTTAAAAATATTGGTGGTAGCATCAGTGGCGTTCTCGAATATTGACTAAAAATTTTTTAATAACGCATATTTGTGTGCTATATTTAAGGACAGAGTTCAAACTCAATCCTATGAGACTGCCCTCCGGTAATTTGTGGGCGTAATAGCTTAATTTATTTTTTTGAAATTGTTTTTCTTTCACTAATTTGGAACTTAAATCAATATATTATTATCATTATTTTAATAAAATTTTTGTGTCATGGAAAAGAGATAAGGGTGCTAGAGGGATACTGATCTGATTGGGATGTCTCGGTATTTTCTATTATTCTCTCTAGTCACCATTTATTTATATATATAAATATATATATTAAAAAAAAAACCACCCTCAACCCAATAGGATTGACCTAGATTACTCACATATTTTGGTCCCACAACGTGAGGATTCAAACCCGCCCAATTTTTTGGTTTCAAAATTAATCGAATTCACTTGCTGCCAATGGTGTAAATGCAAGTGGGAAGCAACTCGCTCCCTGCCAACGAAGGCTGTGAAAAGGGCGGTAACTTGGCCGATCTAATTGATACTGTACTTACAACAAGTAAAATTATACAGGGGAACCATTCTTGGTTTATGTGAAATGTCTATATATATATGTGTGTGTGTGTGTGTGTGTGTGTGTGCGCGCACTATATATTACAAAATACAAATACGTGAATGAGTCCGCTTCAGCAACTAGTTGGCGGTCTGTTTTCTAATACCATATATATCTTGTTCAAGTGATTCGGATGATGATGAAGACATGTAAATCGTAAATTATTATGAATATTAATTCTTTTTCTTTATATATGTCTTCATTTAGATTTAACAAAAAATATTTCAAATAAGCACATATTGCTCGGAAAGATTGGGTAGATCCACAATTTTATTAGCTAAACAATAATTAATATGCTTCTGTCAACAAACATAAACAAAATAATTAAATGCCTAATTTTATAAATTTATTAAGGATTAATTTAACTTTTTTTAACTTGAGGTGAAAAGATTTAAATTCAAATATTAAAGGTGAGTAGTGTGAATTTGTACATGAGGTAATCCATTTACCTCTTGGTTAATCAGTTCAATATATTTAAATAAGCATATATATATATATATATATAATATGTAATATTAGTGTCAATCACGGTTGAAAACTTTGTTGGGTTAGCTGATCAGTGAGTGGAAAAGAAGGATATTAGGTAGAAATTCGCAAGTTTAAAATTTGAAAGTATTTTATTTATTTATTTTTAATGTAAATGTGATCCTATATATTGTGTATCAAAGGTGAGCAAACGTTAGATTAATCAATATCTTAAAGTCGAGTCTTTCAACATTTGGTCCGAAGAAACAAGAATGATATCTCGATAGGCTAGCTCAGTGAGTATGAGGGGAAGGTTTCGATCGAGTCTTAAAATTTTAGATATTCGAAAGGTATAACCCTGGAAAAAATCATGAGTCCAAGGCACCCCCATGGATTCCTTTAACCTCCGAGAATTCACATTAAATTGGGCCATATATATGTATTGGAATGCCTTTTATTAGTAAACAACTACCGCACGCTATTTATTTTGTTGACTATGTAAAAAACAATTGGGCAAATTTCTTAAATTTTTTTCAATTGTCTATTTAAGTTATATATTCAATTCCCTACGGAAAAAACAAGTATCTATTAACAATTACTTAAGCAAATTAAATTACTACGTGGCAAAACCCTCTGACATGTATATACCTGGCTGGGTCAAATACTTAAATAGCTAAACTACCACGGCTGACTCAACGAAGGTGTGGCTTTGTCACAAAGCTCATCCAAACAAACTAAAGATATATAGATATATAGATATATATATATATATAATTACACACATACACACATACATGTGTATATATATATATAAATATCATTTTCCAGAGGAAAATGACTGCCATGATCATTATATCTAGTACCTTCCCATGCAACTTCGTGGAAATTAGACGACTCATCTCTCGAGACTAGAAATGGAAAAAAAATTATATCTCCGTCAAGCCAAAGCCAACAACCTCCTCTTGAAGAAACAAATTCCTTTTTATGATCTGTACCACTTTGTTCTCATCCATCTCTCTTTCCTCGAAAACTTCCTCGTATATATCCCACCTATTTCCCTCCCCAGCTTGTGTACACATCGGTCGACTCATATATAATATATATATATATATATATATATATAGACTCCCCACCAAGCCATATTTCCAACAAAACAATTTTCCATCCCATAAGACCGACTATAAATAGGGAAGCTTTATTTTTAACGCACATAGTTATAAACTGAGAGAAGGAATAACTGATACATAATAGCAAAGGCGATAATGGCATTCCAAAGCGGGGTAATGTTTGAAGATTTCTTTCCGACGATGGTCGAGAAGTTGGGAGCGGAAGGGTTTATGAAGGAGCTGTGTAAGGGGTTTAGGCTGCTAATGGACGCGGAGAAGGGAGTGATCACGTTCGAGAGCTTGAAAAGAAGTTCCGACGTGCTCGGATTGGAAGGGTTAAGCGACGAAGAGGTAATGTGCATGCTTAAGGAAGGCGATTTGGATGGAGATGGAAACTTGAATGAGATGGAGTTTTGTACTCTCATGTTTAGGTTGAGCCCTGCTTTGATGCAAAGCTCAAACGAGTTGTTGGAAGAAGCTTTGATTCGCGATATTTAGTTATGCTATTCTAAATTGTGTTTTCATTTTTTTTTTTTTTTTATCGTGATTTCTTTTTTCTTTTTATTTTGATCTATGTTTTTCCTTTTTCTTGGAAAGGTCTCGTGTTATTTCGACGAGGGCATATTTTCTTTTTCCATGAGTCCTTCCATTCTTTTGTATTATGAACTTTATTATATGAGAACTTATTATTGCTTTGTATGTTCTAAAATCCCTTTCTGCGCCCACCGGCCAAAAGGAGCCGAGAAAAAAAAAAAAAAAATTCAATTATGATAGCAAAGAAAGCAAAAGCAAATTAGATATCATACAATCATTATTGCAAGAAAAGAAAAAGGAAGATTGCATTTTATCAATCATGGTCAAAAGTACAAATTAATGTGTCGACTTCGATCTTTTTATATATACAACTTCATTAATTACCATTTGATCACCAATGTGGAATGGTGGAATTTAAACAACTTTCATGTGCCTTTCAAGTTTGTCAATCACGATATCTTTAACATCGGTACACAAACCGATTTTAAAATTTAAAAAAAAAAAAAAATTAACCACAGTTTTTGACCGACGTTAATCAACTGTTTTGTTATAGTGAACTTTGACCAAAATACATATGGTTCAAGAAAAATGCTAAATTTACTATTTTTTTTTTTTTTTTTATCAATTTTAATTATCAATTGCATTCCATAATAGCTCATAACCCACATTATTACGACAGCACTATAACAACGGGGCATAATGATAGTACGTCATCAGTGACTCATTCTACCGTACGTGATACTGAAAGTGATGTGCTGTGAAATTGTAATACAATGTTAAGGATAAAAAGAAATCCAAAGAACATATTTTAAAAATATAACAAGTAACAAACAATAATAAATACATAAGGGAATTTAGTTATTTTCGTACGCAAGTCTAATCATTTAGAAGCTTAAATGTCACATACTGTAACAGTTTCAAGCGTATTTTTGTTTCCACATTCTATTTAATTATGTGGAAAAAATTTATGTTTGTTGCAATAGTTTCTTAAGGGTCTCAAGAGTCACTAGAAATAATTTAAAAGTTTTCCTCAAAAAAAAAAAAAAAAAAAAAATCTAAAAGTTTCAAACAGCCTTTTTTCAGAAAAGAAAACATGATTGGGTTGAGTATGGCTCAACCTACTTGATGAGGAAGGAGCAATCATTCTAAGCCCATAAGCTATGGACCGAACTTAGCCCATTAAGGTCAAAGCTAGCATAGATCCCATTTTGAAAATTGTAGTAAATTACATTTTTACGAAATAGCAAGATTTTAAATATTAAAATAATTAACAATAAATAACAATAAACTAAGTAAATAATCTATTCACTAGAAGTAATTAAATCTAATTTTCTATAATTACCTTTTTAGTGCTATGTATTCTAAATATTTTTTAAACATGTTATTTATTTTAATTATTTACTGTAAAAATGCTGATTACTTGGCAATAGTTGTTGGTAACTATTGGCATCCTATTATGAGATTAGGGGGCAGTCCACTGTGATACTAAAAATTCCAGCAAAATAGTTAGCAAATTTTTTGTTTACCTAACAAATTTGCAATTTACTTGAGTTATTTTTTGTAAAAATGCTATTTATTAATTACAATATCACCCTTCGGACCCTTATATTTTTTCTCCTAATTTTTTTCTCAAGCATGAAAATACAACCATCCATAGAACACCCTGAGTTAATCATCCACATTTTCTATGAGTTAAATTATTATTTTTTTTCCTCATATGAAAATAAGCTTCTAGGAGCACACAGATTACGACCAAGAAAGAAGGAAAGAACCAAAACTATTATTTTTGTTGCCCGAATAGTTATGGTTTTTAAAATACATAGAGAATATATTAGTACGTCAAGGATTATTAGTCCCAACAATATATATATATATAGTACTATATATACAGTGTAGTTGAAAGTTTAGTCCCAACAAAACATTTTAGTTAATTAAGCATTAATTAATACACGGGTTCCATATGGTGCATGCACACTAACATGCATCATGCGACATCCAATAGGATTCACACAATGCTTGAGCAGTTTTTCCTCAATATTGTAGAACTGGAAAACTAAGTACAATTTGAAATACACAATTTTCTGTCCAATAATAATAATCATATAGAAAAAGAAGATTGAAGAGACATAATGTGAAAACAAGTTCCACTCACGGTCATGGATCTGCCTGATATGATCCAGCTAATAAGCCATATTTTACTTTGTTCTTTTCCACTTTATAAATTAATAAATACATGTATATATATATAAATGTATATATATATATATATATATATTTTGCGTTTGCTAGGACCATGTTTATTTACCAGTGCTATTATAGTTTTCTAATCCATTTAGAAACATATTCTTATAACCAGATCTATCTATAATCCCAGAGATTCCGCAAAAAAACTTTCCTTGACGATAAAGAAAAAATAAAATTTTTTTGTTTTTAATTTTTTTTCCTCCACACATTCTTATAGAAAGATATATATATATATATATATATATATATATATTACTCAGATTAGATATACAGAGAGGCGACACATGTTTATCAAGCCCCGAATGAGCAATAAGTGACATCTAAGTCATCGCCTCATGAAGCCACCTCCTCAACCAGCCAATAAACGACTGCCACGTACGCCATGGATATTGTTGTTTCTACTCTCAAATCATCACAGCTAAGGAAACTAGAAAAGAGGAGAGAGTCCACACTACTCGACAGAATTATATGGAAAGTTAATGGTATATCACTTATGAAAACCAAAGTTGTGTTGGAAATAGAGGGCACAAATAATTGGCCAAAGTCAAGTACTAAGGGGAAGTTTAGTTGGAGAAGAGATTAAAGCCATAAAAGGAAAGAGAAGAGCTTGTCTTTTCTTTTGGCAGTTGTGGTCTAAAGTGCAGATAGGAGTAAGTAAAAATATATCACGCACAAAGCAAATAGCAACCACAAGTTGCAATTAAAGAGGGGTGGCATTAGGTATATATGAGCAAATATAAATGAACCTCCCCAAATGGCCTGTCCCATTCTCTGTGGGTGTCGTCAGATGTGTCAACATATATATATATATATATATATGTATGTATATATATATGCAGGTATATATATGTATGTATGTATGTGTATGTATATGTATGTATATCTATGTATGTATGTATATGTATGTATGTATGTATTTTTGTGGTTGGGTGATGAAACTTCAGTACCGCACCTAATTCCCACAATGAGCTCATGTTTATAATTATAATTGTTTTTAGTCGAAAGAAAGAAAGAAAAATCAATGTGAGAGAATGAAAAGAAGACTAATTTTGGCACGTTCTTATTAACAATCCTTAAGAAATCCATGTGTGTCACACAATCTCATTATTTCAGATAATTTAGTGTGGATGATAAAGTTCTAGCATCTAATAGATAAGATAAGATGACATTTTCTTGCAAATACTCCAATCCTAAGATGTTTGAGGTGCTTGCTATTATAAGGTCTTTTTTTATAATATTTTTTATTTTCTATCTTTTTGTCATTTTTCTTTTCCCTCCTAAACGTCTCTCTCACATAACTCTACTAATTTGTTCAGTTTTAGGGAGTGTTTGGACCTCCAATCTAAATCCTACTTTTACAATCCAATTTTTATCTTTTTCTTTCAACTTCATTATTCACACAGCTTTGTAATTTAAACTTTAAACGTTCATAACTTTGCATAGACAAGTCCAAAGGAGATTATTTAAAAAACTTTGCATAGAATTGCGAAACGAACAAAACAAACTCCATATTGATTTTTTTTTTTTGCTCACGCATTTCAAATTTTTATAATTTTTAACTCAAGTAATTCAAATGTCTCGATAAACGCACAATCAATTCAAATCTTAACACCAAATGCATGTTTAGTTTTAGTAGGGTTGGTTTTTTTATTTATTTATTATTATTTTTTTTTTGGCATGAATATCCTATCTCTTTCTACTCTCTTTAAGTAAAGTAAAGTAGGAAAAATTTAGGTGCTTCAGTTTGTTGATTGCTTCAGCGTTGCTGCATTGGAAATTTTGGATTTTTACCATCCTTTTGTTTATGGTGGAACGAAAAAGGAAAGAAAAGTAAAGCACGGAGCTTGTTGTTCTATCTACCAAACAAGTAGGACCGTTACTTAAATAGTTTATAAAAATCAGTTAGTACTATAAAAATAAAAGAATATGCGAAATTTTAGGGTAGGGTACTTACCCAGAGACAATTGATTATGGTCATATATGACGGTTTATATTTTATGAGGTTGGATTTTATAATAAGTCGATTATCATTACATATCTATCTTCTTCAAAAATATTATATAAAAAATAAATCAAACAGGTGCATTAAATAATCTGAGAAGGAAGTTGTTGCGGTACAATTCCTCAGAAACACATAATCTACGAAGTCAACACCAATATTGCTATTTTCGTTGTTTTCAAAATTAAGAAGGGTGACAGTTAGACACGCAATTTTTTTCTTTTTTCAAAGAGGAAAAGAAAAAACAAGTATTCATACAAGTTACATATATACAAGACTCGTTTCTTTACTTTTTCCAATAATAAATAAATAAATAAATAAATAAAACCATATGCCACACATTATTGAGAGAGATGAATGGTGCATATCTCCTAAGTTAGACCAAACTAAAAAAAAGGAAGAAAAATCCCCTCAAAATAAACACGTTTCTTTTTTTCTTTTCTTTTCTTTTTTCTTCTTTAAATATTCCGATAAACACAATAACAGTATTCCAACTTTTGCTTTTTTTCCCGTACTAGTTGCATAGCAAATGCTTTAAACGTGTGAAAAAAAATAAAATTTATCACGTATCGTTGACTGAACCATCATGTAATGTGATTGTTCAAATAATAATAATATCACGTGTCATTGACTAGACCATCACGCGATTATAACGTGATTGTCATGTGATCACAGTCAAAGTGATGATCAAAAAAACATATTCGTGGCTTTTAAATAAGGTTATATATTATAAATTTAGGGGAATTTACATTAGGAGCATCATACTCTAAAATTTATTGAAACATTAGTATTTATATTGACGTTTATAAAGTCAATGTATCAGTACACACAAAAAAATCTTCTCACAAGAATATTACATATAATATAGATAGTCTAATTTAAATCCTACCACTCTTATGGTCAGGCATCCTACCATTCAATCTCTCAGTCTATAAATAGAGACAAACACAACACAAAGTCAAGGGGTTTTTTTTTTTTGGCTTTAATTTTAACGAAACACATCTAGGGGTTAATAACAGAGACGGGCACAACCTACGAGTATATGAGATAAATATATATACACACACACACACATATATATATATATATATATATAAGAACAGATAATAATAGAGAGAGAGAAAGGAAAAGGAAAAGTGATGAAGAAGTGCGAGCTCTGCGATTCTCCGGCGAAGACGTACTGCGAATCGGACCGGGCCAGCCTCTGCTGGGACTGCGACGCCCGAGTTCACGGCGCCAACTTCCTCGTCGCCAAACACTCAAGGACTCTGCTCTGCCGCGTCTGTCAATCTCCGACGCCGTGGAACGGCTCCGGCGCCAAGCTCAGCCTCACCGTTTCGGTCTGCGACAATTGCGTCAGTGGCTGCTACGACGACACCGAGTCCAGAAACGATCGAAACGACGACGACAACGACGACGACGACGACGATGATGGTGAAGATAACATCGATGAAGAAGAAGATGATGATGATGACAGTGATGGTGATTGTATGGACGAAGAGGATGAAGAGAATCAAGTAGTTCCGTGGTCAAAACCACCTCCGACGATCCCGACCTCTTCGAGAAATGACATCGAGTGTTCCAAGTCCAATAGGTTCTTTACCTCCAAAGCAAGTGTCGCATTTTCCTGGAGAGTATGTGATCTTTCTCCAAAACAATCATCTTCATCTATATATATATATATATATATATATATGTCTGAATATGTATATATATTTTGTTTTATAGTAGTCTGACTCTTCAAATTATTGAACTGTAAACAGAATCAGTACTAGTGGCCGCATCTGAAACTTGAAATGTATGTTTTTCTGTCGTCCCTGGAGAGCAGTTGCAAACGGATCCGGGAATTCGGAAGCTGGGGTTATAGAGCACATGAATCTTGTGGATTTGTTTACTTGACTTCTTCTTCTTTTTTTTTTTTTCCTTTGCTAACTATAGTCCCTAATCTCCTGGCAATCTTCTCTCTCTCTCTTTTTTTCCCCTGTTATGTTATGTTTTTTTTTTTTTAAGAGAGTTGTAAATAGATATTTGAAATATTAGAGATAATCAAGAGGCTCGCTTTTTCTACTTTGTGAAACAGGAGATCATTTTTTTTTTTTTTTACTACTTTGGTTCTTTGTCATGTGAGATATTAATTTGCTCTGAAAATTTAGATTTGTTTTCCATTAATGGTATTCCAGCTTTTGAGGGCATCAAAATTATGAAATTAAGGTAATCATAATAGCTAAATTGGCTAAATGAACCTGCTTTGCCTGCTGGCTGCCTCTAACTGAGGAGAAAGGCAAGGTGGACCCCAGCAAAGCCAAGGTGTATGAAATAGATAGAGAGAGAGAGAGAGAGAGATAGAGGAATCCAAAGTCCAAGCCCAAGTTGCGCACAAAGTTGTCTAGTGACAAATTAAAAATGCCAAGAATAAAAAATTAATGATATTCAATATTATATTAATAAAAAAATAAAATTTTAATAATAAATCTTATATTAGATTATTTATTTTTTATTAATAAATAATATTAAACATAATTGATATTTTTTTAAAAACTCCTAAGAGAGAATTCAACGAGCAAGACGTGATTTTCCCATGAGCAAATGAGTGTGGGGCCTTTACCAGTAAGACCACGTGGAATGTGGTTACTGTTTGTTTTGTTTACTTGGTTTCAGGCCTTTGACAATTGACCCCTTTGAAACCAGATTTGCAAAACAATGTACACTAATTCTATAGTGGTATGGCGGTTTTTATTCTCTCTCTCTCTCTCTCTCCTCTCTCTATGCGCCACCACGAGTTTTTTATTTTTTATTTTTTATTTTTTTATTTTTTTTTATTTTTTTATTTTGGGTGATATATAAAGAGATCCAGGGGCGACACCCTTTTACTTTCTCATATTAAAAATACCTTAGAATAAAATAGATGACTCGAATCTTAAACCACTAGATTAATGAGAATTTAAAAAGCAAATTCACAATCACTTTATCCACCACCACTCCCGGGGCTCTATGCGCCACAAGTTTTTGTAAAAACAAACTCCTGTTTTTTGAAAACCCCCATTCTTAGTACTTGTCTATGAAATAAAATGTTGGGAGGAGAAACTTGGATGGTTTTGTCAATGAAGTTAGACAATTCATTCATGGCCACTAGCATATTTTAACGAGAGCTTGAAAGGATTACCACATAATATATGTATGATAAAAGATTGCAAGTTTTCTCTATTTATAATCTATTTAAAGGGCAAAGTGGGTTAAATTTTCAGTTGGCAGATCCGACAAAAAAAGTAAAAAAAAAAAAAAAAAAAAAAAAGAAAGAAAGCATATCCAGTTCCCTTCAAATGCAATATTTTAAATAAATATCTTCGGTTTTTAACCGCATATTTAGCATCAATTTAGTTCCTTGATTATAAAACTAAAAGATTCATAAGATATTTGTTATAGACCATTAGAATATTATATCTTGGGAGGTTTTATGCAACCAGGTTCCAACTAGGTTGAGAGAGAGAGAGAGGGGAAGAGAGACAAAGTTGTATTCAATTATGGAGTACAAATCAAAACATGGCTATAGAACATGAAGAATGAAGGGGGTGGGCCTATCTTTTGAACATCCCCACGTGCTCACCATAACTCATGGTTTAGTATTTTAATTGCAAGTTGATTACGGATTGTTAGGAGATTTGATTAAAGTAGCATTAATCAATAAAAAAAAAAGTAAAGGAATAATTAAAAAAAAAATGGGGCTAGTTCTTGTGGCTTTTATATATATATATATATATATATATATATATATATTAATTTGTGGTGGGAAATTGTTGCTTGTAGAGGGAGACAATATTTGATCATGTGGCTGCCTCACATCTCCTTTGAATTTTTCAGCAATCACTGATCAGCACCATGGATATGAGAGACATTTTTGTCACCTTTAGTTTTCTTTTTCTTATTTTTAAAAGAAGAAAAGGATTAATAATGTTTTCATGCTCAGTTTTGTTTCAAAATTTTATTGGGATCACAAATAACATAATAAAGATTCTAGTTCTAGGCTCTTCACCAATTAATATGTTAAAGCTGACAGATCAAGTACATAATCTATGATAAAAGTAGACTCTAATATAACTTTATAATAAAAGTGAAAACTCTGAATAATACTTTCGTATTATCATCACACCATCACCGATTGTTTTTATTACCTTTAGATGTTTTTTGGATTCTGTTTCTCTTATAAACTGTTCCTCTTTTTATCAGTATGAGTGACGGCCACCAAATTAAGTTATTCTTTCTTTTAAGTTAATGTGACTTGCCAAAGGTTGGCCACAGTTTCTTTTCTTCCACATTGTTCCTATGTAGAAATAAAACAAATATCTACTACTTTCTTCCTTCTCAACTTGTTCTTCTTGAAATGACAGAAACGGTGGAGATATTATTTGAGAAGTTGAAGCTTTGAAAAAAAAAAAAAAAAAAAAAAAAAAAAAGTACTAAACTTTTTGTTGTGCCTAGCATTCTCATTTATGTCAACGAAATAATGTATTATTTTGGAAAATAAACTAAACCGATTATTAATCATCACATGCCTTTGAAAATTTATCCCCTTTTATTTTATTTTATTTTTTTTTTGATATCACCTATTATTTTCCAACTTCATGGCATCAAATTGGTAAATATTTAATCACGAAGGGAAGACTTATGCCTTCGAACTATTTTTTCTTTCTTTTTTGTTTTTTTGTTTTTGTTTTTGTTTTTTGTTTGTTTGTTTTTGTTTTTTTTTTTTTTGGTTTTGGTTTCAAATGAGTTTTGGCTGTTAAGCTGCAATGTAAAACAAATATAGATTCCAAATCCATCATGGACCGCAAAATCTTATTCTAATACTATATTAAACGAGTTTGAGTATAACTTATCTCCAAAAATTAATTAAAAGAAAGAGAATAAATTCCATTTATAAATACCACAGCAGTCCTGTAAATATACGCTCTAACATTGGCATCCTCAGGAATATCCTACGATTTTGAAATGTGATCAGGTTCATTGGTTCAAGTTGAAGTTGATATCTCTCACTGTTTGTTTATAAAACGATAAAAATAGAGAATTGCTTGATTAGGAAGAATCTGCGTGTGTGGAGCCAAAAGTCCAATCCCTATCCTCCGCTGTGTCGTTGTTATCATATGACGCGTTCAAATATTTTTGTATTTTTTTGAGGTTCAAGATCCCATGTATGTTTCTGATTCCCATTTCAAATAACTAGATGATTAAAGTAGTCTTGAAAAATTCGGGATTCTAGTGAAAATAGCCCATTGCAAGTCTCGTAGAGCCTTTGATCACGATAATAAAATTCTTATAAATGTTATCTGATTTAAATCGTATAATTAAAATTAATAATCTTACGGTAATCGGTGTCCCACGAATATTAGAATCTCATTTTTTTTAATTCACTTGTTCTCTGGATGAAATGCTTTTAATATTTTATTTGAGTGTCAGGTAACCCACTTCTTTGAAATTTTCCATGATTACCATGACCGAAAGTGGTTATCTGCATTAAAAAATAATAAATTAAATAAAATAAAATTATTTTCACACATATAAATATTTAACTTAGAGACAAAACTGCAGTCAGAACGCAAATATGAGGAAGGATTAATTATATTAATCACATTTAGCAAACCTAAGGAAACAGACAAACATGAGGCTTGGCTAATTGGCTCTCGTTAAAACAACCCCAACGGCCAACGCCATGTTCTAGAAAAAGTACAATTGGAAAACATTGGAAATTGTAGTAAATAGTAAATTTAATTCAAGTAAATTAGGTATTTAGGTACTTAGTAAATTTAATGTTCATTTCAAATATTTTATTTTAAAACGTTTTTAAAAAAATACTATTTATTTAAATTATATATTGAAAACTGTTATTTTCTTCTTTCTCACTTTTCTCCAATTGTCAATGGTGTAGACTTGGGCTTACACAGTGGCCTGATATCCTATGGTTTGGTTGGCAAGTAATGAAGTCCACTTTAGGCTGAATATTGATCCCCAAAATGTCCTCCGTGGGAGGAGGTTCTAAAAGAAAGCTAGCATTACCCCCACATCACTGTCAGTAATTATCAAAGAGTATGCATATAAATATATCTATATATATATATATATAAGTCCTATTAGTTATGGTGATGATAGTCATTTTTCTGTTTCTAAAAGTCAGAGGTATAAGTACCGTTGCAAACTACCATAACATGTAACACTCTAGTTACTAAGTAACAAAATTAAGTTGTTGAGTAACAAATTTAGTATTTTAACTACAACGTAACCGTTTCACCTGTTTTTGTTACTGAACTATTTTATCAAATTATGAGCAATACACATACAAATATGTAAGATCTGATTTTAGCTTATTTATCAAGTTTAATTAATTAACCCGATTAGTTAATTACCGAAATCAAGTAAATAAAAGAGACACATGCAATTTTTACAAGGTTTGGTTTCCCTACTTCTTGAGGCCACGTCTAGACATTGAACTTTTCACTAATTTTCAAAAGATTACAAGCACTAATGGTCTTATGCAATCTGAAGACTCCATCTCTGTTGTTGTTGCCAATAATTTTGAATCTAGTCAATGAATTCGTTCAACAAGATCCCCTTGTAGTCTTTATTGAACTCCCTTTAATTGTTGTTGTCTCCTACCGAATACTTCAAATCTTTCTCCCGAAAGACGCAAAAATGCAAAGAGCTATTAAATTACCAAAGTCTAAAAAACTCACATTCATAACATGTACTCTCTGTAAAGAGTATTATTTTGAGACTTATAAATATGCTGTACGTAATTCCAAATCAAATCTCAGATCCATGCTTCAAAATTTGGATTTCATTCAAATTTTGAACTTGTTACAGATAATGTTGAAACTTATTCTGTAACAACCCCAAAATTCGAATTTCAAATCTGTTTATTTTAGGAAACATATTTTGCTATCATTATCCGAGTATTTCCTCAATATATTAAACATTATTCTCCAAAATCATCTGCATAATAATATCCCTTGAAATCGTAGCCGTTTAAAAAATAAATCTTGGATTTTTGAAATCCTAATTTAAATAGGATTAGGAGATTCCATTTAAACTAGATTTTCCTTTTTAAAAACAAATCCACAAGATTTCCCTTTTTATAATTTTGCAGCATTATACATTCCTTAATTATCTCTCCAGATCGCATTTAAATTGAATTTGCCATGTCATTCCCAATTCAAGTCAAATTCCCAAAAGTCTTTAAGTCACGATCTGCTTCAACCTGTAATATAGTTGTTGCAATATTTTGCAACACAACCTGTACTTAAATTCCTAAACAATTTTTGATTTTTCCTGAATTGCCACAAATGCCAATATTAAAAACCAAACAAAATAGATCTGAAGAGCAAGAAGAAACCGAAGGTATAATTCATCATCCCGAACTTTATAGATGCGCGAGGCCATAAAAACGATAGTAAAGACGGACATGATATTTACGAAACTTCATGTACAAAAATTACAACCACCATCACATATGAACCGAAGAGTATTTGAACTTCCAAACATCTTCAAAACACTCCAGCCTCGTCCGAATGCATATCTCTGCAAGAAAGGAAAGCTCCTTTTCCTTATAAAATTGACATGAACAAAAATCTGCAAGCCACAACGTATGTTGTGTAAAACAAGCTACAAAATCCCCCATGTAGGAGAGCTTGTATTTTACATCAAATCTTGCAATTAATTAGTGCATATTAAAAAAAAAAAAAAAAAAAAAGGGCGGGTGGTTTGGCAATAAGACTGAGCTCGCCAAAAGATCAAGTAAGAGAGCTGCTAAAAACGTGGAAACTATTGACTGAAAATCACAACCATCCGTGTTTAGTTTTGTTAGGAAGTAAAAAGCCCTAATTCTTACTAGCCAAGAGCACTTACAAATGAATAGAAATAAAAGATTTAATGAGAGCTACGTCCACTTGTCGCTGCAAAATATCGCTATAATCACGAAAGGAAAGACAAGGCATGATCACTCTAAACAACGTGTCTAGGTATCGATATGAACATGTAGAGTAAACAACCTTTTTGCCTGGGAAAGACGTGCCCACTGATGCTAGACGGTTGAACCTTCTAATTCATGGCACTAAGAGGGAGAAACTATAAATAACGCAAATTGCTAAACCCATCACCGATCACCCGACCAAAGACTAGTTGTTTCCAATTTCTATTTGCTTCAAATTAGTAACAAAGAACATCTAGAGATTGAAACTTTACCAAGTTCCCGACCCATCTTTCACAATTCCTTTGTTTTAGATTCCACCTCCAACACACAATATCACAGCCAATGTCTTAATCAGTCGCGTTTGTGTTTTTTTTTTTAATCTCATTTAGACAATTACGGATGAAATATGAGTACATATCATTTATGCAAGAGGACTACACATGTAATAAATAGTTTTCAAAAACAATATATACATTTCAGTTAAAAAAAAAAAAACAACCAGAAGATAAGCAACAGCAGTTAAAAATACGTTTCTGAACAATGCAAACCAATAAATAATAATATTTCAACCGACCATCGTTTCGCCCTAGTAAATAGATTGGCTTTTACAGCGTGACGACAAGAATGACGATCAAAGCAATTTAACGTCTTCAACATTTTTATCCAATCTTTTACTCTAGCCAACTCATATATATATATATATATACATATATATATATATAATAACCGCAATTGAGATGAGAACATAAATGAGTCCACTCTACCCCAGATAAGAGCACATTGATCAAAGATAACGTTCACTTTACTCAAACGAATCAAGAACCGAGAAAATACGTTATTTCCGTGCAAATGACAACATACCATTTTAATGCAGACAAATGAACCCCAATAATAACTCACATGTTCAGTTCTGAAAAACAACATTTCTTAAAAAGAAAGCAAAGAAAAAGGATGCAAACAAGAGAAAAGTTACAACCTTTGGTAGTTTTTTTGGATGTGTGGTCCTACTTATGGGCAGAGCAATGATCAGTTCGTTTCTCTAAAAACTAACTAGAATACTGACAAACTGGTTTTAACCTTTGATTACTTAGCTTAAACCTATAAATAATCATGGCAAACAAGTACATTGAACCAAAATTAAGCAACAGAAACAAGTAAAACATTAAGCTAAGATCATTAAATTAGCCAAAAAAAAAAAAATAATGATAAAATTACAGAACCTGTTGATTTTATCACTTGTCCGAGGCATCTTCTTGATGCTCTGAAAACTCCGATTTGCTGGTCTTAACATCAGCAGCGTTAGAGTTACCATACAGATCAGCAGACCTGACGACGATGACAGGACACACACAGTGGTGAACGCAGTAATCGCTGACGCTTCCGAGCCGGCCTTTGGTCGAGCGCCTGGCGGCGGCGCCGAAGCCTCGGCTGCCCATGATGACGGCGCCGAGGCCGAGCCTCTCGACCTCCAAGCAAAGCCGCTCCTTCAGGTCGTGGTCCTTGACGATGTGAATCTTGTACGGAATACTGGCCTTCTCGAGGAGCTCGGCCATGTCGTTGGCCTTGGCGGTGGTGAAGGCGTCGAAGTCGTCCTCCAGCTTCCTCTTTGTCTCCTCGTCGCTGGCCGCCGTGGCGTCGACGGCCCCCCAGTCGGCGCCGTAGAGGACGCTCGTGGGGCTCACGTGGACGAGAACCACGGCGTCGCCGGGTCGGAGATAGTTCTGGACGGCCCACCGGACGGCGAAGGCGCTCTCGTCACTGAGGTCGACGGCTATGCCGATCTTGCGCTGGGCCCCGCCGGCAGGGAACCGGGGGGAGGAGGGTTGGACGAGGATCGCCGTCGCCGGCGGGAGGTCGTGTTCCGCGGGGCTTCTCGGGGATGTCATTAATTGCTCTGTTTTTGTTGGCTTGTTGGGTTTTTTTTTTCTTTTTTTCTTTTTGGGGGTAGAACTGAAGGAGTTGAGAAAGAGACGCGGAATTTTTGGTAGGGAGTTTGGGGACCCGATGCAATGAATGCTGGAATTGAGGTACTTTTGTTTTAGTTTTTAGTTTTAGTTTTTGGTTTAGGTCATTGGTGTTGGAGATTAAAGTGAGTGTGTGTGTGTGTGTGTGTGTGTGTGTGTGTGTGTGTGGATAAGTTACGAGGCCGTCAGGACTCGGGATTCTGGTGGGAGCATCGTAGTCGTGTTGGCGGGGTCTATGAAAGATTGTTATGTTCTCTCTCTCTCTCTCTTTCTTTCTTTCTTTTCTTCTTCTTTTTTTATTTTTTATTTTTTTTATTTAAATAATTTAGGATAAATTATTTTTTTCCCCTAGAATTTTAGGTTTTGTCATAAAATACTCTCAAACTTTAATTTTAGCATTTTTTTCCCTGAACTTTGGAAAACTTTACAAATTCCCCCCCTCAATTAATTTTTTGACGAAAAAATACACAAAACACTCGTTTGAAGCATGAGTTATGAATATTAAATGTAAAACACTTATAATTAAGTTAAATTGTGATATTAAATGCCCCTGAACTTTAATTTTATTATTTTTCCCCTGAATTTTGGAAAACTTTACGAATTTCCCCCCTCAATTAATTTTTTTGGCAAAAAAAAAAAAATACACATAACACCCGTTTGAAGCATGAGCTGTCAATATTAAATGTGAAACACTTATAATTAAGTTAACAAAGTAAATATTTATGGTTGATTGTCATTTTTTTTTCTTCTCATATTTCTCTCTTATAAGTAACTTCGTTATTTCACATTTAATAAGGACAGCAAGTGCCAAAAGTACTGCTAATGATTGTCATTTCATAATTCTATGTTTAATACTCCAAACTGATGCTTCCAACGAGTGTTAGATGTATTTTTTTCATTAAAATATAATTGAGGGGGAAAATTCGCACACTTTTCCAAAATTCAAGCGGAAAGAAAGTTACAAATTAAAGTTCGGGGGGTATTTTGTGACAAGTTCAAGGGGAAAAGATGTAATTTGTCCAATAATTTAATTTGGGAATGATTTTTTTATTTTTTTTATTTTTTCATATTAAGAAAACAAACACATCCCAATAGATAAACTACAAGGGCCTTCAAGATAACAATTTAATGGACTCATAACTGGATGATTGATTTTAAATTTAACCCCTAAGAAATATATATTATCTTACTTCAACTCTTAAAACTTAAAATATCACAACATTAGCACTTAAGTTTATCAAAGATTTTACTATTTGTTACTCAAACATTATTAATAATAAAAAAATGACGGAATGAAACATGAATGAAACTCTTAAAAAAAAAAAAAAACACATGGATGGAGGGTTAATTTGATAAATGAACATTGGGTGATCGATTGGAACGGGTGTATTGAACTAGGTTTACATTACTAACTGATTCAATATATGAAAAACCACAATTTTAAATCAGTAGTGAAACATAAATCCCATTTAATTCACCCACTCAAACACATAATATTCATTTTCCCAAATCATCCTTCATCCGTTCATCATTCTATAATCTTTTTTAATGTTTCTGTCACGAAAAGTCAAATAGTGAAACTTTAATAAGCTCAAGTGTTAAAAGTGTGACATTTTATGTTTTGAAGGATAAATGAAGACAACATACATATATTTTAAGGAGGTAAAATTGAAATTAACTTTTTAACTTAAGGTGTAGGAATTTTTTATAAATTATGTAGGGATTTAGTCAACATTAATTTACAATGGAATCAAGTTTATTATAAATTATATTTATAATCGATTTTCTGGGCTTTACTAAAAAGAAGAAAAAGTAGTTTGTATTGCGAAGAAGTTTGTACCTGTAGATGTTGGAAATCTACCGTCAAAATTTTTAACACATGTTAGTAAAAAGAATAAAACAGATACTCAATTAGGTCCTTGAAAATCGTTAATGAAATTCACAAAGCGTTATGATTTCGAAATAATCAAGTAAATGAAATGAAAAGAGAATTATCAACACCAAGATTAGAGAGGTTCGCCAATGATGTGCTACATCCTCTGTGAGTGATTAATTTTATTATGATTGAATGTTCTCATATACAGTGTAATTTCTGGGTATATTTTGGCAGAGTAAGAGTATGTCGGAATCCAGAAAAATCCTCTCTATCTGAAGGGGGTCTTCCTCTATTTATAGAGGGAGAATAGAGGGTCTGAACCCGTAATTACAGGTGAGAAGTTTCTGCTGGAATGTCTTATGGGACACATGTCATGATGTGGATATAGCAGTTACTAAGATGAGTCACAGATAGTGGGCTTAACAGTTATCATAAAAGGTCTGACATGTCATCGTCGACAATGAACTTGACGGTTATGAGGGATATCCCTTGTCATTTTCGTTAAGCATGAACGACGAACGATGATAGAAAAACAAGGACTGGGCCTTATAAATACACCATTCGTGGCTTATGTTAGGTTCGATGTAAGCCATATTAGATTCGAACAGATCAATTCAACGTTCGAATGTAAACGATCATAATTCATGATGGAACGAACTAAGATAATAAATTGGGTCCGGCCCAATTTATATGAACGATCGTCGTTCGCGATTGACTGAGTCAATATCATAAGCTGGGTCCGGCCCAGAATATGAAGATATTGAAAATTTGACCAAAGCGTTCGTCGTTCGTTAGAATCGTTCGTTCGACAAACGTTTTGTAGGCTAATGATGTAATGGGAAGACGAAGTCTAACCCCAACAGTACCTTTGTCATATTATATTGTTTATCATTGTTATTTTACCACTTCTCTAAAAACTTTATGATGATAGAAGGTGAACTAATAATAACTTTATATACTAAAACAGTCGTAATACTTAAGTAGGAAAAAAAAAAATTCAATAAAATGAAATTTTCTTTTAATTTTGCAGAATAAATGACACTTGGATGACAGAACAAGAAGTTTTTCTTTCCTTGATTAATATGTAAATCTAGATTTGAGACAACAAAGTGATTATAGACATAATTTAACGGTAATTTCATACATAACTTCATTTAAAAATATAGAGTTTTAATCCCTCTATCTCAAGTTAAAAATAAAAAATAAAAAAATAATTCAGACAGCAAGTAGTGTGTCTGTATGTCATATTAACCACAAATTTATTCAACAAACACGATGTCCAGTTTACATTTTTGCCCCTTAAACGACAACAAAATTTTCTTGCTTAAAATTGAGATGTCGTTTATCCACCGACGCTGTGTACGACAGCTAGATTTAAAAGGAGAAACGACATGTAGTTTAATAAATATGACGGTGGTTTTTTTTTTTAAATTTTTTTTAAGGGAATAATAAATAAAAGGACATGTCGTTTGAAGGCACAAAAGCCAAACTTTTAACTGGAGACGACATGTCGTTTTCGTTGGTGAAAGAGATGACTGTAAAATTTGGTTATTAAACAGAGCCAAGATGTTGGTGGATTCCCAAATCGATTCAACTGATTTCAGATTTCGACCTAGCGACTCCCAATTCCATTACAGACTCCGCTGTGGAAATTTCTAGGTGTTTTTTTTTTTAAATCAGTTTCTCTGCTTATTTGAATTGGGGATCTGAAATTGAGCTTTCTGTCACCGGTCAAACTAGGGTTTCTGTTGCTATCTGAAGGGGAGAGAGAGAGAGAGAGAGAGATGCCACAGAGGCACTCGAAGAACAACAACGACCTCGCGTTCTTCACGTACGATGAGAAGAGGAAGCTGGGATTTGGGACTCAGAAGGAGAGGCTGGGTAAGGACTCCATCAAGCCCTTCGACGCTTGCTCTCTCTGCTTGAAGCCCTTCATCGACCCCTTGACCTGCCCGAAAGGCCATGTCTTCTGCAAGGAATGCATTCTCGAGTGCTTACTCTCTCAGAAGAAAGACATCAAGAGGTATATATCTTCTTGATCAGTTCATTTTTTCTAGTTTTGGTTCATCCATAACTTTTGATTTTAGTAAGAATTATGATACTGAATCTTGGAAAGAAGATTGTTATTTAGAGGAAAAGTATCCCCTTTTTTGTGTGTGTGAAAAAAGGGCTTGATATTGAACTTTGGAAGGAAGATTAGTATACTATGTACTACTTTCCGTCTGTATTTTTTATTGGGGATTGAAAATTTTGGAAGGAGGTTTAGTATACTATGTACCCTTTTGCGAGATTGAGTTTTGGAAGTAAGTTTAAGATACCTGTTGTTGATTTAGATTTTGATCCTCCCATAGACAATAGCAAAAAGTATGTTAAACTTTCTACAAGTTCCGAAAGATATTGTCAACATGACATATTTACCTACTATGCTTAGTTCACAACCTCTGAGAATGATTCTGAAAAATTGATTATAGGTAGTAGGGCTAGCGTCTTTGTCAATCACGTCTAGATTGACGATGGAATAAAATAGCATCATGCAATTCGGGGATTGGGTTCTTAACACTAACGTTATTCTTGTTAATCTTTTTGTTCGCTTGGTGTTTGCATCTTGAAAAACATACCAGCTTGAGTCTCAGTTTCTGGTACTTCATATATTTGGTTTGTCTTGAATGAATCTGTTGTTTATCGTTCACATTTATACAGTAGCACTGAAGGTTTCTTTAAATTGGCAGGAAGCTAGCGGCACATGCTGTGCAGCAGAAGCAAGAGAAGGAGGAGGAAGAAGAGAAGTTAATGTTGCAGAAAGCTCGAGAGCTTGATGCATTTGATCAGCAAAACCATGGTGCAGTGCCACAATACAGTGATAGAAACCAGAGCCGAGATAAGAACGGCTTCCACGGGGCAAATAGTGTGAAGGTTACTTCTTATGAAGAAGAAGCGCTTCGGACTATGAAAGCATTTTGGCTGCCTTCTGCTACCCCGGAAGCTTCTGCTAAAGCAGAGGCCCCCTCCACCAATACTGTATGTCCAGAAGGGAAGGAGAAACTCAAACTAAAGTCCCTGTTTCCAATAATTTTCACAGAAGACAATAGCAACAAGAAGAAATCTAATTCTCTAGACAAGAGCTTTATTTGTCCCAGCTGCAAAGTTACTCTGACCAACACACTATCACTTGTGGCCATTAGCTCCTGCGGGCATGTTTTCTGCAAGAAGTGTGCCGACAAATTCGTGGCCGTTGACAAGGTATGTCTTGTATGTAACACGGCATGTAAAGAGAGGAATTTGGTGAACTTGGTGAAAGGAGGGACAGGGTTTACTGGCCATGGAGATCACCTTGAAGCAACAGACTTTAAGCATTTGGGGAGTGGTTCAGGTCTGGGCCTGGTTAGACCTGCAATGAAAACTTAGAGCTACAAGCCTATATTGTTGTTTTGCGTCTGGTCTTTAAACAAAGCATGCCAAGTAGAGGATGTAACCCAATTTGATTTTTCACCCCTTCTCTTTATATGCTATGAATTGGTTTCGTGTCTGCATCAAAGTTTTTTTTGGAAGATTATTGTAAGATGACAAACATTGTTATAATGACAAACATAATATGTTTTTCTTATGATATGCTTTTCGTATGTTAGAAATATTGTTATGATTTTATCTATGTTAACTATTTCCAAAACATATTTTCAATATTCTATAACCAAACTTGTTGGGGACGTACCATATTTTCCCAAAAAGAGAGGCACGGGGAGGTCCAAGTTGGCCCGGGTGGTAACAAGAGGGTGGTGACAGGGTGGTGGCTGGAGATGTGGATAGGCGAAGGGTTGGCGGGGAAAGGCTTGCGGAGGTGGGGGAGGGCTAGGGTTTGGGCAACTGGAGCGTTGATGAAGGTGGCGGTGTGCACAAATGTGGTGGTGAGGGTGGATTCGCTTAAGGTTAGATGGGTGGGTGGTCGTCTGAGAGGATGGGCTATTAGGTTTATCTTTTATCTTTATTTAAGCATAATCTGAAGAAGTGAAGGGCTGGGATTAAGTATTCTAAATTATGAGTCAAGCTTAATTAGGGTAGTTTGGTTGCTTAGATTATGAAATTTTTATGATAGAGTTGATTGATTTTTCAAAAAACTAAATAAAATTTTTTTGTTGACTTTAAAAAAAAAAAAAAACTGAAATGAAATTTTTGGGTATGGAATGAAGAGCCAAACAAAGGTTAAATACCTCATGACTCGTTTTTAGTGGACAAAGTTGAAAGGATGGAAAAGTTGAGGGGGAACCGATGTAAATAATCCCAAAAGAAAAATGCTATGCACGTGGGCAAGTTGAAAAAACGAGTCAAGAGATTAGCCTCGTCGTATATAGGAATCAGAAGCTTATCCAAACAAAATCCACTCAGCCACTTTTTTATGTCCCCTCTCACGGGCTTTGGTCAAACAGACCTCCATGAAAACAGAAGGCATTTGAAAATGAAAAATTCTCAAAAAAAAAAAAAAAAAAAAAAAAAAGGCAAAAAAGGCAAAAAAGAAACACGCAAGTTGAGTTGAGTGTACACTGTACAAGTTATACAACTCAAAGATGGGTTGGCTCCGTGGGTGGTCACACCCGATGGCACGCTGTCCTTTGCCTTGCCTAACCTCATCCCTAATGTCTCTTTTCCCTCCCAACAAATATATTCTTTCCTTCTACCAAAAAAAAAAAAAAAAAAATCAATTCTTTCTTTAAATGATTATTATTCCCACTAAATCCCACTTATTTCATCCAAGGCGGACCATGTTATTAGTCAGCCAATCATTCGTTGCGGTTAAATCTTATCATTCTTTCTCTGTCTTGTCATGTTCAATTGCAATGGAAAATTCATCTCTTATTTAATTTTTTTTTTTATAATTTAATGACAAATTCACATTTATTATACAATAAACAGATATACAATTTAAATCAACACCTTAAATTTCAAAAATTTTTTGATTAGATAATCTTTTCTTTTATACTTTTTAGTTACACAAAATCCATTCTAATATTTAAAGGACACATTATTAAATGTCACTTAAATATGTCTTATAATATGAGATTTATAAATAAGAATTATTTTTTATTAATGATAGTGTTTTACACCATTGGTGCTATTGTCCTAAAACATTTTTTTTACTTGGATATGTTAAATCAACTTGTAGATGGCCGAGTTAAAAAAAAAAAAAAAAAGGGGAATAATGGCTGCATTAAAATTTAAGATTGTTGATCTATTTGGCCTAAGAATTTAGAAATAAAAAAAAAAAGAAAAAAGAAAGAGAGATTTTGTTATGTATTATAATTCGAATCCTACCTTTACTCAGCTACCAAAATTAGGATGCCAAAAAAAAAAAAGAAAGGATTTAGGGTGCAATTAAGTTCACAAAAAAAAAAAAAAAAAATTGGGGTGCAATTTCTAAAAAAAAATAAAAAAAAATTAGGGTGCAATTATCCTCAACCAAAATAAAGAAAAAAAAGAGAAAAGAAAAAAGAAAAGGTGCTATAAGCCATTCATAGCGATTTCTTGTGACATAAATTTTTCCGTTGGGTGGAGGGGATTACCAAAATTCTCTACCATTAAATCGAGAAAAAATGGCCGGTGGTTAAATAATAATAATAAATAAAAAAAAGAGAATCCCCCCTATATATTTGTTATGACGTGGCAACGGATAAGCCGTCCATCAACGTCAATTAGAAAAAGGCAATGAGTGGGTCCCAATCAGTCTCCATTATTCCCCCGCCAACCCCTCCACCAACCTTCTCTCTCTCTCTCTCTCTCTCTCTCTCCGGAGCAATATCTAAATTTCTTCAATCCTGGATTAAACAATCTTAATAAAATTAATTTTATTTTATTAATATACAGTTGGATTCGATTCATCAGCGTAGAAAAGGAAGAGGCTTTTTCGATTAATTTTCAGTAAACAGAAAGCAGAACCGCACACGAAAAGGAGAGAGAGAGAGGGAGGGAGGGAGATAGAGAGAGACACAGAGAGAGAGAGAGAGAGAGAGGAAAGGAAAGGAAACCCTAGCTTGGTTTGAGGTTTGGGTAATGGCGGATTTGGAGAAGCAGGAGAGGGCGGCGGCGTCGGAGGAAGAGGCGGGGGAGGAAGAGAAGGAGAGGTTTCTGGATGGAATGGCGGTGCTGGATTTCGACATGCTCTGCTCGACGGTGGCGTTGCAGACGCAGGGAGGGTGGAGGAAGCTCGACCTCGACGGAGGAGATAGTGAAGATGGAGAAGCTGGGGATTTCGGAGGAGTTCTCAGGATGTGGGAAGGCGAACTTCTCGATTGCTTTGAAGACCGTCGCATCGCCGTTGAATCCTCTTGGTAAAAGCTTTTTTTTTTTTCCTTTTTTTTTCTCCTTCATATTCCCTTTTTTTCCTCTTCAAAAAGACTGCTTTTGACATGTAAGAATAATTATTCCCCGGATAAGTATTTTCTGCGGGGGAAAAGCTCTTTAATTTTTTTTCTTTTCCAAGCAGAAAATTTATCCTTTTTTTCTCATAAAGATTTTTTTTTCTTCTTTTTTTAGGTTCGAGTTTTTGGTTTATTCTCAGAAAAAAATTAATAGACTCGTTGAACTATTTCAAGGGTCAATTTGGGTGGGTGTACAGGAAACCGTGTAAAATTTTCCTATATATATATATTTTTAAATTTTAATTCTGGAAGTGTGTTTTATTGGCTAATTGTTGGGATGGGTTTTCTTAATATTATCAGAATTACAATTTTCTATTTGGATTGAAGTGGAGTTTCTTCGTTATTTGACTAGTCGTAAACTAGCATGTTTTGTAAAACGTGTTGGTCCTAGTTTTCAGTCACAAATCTATTTGATGTTGCAGTTGTCCATGCTACAGATTTGGAAAAAACATGAGACGAGCGGGTTTTAGTTCTTGCTTTTTACAGGTAATTTATAAATAACTAAAAGTAATAGCCGACGAAAAAGGAAAATGAAATTCCTTGCCATGAGATAGCTACGTATCCAATTGGACCAATTGAATCAGTTAATATGCTCCGAATGTTTTGTTGTTTCCAAAATTGACTTTTCCACAGGTAAGAGCTGCCAACAAGAATTCTAAATTTCTCTGTTTAAATATGCAGGGAACTATTCAGTTCATTCTTGTCCTTAGTGCTCTTCTCAACTGCATTGCCTTCATCGTCACAAAGCAGAATTGCTTCTTATATTTGTCAGTTGCTTTCGCGATTTCAGTTGGAACTTATCTGGGGTTCTTCCGTACTCGGATGAAAAAGAAATTCAACATCAGAGTAAGCTTTCTTTTTTATTTTTTTTTTTTATTAATGTTTGCTAAATGTTGAACTTTTTTAGAGAGCGTGCAATTGAACTAGCTTACCATGTTCTATATGATGTCTAAATTCGGGGGAAGTTCTGTTTTGTTCTTTCCATTTGCGAGTTTTGTTCTTATTTAATCAAGGCCCTGCAGGATTTAGAGTTTTCTTGATTTAAATTTTGATAGGAAACCTTATCCCTTTTCCCTTTTTCTTACTCTTTTTGCCGTACTACTTGTATTGATATATACGCGTAATTTTTTTTTTCTCCTTCTTCAGGGTAGTGATAATTCCTTTGACGATTGCATCTACCATCTTATCTGTCCGTGCTGCACATTATGTCAGGTAATTGTTCTGCAAAACCCCGTTACATACAAAACTTAGGGACACTCTTGTCCAAGAGCGAAAAGCTTCTCAATTGGTGAAAGCAGAAAATGATTTAGTTAATGTTCAACAGGAATCCAGAACGCTGGAAATGAACAATGTCCAAGATGGTATTTGGCACGGTCGGGGTGATACGATATGCATAGGGAGCTTTGATGAAGGGAGAAAAGCATTCTTCGAGCTACAACCACCTCCTCTTGTTTCACCCATGGTCCCTGATACCTGTAGCGTGCAAATAAGTGTAGAGGCTAATGATCACCCCTTAACTTGAAAAATTAGGCGTTCTAAGAACCAGGTCCGCGTTCCAGTACCAGTTGCTTTTACGGCTCGACATGTTATATCATATTGGCTGATGATTGTTTTTCCTCAAAGGGAGGGATGCAGTGTATCTTATCGGTCAACTTCTCTGATCCAAAATTTCGCTGTTCTAAGATTATACCTTATCTATATGACCTATGGCTTGCTATCTTCAGAGAAAGGAGGGCGATTGGTCCAAACACCAATGAGAAGAGGAAAATGTTTGGCGGCCAATGTGCATTGAGGTAAAACTTTATACTCGTATACCTCGGGTCTTCTTAACGACCCCCTTTCTTTTTACTGTTAGAAAATTTGATCAATATTTTTTATCCTTGATCAATGAAATGTACTTATCCATATACTGAGTTTGAGATCCATCAATATGAGTACTCTATTGATTATCGCCTCTTTTCTCCCATTCGAGTACATATTATAAGTTTGTTTTAGTTGGATTTCATTCATGTGATCTATCAAAATTGACATGTAAAAGGAGTTGATTATAGGAGGTCTATATTGAAAAACAGGGTAATGTGAAAATTTGGAAGGTGGCGTGCGTTTCGGATGAAATTTTAGTTAACAAGGGTTGTTATCAACTATGATCCGTCAGAATAATTGTTAAGCAAAAGAGAACTAATTGATCAGGTTGTATAATTAATGTCATTATTTATACATGAGCAGGAGTAAATACAGTTTGTAATCATCATACACGTTATTCGGCTCCCTTTTTTTTTTTTTAACCTCCTGAACCAAAGTAGTTGTCTGATTTCATATTTTAAATCTAATCCTACTCCGAAGAGAACAAATTATTCACGCAGACACATACAGAAACTAGTAAACATCAAACAAAGATAACTTCGCTAACCCTGTTGTTTGGAATGCTGCCGCGGTGCCCAACTGAACCTTCGAAAATGAACCAAAGATGAGAGATGATCAGCTCTACGCCTTAGCATTGCGATTAACACCCAAAAAAAAAAAAAAGGCTTACGGGAATGATAATCAGTTTAAAAGAGGGTTAAAGTGATCACTTGGCAGAGGATGTGGGGATAAATCTAGCTGGCGATCAGAATGTGGGGGAGTTTGGCAGGCGAGAATATGGAGGACTTGGTGGCGGAGGATATTGGGCCGGCATGGGCAGCGACGGCGGATCTGGATCTGGGGTCTTAATAGGACGACCTATCAACGGTAATGTTCCTGAGGAATCAAATGAGGTGTCATCCAAGCTTAATAGCTCGCATCCAAGGAGGATCGATGCTACTCAAACTGATGGAGGTACTTGTCTGGAAATGCCCCGCCATCCCAAAATGAACCATCAACAACTAAACATGGGAAAGAAGCTCTCCACCTCTACTTAGCACTTGGGCATGGCTCTTTGGTCCACAGTGACCAGCAGCATACGCCATCAGTTCCACCCACACTTCACTTATCAGTTTCCACTTCCTTTCCTTCAACTTATCATCTAGTTCTTTGGCTAACATACAGCCAGCAAGCAAGGCGGATTTGTCAGTGCTTCGAACCTCACCCTCGTAATTCTTACTTACCATTAGGATTTCACTGCAGGCCATTTCCTGATTTGCTTCTCGATCAGGCTTGATCCATCTCTTGCTGAAGATATTTTTGGCGTCCTCACAAGTTTCTTGGAATCTTGTTTGCCCAACGCCTGCTATAGAAGACATCAAGGCAGGTTGTAGAATTAAAAGATATAGCATATAATCTGACAGGATCTTGCTCAACTCTCGTGATCGGTTGTCGTAGTCTACATAGTTGTTCTCGGTGTTGTAGCAGATTTCAGTTGCGATGTGCCACAACAAAACGCTTTGATCGAATTCAACACCAGCAACAAAAGCCCATAATAAGTTGCTGCAATGATCCTTCCATTCGCTACTCTGAAGAGCAAAAGCACCTCTAGCTGACGAAACTCTCTTGGCGATCTCAATATCCTCGGCATACTTGTTTAGCTCTTGGAAAATGAAATCCCAGAGCTCTTTACTTAATGGCTTGGTGAAAACGTACTTTATTCGGTCTCGGAAATCCTTGAGGCCCAAAACATTGATGACCTTGTCGAAACTGCAGATACGAATGGTGCTGGTGCCTGGGTTCTCTTTCAGACAATAATCAATCATTTTGAAGCAAGAGGCAGATTCTGACCACCTAAGGAATAGGAGTCGCCTACCCCAATCCAAGAAATTTGAAGAGTACTGCTGCTCTGGGGGATGAGACCAGTTGGGCCTTCTGAGCTTGAGGTACTTCCCAAGGATGATGGTCATTGGTGAGCCGATTTTACTCTGCACTGTCGGAGTAGCAACAGTCCAATCAGAGAAAATGAGCATGAAGAAAGCTATTGCATCTAGAAATATGGCACCATACAACAAGGTGTATGTAATCCTCACATCAATATTGGTGTGAAAACTCGAATGTTTCTCCTATGAGTTCATGAAGAGAAAGAGGGATATGACAACTGCGGAGAAGGATACGAATCGTAGGACGTAACCCAGCTTAGAGCGCACCACAACTATCTTGGTGTACAGAACTCGATACATGAAGTTGAGCTCAACAGCAATTACTCGCAAAGCATCTTCTGGTGTGCTTTTCTTGAAATATTCTCGGCTCCTTGTCAGCACGGATGAGCTGAGTATTAGATCCACAAGAGCACCTTTAGAGACCTCAAAGAAGTGATAAGAATGCTTCACCTTCAAACTATCATTGTCCAGATTTTTTTCGTCTGATGTCCCCTCAAATAATTTCAGTTGATCAGCAGGGAAAAGGTCATCGTAAGCTTCTCTTGGAATGGTTTTCCTGAATTGTTCTTCGCTCGCAAGATACAAGGCACGCGTTCTCTCAACATACTTAATGACACCGGAAACGAACATGAGAATCGTTGGAACCAAAAGCTTGTTTGATGGAAACGACTGAAGGAAGATGTAAATTACAACAACAACCTGGAATATGAACTCGAGAAAGTGCCGGAGCCAGAGTGCATTGTCCTCAAGAGAAAATGCAGTTATGGTGTCTGGACCGCCAAGGTGTAGCAAAAGAAAAGGAGCCCAAAATGCCGAGAGGTCGCCATTGACACCGCTACTAATATCCAGTAGCCTGCTTGAGATTAGTCCGAGCGCAAAGGAAGCAGCCCAGTCAGCGAGCAAATAAGCAGACCAGATAAGCGAGATTAGCCACATATTGGTTGTTCGCTTCCTCAAGGGTGCGAAAAGAACCAGAAAGATCTGGAGAGAGAGGCTTAAGATCATGAAGGCCTGGAGGTTGCACTTATCCCAAATCTTCTTGACGTCGTCAGAAATAGGGATAACCATGTTAATCCTATTTGTTTAGATCTTTTCCACCAGCTCAAACTAGAAAATTGATTTCGTCTCTCCGAATTTAGTATCGTGCTTTCGATTACTTATTTTTTTATTTATCCATGCATGCCTAAAAAAAAATAAAAAATTAGAAGACCATTGCCATTAATTTGCGGCTTCTTGAAGACTTCAAGTACAGCAGAAGAAAGTAGGGAATAATATGAATCCCTGCAGGTATCTTCCTACTTAGCTAGTTTAAATTTACGTAAAGAATATTTTCTTGGGAAGATGCTTAAGTATCAATCAATCAAAATTTTAGGAATTAAGTAGAGCATAGAAAAGAATTGCACAAACAACTGGATTAGTTTAATTTCAAGTTTTTAGAATGTACTTGAATTCAGTGACGGAGCCAACTTATTGTTTCAGTGAGGGTGTACATTAAAAAATAAAATTTTTTAAGGGGACTAATAAAAGGATAATCAATTTTTATTTGGGTAAAATTTTTTTAAAAAAATTAGAGGTAAAATTTGAAAAAAAAAAAAAAAAAAAAAGAACGAGGTTCACTAGGGCGAAAGTCCCACTCAACTATGGTGGCTCCGTCCCTACTTGAATTGATTATGAACCATGGTATTGGTCTATGGCGATATAAAGTCACCTTGTAGTCTTAACTTCCTATTGTACTAACACCTACATAGTTAGAATTAATTAAGACTCAAATAAGGGTTTGACTTGATCAAGAAATTAGAGAAAGTGAAGGGAAATTCTTGAACTGATGCTCAAGAAATTCGTAGACTCCTGATTAATAAAAGATAATATTTAACCTTGTAGCACGCTATGCCAAGGGTTCTTTTCTTGGCAAAGCAGGATGAATACACTGACGCCAAAACCACAGCGCTAGCTATTCTATTCTATTTTCATCACACTTATTTATTTATTTATTTATCCAGATATGCTCCTTTCACAATGTGCTAATCGTTTTTATTTTATAATATCTATAGATTTCGTAGAATGTGACGTTGATGTAAATTTCACATATTCCTTTTACAGCGACGCCACATATCGATATCACCATATAATATCCCCTCTGATTTTAAGCCACTACAAATTTTTGTATATCAACTTTGAACCTAACAATTTCCAAATTAAATCCTACTTATAACGACGGATCTAAATTAATTACAGGAGCGCGCAATGCAAGCAATGTTTAATACTCAGATTTATGTTTTATTTTTGAAAACTATTTCAAGTACTACATTAAGATGAAGCATCTTTTTCAACCAAAATTTTTTTTAATAATTGTTTCGTAATTAATATTTGGTCTATTGAGATCCATATTTGAAAGAGTTTTAACGCGACAAAAAAATTACCACCATTATTTATTTATTTTTTTAAATTTTGAGGGGGCGGAAAAAGAAGAATTGACAGTGATACTAAAGGCCTATCGGCTACTTGCTACTGTGTTCGAAAAATCAACTTTAAACCGTCAATTGAGTTTGTATGATCACCTCACAATTAATTTCGTGTTTGTTAAATATCTAAAAAGCAAATATTGGGCCGTTTAGCATTACTTTTAAATGGTGCTTTAGATTATTAAATAATCCACAGGCAGGTTGGGGTGTATGGACTCACAGTTATAATAAAAAATTTTCACAGCACAACAATGTCAAGCTGGCCCATTGTAACATACACATATTAATTAGCCCTTTGTGCATGCATGCGTGGTTAAACTGAGTTTTATTTCTTGTACACACTCTCATTTTATTCGGAACCAGCGGCGGAACTAGTCTATATATTTGTTTCAATGAGGGCATACACTAAAGGATAATGTTCTTAAGGGGATTTATATGGAGATACTCAATTTTTAGTGGTATATATATAAAAGTTTTTAAAGATAAAAATTGAGATAAAAAAACATTCACCCGCCATTTGGTTATAGGTGGCTCCACCTCTGTTCAGAACCAGTTGCAAACTTGCACTCAGAATATGTGTCACAAGTATTCCCATCCCATAAATACATAATCCTCACTCCCCAAACCATACAAAAAAGGGGGAAAAGGAGGAAAACAAATTACATTAATGCAAATAATTAGTCCAACAAATTACATAAATACAGCTTCTTGGAATGGAGTGATGGCACTTTCTCTTTGGAACTGCCCCGCTTTGCCAAAATGGACCATCTACAACCAAACATGAGAAAGAAGCTCACCGCTTTTACTTAGCACTTGGTCCTGGCTCTCTGGTCCACAGTGACCTGCAGCATATGCCAGCAGCTCCACTCACACTTCACTCAGGGCCTCCCATTTCTTTTCTTCTGAACTTGTCCTCCAGCTTCTTCGCCAAAATACTACCTTCAAATAGGATGGACTTGCTAGTGTCTCCCCTTATCGTCGCAGGATCATAGTCAGTATTCACCTGAAGGATTCTTCTGCAGGCTTCTTCCTGCTTCACTCCTCCTCCCGACTCCCTTTGGCTGAAGAATCTTTTGGCCTCCGCACCACAAGTGTCTTGGAACCTCTTTTGCGCGATTCTTGCTATCGAAGTCATCACAGCAGGTTGCATTACTAAAAGATACAGCATGTAATCCGATAGCAACTTGCTATACTCCCGTCTCTCCTGATCAACGATATCAATGCCCCCGTGGTCATCATCGGTATTATTGTAGCAGAGTTCGGTAGCCACATGCCACATGAGAAGGCTGATCTGATCATAATCAGCACCGGTTACACAATCCAATAGCTCCTTGCAATTATTATTCCCGTCTATCCTCTGCAGAGAGAAAGCACCCGTACCTGGAGCAGCACTAGTACTTCTGGTGATCTCAGCATCTTCAGGATACTCGAACACCCGTCTGAAAATGAAATCCCATAGCTGTCTACTTATTGGCTTGTTGGAAACATATTTCAGTTGATCTCGAAAATCCTTGAGGCCTAAAATATCGATGACTTCGATGTAAATAGATCCTGAATTATCAATGACGTTACGGTCCAATTTGGGGGTTTCGTTCAGAGAATAACCTATCAAGTTGAAGCAAGAGATAGATTCTGACCACCTTCGGAAAAGGACTTGCCGACCCCAATCCAAGAAATCTGAAGATTGCAGCTGCTCTGTATTAGTAATAGACCAATTGGGCCTTCTGAGCTTGAGGTACTTCCCAAGGAGGACGGCCATGAAAGAGCCGAGTTTTCCCTGCACCGTCGGAGTAGCAACAGTCCAATCAGAGAAAACGAGCGTGAAGAAAGCTATTCCATCCAGAAATATGGCACCATACAACAAGATGCAGGTAATCACGACATCAACATTGTTGTTGAAACTCTTAGATTTCTCGAATGAACTGAAGATTAAGAGGGCTACGACAACTGCGGAGAAGGATATGAACCGTAAGATGTAGTCCGGCTTAGACCGCACCACAACCACCTTGGTGTATAGAACACTGGTACATGAAGTTGAGCTCAGCAGAGATTATTCTTAAAGCATCTCCAGAGCTTTTTTGAGTGAAAAACAAATTCGCTTTCTGATTGCGTAGAGATGCTAAATATTAGATCCACTAGAACGCCTCTGAAGATCTCAAAGAAGCGATGAGCATGCTTCACCACAGAAATATCATCTAGAATCTCTCCATCATCCTGAAGTGGGCTAATATCTGAGCCATTTGTAATAACTATCCCATTTGTTAAATCAAGAGAAAATTTCTTAACTATCCCATATATTTAATTCATTTTCATTTCTTTTATATTACAAAAAAAAAAAAAAAAAAAAAAAAAAATTCTCATGCGTTTTTTTAGATAAAACTAAAATCACCCTTGACAAAGATTTCTATAGTTGGCATTGTGATTTAAACTTTCAATTACTAACTGGCACCTATTAAGAATTAATTAAAACTCAAATGAGAGTTTGAGTGCTCAAGAAATTAGAAAAAAAAAAAAGGAAATTCGTAAAATGATTTTAATACTCAAGAAATTAAGTAGCCAATCCCTTGATTAGTTGAGTGATAATCTTTGACCTTGTTGCACGTTATGCCGCGGATTATTTTCTTGGGCAAAGCGGGAGGAATATATTGATATTTGATACCAATTGATTCCACTACCTAGCTGTGTAATTTATTGTGTTTTCAACGTCCAACATATTCCGTTTTATTTAGTATTTCAAGCAAAAAAAAAAAAAAAAATGTAGAAAAGAAATATGCTATATTTTCAGAATGCCTTGTAGCAAGCTATGTCGCGGGGTTCTTTTCTTGGCAAAGCGGGATGAATATAATATTGATGCCAAAACCATTACATTGCTATTTTATGCTTCTTGCATTTTCAGAAAGATATATGCTTTTTATTTTTTTATTTTTAAAACTACAATCTTGGCCCAAATCGGCCCAGTCATCTCTACCATATAAAAATAGGGATAATAGTTTACAGTTTTATAATTTGGTAACGAAGAGAGTATTAAATGCTCTTTTTATAAAAACTAAATTAAAAGCTAATGGATAACGGTATTTTTTAATTATAACAATGTTTTTACAAAACGTTATATGCCTATCTAAAATTTTATTTTACGAGACGGATAGCTAAATCAAAAAACAAACTTTCTTATAATTACGAGATATATAGTAGCACTTTAATACTATCAAAGACAACTTATTCAGATTACCGTCGTATGGTTGGATTTTGTAGGGACATGCATGCTCCTTATGTTGCATCGAAGCATATTTGGAAAAAGTAGTGTGTTTGTGTGTGTGTGTGTGTGTGTATATTCGGACTTCGGAAACTACTCCACAATGGTCAGTCAAAACTTGGTGAAAAGTCAACTTCTTTTGTTAGTATGAAAGTAAAACACGTTTATTGAACTTAATTAGTAAAAGCGCGCGCGCATACATACATATATATATATATATATATATATATATAATATCGCCTATGCGTGATGGTGAGGCAGCTGACTTGACTTGAATGCTTGTTGCATGCAAACTAATTATAATATATAGTCAAATTATATAATAATTATAAATTAATTAACATGTGTTTCACACCCCCATATTGTGTCCTTATTTGCTAAATTCTTCTGGATTTTTTTTTTCTTTATTTCTTCTCAGTTGAATTTTAATTACAAGTACTGGATCGTAAAGAGATATAGACGGGAAACTTATGTGTATATATATATATATATATATATGTTTCTATATATATACGGATTTAGAAAAATAAATATATGTATTTATCTCTAGCTCGGTTATCTTTGAGCTAAATTTTATAAGAACGATTTGCTGAGTTGGAAAAACTAATGTTTAGTGGTGGGAAACGGAGACTGGGTCCGTATAATTTAAAGATTAATTAATGCAATGGTAAAACCTGTCTTTATATTTGACCCTTTTTTTTTAACAACATTTTTTTCCTACCACCAAGTACTTACAAAATATTCTTCCCCATGTTGCACGTAGTTATTGATCCGTACCGTACGTTTTACTTTCTGAGTTCCAAATATAGGAGTAGATCATGATCTCTCATATATATATATATATATATATATTTCCCTTCCCTAAGCGGAGGAAAAAAGAATTATATATTTTGGAATTTCTACGTTAAAACTTCCAATTTTTAATTATCAGACGGAAATGTAATTTTAGTTTGAATTAAATTTTCAACAGTCAATAAATGATTAAAGTAGTTTTATGTCGTGGACTATAAATTTTTAAGGTGGAACTTATAGATTGAATTATTAAAAAAAAATTAATCTAAGGTTTAAAAAACAGTTTCTACTTGTAGTACATACAAAATTAAAGATTCTACTGTAGAAGCTAGCTCTTAAAAAGTTATATAACAAAATGAGTTTACTAGCCTAATAATATTTTTAGCCTATACAATGTTAAAAATTGAACTATTTTAATGAAATCGGATCAAAGATTGAGGATTAATGAACTAGCTAAAACTATTATTTGCAGTAAAAAGAATCCATTTAACTGATCTGACAGGGGAAAAAGAGCGATGCAATAAGATAATGTAATTGAAACTCTAGTATTAATTTTGCGTTAAATGAAAAATTTATATAGGTGTGAACGCCATATACATGCAGAACCCACTCTTGGTCAAAGTCATACTATCTTCTTCGTCTTTTTTTATTTATATTTTTTATTTTTTTTCTGTTTACTTGGTCTGATGAGTGATAAGATAACGTCTCTGACGACTCCAACCACTTTCTCTCCCCCCTTTTTTTTTATAATATCAACATGATAGGATAAAGTTAATATTTTGTCCTTTATCTAACTTCCACAGAATAATATTTGTTAATACTTATGGTTTATCAGTGATAAAACTGTATATATATATATATATATATATGCTGTACTGTGCTGGTATCTGTGTAGTAATAAGGTAATTAGGAGGCAATGTTGGGGTGCGAAGATCAAAGCTGCATAGAATATTGTACGTATTTCGGGTACGTAAATAGATACTGAGAATGAAATTTAAAGATATTATGTGCTAAGTATATATTGAGAGACAGTTGCGGAGTTAGAAATTTTTTTCAACTAAAATACAACTTTTTTTTTTTTTTTGAAGAAGTTTATCTCTCTATATTTTTTTATTTGTTTATTGATGTGTCTTTATATATTTTTTCTTCTCTCATCCAAATGAACTTTATAGCAGGATTTAATTTATCTTTTAAAGTTTGGAATCCCAAAAATTAGAAAATTTACATAGTGGTGTGTGTATATATATATATATATATATATATTTATGTATATTTTGGGTCAATAGGATTTTAAATTTGACATATGAATATAATTTTTTTGCTCTAAAAATGTGAATATACTTAAAAGTCGAACCGTAGGAAATAATTGATTTTTTTTTTATACAAAAAAAAAAAAAAAAACTTTCAAAATGATAAATTGTAAAATAATCGTAAGAAGTCTCTAAGCACCTTTTATATACAGTAAAAGACTTTATAATCTACTGCCTCTCTCTAAATCGAATAAAACAAATATTGGTTTCAATTAATATTTAGAGTTTTAGCCTACAATTTGATTAATCTAATAACTAATAAGATTCTATTTTTTTCTTAGAGTAATTAGAAATTGATTTAATTAACTTTATTTATTTTTAGATAAATAGAAAGAAGGAACGAAAACCTCCACTTAAATTTATTAAAAGAAAGAAAAAAAGAAACGTTCCTTGATCAATTAAGACTTACATCAAAAGAAATTTGATCCATTTGTTTAAAATTTTGTAAGTAAACATCCTTTTATTTAATGAAATCATGGAAACTCAGTACTAATTTTTGTACAGTATTTAAGATATATTTTAAAATAAAATTTATGAAAGATTAGTTAGTCTACCTTCTCATTTTTGAATATGTAATAAACATCAATTACTCATAATCGGATCAGCCTCTTTTTACTAATGGGTTGTTCAATATATTAGGGGGGGGGGGGGGGGGGGGGGGGGGGTGGGGAGGAAGCAAATTGACTTTATGAAAGAGCACAATTAAATCAATATAATTATTGAAGGGACTATATATTAATTTTGCAAGATTTTTTTTTTCTGAGATGTAAAATCTCAAATTGTCTAAAATCTAATGGATATATCTATTACACATTCTAGATCTATTATATTTTTATTTATAGTTTCACCTTGTCCTTTTCAGAAGACATTGGGCATATTGTAACCACAAAATTATATGTACACACAGGTGCAAGGAAACGGCCAGACTTGACTTATTATGGTTTGCCATGCTTAGTATTTTATAATCAATAGATAATCATTTCCAACTTTTTTCAACATTTTTTTTCCTTTTTAAGTTTAATTTATTTTTTGGATAGTGAGGAAAGAGCATGGAAATTCTTTTTATTCTCACACCCTAGCAAGCTGGCTAAAGGCAGTGACTAAATTTCGTTGGACCGAATTTAATTATTTTTAATCAATGTCCTCGTAGAGTCTCCCTCATGTCGCGTGAAACATATATGTTCTTTACTAAGTCTTCAAAAAATTATAAAATCGAATTTATCAAATACTTATACGGAATGATGGACCAAATGATAGGTATATATAGGAAAGTAGAATCGTATTTGTATTTAAGTCTGGACAGCTTTAAACCTGAGATATTAAGAGACTAATAACATCTCTATATATAGATATGGTGAAGACTTCGAGCAGTGAAAAGACACCTCTAAAGAAAGGTGCATGGAGTCCCGAAGAAGATCGGAAGTTGGTTGCTTACATCAACAGATACAAAATTTGGAACTGGAGTGAGATGTCAAAAGCTGCTGGTATAATATTTATATATATATGTGGATATATACTTCTTTTCGATAAGATTAGTGTTGTGTGATCTGATCTTAATTTCAGTTTCTAGTGTTTACTATGTCAGTATAAATGATTTGAGATCAAGTACCGTCTTATAATTCTCCGACTTCCTTTTCAGGTCTGGCGAGATCGGGGAAAAGTTGCAGACTCCGTTGGGTGAATTACTTGAGGCCTGACATTAAGCATGGAAACTTCAGCGAAGAAGAAAAGGAAACCATAATTACGTCACATGAGACACTAGGAAACCGGTAAGTATACTACTGCAAAGAGGATTAAAAACTTATCTTTGGAAGTTTCCATATGAGAACAAAGCTGATATGTACATAAATTTGTTACAAGTTTAAGCTGTAAATCCGAGTGAATTGACTGTACCAATTTCTAATTTTTTTTTTATATAAATATATTGTTGTTATTTCAGATGGTCTGCCATAGCAGCAAAACTTCCAGGAAGAACAGATAACGAAGTGAAAAATTACTGGCACACACACTTGAAAAAGCGCTTGAAGGTTGATTCTGCTAGCACTGTTCTCGGAGAATTGCACAAGGTCGATGATGAAACCTCGGCGAAGAATCTTTCCGAATCTTATCATCTCCTATCTTCCGAGCCTGCAGAATCGATGTCAATACTAAAAGGCACAGACGATGCTGTTGTGTCGCCGCGACTAATGTCTTCTACAGACAATCCATCTTCAGTACTGATTACCTCATCAGCTCCTACAAGTAGTGAGATTGGTAAAGACGGCAAGAATGCCAATGGGAGCATAATCGATAACACATCATCTGAAACATTAAATTTTGATCAAGAGCTTCAAAGTTTATGGACAAAACCAGACAACGTTGGAAACGGAGACTTTTTCGATCTCGATGATCAACTCATAGGACCGAGTGGTAATCCTCAGGAGTGGCAGCAAGATTCTATATGGCCAAGTGATTTCTACAAAGGATATGACTACTATGATTGGATAGATGACATCGACAAAATCTTCGGAACTTGATGAATTCTTCGATCTCTTAACTGTATACATTCTCAATCGTTTAGTCCAAACTTGAGCCTTAAAATTTGGAGTAATTCTAGCGGCAGCCAGTAGTCATACGTCTCCAAATTATTTATATATCTCATGTAAAGTTGTAATTTTATACGTGCGAATCGTAATATAAAGAATACAAATTACTGTACAGATACTCAGTTCTTATTAGTTCATACCTAACAAACACTTTGAGTAGTGTGTGTTTATATATTTGCATCACACGAGAATGTTATAAGAATCAGGAAAGTTGAGGAGGATTACAAAAAAAAGATGAAGATTGCTTTCATTGAGAGTCGAACTCAAGACCTCCCGCTTACTAAACGGGTGCTCTAACCAACTGAGCTATGAAAGCCCCGGCACAGCAGTTTGACAAATATTTTAAAATTAGAAATCTGCAAAGATTCAGCATTGTTGTTGTTTTTGGGTTTGATGTCGTTTTCCAAGAAGATGTTGTTTAATAGAGGCTATATTATTGACATTGTTGTCATTTTTACGATGTTTAACAAATTTGTTTTCTGTTGTCGTTTTCCAAGTTGATGTTGATTTAAGTTTTATTGCTCCTAATGCTGTCGTTGTCCCGAAGGATGTCCTTTTTATAATAGGGACAATCCTATTATTACCATGGTTGTCGTTTTAAGTTGATGTCGTTTTTGAACTTATTGTTTTCATGTTTGTCGTTTTTCCATATGATGTCATTTTTTGTCGTTGATGTTTAAATTTTGAACAAAAATTGAATAATGCAGCATTCTCGAGTGGGGGAAAACACGGAATTTGACTGAAAACACGGAATTTGACTATGGTGAACATTAAAGAAAATTGTGGAGGAAAATGATTCAAATTGGACAAATTCGGACAATTGGAAAAAAAAAAAAAAAGTTGCATGCATAATTTAGTAATAATTTCGCATCTAATTCCACAAAACGGTGAATTGTTCGAAATCCTCAGTCCCCAATTTCAGGAAAAAAAAAAAAGAAGGTCGATACAACTGTACAAACTGATTTTCCTCGCAATTTGGTCGAGAGCTGGCAACATTTGACATGGTATCTTGGGCTAACAGTTTCTAGTCATATTCCTTCAAGGAATAAATGGACAAAGAGACAAGAGTATCATCTTTGTCCAAGCTCCAAGGTCAATATATGAATTTACTATATATTTTCAGTACTTATAATACCCAGCCAGAGATAGAAAGTGGAAAAAATGCAAAAAGAAAAGTAACAAATGTGAACGCGATATTTCAAACGTCTTAATTTTCACATGATATTGAACTGTAGATAATAGGTGCATATAACAATATGTGGACCTAGACAATGGTAGACCTTGGACAGTTGACCTTGCCAAGACTGAGAAAATATATACTTAATATCAAATTTTTGGGAAGGAGAAGAATTCTCTTTTAGGTTGGTTTTTAACAATTTGTTTTGTTCATTCAGCTTTTGCTTTTGTATTTTTTTTATAAAAAATCTAACTGGGGATGGAAATTCGAACGATCTATACCTTACAATAAAATCATATATAAAATTATCATTAGATTCTACATACAAATATCATTCATCTTTTAATTTGAGAAAAATATCACGTTCTTTTTGCTTTTTTTTTTTTTTAATCCTTTTTCCTTGTGCTCAATTTACTACGTGCTGATGCAGCAGTTGAAATGTTCAAGTGGACTCATTTTTTTTTTTTTTTTTTTTTCATATTTTTCTTTAAAAAGCTTTTGCAATTTTGCTAAAGATTTGAAACTAGTCATCAGATAACAACCAATGGCTTCAGCGACTGAGGAAAAAGAGAAAAAGATAATGCTATAACTTAAGGTGGATGACACTTGAACAACAATCAGTTTTCAGATTAAAGAAGCACTTTTTTTTTGGGCTAAAATTTGAAGAATCACTTTCATAAAAAAGCAGTGGTCTCACTTGTTTGCCACAATGCAACAGATCAACCAAGCTCCGACATAAAAGCAGGATTCAATAATACATCATAAATAGATCAACTGTAAATCCTTTTACGGTCCTACTCCATTATTCCTATTAAGTGTAAACACAGAAGTCACATGAATAGCTACGACCTTGACTTGTCAATATTGTGTGTGACATGTAGAATCGTACACTCAATAGTCCTATAATTTATATCTCTGTCTTTTCCAAAATTAAGAATTGTTTTTAATTTTTTTGTAAACAAAAAAGTAAAGGTAAAACTTGTGGTGCTCTCATGGCTAGCAAACTGCTGGCTTGCTCCTTTCAAATTAATAGGTAGAAATGTCTACCTTATTGAGTAGGTGGTTGTATTCCTTTGAAGTTTAATTAAGATGATCAATGAACCTTTTACTCTCTCAATTATCCCAAATTTCTTAGGAAAAAAAATGATGAAAATTATTTCAGAATTTTTCTCTATTTGAAACTGCCTAAGATCGTAGGGAAGAATTGGAAAAAAAAAAAATAGCTCTTGCATTGAATCATATATGTACTGAGAGTTAGACGTCTTAATTCTTTCTCAGAATCCTCCAACAGGTTAGTAGCTAAATGGCTGGAAACTTCCTTGTCGTAGCGACCGACGACTGATGCAAAGCTCGAGAAAAGTCCCTTACAGACATAAACTGCTGACCAACCACCACGATGCTGCTGAAGACGAAGACTTTTATTCTTTGAAGTTTTTCTTTTTCCTTCTTCACGTACAGTTTACCAATTATTTTGAAAAGGTCCCTACATAAATTTTCTGACCTCCGCTTCTTTCCAAGTAAAAACTTGGCAATCTTAAGAGAGGGGAAAAAAAAAAAATCTGTAAGACTTCTTATTTGATATTGTTGGTTCGAATTGTTTTTAGCCGTTAAAATTATTTGTTAACAGTATGATTATCCAGACAACTAAAATAGTATCTCTTACCAATAATATAAAACAAGAGGTCCTACTTTAGAAATTAAAAATTATTTCATCACAATAGAGCGTAGAAAAATGGAATATTAAAACAATCAATGATAGTCGTGACATAACAATCATGTGGATATACTAGTTTTAAGCCTTCATTTGATTTGACATTTTTAACTCAAATTTTTCATATTATTTTTTTCTTTTTCTGAAATATAAACAAAAATTATAACTAATTTTCAAAAAATCAATCAATTTTAACTTAAAAATTTTATCCCCAATCAATTAACCAAATGCACTTTAAAGTTTCTTTAGTATCAATATCAGAGTTTTAAAAATCTCTACACACCCACTCAAAGGTCCAGCCTGGCATTCGCCATGTAAATAGTAAATCTGTGATGGACAGGACAATTCTAGCTGTCTAATGAGAAAATGGGACAGAGCTCGAGGACAACTAGAATCGGTGAATATTGTGTAATTCTTTTCCACCAAAGAAAAGAGGGACCGCGAGAGAGAGGGAAAAAAAGAAAAAAGAAAAAAGAAAGACTAAAATTGGTGTCGTTTCGAGGAAGGACATTTATACCTATAATTTTATATATATATTCACCTCTCGTCTCCAAAGGTTGAGATGCATCTGATAAGCCAACAATCCTTAATAGTTGATCAATAATGTCTACCACGTCCAAAAACTCCGTTCCCATTCCTTCATTTTCCTCTCCTTATGTCCCTCTTGATCTTGTCCTCTACCTGAAATCTGGGCAGATCATGCCCTTCCACGTATTCAACCAGATCGTCATGCCGGATTTCCTACACCATCTCTCCAACCAAAAAAAATCCCTTCTCTCATCTTGCACCGAAGGCCAAGAGAATGGCACAACCGAGGAAGATGATGATTCCAGTGCTCCAAATCTGCTGGACAAGATCAAAGAAGATGTCATTCACATCCACAAGGCCTGTGAAAGACTGGAAGAATGGGAAACAAACGTCAACAAAGCCATAAAGAATCTTGTTCTCCAAAGCCTAGAGGACGCCGTTAAGAATTACAGCACGGGAGAGAGAAAAGAGAACATCAACCGGACGCAAGACAGCGTGTCGAACCTCAAAGACATGATCTACTTACCGCTGAAATACTCTTCCGACATTTTGGATTCCGAGAGCTTTAAGAGCTCTGAAATCTCAGTCACAAGAAAACTTGATCACACGGTTAGTAGATGGCCGGTCCAACCGTGCGATGCGAACGTCGGTAAAGAGAAGGCGGACGAAATTCGGGCATTTTACGATGGTCTAGACTCCGAGGAGGAGAAGAAATGCTTGCTGTGTTTCTCGGTGTTCCCCGAAAATGCCGTGATCAAGAAGAAGGTTTTGGTTCACTGGTGGATAGGAGAGGAATTTTTAAAGGGCGAGAGTGGTGCTGAAAAGATCGCAAATAATTACTTTGAAGAGTTCAGAAAAAATGGCATAATTGAGCCTGTTTATAAGAAACAGAGGCCAAGCGCAGATAGCTGTAAGATGCATCCTTGTGTTCGTAATGCGGTGATCATGATCGCGGAGGAGAAAAAATTTGCCGAATTCGACGTCAACAAGAATCCCACTGCGAATATCTCAAGCTCTGAAAGGCCATGCCTGGTGAAAACCGAGGAGGGAATTTCCATAAGGGACTTCACATACGGTTTCCAGTCGAAGCGGGAGCACGTCCGGGCTCTGTTCAATGTCAGCGAGCGACGTCTCGAGTTTAAGGTGAACTGGTTCTCGAAGATGAAGAAGGTGAAAGTTCTTCAATTAGGAAAATGGCAGAGTTCGGCCAATCAGCTTATTGAAGTAGAGGACAGCGAGTTCTTGAAAGGATTAAAGAAAATGAAGCGTCTCAGGTACTTGAGCCTCCGAGGAGTGTCTCGAATCACGGAGCTTCCTAGTTCGATCTGCAAGCTCGGGCATTTGAGGATTCTGAACCTTAATGGGTGTCATGATCTGGAGAAACTCCCCGATGGAATCGGCTCGCTCAAGAAGCTGACGCATTTGGACATGTACGAGTGTTCCTTGATCAGCTATATGCCTAAGGGAATTGCTCGGCTCTCGGAGCTCCAAATCCTCAAAGGCTTCGTGGTTGCCGAGCCAAAGTCCGGAGCCAAATGCTGCCGATTGGAAGACTTGACCAAGTTGAAAAAACTGAAGAAGTTGAGCATTCATATAGATAGAAAAATATCAGAAGCAGAGAAGGGAAAGAGAGAGCTGAGTTCTTTGTCACAGTTTAAGAAACTGGAGTCACTGTCAATATCATGGTCACAAATTTACAACTCAGACGAGCATGACAAGGGTATTCGGAGAGTGATTAGCCAGGTCAAGAGGCTGACCAGTTTTGAAGAATCACCGGCGAAACCACTGCCGGATGCTCCCTCTCTCCCCGCTGAATTGAAGAAATTGGACCTCCTCTATTTCCCTGGATCAAAAATATCTCGGTGGTTTTCGCTTAGCGAAAACAATAATCTGAGGAAGCTCTATTTCAGGGGAGGAAATCTGTCGGATCTGCGTTCGGATAAGTGTTTCCCGGAAGGTGTTGAGTTTTTGCGTTTGGAGTTCTTGGGAGAACTGCAGATTGACTGGGAAGAAAGGGAACAACTGTTTCCAAAGCTGATCTATGCGGAGGCATGTAAGTGTCCTAAACTCACCAACTTCCCCCGCGATGGAGTATGGAAAAAATAAATAATTTGAATTACGCACTACTTGATTACTAATGGGCTTTTTTTTTTTTTTTTTTTTTTTTTTTTGCCTCATGTCTTTTGCTGCTTGTAGAATGTCAAAGCGAAACGAGAGGTTTAGTTTATCCTCAATGTTTTGTTCTATTGTTCAAGTACTTGACTTGGAAATCAAAATGAGACATGCAGTGCAATTGTTTTTCTCCTCTTCCATGTCCATCCATTTAGACCGAGTAACTCTCCAAGTTTAATCCTTTTTTCTGTACCCTCAAAACAACTCTCTTTTTTATTATTATTATTTTTTTTTGGTATGTAAATCTTTTTCGTTTGCGAATTACTATTACAGGTTTCTCGTGGACGGTATTTCCTTCCAACAGGTTTGATGTCAATAGATGAATCTTTCTTCTTGGGTAAAACCGTAGAGGATAATAGGTGCTTTTGAAGAGCAATTCTACATATAAGCATCTTTTAACTTCTAAAACAATCTTGTCATCAAACTATATATAAGATAGCGAGAGTAAGCTTTCCAGTCCAGTAATGCCAGATAAAAAAGCTCTCCTAAAATATATAAACGTATCCACAAACGTGCTAGGTGATAAAAAAAATATATATTTAGTTAATAAAACATTGATAGTCTTTTGAAGTTAATTACATTATTATAAAACTACTAATTGACTAAATAGATATTTTTTTTATTAACCTGGAGAACAACTTGTATATTTTTTTTTTCATTACTATTGTCGTCGTCGCCGTTGGGATTGTTGCCTTGTCTGCTTGAGATTAGTCCGACTGCATAGGAAGCAGCCCAGTTGGCGAGCAAACAAGCAGACCAGAGGAGCGAGATCAGCCATGAATTGGCTGTTCGCTTCCTAAAGGGTGCAAAAAGAATTAGAAAGGTCTGGAGAAAGAGGCTTAAGATCATAAAGGCTTGGAGGTTCCACTCGTCCCATGTCCTCTTGACACTACTGGGAATAGGGTTAACCATTGCTTTTAGATCTTTTCACCTGTCAACAATAGACATATAAAACAAGAAGCATTGAAATATAAAACAATTTTTGATCCACCTCTTAACAGTTTAAAGTTTTTAAAAAATTAGTAAACTAACATGATATCAGAACGGGAGGTCCTAAGTTCAAACATTTGACATTACACTCCTATTTTTTATCATTGCGTGTTGGGCCTTTAATATGTTTGAGACTTCTTATTTGTGTTGAACTTTCAAATTAATATCGATACTTTTGTTACAGCTTAAACTTTTAGGAGAATTGATAAACTAACAAAATAAGCATGTTACACTTGGCATTATCCAAGGAAATGTAATTGCTTCTCCGTGAAGCTTTTCCTGCAACCTTTATTTAGGGTGCATTTGTTACTTAATCTCCAATTTAAAATTTTCATTTCAGTTTTTATCATTTTTTTTTAATCAACAAAAATTATAACTAACTTTTAAAAAATCAATCAATTCAAATTTAAAATTTCAACTTTAACCGATAAACCAAACTAGACCTTATTATAAATATGTAGCATTAGTAGTTAAGATTTGTTAATGGACCATGTTCTCTTTTGAGCCAATTTCTTGCGTGGGCCGGTGTTGATTTTAACATAGGGTATGTTTGGTAAGAATGAAATAAAATAGAAAAGAGATAATGGTGCATCATCTAAGTGAGGAAAATGAAAAGGAGGAAGGAATCATTTATCTTGTGATATTTGATATGTAATTTCTCCAATAATCTCTCTAATTTAAGTGGAATTAAAATTGAGGTATTTTGAAGGATTTTGAGTTTTTTCCCCAATTTATTTCTTTTTCTTTTCTCTCCTACCAAACAACCATAAATATCAAAATCTTTCCACTAACCCATCCACCCCCTCTCTTTCCTTCCACTTTTCTCTCTCACCAAACAAACACTTACTTTCTTTTTTTTTTTTTTTGGGGGCTAAATGTGATTTCATACCAAACACACTCTTACGGCCCTACTCCATTAATCCTATTAAGTGTATACACAGAAGTCACATGAAAGCTGCTACGACCTTGACTTGACAATGTGCGTGACAGGTAAATTTTTGTAAACAAACAAAAAACTAAAAGGTAAATTTGTGATGCACTCATTGGCTAGCAAACCGCTAGCAAGTTTGTTCCTTTCAAATAAATAGGTAGAAATGTCTACCATATTGAGAAGGACTAGTTCGCGTTTGAAGTTTGATTAAGATGATCAACAAAATTTTAACCATATCAATCATCCCAAATTTCTTGTGAAAAAATGATGAAAAATTATATCCTTTTTTTTTTTCTTTTTCTTTTTTCCTTTTCTCTATGTGAACCTGCCTAAGAAATGGACGAATTTAGGAAAAATAGCTCTTGCATTGAATAGTATATGTGTTAAAATTAGCTCTTGCATTGAATCATACTCACAACTGCTGCTTACACTGTTATGATCAGGAAAGTGAGCTAATGTATGTTTGTGTGTATGTATATTTATTAATATTGATGTTCATTTGCTTGCTGTTTCTTGTTAAGCTCGTGTTCTGTCAAACGGAACAGGTTAAGGTTAAGGCTTATAGGTATTATACAAGCTAGTTGGTCATAAAGAAATAGGAGTTTTCACATGTGAGAAATTATTTAAATTAAAAAAAAAAAAAAAAAAAAAAAAGGGTAAAAAGCCGATCAATATCATCATAAGGAAAAGGGTATAAGATGGATGTGGGGACACCCTTTTTATTGGATTGACAAAGAAAAAAAAATGTGGGGACTTTTTGTCGAGATATTTAACTTGTACGTGAGTGAGGACGAATTAACCAGAAAGTAATATAAATATAAGAAGTTTTAATTTACTTTGAATAATGGCAGAGATATTTTGTATTCTATAATTGAAGAGCGAAGAGAGGCCACACTTATATTTAGGCCCAAGTGGCATCTTGGCTTATGCGCTTTGTCTCATTCTTTTCAGAAATGATCATATACTTTTATATAATTATCCTGTTCATGAATTATAGACTCTTCTTTTTCTTTACTTGAAAGTTCAAGCTTTGGCAGTAGGAAGGAAAAGACAACGAAAGCACCCATCCAAAATATGTTCGACCATGAATCTTTAAAAAATAAAAAAATAATAATAATAATAAGTAAATAACATTTTTACTTAAACAATTAAAATAAACGACATATTTTGAATTATTTTTGGTGTAAATAACAAATTTGTCTGATATAATTTTTTTACTTCTAACAAGTGTATCATTTACCTAATAAATTTTTTATTTACCTAATAAATTTACTAAATACTTTGAATATTTTATAATTTCACTATTTCTTTAATTATTTTGGTAAAAAAATTTATTTACTATAATTGATATATATATATATATATATATATATATATATCAAACAAACAAACACTCGAGCATGAAAATTCCGAGCACCTTGATATTCAGTATTACGAAGTCAATGTCAACTTCTCGATAATTATGATTGAAGCCAAAAGAAAAGTAAAAAAGAAACAGAGATCCACTTTAGTTCCATTGTATATACTCGCTGTATCAATTACTCTTTGTCATTCAGAGTCCAAAAAAAAAAAAAAAAAACAGTCATTAGAAAAGGAAAAGTTTCTATTTCTTCCGAATTGCAAAAGAATTTTCTTCGGCTGGAAAGATACTAAAACTATCTGAGAAAAGAAAATTAAGAGCGAGCGAGTAAGGAAGATATGGGAAATATGGAGTTACCAATCCCCAAGGTGGTGAAGAAGCTCTGGGACGTATGGAATCTCCGGGGCAGTATTCTGTCGAGCCTTACTCTACAGGTTTTCTTACTCTTGTTCGCATCGCGCAGGCAACGAAGCAAAAGCTCACTGCTTCTCATCTGTATCTGGTTGTCCTACTTGCTCTCCGACTGGGTCGCCGCCGTCGCCATCGGACTTATCACCAAAAGCCAGGGCGGTTCCTGCGACAACAAGGGAAACAACGACCTTCTGGCCTTCTGGGCTTCTTTTCTCTTGTTGCATCTCGGCGGCCCCGATAGCATCACCTCCTTCGCTCTCGAAGACAACCAGTTTTGGCTCCGCCACTTGATCGGTCTTGTTCTCCAGGTTCTTCTAGCTTTCTACAGCCTCTTCTTGACCATTCCCAACAACAAGTTGTTGGCTCCGACGATCCTTGTCTTCGTTGTCGGGACGGTCAAGTTCGCGGAGAGAACTTCTGCCCTGTATCTTGCGAGTTCCGACCATTTTGCGGAGACGGTCTTGCCACCGCCGAACCCCGGGCCTGATTACGAAGAGGCTGTGCAGATTTACTCCTCCATGAGGTCGGTCCAGATCGAAACGCCTTTGGAGAAGAGGACGATGCCAAACGTTGTGAATTACGATTCCAGGGAAGACAAGTCCACTGGGAAGGAAAATGAGAAGATGTCTTTGGAGGAGGAGATCAAACTCCTGGATGAAGCCTATTCCAACTTCGAGACCTTCAAGGGACTAATTGTTGGCCTCCTTCTTAGCTCCAGATACCGAGAATCAAGCCGAAAATCCTTTCTCAGAAGGCTTCCCGATCAAGCATTTAGATTGATAGAGTACGAGCTCTGTTTCATGTACCATGTTCTCCACACCAAGGTGGTGGTGGTGCGTCGCAAGATCGGATACATCCTTCGCTTCATCAGTTTCATTTCCATAATTGCAGTCTCCGTGACTTTCTACTGTGTTGACAAGCGTGGCTTTAACCACTATGACATTGGTATCACTTACGCCTTGCTCGCCGGAGCCATCAGTGTCGACTGCATATCCGTTTTTAACCTTTTTTTCTCGGTGTGGTCGCTGATCGCCCCAAACAAGAACATGTGGACGAAAGCAATTGCGAAAAGGACTTTGAAGGATGGGAAGTGGTCCGGGTGGTCTGGGTCGGTATCTCAGTATAACATGATAAGCTATTGCCAAGATGAGCGTCCACAATGTCTCTACAACTTGGCAAGTTGTCTTTACATGAAGGCAATCCTAGACCAGATCAAAATCTGGGGCTATTCGTCCTCAGAGACCGTGACTAGAGAATTGAAGAGCTTTATTTTCACTGAGCTGAGAGCCAAGTCTCAAACCGCCAGCACTTTACGAGCTGCAATGGAGGCGTGCTCGCAGAGAGGGGATTGGGCTCTCCTGCGGGCTTCTTCCTACGAGAGCCTTAAATGGAGCGTCGGCGAGTTTCAGTTCGCCGAAAGCCTTCTCTTGTGGCACTTAGCCACTGAACTCTGCTATCATGATCCCCGGGCCATGGCAAGTCATGAGGAGGCTAAGGAGAGCAAGCGAATTTGCAAGGTCATTTCGAATTATATGTTTTGCCTTCTGGTGTCAAAGCCTGCAATGTTGGCTCCGGTTTTGGGCAACTGGCACATAGTCTTCCAAGACACTTGCGCAGAGGCCAAGAGATTCTTCTCCAAGCATGAAATATGGCAACATTCGACTGCGTGCGAAAAGATTTTGGACACGACGACCGAGTTTAGGCCTGCTGCAGTGAAAGGGAATAAGAGCAAATCAGTGTTGTTTGATGCGAATATACTTGCGGAGAAGCTCAGGAGTGTGGAGAACCAATGGAAGCTGATGAGCCGAGTTTGGGTGGAATTGTTGTCGTATGCAGCCATTAATTGTAGGCCGATTGTGCATGCACAGCAACTAGGTAAGGGTGGAGAGCTCCTGACATTCACTTGGTTACTAATGTGTCATTTGGGATTTGGAACTCAGTTCTACGAGCAGGAACAGCAAGCCGGAAAGAAAATGGTCGCCACTAAATGAAAAGACTCAACAATGAAAGACAGACTAGTTCTTTGTTTGTGTCTGCTTGTAATTTTCCTTTTGTTTTAGAATAATGCACTTTCATTTTGGCTTCAAGCTTGTCACATTGTCCCATATACTGCTCACGAATGGTGATTAAAAATTTAAATGGCTGGAGTTTTTTTTTTTTTTTTAATAGAAAATTAAAGGGCCCCTCTCGGGGAGGATTTGGAGATGTACGTTTTGGATTGAAAATGAGATTTTAGTTTTGGAAATATACGTTTAGGAGGCAAAAAATTATTTAGAGTGAAGAACGTAAAATTTTAAAAATATATTTGAGAAAAATATATCAATTAGATCTTGTTTCACTTCTCTTGAAATTCTATGCAATTTTGAAAAAAAAAAATCATCTTGTTCAAACTTGAAAACAAAGTTATGAACTTTTACAGATTGAATTTACTGTAAATATTTGAATATGTGAATAGTAAAATCTAGTTTTAAATTGAATAAAAAGACATTGATTTTTTCAAACCAGATGCCAAACCTTCTCCCAAATGGACCCTAAATAACTGGAGTTGGAATTCTCTAAATATTACAACTTTAAAAACATGTAATATGAATTCACCAACTGTTCTTGAGGTAATTATCTACTAAATGTGCTCAATTCTAGTAAAAAAAAAAGTACATTTATGGAGACATTACACAATGTATGACTTCGTTTTTAATAATTCACTCACTCTAATTAACTCACTTTAATTCTTATTGATTATTCAGTTAAAGTTTTTATTAGTCCGTTTACCCACACTAGTATTCGTTGCCTTTTGCAACAGTGGAAATTTTGTATGAACGCCTCGTTTTCTCTTTTGAGATTTTATAAATGTCGATAACAGTTTCTCAATGGATTTAAATTAAAGTCATTCAAATAATTCTAAAAATTAACAGTTTACATGCATTTCATTAATTTTGGGACAATTAGGCCAACCATTAAAGACAACCATATTAGTGACCGTGCACCATTTAGAAAACAAAATTTTGGTCACAAAGAAGCAAAAGCCGATAAAATATCTTGTTCCTACTGGAAACTAAAATAAAACTCACAAAGCATTTCACAATTCACAATTAGATTGTCTTAGAACCTTCTATTGAAATTAGAAACATCACAATTTTTTCGAGATCTCTTATATAGGAGCACTCCCTGAAATATGATATTATTTGTTGAGTTTTTGTGACTCTGTCTTAAAAGGTTAGGAGAAGGAGTAATCCAAATTCTTGTTAGTGTTATTGTCTTAAGACACTGTTTAAGGAAAACAAAAACTGTTAAGGAAAACAGAAACAAAATGGAAACTAAAAACAAATTGACTCAAAAAGCTATAGGAAGGCAACCGGGGAAAAAGCAATGGCAATTTCGTTAATACTAACAAAGATAAGGCTTTTAAATAAAGAAAATTTGTTGACCGCAGATTGTGGAAAATGTTGATACATAAGAGCAGAATATATTGCAGCAAGCGTGACTAAACTGTTCTCTTAAAATTTGTCAAGCAAAAAAATATATAGTATAGACTCTTAAAATAAAATAAATCCTTATTTTTAAATTAATTCGTTCTGATGCTTGTAGTTAGTCCGGCACATCCACAGATTCGGGACAGAATACCATGCATAAAATGACTAGAGTTGTTATATTGAATCACGGACATTGTTTTCAACCAGACGGAAAAGGTCAAAAAAAAAAAAAAAATTCCACAAGTCATTCCAAAGGAAATTCTAGGAAAAATACTTCTTAATTTAGTACTTATGGAATGGTAAGCAAATGTAAATTTGAGTCTTCTTTCTCAGAATCCTCCAAGAGGTTAGTAGCGAAATGGCTGGAAACTTCCCTGTCGTAGCCACCGACGACTAATGCAAAGCTCGAGAAAAGTCCCTTACAGACATACACTGCTGACCAACCACCTCGAGGCTGCTGAAGACGAATACTTTTTTTCTATAAAGTCTTTCTTTTCCTTCTTCCGTACACTTTACCAATTATTTTGAAATGGTCCCTACAGAAATTTTCTGACCGCTTCTTTCCAAGTAAAAACTTGCAATCTTAAGAGAGTAAAAAATAAATAAATAAGTAAAATAATCTGTAAGACTTCTTATTTGATATTGTTGGTTCGAATTGTTTTTTAGCCGTTAAAATTATTTGTTAATAGTATGATTATCCAGACAACTAAACTAGTGTCTCTTACCAATAATATAAAGCAAGAGGTCCTACTTTAGAAACTAAAAATTATTTCATCACAATAGAGCTTAGAAAAATGGAATATTAAAACAACCAATGATAGTAATGACATAACGATCACGTGGATATACTAATTTTAAGCCTTTGTTTGGTTTAATATTTCTAACTCAAATTTTTCATCTTTTTTTTTCTTTTTCTAAAAACTAAATAAATATTATATCTAATTTTTTTAAAAATAATCAATTATAATTTAAAAATTTTATCCCATTAAATCAATCGTACTTTAAAGTTTTTTTAGTCTCAACATGAGAGTTTTAAAAATCTCTGCACACCCACTCAAAGGTCCAGCCTGGCATTCGCCATGTAAATCGTAAATCTGTGATGGACAGGACAATTCCAGCAGTCTAATGGGAAAATGGGCCAGAGCTCGAGGACAACTAGAATTGGTGAATATTGTGTTATCCTTTTCCACCAAAGAAAAGAGGGACCGAGAGAGAGAGGGAAAAAAGAAAAAAAAAATAAGGGGAAAAAAAAAAAGACTAAAATTGGTGTCGTTTCGAGGAAGGGTACTTATACATATAATTATATATATGTATGTATAAGTATTCACCTCTCGTCTCCAAAGGTTGAGGTGCATCTGATAAACCAACACTCCTTAATAGTTTATCAATAATGTCTACCACGTCCAAAAACTCCGTTCCCATTTCTTCATTTTCCTCTCCTTATGTCCCTCTTGATCTTGTCCTCTACCTGAAATCTGGGCAGATCATGCCCTTCCACGTATTCAACCAGATCGTCATGCCGGATTTCCTACACCATCTCTCCAACCAAACAAAATCCCTTCGCTCATCTCGCACCGAAGGCGAAGAGAACGGCACAACCGAGGAAGATGATGATTCCAGTGCTCCAAATCTGCTGGACAAGATCAAAGAAGATGTCATTCACATCCACAAGGCCTGTGGAAGACTGGAGGAATGGGAAACAAGCGTCAACAAAGCTATAAACCAGCTTGTTCTCCGAAGCCTAGAAGATGCCGTTAAGAAGTACAGCCCCGGACAGACAATTGAGAACATTGGCCTGACGCAAGAAAGTGTGTCCAAGCTCAAAGAAACAATCTACTGGCCGCTAAAATTCTCTTCCAAAAATTTGGATTCCGAGAGCTTTAAGAGGTCCGAATCCTCAGTCGCAAGAAAACTTGATCACACGGTGAGTAGTAGGCCAGTCCAATTGTGCGATCCGATCACGGGTGGAGAGATGGCGGACGATATTCGGGCATTTTACGATGGTCCAGACTCCGAGGACAAGAAGAAGTGCTTGCTGTGTTTTTCGGTGTTCCCCGAAAATGCCGTGATCAAGAAGAAGGTTTTGGTTCACTGGTGGATAGGAGAGGAATTTATAAAGTGCGACAGTGGTGCTGAAAAGATCGCAAATAGTTACTTTGAAGAGTTCATCGAAAAACGCATAATTGAGCCTGTTTATAAGAAACAGAGGCCAAGAGCAGATAGCTGTAAGATGCATCCTTGTGTTCGTAATGCGGTGATCATGATCGCGGAGAAGGAAAAATTCGCCGAATTCGACTCCAACAAGAATCCGACTGCGAATATCTCAAGCTCTGAAAGGCCATGCCTGGTGAAAACCGAGGGAAATTCCATAAGGGACTTCACATACGGTTTCCAGTCGAAGCGGGAGCACGTCCAGGCTCTGTTCAATGTCAGCGAGCGACGTCTCGAGTTTAAGGTGAACTGGTTCTCGAAGATGAAGAAGGTGAAAGTTCTTCAATTAGGAAAATGGCAGAGTTCGGCCGATCAGCTTATTGAAGTAGAGGACAGCGAGTTCTTGAAAGGATTAAAGAAAATGAAGCTTCTCAGGTACTTGAGCCTCCGAGGAGTGTCTCGAATCACGGAGCTTCCTAGTTCGATCTGCAAGCTCGGGCATTTGAGGATTCTGAACCTTAATGGGTGTCATGATCTGGAGAAACTCCCCGATGGAATCGGCTCGCTCAAGAAGCTGACGCATTTGGACATGTACGAGTGTTCCTTGATCAGCTATATGCCTAAGGGAATTGCTCGGCTCTCGGAGCTCCAAATCCTCAAAGGCTTCGTGGTTGCCGAGCCAAAGTCCGGAGCCAAATGCTGCCGATTGCAAGACTTGACCAAATTGAAAAAACTGAAGAAGTTGAGCATTCATATAGATAGAAAAATATCAGAAACAGAAAAGAGAAAGAGAGTGCTGAGTTCTTTGTCACAGTTTGAGAATCTGGAGTCACTGTCAATATCATGGTCACAAATTTACTACTCAGACAAGCATGAAAAGGGTATTCGGAGAGTGATTAGCCAGGTCAAGAGGCTGACCAGCATAGAAAGATCATTGGCGAAAATACCATCTGATTCTTCCTCTCTCCCGGCTAAATTGAAGAAATTGGACCTCCATTACTTCCCTGGATTGAAGATATCTGACTGGTTTTTGCTTGGGCAAGTGCAGGATCTGAGGAAGCTCTATGTCAGGGGAGGAATTCTGTTAGATCTACGTTCGGATAAGTGTTTCTGGAAAGGTGTTAAGTTTTTGCGTTTGAAGTTCCTGAGCAATCTGAAGATGGACTGGGAAGGAATGCAAGAACTCTTTCCGGAGCTGATCTACTTGGAGAAAGCTGAGTGTCCTCTACTCTCCTCCTTCCCCTGCGATAAAAAGAGTGGAGTGTGGAAAAAAGAATCAGGCACCACTTAGATCACTGATAATTTCTTCTTCGATCTTTTTATTTTTTTTTTATTTTTTTTTATTTTTATTTTTTAATGTTCATGTTCTGGTTGTAGAATGTGGAAGTCAAATCCGAAGTTCTTTACTAAATGACATATGCAGTACAATTGTTTTAGTCCTTTCCATGGGCATTTTGACCAAGTAATGCTCCAAGTTTAACCCTTTTTTTTTATATGTATATTTTTTTCGTTTTGTACAGGGTTGGTTTTTATTTATTTATTTTTTTTTTTTGGGTGGGGGGATGGTATTTACTTCCTACAGGTTTGATGTCAATAGATTAGTATTTCGTGTTGAGTGAAGCCGTAAAGGATGAAAGGTGCTTTTGAAGAGCAATGCCAAAGATAAGCATCTTTTAATTTCTAAACCAATTTTGTCAAATGAAGCCTCTACTGTGAGAAATTCTAGCAATTTTCAATGTTGCCGACTAACCAAGGATGTGCTTCAGCAAAACAAAAAAAAAAAAAAAAAAAACAAAAAACAAAACAAAACAAAAAACAAAAACAAAACAAAACAAAACAAAAAAACAAAACAGACCAAAACATGTAGGATGTTCACCCCTTGAATGCAATGTGTTCCTTCTCTTGCAAAGGTTATGCTGCATGTTGGAGCACCACAGTGGGCTTATCGCCGGAGAGAGGGAAAGCAACAGCAGATTAGCAAATGTAAATGACTTTGTTGAATATCCACTTCAGTTTGACCAATTTCTCTGTTTCACTCGGTATCCGTTTGGGTAATAGATTTGAAAAGTAAATTTTAACGAGCGAAATCAATACTTTATTGAACTGTCTAAATAATGTTCAACAAGTGCAGTTTTTTGGATTTGAAATGAGGTGCTAAACATCAGTATCTTGAACCAGTTGTTAGCGTCTGTATTCGTTTCGCCAGTCGTCTTTCTTAATCTACTTACCTTCCTTATCATTACTATTTCTGTTGTTTTCATCTTTCTACATTTTTCCCTACTATTTTTTATCCATTAACATTTCGTTTATAAGTTCAGATAAATATATATATATATATATATATGTATGAGTTGTCATCATTTTGCGCTCTCGTTTATATGAGTTGTTTTTTATGTTGCAGACTGTGGTCATTTGTCGATATTGATGTCGTTCTTATTAACGTTGTCGTATGTAGGTCATTGTCGTTTTTAAGTTGTTGTCGTGCTTCAGTGTTCAAAATGATACATTACCCGGCTTCTCTTCTACGATAGGATGTCGTTTATGGTATTTTTCTGTAGTTGTCAGTCGTCACTTTCCCAAAGATTTTGCTTTTGATTTTAGTTATTTATTTATTTTTCCGAATAAAGAATACCAGGATTCTCTTTTTTTTTTTGCTGCTCTGATTTCAGAAGAACCGAGTACCTACAAAAGTCCAGAACTTGTTGTTTTTCTCTCACAAATTCTTGGAATACAAGTCCACAGAGAGGAGAGCTTTTGACTTTGAGGGTGAAGTAGGGAAGATGATGGGCAAACACTACCCTAACCAGATGGAAAAAGTAATGAATTCTAGAAACTTCTAAAGAATCACCACCGACTCTTTAAATTAAACTCTAGAAGCATCTAGAGTTTTCTTGGCTTATGCGAGTGCCGTTGTGTTTGTAGTCAAGTGATGTTAGTGTCTCATTGTAATTACTTTCAACACAATAATGAAAGTAATTCTTTTTACCCCGGGTAGTCCGAGACTCTGCAAGTTTATTGTCTATAACAAAGCTTGTTTGGCATTGTTGAGATCTTTGCCAATTGGATGGATGACCTTCAAATCGTTGAAGGAATTAAGAAGCTAAAAAACTAGAATTATAACATGTGGCCGACATGTATGGAGTCATATCTCCAGGGTCAAGACCTATGGGAGGTTATTGGTAGTAGTGAGGCCCAGCCACTCGAAGGAGACGCAGCTGCTATGAAAAAATGGAGGATCAAAACTGGCAATGCGATGTTCCTGATCAAGACCATAGTTGAGGACGAGCTGCTGGACCATATACGGAAGGCCCTCAAGTCGGTGGACTACAACTTCGTATAAAATTGATAGAAGGTTCTAGTACGTCGGTCAATTGTTTGCCGACTTTTCTAGAGCTCTTAAACCTTCCATAGATAAGGTTTACAGCAGAAAAAAGAACAGACGGTCACTCTAGAATACTCTAAATTAATCTAGAGTAGTAAGTGTCGGTGATGACTCTTAATAGTGCTTTGGTGCGGTTCGAAAAACTGCGTTTGATATTGACATCATGGTCTAGAATTTACTACTCGTCCATTCCTCGAACGGGTATTCAGAGAATGATCACCAAGACGAAGAGACTAGGGCCAGCAGGGTGAAATTGACGACACAACTTCCAGTACCAGCTCCCGCAACTTCGGAACTCCAGGATTCATTGGGGAACTGGAGCTCCATTACTTCCCGCGATCCAAGATATCTCAATTCTTTTCAACTGGGCAGCTGCAGAACCTGAAGAAGCTCTATAATCTATATCATATCGGGGGAGGGAAACTCTCGGACCGGATCTGCACGAGCACGAGCACGAGTTTCGCCCATGGACTGTCAAGGCTTTACGGTTGAAGTTCCTGACCGAACTGCAGATGGACAGGAGAGAGTTGCTACAACTCTTTCCAGAGTTGATCTACTTGGAGAAATGCAAGTGTACTAGACTCTGTTTCTTCCCTTGTGAGGAGAGCGGAGTCCGGAAAAAGAATTTAGCTAAGCTTTTCGAGATCATGCCTTACGCTACTAGTGCATTAATATTAGAACAAGATTGCATAGTTTTTGCTAAATTTTACATCGAATTTTCTTTTAAGTTAACCAGTTTTAGTCCAAATATGAAATCACGATCAATAATGTTAATGGACCAACATTTCCTCTTAGCTAAAGAATGTCCTTGCTAACGAAGCGCAAGTTCCATTTTTAAACTTCAGTGGGATGTTCAACTTCCACCCCTTTTTTATTTTTTTATTTTTTTTGCAATGTTATCTGTTACACTGGCATTGTGGAACATGACTATGGGCTTGAGGCCTGATAGAGGGGAAAAAGAAAATACTTGAAAACCACATCAGTTTGAGATTCAAAATTGGGCCTTCTGATTTGGGTACATGATTCTGCTGCATTTAATCCATTGTCAAATCCAAAACCCAAAACATACATAAATATATATATATATATATATATATATATATATATCAAGAATCTGTGCTTTGTTTGTTTCTCTGTTTTTCTTCTTACACTTAATAGGTTCGTCTCTTTGATTCCTTAACAACCACATTCATGGATGAAATTTCACATTCATGGATGAAATTTTGTGCTACTCTTCAGTAGCTTTCAAGCACAGAAAAGGCCAATTTGTTTTTGTTGGTGCCATCCCGTCCCTCATTCCCTTCGTCACTTTGGAAATCCCATGACCCATAAATAGAACAGAAATGAACTCAATTCTACTCAAATGATGAGCCGAGTTTTCACTCGTAAATAAACTGTCGTATTAAAACATGTTAATCGCATCCAAACTTGGTTGAAGACAGCATAACTAATGGTGTGTTGGACGTTCAAGTCCCCTTTATAATCCATCACCTAATCTCACTAAACGAAACAATTTCTTTTTATTTCTCAAGTTTTTGTTACCTCTTCTTTTTTTTTTTAACAGGATGTGAAGAGAGAAATATAGAAAATTCCGATACAGAGACGACCCCCATGACTGAGCCTGACTCGTTGCAAATTTATTATGCTTCAGATCAGAGCCCAAGGAGTATTACAACATCACAAAAGACAATAGACACTAGACATACTGGACCAGCTTCTTTGTCTGATTCTAATTTAGAAAAATCAGAATTTGTGAAACCGCGAAGTCTTAAATCTGCTATCGGTACTACACGGACGATTCAATTTACGCCTCTTGTTCTCTTCCTTCTCAGATATTGAAGTGTCACATTCTGCTGTGGAGCCTGTAGTGGTCGAGATCTCGCTTTCTGAGTTGGTGAATTTGCGCTCAAGAACGCTCACCGGAGTCCTTGTGCTCGACAATGTATCTAAATTCGAAATGTATCCTTGCATCATGGCCCCCATTTCTTGCATCAGATTAAAGCATGTCAACAAATTCTCCTGCACAACAACAGACAACGAACAAATTAAGAAAATGCGACTCCAACTTGTTAGCCATACCAAAATAAGAAGGTTTAAATATATATATATATATATATATATATATATGTAATTTGCTTACAAATTTTACGTATTGGCAATTGGAGAGTGAAGCTTTGAAAGTAGGGAACTGCAGCGGAAATAGCTCATGAGATGCAGAGAGGAGAGCTGATGCTGCAATTATCGATGGCCTAAATTCCAGAAACTTCATGTCTTTGTCCCAAAAAATAAAAAAGAGTCATGAGTTTAAGATATCTGAAGGGAAAAAAGTCATATAATCAACCATGGAACGAAGTAGTACCGTTTTGAGAAGTGAAGATGAACACGGAAGCTCGGTCTTTGAGAGCTTGCATCGACGGAGGGTCACTAAGTTCGAAGAAAGACATAAAGAAGGAGAAAAATGAGAATGGTGTAATTGATCTCATTCTCCAACTCAGAGTATCAAGGACTAGAAGCTCCATCTTGTGAACTGTTTGCGCGTCAAAAATAAAACCTTCTTCACTCTGTTTCATTGCGTAGGGAACAACGTAAGTGGTCGTTTATTTATCGGTACTTTCACCTCACTATACACGTATACTACAGAATTCAAATTCGATATCTACCTGAATATCAGAAAGCGAGAAGGGAAAGTTCTTCATCTTAGCAGCGAGAGAGAGGCAAGAGATTACAATTAGCCTCGAAAACCAAGGCTTTCCTTGCTGAAACATAAAAAGTTTGTATCATTTACCTGACAAATGCTCTGTTTGATTGCCGAGAAAATGTACAGAAAGATTGAACTATGCTTACATAATAAGAAGTTAGTTTAATTACCGGAATTTCTTGCTTGGAGACGAATCGATCAGTGTAATTGACGGCGAGGTAGGAAATGAAGGGGTCAAAGTTGCAGGAAAACTGTGTCTGATGAACTAAAACAACTTCATCAACAAAATCCAAGCATCTCAAAACAAGTAAATTCCAATTATAAGAAAGCTGTATAAGAAGTCCTTTACCTGTAAAACCAGGGAAATAGCTTCAGCACGAAATGAAGCAAAGAAGTCTCGGTTTTTCGAGTGAATTACGAAGTTTCTAGAGGGCATATGATCAGCTTCTGAGTTAAACAGATCTGAAACATCATCAGATTGGTGTTCTTGGAAGCCTGTTAACGAGTCTGCAGGATCAAATTCCATATCTTTTCCTTTTTTGTTCTCTCCCTCTCTCTCTCTCTCTCTCTCTCTCTCTCTCTCTCTTTTTAACAATGTAATTGTTTTGTGTTTGCTTGTTGGTGTGTATTGTTAAGTTTCGAGAGAGTACTGATATGGAATGTGGGAGTTAAAGAAGGGAGGGTCAAGGAGAGAAGACTGAAAAGACAAGGTTGTAGTGGAAAAAAGTCCGGAGCGAGTAATAATGAGAGGAAAAGACAAGGTTCGCTTTCTGTGCAGAAAAAAGAAACACTGTGGACTGTGTTAGTACTCTTCAACTTCACTTCTCCTCAGATTTACTGTCTTCTCAGCCCATCCATTTACCTTCTATATATAAATATATGTATGTGTGTGTGTGTATGCGTATGCGTATGCATGTTGATATCTTTCATCCTCACACCCGATGAAAAAAGATAACGGCTTATCTCTGTACGTCGGTATGTAATTTTTTATTATTATTATTTTTTTTAACCGGGAAAGGTCAAGTGCAAAAGTCTTAAAATCTATTTTTTAACTAAAGAATTCTTCTGGAAAAGAGACGACCGACGTTAGTATACCTTGCGGAGTGTGGTTACATGAATGTTAAATCAAGTACTGGACATTAAGAATTAGGTTTGTAAGATACAAGCTGTCACATATAAGATCCAAAAAAAAAAAATATTCAACACTCGAATTTTAGACTATATGTCTAATCAGAGTGATTTTTTATCATTAGATTGCCACATTTGACGGTAAAATAATTGGTTCTAAGTGGTCATAATTTTGAATTACCACTCTTTAAAAAGAAATCATTCTTAATTGGGATAATTATAATTAACAATTATGCTGTCTCACTCTCTCTCTGTAACATCAACATTACAATACATATCTGACAAAATCTCTACATATTTTATGAAAAGAGGATATGTTATAAAATTTTATGTTGCAAGTAGCAATAATTCTTCTTCTTTTTTTTTTTTCTTTTTTTTTTTTCTTAGTTGTGCTTTTGGGGTTATGCAACTATATTCCATGCACAGCAGATGAGATAAAATCAGCATATGCAACAAATTCTTTTAAGGCTTTGCTTTCTACAATTGTTTATTATAACATACCCAGTGTTTTTCTTTCTTTTGTATATGTATGTATGGTTTTTTTCTTTTTATCTTTCTCGGGTCGGGTGTTTACTATATAAGTTGACCAAAAGTGCCTCAGTCAGCTTTTTTTTATTGAACCACATATATATACATTATACAACTTTATCCCTTCATGTCAGCGATAATTAGATTAATTAACTTAATACATCTCCAACTCCAAGCAAGCTTACCCCAACGGTACATAAGTAATTAATTAGTTTCATAAATGCCTTTTTTTTTTTTTTTTAACAACTACGAGACTTATAACTCTCATTTATTTAATAGAAATAAAAGCACTCCTGAGAACTCGTATTCAAAATTTTCCCATCTCAGGTTCATAAAACGCGGTCTAATTTTTTAGTAAACTAGTGAGAGACAGTGCTCTACTTTCCATGAATATATTTTGCCCTCAAAAAAGTGTCTTCTCCTCATACGACCCTACCATTGAGCAATGCTACTTTATACTTATAACGTGCAACATGCAAGTCTAGAGTAGTGAAATTACTCTGAGTGGAGACTCATAAACTAGCTAGGGACTTAATAAACTTTATTTCAAAAATAATTAAGCAATTTTCTAGATTGAAATTAACTGTTGTTTAAGACTGATCACATATAGGCTTAATTAATTACCGTTTTGGTGGTCCCTTTAAGTTTTCACTTGATATATATGTATATATATACATACGCACACATATATATATATGAGACGAAGAAGGTAGATAGACACGATAGTTGTGGTATATATTTTCCCACAGGCCCGGGATAAGCGCCGGTGTATTTAGTAATGTAGAGATGCCACCAAATCCATAACTAAAAGTGTAACAGTGCTGTGCAGTGGTAGCTGGCATATCATCTGTTTATTTATTACCCACTTTTATAAGGCTTTTTGTTCTTTTCTTCTTTACCATTTCATCTTATATGTGTGCATCTTGTGTACCACCACCTGTGCACACAGTTGGCTTTCAGATCTTCACCATTAAATCATATCATATATCTTTTTTTGATAAACTGAGAGAGGAGATAATTGATATCAAGGAATTCAAACACATTCTTACTAAGTTAGCACCTGCTTGAACCCAAATTCTATCATATATCTATATGTGAGTTTTTCTCCCATATATACATGCATATATACATATAGAGAAATATATCAAATCTAACGGTTCGACAGATCCGATAGTTCTAACATTCTATGTAGAATTTTGTAACTACCACTTCATTTACATACAGTGCGGAGCTAAAAAAAACATTTTCAGGAGGGGCCTGAATAAAACAAAAAATTAGATTCAAAATTGCATTGGTAAAATCTTTTACCATTGTTTATCTATTTGTATATTTTATTTATTTATTATTATTATTTTACTAAATGAACTAAGCTTGTATTAGTTTAGTTTCAACGTTTAGAGTTTAAAAAATTGTGAATCTATGTAGTAGTAAAATTGATTTTGATTTATTTGAGATACTAAATTTAAATGTGAGTACTTAAAAAAAATTTTGGGATAAATTTAAAGTTTTTTCTTAAAAATATATGCAAATGTGGTAATTAAAAAACCTTTAAAGAGGGTAAATAAAGGATAAAATTGTATAAGATTGTATCATAGGGCGAAAATTATAAGGAGTCGTTAATTTTAGTGGACAAAATTTCAGAGGGGGCACCGCCTCTATTTACATGTAATTTTCTATGTAGACACTTATAACATAGTATAATTTAGACTGTTAATACAAAAACAAATAATACTAAAAAATACTATATTAATTCAACTCGTTGTTACAATAACATCTAAAAAAAGTTAGAATTTCTTGTCTTATAAAAGGTGTTTGATATAAGACGATAGATATATGTATGTGTGTGTTTATCCTCGTCGATTATGCTTCTCCAAAGATACTTTTTCACACCTTTTAACTAGCTAACGAAAATATATTAGTATGATCACTGCAAATTAGCTAAAAATTATTAATTAATTTAATGAGGTTAAAGGTGGAATATCATTTTATGATTGTATTATATGTATGGCAGAGAATTGGCACGTATTTTCACATTATGAAAAGAAATGAAAGTGACTTGTCAAAGCACCGTTCATTTTGGATTCCAGGAAAATTGAAAATCTTTCTCTGGCATGAATTAGTTATCTCATGTTTTTGAAGTTTCCTTATCTTATACCAAGATTGCAGACTCTGCACGTGACTTACGTTTATACACTAAATGCCAACATCGTACTGACCACCAAAATTTAATGTTAAAGTTCTTCTCCATACAATTGGGTACATGGTTATTCGTGTTAGAAGTTAAATTTTATCCAACATTATAATTTAAATTATGCTGTTATGATATTTATGTTTTATCAAATATATTTATATATATTTGAATTGTGCACTCTTTTTTGTTTGAGTTAATTTTGAGAATGAGTTTTATTTAAATTCTTCTTATCTTTTTCCTTTTTTTTTTTTTTTTTTTGGTCCGAAGCAGAGATCAGGAGCCATGCAATCGTTAGATTCATAAAAATTTCTCAATGAAGTGCAATAATTTTTCAGATTATATTTAAGACTTGTAGTACATCGGATTTTTAGTTGAATCTAGAGGTACTAAATTTAAAGAATTTGGTTGCGGCCCATACACTTGTCGCACCCAGCTAGGTTTCCAATTCGATTTTCTATCAAGCTAAGGGTCCTACAAAATTTTCCCTCCAAATTCTGATACAACCTGTGGATGAGCTAGAAAACTTGAACCAAAAATTTTTTTTTTTTGAGGAAATCAGTACAATATTTTCTGCAGAAATTAATGTTTTTGTATTGCTTAGTACATTTTTGCACGGGAAAAAGACAAGAAAGGATATACTTGATGTTGAGAAACGGAAGACTCAAGCTGTTGCGGATTTTTAACGTAAGTGTACGTTATCATTAAAAAGTAATAAAGTAATGAATAGATTATCGTTTTCACGAAAATTGATTGCTTGCTAATTATCAAAATTGGTTAACTCTAATTTTATTTGAATAAACCAAAAAGGAATTTAAAGTAAAAATAACATTAAAAATAAAAATAAAAACGAAGAACTCAAAATACTAAAAATCTAGGGTTCCAATTTCACCATAATTAATCCGCCTTAATTATTCAATCTCAAAAGCCTCAACTAATTTTCCTATAGATAGTCGAGAGTCCCTAACCTATTCACTAGCCCCTCCTAAGGTCTAACAAAAATATTCTTAGAAGCTAATCCACTATATTCCTATGTGAACTCATTATTTCACCAATAAGAACTCATTAAGATTTGTGATTCCCATGTAGCGACTGCATAAGCCATGAAGGTATATATTCCTATCTCGCATGCAACCTATGGCATTCAACACAATGAACTAGACACATAAATCTCCTTTCGGTTTTATTATGATTAACCAATCATCTAAATAGTGGCCAATTATTTAAAAGTATTAAAAACGGTAAAGAACGCTCAATCATAGAAATAAATCAACAACTAAACTGAAAGGAAAATCAAAATTTCATAATTAGACTACACCAGAATCCTAGAAAAGAAAATTAATTCATAAATAAGAATCTACAAAATAAAGGTTCAATCATTTTTAAATTACAAAAATCAAAAGATAAGAAAATAATAAGAAAAACCCCATTTACGGAGGTGTCACAAGTCTCCAAAAATTTTATCTAATCTCCTTCTCCTTCTCTTCTTGATCTTCAAGATAATCTCTCCTAAATTTTATAAAAAAAACAAAACCTAAAACTCAAGAAAGATATTTCTTCCTTTTTTTTTTTTTTTTTTTCTCTTTCGTCATTGGTTTCAGCTCTACCAAGCAGCAAAAGACCCCCTTCACGAAGCCATGGGGCTTCAATTTGTAAGTCTCAGCCGCCGCCTCCTTCTAAGCCAATTTCCCTCTTTTTTTAATTTTTTCTCCTTTTCTTTTCTTCGCTACAGCAAAAAATGACGAGTGGCGTTGCGGGCCCCCACTTGAACAGGTGGCGAGAAGTAGTTGGGCACAGCTGCGACATGGGAAGCGTGGCGAAGAATGACTTGTTGCAGCAACAGGCGCATGGGAAGACGATGGAACGCAAAACACCAGAACCGGCACTGCCGAGGTCCTGACACGCGGCTGGCGACGGTCAGGGTAGGGCGAGTGAGGCGCACTCACCATCTGGGCCGCAACTGAAGCTGATCAAACGGCTAGGAGTACGAGTGGTAGCGCTTGAAGGAGCTTGCGAATGGTAGATGGTTGCTTCGAATTTCCTTTTCTTTTTTATCATATTTTAAACTTCAAATTGCTATTTTTTTACCATTACATAATTAACTTACTAACTTACACATTAGGGATAACATAATAATTTTGAGAAAAAATCAAAATAAATAATAAGTTTAGAGTAAAAATATAAGCTTTAGAATGCCAAAGTAACTCTATAAAAATATAGTTATCACAAGCCATAAATCCAACTAAGCATATCTGATGATATTAGTTGGTAGATTCTTTTTTGAGGTATTTAGTGGGTAGACTCTTGTCCTTCAAATTGAAAGATACAAACTATGGCAGCTGGGCAAACTTTACTGCTTGTCACGCGCAGACTATATAACTCGTATATATATATATATAAACTTGTATTTATATATAGCTTTGATATTTATGTATTCTTCTTGTCCTTTCTGATTTTTTATTCTTTTTTTCCCCCTTGTTTGAGGCTATTGAATTCGATATCGACTTTAGTGGAACATTAATATATCAGGTCCAATATCAGTGATCTAGCTAGACTACATGCACTTTACTTGCGCTCAAATGCATGAAGCTTGGTGACTTGGTCCACCCGCCTTCATGACAAGATGAGATCAATGTTCGAATTCCTCCACCTCAAATTTACAAACATAAAACAAAAAACAAGAAAAGGAAAATGCTTAGAATATGTTCCACGTCCAATGTTTCTAAGATTTTGCTAGGTTAAAAATGTTGCATGATATCGATCAAAAATATTCAGGAATTGTAAAATCTTCAAGTTTAGTTGGATGTTCGAGGAAGCAATTGTTTCATTTTTATTTCTGAACAATGATTAACGTATATATAGATCCAGTACTTGGTCATGTGATTAATTTTCTTGAAAAGGACCAACAAAAAAAAACCCCCCAAAAAAATCTTGTTTTTATCTTTTGAAATTAACAAAGAAATTTTTTTTTTTTTTTTCTTTCAATGTTCTTAGCATACAATCCCTGTCATTTTTTCAGACATTGACGACTGAACGATACTGCCATTAATATGCCTAACACGATTTTCTTTTAATTCTTTTGTAGATCATATTAGGAAGGCACAAAACATATATGCATATATGTATGTGCATATATATAAATATATATATATACACACACACACACATGTATATCTAGTTCATGCCAGAGCCCTTGAAACATATAAAAATTTATTCTAATTAAAGTTTGATCATGCCGGGCCATCTTTAGAATCTTAATTTTACCCTCATTGCATATACGTACATATATAACTATGAATATGTATATATATTTACCGTCTCATTCGTTTGCACTAAGCATATTAATAAATTAAGACCAAATAGTTATGTGTATGTGAATAGATATATATATATATATATATATATTTATATATATATGCATGTCAGCGTTGATGATAATATAAACAACATCTGCCTTTCATATTTATAAGACATGCAGAAGTATGCAAAAGACCCCCCACATGGAGGGAGGGAAGGCAGAAGGGACATTGTGGGAAACTTCCAAATTACTAAAGCGTCCTTTACTTTTTCACTTTGTCCGCTAGTTTTGATACCCCCAGATCTTGCTTTTACCTTTTAATTTGCACTTTAATCCACAATATTGAATATTCAAATTGGGACCCATGGAACGGTCTCGACCGAAAAAAGGCGATGAACAGTAATTAATGTGTAACACGCTTAGATCAATTATCTCATATATATATATATATATATATATAGAGAGAGAGAGAGAGAGAGAGTAGGTATCTATATATGTTTTCTTTCTTTTTATTTGTTACAAAACTGGTTGTAGATGAAGAGGAAAGCAGGGAATACTATTGGCCTATCTTTGATAGAGTAGCAAAAGGAAAAGGAAGAAAATTAGAGAGATTTGGAAGCAAAAAGTGAAACCTTAGATAATTTGGCTCAGAAAAAATTAGAAATAAAATAAGTTGTAAATCCATGAACAGATCAATAAGTTTTAATTATAAGAAAAAATGAGAGAAAATTTTGACAAAGCAAATGGTCTACATGTAAAATAACTATTTTTTAACCCAAAAAAAAAAGTATTTTTGACTTTATCACTCTTAATCTTTTTATTTGTATAACAGTATAACTATAACATACATAATTTTTCTTCTTTTCTTTCTCTTCTACCAATCGAGCTATAAATATGGATAGCCCGGCCTAGTCGGTGCAGGTCGCCCGCCCTAGTCCGCGCAGGCCGCCCGGCCTAATCCATTCAAGCTGAAAGGAAAAAATGGTTCATGCCACCCCATAAAAGAAAATAGGACTGAATGAAAGTGAGATCCAACTTGACTCTATAGTCCAAAGAGCCACGGGACATGTCAATAGGAAAATTTTATATTTTTTATGAAATTTTGAAAAATTAGATAAATACATAAAAAGCTCAGGCTGTGGACCTAGAACCTCGGTCCATCAAGCCAGGTAGGGCTAGATTCTATTCGAACATGGCCACAAACCAGTTCGTATTTACAGTTCTATCTACCATCAATATGAAAGAGAAAATCTCCCTCGTTACTTTTTATTTTCCTCACTTAATATTATAACAAACACCCCTTCCCCTCTCTTTTTCTATTTTCCATTCCTATTATCAAGCATATATATGGCATTTGGCGTATTTCTACACATGCAATTTCATTTCTTTTTATTTCCTAACAAATTGTTATATAGGTGGAATGTATATATGTAATTCTAGCTTAGATGTATGAAGAGGAAAGTAGGGAAAAGCTTTATTAATTAGTATATTTTCAGATATATTGCTGCTATATTATATAGAATTTTCTTTTTGGTAAATCAACATTATAGATCTTTTTCTTTATTTGATATTTTCTTCTGCTTTGTTAGTGATAGTCATCTTCTTAGACAATGAGATGGATTCTCTGCTGGGCATTGGTTCAAGAGAAAGCCTAAAAGCTTAGGAATATAGAAATCCTAATTTCCCCTCATTGGGGGACCAACTGACTTTTCCTTTTTCCTTTCTGTTCTCCCACTTCTCTTTGTGTGTGTATATTTATACATATGTAGATGTGATATAATGTTACTTTTTTTCACTAAATCAAAAAAATCCGGAAAAGAATGATCGATATTAACATACTTCTTAAGCATTATATATTAAAAAAAGTTGTCACAATTATGGATAAATATGGTCGTTAGCTCTACCACTCAAACGAAAAGTGCATCATCTCAACTCTATTAAATATGTTAACAATCAGGATACACAAAGATATTATCACAAGCACACTAAATCAATTACTAAACTGGTAAAAACAGCCTTTACATTTAGCACTCTCAAAAAGATCTCACTCAATATTTGAACCTTAAACATGATGATTTAATTCGATGGTGGTGTATGCGTACAACCTTAATCTACAGCTATATGTAAACCTCAATGTTCACTAAGCTTCAATGATATATATACACACACATATGTTATTGCAGTATAAGAACCATGAAGTGGATAGATAAATAAATGTACCAAAATCATATGCAACGAAAATCAGTACAAGAGAGACACATAGAGAGAGAGAGTCTGTGCGTGAAGGATATACATACATACATATATATATATATATATATGCATGTCAGCATGTGATTTTATGAGTGCATGCATGCACGCTTTGCCTCCATGCAGAAAGCATCATCATATCGTTTTCGCGTAAGCGACAATGAACAAAGTGGGGCCTCTCCTCGTTTTTGGACAATAATAAGATATCATCTTTTTTTTTTCTGTTTTTTTTTTTTTTTTTTTTGGTGTGTCAACTTTGAAGGGAAAATTTTACAAATTCTTTGCGGTTGTGTCAAGGAACCTAGTTATAAAATGTGTTACACACGCTATACAATAAAGATTAAATCAGTAATCAGAATTTCTAAATTATGAGCACATAGCGTATAAGTCAAATAACTATATATATATAATTTAAATTATGGAGTCTACATCACATAAATTTTAGGATCACTTTTACTTTATTTTGTGAACTCTAAAATTCTCATGCTTTTTTATCCACGGACTCTGAATTTAACCTAATTCACCCTTCTTATCAGAATTTCAGTTAAAAACAAACAAAAAAAAATTAATCCTACCGAACTCATTCTATTAAAATTTATACTAAAAACTAACAGAAAAAGATCGAGTGACTGCACAATTAACTCATTTTTTGTCTGTTTTTAACTGAAATTCAAATAAAAACGATAACGTGGGGTTAAATTCAAAATTTATAAGACAAAATGAGAATTTTCGAAATTCAAAGAGTAAAGTGAAAATGACTTTAAAGTTCAAGAGACATTGGTGAAAATAATCTTAAGCTATATTATAAGGTCAACATGAACAATTAGTAGCAAGATTAAATATGGTTGCCAGCTCTTTTTCACTAATTAATAGATCCATTCCTTTGACAATGTAAATCTTTGTCTTAACAAATGGGTGCACTAAAAAACTTTGTTAATTAAAAAAAATTAGTTAAAAGTTAAGAGTAGTTTAATAATTAATGAAGTGTACTAAAAACAGGGACAAATGAGCTTTTTCACCATAAATTAGAAAAATATTAATCCTAAAGGATTCCCCAGAAAGCTTTTTATATCCTCCGTTTCGAAGCAATGCAGTCCATTGTTGCATTTGCCTACCTCAGCCTGACGTACGAATGACTTTTTCTTGCTTTTCTTGTGACGTAATATAGATGAGTGAAACGATCAATAGGGCATTTGTATGGATAATGCAAATCTCTAAAATTAAACATATTAAATATAATCAGAATCACATCAAAATAAATAATATATTTTGAAACATTAACTGGAGTTGAAGTTTTAAAAATATTTTAATTTAAAAATAGGTGAATGTTCTATCCAATTTTTTTCATCTCATTTTTTGACTTAAAATAAAAAAAATTTGTTAACTTTTAAAGTTTAAAATTTTAAACTTGTTGTTAAGCATCAATGATCAATCATTAACATCCCGGGTACCCATTAACATTATTTAAAATCTAATCATGTTTTACCGTAATAAAAAAAAAAAGCAGATATTGCTTTTAAAAGGCAGATATATATATATATATATATATATATATATATATCTTACAATCTTAAAACATAAGGCCGAAAAGGAAACATCCAAAAGAAGCAAAATAACAAATAACAAATAACAAATAACAAATAAATAAGTATCTAAAGAGAAATTATTAAGATTTTCTCACTTAGAAGCCTTTCTTACCACGAGTCGAGGACAGAACCAGGCTTTGAGTTTAGTGGGAATACAACTAAAGATAAGAATAATAAACAAATAGCATGAAAACCAAGTAGAATCTCCCACACTTTTTGACAATTAATTTTTTGTAAATAAGCAAGATATTACAACTGTTCTCAACGATTTTTTATTTTATGATACCTCTGCATAATAGCTTCATTGTCAATAGTATCGAATATGTCTTTCTCAATATAGACAACTAAAATCTGGATAGCAGGTAGTAGAAACACAAGTAATTTTAAAAGATTATACGCTTATGAACTATATAAACTTTTCTCTTTCTTTTTTTATTTTTATTTTAAGTTTAACTAGGGCTCCCCTCCCTCCGTGCATGTCACAAGTCCTAAGATGATAATTAACTGACTTATCCTAAGTCATGCTGGGGTTTTTTGCTTCTATAAAATATCTAATTCACTTAATTTTTCCCAATTATGCGAAACAACAATTTCTCTCTCTTTTTGAGTAAGTATATGATTTAAACCGTAATTCGCGGTTCACGAGCTTTAATCGTCAGTAGAGTTTTCATCGACTAGATCAGTCCAAAATTGGTTTTTCTGGGTTTGCATTGTACATGAATATGATTAATAATGATAGTTGAAGAACGGAACTCTTTGTTGGTACAAGTCCAAGAACTGAACGTTTAACTCTAATATTAGGAGTACAGAGGACTGAAAGTAAGCAAGTCAATGAACTTAGCGGCCCAGGGTTGGTTCGACATCTCATCACTCAGTTGAGCATTAAGCCCAATCCAATCGAGAAACTGTTTCAGCTTTACCATAACTTGAAATCGTTAAAGCCCACAACTCCGAGCAGAGAGAGGTTTCCATATGTAATATTTTGAGTGGTTAAAGTCACCAAATTTAGTCACCTTGAAACTAAATTTTTCCTCCACGTTTTATAAAAATTATAACTAATTTTTAAAAAATCAAATAATTTTAATTTAATAATAAGTAATAATTTTAAAAAGAAAATTCAAAATAACATCATAAAATATATGATTTTAAAATTATAATAGAATATAAAATATTATGGCTAAATAATATAATTAGGATAAATAGTAATAGTAAAAACTCAAAAATACCCTTGAGTGTCTCTCTCCTCTCTCATCTCTCTCTCCTCTTTGTCCGTCTGTGTTTCTCTCCTCGTCAGCCGGAAATCACGACACCGACAACAACAACGCCGGAAACAGGACGACGGCATAAACCAAGATCGCGCCGGCGTCACGATCTTCAGCATCGATGTTGCGACGGATCTCGCAGTAGAGATCACGATCGGGAAGAGGTCGTGACGAATCTCGCCGGGAAGATCGTGATCTGGAGAGATTGCGATTGATCTCGTTGTGGTGATTGCGATCTGGAGGAGGTCGAGACAGAAGCTCAAGATCTCGAGGCCGTTGCTGTCGAAGTCCTCGTCGTTGTGTCCATTTGTTCATCGCCACCGGAAATCGTCGGAAATTGTGACCTTCGGCCGTGTAAGCCGTCCTTGTTTTAGTCGGCACTGGATCTCCGGCCACCTCCCTGTGATTTCTTTGACGGCCACCAAATCCTTTGTCTTCTTCGGTAGTTATGGTTTTCTTGGGTGAATTTATAAATTTTAATAAAATATGGGCTTTTCATTAATTAATAATCAATGTATAATTCTTTAAAAAGGAAAAAAAAAATCGAATTTCAAAAAAAAAATCGAAAATCAATTTATTTTCAAATTAAGTATCGGTAGAATTCCCTTTAGCAAGCTAAATTTAAGGTTTTTTTTTTTTTTTTCTTTCTACGGTGAAGAATATAAAAGGTTGATTTACTATTTATAAAGTAAAAAAAGCAGTAAACAAACTTCTTTCCACATAAATATATGTATTATATTAATAGTAAATCTTAATATTACAGGTAAGTAAACAAGTCATAAGTTATTTTCCTTTTTTTTTTTTTTTTCTTTATGTAGTGATGAATAGAAAAGACAGATTTACTATTTACAAAGTAAAAAACGGTAAATAAATTTATTTTTACATAAATATATGTGTTATATGAATACTAAATCTTAATATTTATCAATAAATCTTAGTATTTACCAACATTTACATCTTTTTAAAAATTGTCAACTTATCAAATAGATCGAATATTAATTAATAAATCTTAGTGTTTGTTTGGTTCACAAGCTCAAATCATAATTTTCAAACTTTTTTTCATCTTTTTCCCAAAAAGTTTGTCTTTTTCCTAAAAATTTTTTATCTTTTTGAAAATTCAAAAAAATTTACTATTGAAACTTAAAAATTTCAACTCAAACTCATGAACCAAACGAACCTAGTGTTTATTAATAAATATTGATATTTACTAATAAGTCTAGTATTATTAATATTTACGTCATTTTAAAAGTTCTCAATTTACTAGTAAATATTTTTATTTACTAGTAAATCATAGTATTTACCAATATTTTTGTCACTTTAAAAATTATTAATTTATCAAGTAAATCAAATATTAATTAGTAATCTTTTTTTTTTTTTTTGGTGAATATTAATTAGTAGATCTTAATTACTAGTAAATCTTGACATTGATTAGTAAATTTAGTATTTACATTGTTTTAAAAGTTATCAATTAACCAAGTAAATAAAAAAAATTTATATTTTAAATAAATATATTGATACTTATCTGGTAAAACTTATCTAAGATAAAAATAATATCTTTAGTAAATCTAATTATTTACCTTATTTTTAGGGACAAATATATTTTTAAACTCCCACACAAAAAGTTTGTTATTACAGAAAAAGGCCCAAAATCCCAAATCACCAAAACCCTAACCTTAGCCCTAAAACCAAACCCAGCCCACCTAATGGAGCAACACCTACGACGGTGCCGCCTACCCCCGGCCATCGGCGAAGACCCTGCAAACTAAACCCAAAAGCATCTCCCAACAACAATGACCAAAAAAAAAAAAAAAAAAAACTCACAGCTCACCAAAGACTGGAGAAAGAGAAAGCCGTCGCTTGCCATCTCAGCACCTTTGCAGCTCGCGCCGGATCTCAACCTCACAGGCAACGGAAAGACTCGCGAGAGATCGTGATTGCGATTTCACCGCGATTCTCATGATTCATTTTGCCACGATTCACGGCCAGCGATCTCGTGGGAGAGGGAGGAGGCCGCTTCTCGTCAATCGGGAAACTCCGACGATTGCAACGGTGTCGACGAGTTTGCGACAGTTTCCGGTCAACGAGGAGAGAGAGAGATAGATGAGAGCGATAGAAAGAGGGGAAAGACAGAAAGAAGTGAGAGAGGGAGAGAGGAGAGAGAGAGAGAGAGAGAAAGAGAGAATCAACATTAGGGGTAAAAAAGAAATTTAACATCTTTAAAAATGTGAGTATGCTATAATTTAACAAGAATTCTAAAATATGCTATATATTTAAAATAGGTAACAAGAATATGTTATTTAGTATGTTTTCTCTAAATTTTAAGTAATTCCAACAGGTTAACAAAACATATGAACATTGATATAAATTTGGTTTACAATTGTAGAATATTGTCAACAAGTCTGGTATAACATTTGACATCTTTTTCCGTCAATCTTGATCGGTCTAAAAATGACTCTGACTTGTGTATTACCATAACAATGAGTTTATCACTTCAATTAAATCGAGCGCCACAATCAATAACGATTAACTTCACAATTTTCTACCAAAAAAAAAAAAAAGCCTTCACATTTCTTAATGAACTTTTCTATGATTAGTTAGTTTTCTCCTAATTTGACACTACTTATTCTAGTTGGGAGTTATTTTGTGACGGTCATCAGTCTGTATTAAGAAAATGATAAGTTGTACAGTCACACATTATTTGAGAATACATTCATATGATGGTTTATAAGTAAGAGACCACGTCCTAATGGTATTAGGTATTTTGGGGCCCAAGAGAAAAACTATGTGGGCTAAGGCCTAAATCGGATAATCTCATATCAAATAGATGCATAATTCGTTACAAATGGTATCAGAACTTATACCCAACCGAAAGTGTGGCCAACAAAAAGGTAAGTTATGCAATCCCGCATTGTTTGAAAATGGATAATGTGATAGTTCATAAATAAATAAATTATCTCTTAATGATATAAGGTTTTTTGGGGTTAAAGCCCAAGAACAAAATCGTGCAAGTCGAAATCCAAGACAGATAATATTGTACTAAAAGGAGGAATTAGTCGTTATATATTAATATTACCCTAGAACATCTATAATGAAGTGCCAAATTGATATACCAATATGAAATTTTAGTATTTGAGTAGAAAAGATCGTACTCTAATTGACTATTATCTTTAGTGTTAAATTTAACAAATATACAAATACTATCCTTGACATCAAATGTGATTAATGCTAAAATTTAACGACTACTTTACCATCAAGTATTGCAAATGCCAAATTCAACATACATTTCTCTTTCATTAATCATTTAATATTGTCATTTTTATAAAAGCTTACTTTACTAATTTCAAAGCTTAATGATATAACAAAATATGGATATAGTATTAGAAAGGAATACAGAGTAAAATAACATCTCAAATATTCAGTTTCACATATTTTTTTAACAAATATAACATCAATTGAATATAGTCCTGTGTGCAAGAACCCCCGCAAACTCAGTTATGCCCCTCTGTGCGGGACCTACTAGACACGGGGGTGCCGCACGAGCTAGTCTTTTTATAAGACAAACTGTCATTACAATACCAACCATCAGCTAGAAAAGAGTGCCAAATATGACCATGGCACAAAACTGAACTTGACAGCCAAGAAATATCCCTCGCATTACCCATAGCCCAAAAAAGAACCGCTTTTATCCTCCTATGTATTCACCTAAAAAAGACATCAGATTTTATTATTATTTTTTATTTTTTTTTTTTTTAAGTTTTCAGTATAACGGTTCATTTTCAATACAATTCACACAAAATAAAGCTGGACAAACGAAAATCCCAAAGGCTAATTACACTTCAAACCCTCGGTGACTCCAACACAAAAAGTTTAAACAAATTTGGCAAAAGGAAATTATCTACCCAAACAATCAATCTTTCTTGTCTTGTAACGGCCAAAAACAACCAAACAAAACAAAACAATCGATCAATCATGCCGACCATTGTCCGGTTCCTTATTTTAAGAAGAACTAAAAACCTTACCCATCTTCACATCGGGTCCGGATCCTCTCAGCTCCTTGGCTCTTCCCCGCCGGGCACCACCATACCCGGGTACGCCGGAACTTGATGCGCACCGTTTCTGACCCCATACACCACGTGCTGCCCCACCCCTACTCCCTCCGGAACCGGAACCATCCTCGGCGACATGTCACGTGGGTCCAATGACGTGGCATGCCTCAACCCGTACACCTGACCCACACCCGGACCCGGATTCTGGTACCCTACAGGTATCTGACCCGTCATGGGAGGGTACTGCTGGACCTGGATATATTGTGCACGTATTGGAACCTGCTGGGGTGGGACACTTGTCACGTTCCCATGAGGCACGTAGTAAATCGGAAGTTGCTGTATTGGTTGACCCGGATAATTCGGAGCCGGACCCGCCACGTAATGCAAAACTGGATTCCCCGGGATTAATCGGGGCGTATCCGTACCGCCGTCGATTTGGCTCTCCTTTAGCTCCGTTAATGGAGTCGGGCCATCGCGTTTGGTCTTTACGGGTGGGAGATTCGGAATTGTTTGCACGGTTGAGCAGAACGGCGAAGAGACAACCGGGGCGGGAGAGCCCGGATTCGAGACGGAAACGTTTTCTTGAAACGCGGGTCGGGTCTGCGCCTTTGGGTGTACATCGTCGGTGTTGTCGAGGCCGAAGAGGTAGTCGGGGACTTCGGAGACGATCGAGGAGGCTTCGGAGCGGTTGCGCTCTAGCGCCGACGGCGGAGCCCCGCCGCTGTTGAGCGCGTCGATGAACCAGTTGTCGCGATTGGAAGAGCCGTGGAGGAGCGATGTTATGGTGGTGGTTCGGGAGTCCTCGCCCTTGGGGAATAGGAAGAGACGGAGGCGCGTGGACTTAGGGTTGTGGTTCTGCAAGACGCGATCGTACTCGTCCATCATGTTCTCGACGTCCTCGTCGGTCGTGACGGAGATCAGGGCGTCGAGGTCCTCGTTCGGAAGCTGGTACTTCACGATCATGTCGCTTGTGCCTGAATTCAATCAAATCGATAATCACCAATTCACGATGAAGATATTAATCAAATCGACCAGAAATTTGGGGGTTTTAGGAATTTTCAATCAATTATATTAAATTAAAATTAAAAATTAATCACCGGAGAGCTTGAAGAGCTTGGAGAGGAGGGAAGAGAAGTTGGAGGCTCTGTGAACGGCGACTATGCGCGTCTCGCCGCCGACGTAGCGGAGCTGATTATCGTGCGGGCGAGGGACGATCTTGCCGCCGAAGCTGCACATAAACCGCAAGCGCGCGTGGGGGTCATGGTGGTTGTGGTGGATGTCGGAGCGTGGCGACGACGCGACGGAGTCGGTGGCGTAGGAGTCGATCTCCGACGGGTGGTGCGACGCCATTCTCCGGCTCCAGCGAGAAGAGGAAATGGAAGCAGGAGGGGGTGTGTTTGTTTTGGAGGAAATGGAAGGAGTTCGTGGGGGGAAAAAGAGCGAATATTTGCCCCCACAGAGGACAAAGTGGCAATCGTGAGTGTGACGTGGAACGATGAAGGGAATGTCTTTTCCTTTCGAGTAAATTCTGACTTGGATTTCGAGCCTCCGACGGCTGTGATGGGATCAGCGTCACAGACGCTTCCCAAGCCCTTCTCCTCTTACTCAGTACTCACCCAACTTTGACAGATAAATTCAGGTGTTCCACATCACACGTACGCCCGCATATGTGTATATGTGGATTCAAATCTTCTGTTATATATATACATATATATGAAATTTCTACTATACCATATTTATAACTTTTTAATTATAATTTTATGACATGTTATTATTTAAATATTGATATATAAGACAGGTATTACTAAATATTTTACAATTAAATAATTTAATTGTTATAATATAATATATGTCACACCATAAATGATATATGAGAGGGATCCTGTATAGAAATTCATTTTAATTTTTTGGGCGGTTATTTTTAACTAGATTTTATTATTATTATAGTTTTTAAACTAGATTTAGTAAGTATAATAAAGTAGGCCACCAACTTGAAAAAGATATATTAAAATGTTTGGGGGTTATTGTCAAAGCAAGCTAGTTGCACTGAGTCTGACTGTGGTGTTAGCTTGGGCCCATGCAGTAATCATATGTATTTGCATTTTTCAACTAAAATTAAGTTCTTTTTTTCTTTTTCTTTTCACAATTTTCCTGATTTAATAAACATGATAAGTTATAGAACTAATTGAGATTTGAGTTTGTTCACATCTTCGATGGCATGGGAAAGAATATTACTAATTATTGGGCAGAAAAAATATACCAAAGTTATTGATGCATTTTAACTCTATATTAAGGATTGCTAGTAGTGTAAATTTTTAAATATTAGACTTGGTTAAAATCAAGTCAAAACAGAAAAAAAAATTATAAAACTAACAAAACTTAATACATATGAGACAGTTTTAAAAAGAGTCATGTTCATAGGATTTTTGATACATTTGTTTAGAAATCTATTTAACAAATATAAATGTTCCTTTATCCGGCCAAAAAAAAAAAAAGATGAAGTATCATATCGAGGATAATGCAAAAAATTAACCCAATTTCAAAAGTAAAGAATTAAAATATTTCTCCTTAAAAATCTAAACCTACTTTTGAATTTAAACCCAAGGTGGATAGAAATGAAAAAATAAAAGGCGTTTTTATCACACAAACCACAAAAGAAAACATGTTATAGGGAATGTTATATAGCTCAACCTCAAGTTAGAATGCAACCAAATTAAGTAGTCCATCAAGTTTAGGGTTATATGCTAGAACATCATAAATTTGACACCTCTATATATTTATGCCCACCATAACATTAAAGTTAATAATTCTGTCATTTCATAATATTAAAATTATCAATTTGAATATTAGAGTATGCAAAATTATAAAAAGATACTTAAAACATGACTCTCACCTAATTTTCTCTCAAAATTTAACTTGATAGGCTGTTTGTTCAGATAATTACATTTGCTTTGAATTTGTCTTCACAAAAAGAGAACACTTTCATCAGAAAACTCTTTGTTTTTTTTTTTTATAAATAATCAGAAAAAAATTAAAAATTAAAATAATAAAGGATTCTAAACTCTACATAACTAGAGATAGTTATATGATAATGCATGGATAACTCAAATTAACTAAAATAACAGTCTTACCTAAAAGTGTTATGGTTCCACAATTAATCTAGTTAAGCTTAGTCAGCAACCAATAAACAAAAAAGAAAAATTTCCTTTAGTTAATCCTGGCTTTTTTTTTTTTTTTTTTTGGTGGGGTTGGGGGTGGTGGTGGTGGGGGCGGCGGGGCGGCGGGGTTACGTTGCTTTCACGTAGTCGACGAGCTAAAAGGCCCGCGTGTGTGTGGTCGGCAATCATTTTTCTTTTTGAACCTCATTGGGCTTACCAAATTTATTATATTCTGCTTCACACCATTGCCATCAATTTATTTATTTATTTATTTTCACTTTCAGAAAACAAAATTTATACCTTGTAATTTAATGCTTAAAAAAAAAAAAAACATACGTCCTCTATTTTTAGAAGGAATTAATCAAAAGACTGTTAGCGAAAGGATCTTTACAACTTTACCAAATTAAAAAAATTAATAAAGATAGTTATAGCATTCTAATTTCTTTATTTTAATAACAATATGATATAAGACCTTTCATTCCATAACCATTTCCCTAACTTACAGGTTATTTAGATATCATACTAGGTTAGAATTTGACTCATATATCCTTTAATTGTGTCTCATCTCCTATCACTAACTAATATGATTTTTTAATTGATGTGATATGATTTTATAATTAAATATACTTTTAATTGATGTCATGATGATATTATTAGAGAGACATAAAAATGACAAGACTAAGGGAGACAGAGTAAAATCCAATAGCCTATTATTCTTTCTTTCTAGTTAATTTCCATCTTACCAAATAAAAGCCCTAAGGTGTTGAATAAACAATTTGGGCGGTGGGCCGGTGGTTAAGAAGTACTTGGAAACATTTTCTAGTTGTGTGACCTCACATAAGCTAGAGGAGAAAGAAACAATATTTTTACGGTAAATGATAAATTTTAAATAAATTTTAAATAAATAATAAGCTCAAATTAAAATTGTGGTTGAGATCGATTACAACACCTTAGAATCAACAGTAAAGTCATGATAATCTAAAACAGTTTGCAGAAATCCTCTATCCCAGAGATTTTGGGAGATTAAGGCGAAAATTAATCCCTTCAGTCAATTGGAACATGATCAATCACATATCAAATAAAACGTATGCAATTAAGAGAGTTGATCGATCTTAATAAAGAAATTATGCATTTAAGGGGATTCAGTTTCAGCTATAAAAGGAGGCTTCTTATGAAAAAGGACACAAAATCATGCTCAAACTCTGCCAAAATTATCCTAAAAGCTCTTAAGCATTTTTCTCATCTTTGTTCTTCATTTAAATTTTTCGAAGCTCGCTTGTACTTTTAAATCTCTGCCCATAGTGAAAACCTTAGCTCAAATAGATGACATAAACAACCGATTAGGATAAACCTCTATAAATCTTGTCTATGTTGTTTATTTTATGTATTTTATTTATTTGTTATGTTCATCATTAGACCAAATTTAGGAATGGATCTATGTCAAACAGTGTCTAGATCAGTCATTTGTTCTTAAACAAACATATTATAGATTTAACCCTCTACAAATTATCGCAAACATAACCCTAGCAGTAGGTTGCAGACATAATCTTATTAGTAATTCTTAACTGAATTAATTATAAAGTCTAAAATTTAAATCCTTCATTCAATTATATACATCCACATTTGTTCTTAAACAAACTGATTATAGATTTGACTCTCTGTAAGTAATTGCAAACATAACTCTATAAATAATTATGAACCTAATTATACGATAAAGTAAATAAAGTTTAAATCCTTCCTTGAATGAAAAAATATATATATATATATATATATATATTCGTTACTGTTAGCTTTGATTAGAATTCCTTAATTGCAAAACCAAGGCGGTGGTGATTGGGACCTTTCATTGAAAAAAACAAAAGCAACAATTGACTAAGAGGTTACAATTCAAATAACAATAACTTTTGACTCATAAAATCAAATAACAATTGACTAATCAGGTTAACTTTCATAACTTTTTTTTTTTTTTAAGACTTTGAGATACGGAGATTTGAATATACACCTCATAAAATCAGTTGCCAAATCGTAATCAATAAAATAACTATGACTCGTCGTATTAAATAAAATAAAATAAAATAAAATATAAGGTAATTTAATTTTAGAGAGATTTAAATGCGGACAGGGACCCAAGTGAGCTTGTCAGATGGGATCTTCAACGCGGTCGTTTGTCATTTCCTTGTTTAGAGGCGGTGTCATTGGCTATTGCTAGCCCTCTCCATTCTTCCCTTAGCAACCTCAATTTGACCAATCATGAGAGGCTAGAGTCCTTGACGTGCTTCCGTTGTTTTATTTTTTATTTTTATTTGTATTTTTCTCCAAATACGTGCTTCCATCATCCTAGATTCATCAATTCCACTTTTCCTTCTTCTTTGTTTTTTGAGTGTAAATCTTTCATTTTATTTTAAGACGAAAGATCGGACTTAATCAGGAAACCTAAGAACATAAGAACTCTATTTGTTCAATAAACATCATTACAAATTAAGAAAACATAACTGGTTAAAAAGTAAGTTACAGAATTCCTTTGTCGGGAATTGTAACAGATACAACCACTATTGTCATTAGACATAATTTCTATAATATCTTTCACAATAGAAGCTTCCGGGGCCCTAGCAACCAGCTTCATAACACTTCTCACCACGTTAATCACATCCAACTCTATGATCCATTTCCTTCTTCTTAAATCTTTTTCACTCATATATCATCAAATATAATAATCATATATATAATCTCATATTTAATTTCATTACAAAATAAAGAATTTGAATTCTAATCCTCAAATTTAAAGTATGCATGTGAGAAATTCATTACAAAATAAAGAAATTTTTTTTAATACATTGATTAACATAACATAAATTTCTCTCTCCTGATTTATGTGGCACAAATTTATCTCTTTTGACTAATATGACATAAATTTCTCTCTCTAGAAGAATATGACATAAATTTTAATTTATTTTTTTATATAAAATTAGTCTAATATTAATTTTGTATTATATTGAAATAATAGTTTTTAAATTTGTATTATTCAGATGCTCTACCTATATATAAATATATGAAAGAGTTTTTAATGATTACTCTAATATTTATTCATCCATAATTATCGTTATTTTAACAGCATGATGTTGAGTAAACAAAATAAAGTTTTAAGGCCCTTTGCCTTTGCCAAAACAAGCGTTAAAAAATATTGGCTCCATTAGGCAACAAATTAGATGAAGTGGCTTTCCTTATCTTTTTTAAACTACTTGGACAATGACATTAAAAAAAAGGATATACTATTTGATTTTTTTGTTCTTGTGGAAAGATATACTAATTGATGTTGAAGTATACGATTCTTTTTCATAAAAAGGAAAAAAGAAAAAAAAAAAAGTATACTTATATATATTGCTGTTGTTGGTATGCCAAAAATTGTCATTATTATACATCTTTGTTTTGTTTTGGAAAGTTGGGATAATAAAAGTGAAGTGTATGGTGATACGTAATTTGGGCGGTGCCTAATACGCATTTGTAAGCATTTTTCTAGTGGTGTGACCTCACATAAAGCTACTAATTAAAGCAAAGAGCACTACTACAAAATGTGGATTCCATGACGGAATTTCCACGACCGTTTTTTAAAAAACCGTCGTGGAAAATGCGACAAAAACACGAAACGAAATAGAATTTCCGAAAACAGTCGTGGAAGCCGAAGCTTCCACGACGGTTATAAAAATTGCTGTTGTTGGTATGCCAAAAATTGTCATTATTATACATCTGTGTTTTGTTTTGGAAAGTTGGGATAATAAAAGTGAAGTGTATGATGATACGTAATTTGGGCGGTGCCTAATACGCATTTGTAAGCATTTTTCTAGTGGTGTGACCTCACATGAAGCTACTAATTAAAGCAAAGAGCACTACTACAAAATGTGGATTCCACGACGGAATTTCCACGACCGTTTTTTAAAAAACCGTCGTGGAAAATGCGACAAAAACACGGAATGGAATAGAATTTCCGAAAACCATCGTGGAAGCCGAAGCTTCCACGACGGTTATAAATATTGTTGTTGTTGGTATGCCAAAAATTGTCATTATTATACATCTGTGTTTTGTTTTGGAAAGTTGGGATAATAAAAGTGAAGTGTATGGTGATACGTAATTTGGGCGGTGCCTAATACGCATTTGTAAGCATTTTTCTAGTGGTGTGACCTCACATAAAACTACTAATTAAAGCAAAGAGCACTACTACAAAATGTGGATTCCACGACGGAATTTCCACGACCGTTTTTTAAAAAACCGTCATTTCCCTGTGCACGTATAATGACAAGCATCTAACAACAAAATACACTTCCAAATAGTATCCTAAAAGTAAGATCCAGCAAAAGTAACCATTATCCCAAAGGGAATCTTAAGTGGCAAATTTGTGGCCTTCCTTTAGAAATTAATTAAAGGTTATTAATCCCAAATTAACACCAGTACACACACACTTAACAACATATGATTAATTTCTTATTAAAAAAGAAAAAAGGAGCATGTGATTAATTTCACAATTAATCGAAACAATACATTGAAAATAGTTTTTAGACTTGACCTTTCTGCGTCAGTTATAGATTAAGCTAAGAGATCAGTCTTTCTTAATTGTTGAAAATATGTTTTCTTTTTCTCGAAAGTAGTAGTTCAATTTGTCCACTATGCATGCTTTATGTATGAGACCTTTTTATCCATTGAAAACTCCAACGAAAATATCAAAAAGTAAGTTACTTTTGAACTTCTGGGAAAAAGAATCATTGGCAAGTTGCCATAGAAATTCTATCAAGTCCACATGAATGAACGGTCAATTGATCTACTACTTTTGTGTCACAAATGGATCTACTACTTGATGAGATTGACCCATTTCCAATCTTTTTTTTTTAACCTTAAAAAAGAGAGATAAGATAGAAGAACAAAACCCTAAAGATTTCGTTGCCACTTATTCAGATCCACTAGTGAGATTCATTTATAAATATACTAAATTTCTCCTCCTAAACATTTTGCGATAGTTCTGTCTCGTGAAACAGTGTGTATTCTTAATAATGTGAAACTGTGAATACAATTAGCCGACTTGCAAGTTCTAATAAAACCACTTTGGTGCAGAACACTTTGTGATCGTTCTGCATCGTGAAACATGTGTGTATTATTAATTGTTTGAATATAAAAAGAGAATTGGTCGATTGCAAGTTCTAATAAACCACTACTGGTGACCTTTTCAAGGTAACCTTACCTAGCTCTGTTTAATTATTTATGCACGTTTTTTTAGCATGCAATTATTTATACACACGTTTTAATTGTTAGTCATTTACTATCTTGTAAAAACAAAGAAAAAATAATTATTTCTCTGTTTACCTATAGAAATGTGCGCCATCCACATTAATGTTTACTGTAAAGGAGCCCGCAACGCATTAGCTTATCTGTTTAGAATAATATATATTTTGTTGCTAAATGGGTTGGTAGTGTGAGTATGTACTTATGTTACTTAAAAATATAATTTGAACAAACGAGAAAAATAAGAATAAAACATGTAATGGGAATGGATAGTAATGTACACTATTACTTGTAAAGTGAACGGTTTGCTTTCGAAGAATAATGTGAATTGATATGTATATGTATATATGTATTGAATTGTAATGTGAACAGATATTAATGTCTTCTATAACTTTATTTTCTTAAGCCACATCCAAATATATAGAATAACAAACTTTGGAACTAACACTTGCCTCTTGAATAATGAAATTCTGTTTGCAGCGGATTTTTTCACATTAACATCCTTCTACATTCTTTTTTTGTTCTTTGTGTTATCCTCTGCTCCTCATAGCCGGGGTCATGCAGAAGGCATTCTAATGCTCAAATCAAATAAATAAATATAAAAAAGAATGAAAAAAAATAACAATAAAGTTTTATAATTGAGTAAAAATTCATTGTTATTCCTCATTGTTGTTCTCGTTTTTAATCAAACCTAGTCGTTGGATATTTCCTTGATTCACGTGGGGAAATTTTCCCAACGGTTTCATGTAGAAAGATTTTTTTTTTTTTTTTTTGCCCATTTTGAAAGTCAAGCAGAGAGATTCCAAGATAAACTTTGAACTAACATTTAAATTTTAAAAGAAAATAACTTCAATCCTTAAAAAAGAAATAACTATAAGAGATTATCAGGAAAATAAATAAATAAACAAACAAACCCGTAAAAATAGGAATATTATTTTTTTAATCTGCTTTTTAATTTCAACTCCACGCAATCTGAGGAAAATAATTGTATCGTAGAACAATGTTTTGTATCGTATCATTTTTAATCTGTTGCCATTCCGATTCTGCTTTCTAAACCAATAATTGCAGTTGTTCCACGGACTTATAAAATAGTAGCCAAACCAAAGTTTTCTGTTTCAATCAAATTTATACAATTATTTTTTTTAAAGGAAAAAAAAAAAGAAAAAGAAAATGTCCATGTCCCTATCCCCTTTGGTCTGAGAGCAATCTCAGGGTACCGATTAATTTCTCCCAGTCATCTAGTCAGGACCGTACCATTTGCACTCATCAGCCTAGTGTTACAACTCACCAACCCAGTGTTAATACAATCAAAATTGGAGCGGAGACTTACGGGACGAGTCAATTAACACAATGACTCAAATACTTCCTTAAAAGTTATCCAAAAATTTTTATTAGCAAAATGACCTCGAATAACAAGAACGACCGTGATCGTTCTTATGTTAAAATGAAATAAGATTATTTTGTTAATTTCAATTTTTGAGGTTGTCATTTTGGTAAATATTCCCTTGGGGGGGGGAGGCGTTGGGTTTCAAATTTTGGTGAATGAAAGGCAGATGCTTAACAAAAGCATCTGGTGAATGAAAGGCAGATGCTTAATAAAAACATCTTAATTACTAGACCACAACCTTCGGTAGTATTCCCATTGCTTGTTAAGAATTGAGACCCCATCAAAAACGTTGACAACAGCATTCTTGTTTTCTTTTACTTGGCTGTTTTCTTCTGTTGTTTAATGCAAAACTTAAAATGTTGACTATTAATGTAACAGTTCGATTAAAGTGGAATTTGTTTGCAATTTCATGACTTTCCGTGACAATATGTTAAAAAGTTTTTCATCCTGTACTTGTACTAGTTGGAAAATATGGAACATAGATAAACAAAGCAAAAAATAAAAAATAAAAAGAATGTAATTTTTTGTAAAATTATCACGTGATGGATATTGGATATACTATATGACACTTATTAAAGTGTAGTAAGAGATAAGAATATATATATATAATATATAAAAAGGGAGAAAAAAAAGTATTAAAAGGAAAAAGCCAAAAAAAAAAAATTGAGGACACCTAGTGGAAGAAGGATGATTTGGTTTTTAAGATTTTTATATAGAAAAAAGAAAAAAGATAGAGATAGATAGATAGATATAGAAAGATATATATATATATATACACACACTCGGTCAACAAGACTCTTTTGGATTTGAACTTGGTTTTTGGCACAAGTCAGATCTCTAATTACTAGTATCTTAAGTATCTCCAAAAAAAAAAAAAAAAAAAAAAAAAATTTATTGCTTTGCTAGCTTTGGCATTTAATTCTTTGCAGTCCACACCATCCTCAAAAAGCGGCAGATTCTCACCCTTTTCCCCCACTTTAATATATGTTCACACAATATATGGTTTTATCATTTAACTTATTTTTCTTATTTTTCATAAATCCAGGTGCTCTGTTATTTCTTTTATTCTTATATTTTTCCCTTCAGTTCAAGATTTCAAAGTGCCTTCATCAAGATTTAAAAGTCGGCTTGTAATTTTGATAGCCAGAAATTGAGAAAAGCCATGAATATTGCTAATGAAAGCGGGGTTGATGTGAAGTTTGAGGTTAGTGTTGTGTGTGTGTATATACGTGTGTGTGTGTGTATGTATTTCATAAATTTATGTTTCTTTCTTTGTTAATTTGATTCTTTAACACTTTGTCATCAAATCTTTCAATAAACAGGGGAGGTATGAGGCAATTCTGGTTTGTTGGGTTCTTGGGCTGGGTTCTCTTGTTGCTTGGAGCACTATGCTCAACCTTGGAGATTACTACTATGCACTTTTCCCGGTAATTTTTTGTGTCACACTTTTTTTTTTTTCCTTTTTTTGAACCATACTTAATTTTATTCCAATTGATTGAACTGGTGAATTTTGCAGCATTACCATCCTTCCCGGGTGCTGACCATCGTTTATCAACTGTTCGCCCTCGGATGTATGACGATAATGGCCTATCACGAGGCGAAGATCGATACTCGGACAAGGAATATCTTTGGATACAGTCTCTTCTTTATAAGTACCTTCCTCCTCATTGTTGTAAGCATTTTTTTTTAAACTGTTTTAACTTACTTTGTATGTTCATCTTGTTTCCATTTTGTGTCTGTCTCTCATTTTGTTGGTTGAATTTGGCTTCGCTTTTCGATTCCCGCTCTCCGAACAGGTTGACTCGGTGAGTCATGGAAAAGGAGGAGTTGCACCTTATGTTGGAATTTGCATTCTTGTTGCTTTCTTTGGAATTGCAGATGCACTTGTTCAAGGTGGAATGATTGGAGACCTTTCTTTAATGCTTCCTGAATTCATTCAGGTTTGACATTTCTTTTTATTTTTTGTCACTTTTTTTTTTAAATATGTTTTTAGTAGTCTTATATTTGTCATCTTAATTTAGTTTTTGGGGGTTTTTTTTAAGTCCTTTATGGCTGGCTTGGCTGGATCAGGTGTTCTAACCTCAGTTCTGAGGCTAGTGACAAAAGCGGCCTTTGATCATACCGATCATGGTCTTCGCAAGGGCACTTGTAAGTGAATATATATATATATATTTGCTTATCATAGCCGTAATTAATTTTGGTGATGCAAAGTCATTTTTAAGCTACAACTTGTGATTTGTGTTTTTTGCAGTGTTGTTCCTAGCCATCTCTGCCTTCTTCGAGTTCGTTTGCATCTTTCTCTACGCCTATGTCTTCCCTAAATTGCCAATTGTGAAACACTTCCGCAAGAAGGCAGCCTTAGAAGGATCGAAAACCGTGGCATCTGATCTCGCTGCAGTTGGGGTTGAGACACAATTAGACCAACCGGTACTTCTACTATTCTCTTGAACCCTTTCTTTTCGCTATGAAACGCAAAAATTATGATGATATTCTTTTAAAAACTTGTGTGACAGATTGAATGGATGAGCAAAAAGCAACTTATCCTAGAGAACATCGATTACGTGCTTGGCTTGTATCTGATCTATGTGGTAACATTGTCCATCTTTCCTGGTTTTTTGTATGAAAACACCGGAAATCACAAGTTGGGCATATGGTAATTAAGTCCTCTTTGTCTATGACTAAAAACATTATTCTTCCAAGTTCAAACAAATCTTAATATTCGTGTTGGTGCTAATGAATAGGTATCCACTAGTTTTGATGGCCATGTACAATGCGTTGGATTTTGTTGGGAGATACACTCCTCTTGTGAAGCATCTAAATCTGGAATCGAGAAAGGGCCTTTTCATTTCGATCATCACTCGTTTCTTGTTTATCCCGGCTTTCTACTTCACAGCAAAATATGCTGACAAAGGATGGATGATCATGCTCATCTCCCTCTTGGGACTAACCAATGGTCATCTCACTGTTTGTGTGCTCACTGCAGCACCTAAAGGTTACAAGGTATGTGATCATTAAATTTTCGCTATGTTTTGTCACCGCTCTCCGTAAAAATGTATTGAATTTGGTTTTAAACTTCTATTGGCATGTAAGTTTAAGTTACGTTTTTGTAGAAATTAGGATGTTCATGCATGTTTTATTTCTCCAAATTTTCGCAGGGACCTGAGCAAAATGCATTGGGTAATATCCTTGTGGTGTTCCTGTTGGGAGGTATCTTTTCTGGAGTTTCTCTTGGTTGGTTGTGGATCATAGGGAATGGCAGGTTTTAGGGACAAGATCCTATGTTTTTTTTTTTTTTTTTAATTATTTCTTTGGTAGTGTATGCATGTTTTCTCTAATGTTATACAACATTTACATCACTGATGATCCTACTATTATTACATTTAACAGTAAAGTCTCGATTCTCAACAATTTCAACATTCTGAATATGAAGGTTTGTATGAGTTCATCATTAATCCCAAAATCCATCACTACATACGCATTCAAAATTAGGATGTTAGTTATTACTATAACACCAAATCCATATTAAAAATTGTAAAGGTTATTCGTAAATTTATTTATTTATTTTTAAATGAGGCCACATAAGCATGCCTTTATTTTTTGAACTAAAAAAACTTGGAAAACAACATACTGATCAGGTCCTTCATATAAAAACCACCCCGTCAATATGAAAAATATAAACCTCTAAATATGTAGAAAAACAAAATGAGAAAGAAAGCAAGTGCTGTACAAACACCCAGACCACTCTAAAGCATTCAAAAACAAACGAACTGGAAAAACTATAATAATAAAGAGTCCTTACAATAAAAGGGATATTATTATAATCACCTGTTCAATATTACTATAACAATAAATTAATAACAATAAAGACAGAACGGACGACTTTGGTGCAAAAAAAATTAAACAAAGAAACCTACCAAAATCACAAACAATAATAAAATCAAAACTGAAACAAATACACATAATGATATTGAATTAGAGAAATCACAAACAAGATCAAAATATCCACACACAGTAAACCAAGAAAACATCAATATGATGAGTAATAATAAAAAAACTTACCTGGACGAAATTCACTAGCAAAGTAACGAAATCAATGAGGACGAAAAAACTGATAAACCCAGATGAAGGAAAAAATGAGCGTGGTTTTAGAAATCTAAAGATGAAACGAGCGTGTTTGTAGAAATAATTGCCAATCTCAAAATATGATATGAATTTTAAAAAGGAAAAACATATTTGCATGAAAATAGGGATTTAGTTTAGTTCCTAAAGCAAAATCAAAGGTTTGAAAAAAAAAAATGTTGCACTTAATAACGAAAATATTTGATTTTTTCCCCGAAAAAAAAAAAAAAAAAGAATATCAGCAAACGTAAATTATGGAAGGGTCATGGTGGTTTGAAAATATACTAAATTTCCAAAATCGTTTAAATATGCAAATAAATTGATTCATAAACATTTTTTAAAAGAGGTATTAAAAAATTATCATTTCGAATAGAGAAAATTACTTAAATAATCATATTTTTTTTAATCTATTGACTAACATAACACAAACTCTTAATTCTTAACCAACATGATACAAATTTTAGTTAATTTTAATTTAATTTTATATTATATTAGTCTAAAATAAATTTTTGTATCATGTTATATAATAATCTCTAAATTTATGACATTCTTGTATTTTTTTTCTTTAGAATAAATACTTCCTCTAGTATCTTTGGGCCAACATTCAATTTTGGTGTAGCCTGGTCTGCATGTGGGTTTGGCCGAGCTTAATGTTTTTTTTTTTTTTTTTTTTTTTTTTTTTTGCCTTCCTTTTTTAAAGATACCAGCTAGCAAGAGGCTTAGAGCAATGACTATGTCATACAGCTTGGTTCATTGTCATATTGTCTAGGATTCTCTCTCTGTTTTTTTTTTTTTTCTTTTGAAATAACTAATTAGAACACCGTCAATGTTGATATTTCATCCTATGTGCGTGTCTTATATATGCTTGCGTTTGTGTTTAATTATGTCACTGTGTGTTTGTCTAGGGTTGTGATATGATATATGTGTGTGTGAGCTGTCGTCACATAGTTATGGATTTAAGTGAAAAATGTCAAAAATTATAGTCGCACGAAAATGAATCTTAAATATTCCAAACTCGTCTTTTTATCATTACTAGTAAAAATGTACAAGCAAACGCATGTAAAATAGACAAATAAAGCATAGTAAAACAAAACAAAAAAAAATATTTTTTTAATTATTTTTTTATTAAAAATTGTCACGTATTGGGTTTAAAACTCAAGCGGAATAAACAAATAAAACAAAGTAAACAAAACAAAAAATATAAAAAAATAAGTTTTTTTAATTTAAAAAAAAAATCAATTTTTTATTTAAAAATGTCACGTGACAGGCTTAGGAACCGTCATGTGACGGAATGGGGGGCAAGGATGAAAGACACTATTTCGTTCTTCTAAATAAGGTTAATAGATTTCCTTATGAAGTATCTAAGTTGACCTATCCCGTGCAAAAAAACGACCAAAACAATAATTATAGATCTAGTCTAGTAGTAATTTTACACATGACTCTATCATAAGATAAAGAGTTTGAATTCTCACATACAAATTATTATTATTATTATTATTATTTTGACAAAACAAGAAAAATCAACAAAAAGAAATAAAATTAAAACGTTTGTTTCAACCAAAACAAGCGTTTGGTTAAAAAGAAATGAGTTTTGGTTCAAAAGAAGTTAATAATAAAAGGCCTTTCAATCTTCTTATATATAGGCTATAGTTAGATCGTCACATTCCCATGGTCACGAAGCTCATATCAATATAGTGCCTAGAGAATCCCCAATAATTTTTATTTCATATGGAGTCATAAAATTCCTAACAATCTTGTCATTTCCCCATATATGTATTATGACAAGCATCTAACAACAAAATACGCATCCAAATATTATCCCAGGTGGGATCTTTAAGTGGCAAATATTTGGCCTTCCTTTAGAAATTAATTAAAGGTTACTAATCCCAAATTAACACCAGTATGCACACACACATAACAATCTTGTCATTTTCCCGTATATGTATAATGATAAGCATCAAACAACAAAATACACATCCAAATAGTATCCTAAAAGTAAGATCGAGCAAAAGTAACCATTTTTCCAATTGGGATCTTAAGTGGCAAATTTTTGGCCTTCCTTTACAAATTAATTAAAGGTTACTAATCCCAAATTAACACCAGTATATACACACACAACAACAACATATGATTAATTTCTTATTAAAAAAGAAAAAAGAGCATGTGATTAATTTTACAATTAATCGAAACAAAACATTGAAAACAGTTTTTAGACTTGACCTTTCTGCATCAATTATAGATTAAGCTAAAAATATCGGTCTTTCTTAATTGTTGAAGATGTGTTATCTTTTTCTTGAAAGTAGCAGTTCAATTTGTCCACTATGCATGCTTTATGTATCAGACCTTTTATCCATTGAAAACTCCAACGAAAATATCAAAAAGTAAGTTACTTTTGGACTTTTGGGAAAAAGAATCATTGGCAAGTTGCCATAGAAATTCTATCAAGTCCACATGAATGAACGGTCAATTGATCTACTACTTTCGTGCCACAAGTGGATCTACTACATGATGAGAATGACCCATTCCAATCTCTCTCTCTCTCTCTCTCTTTTTTTTTTTTTTTTACCTTAAAAAAGAGAGAGATAAGAGAGAAGAACAAAACCCGAAAGATTTCGTTGTCACTTATTCAGGTCTATTAGTGAGATCTATTTATAAATCTATTAAATTTCTCATTTTAAACGCTTGTAATAATTCTACCTCGTGAAACATATGTGTATTCTTAATTATGTGAAACTGTGAATACAATTAGCCAACTTACAAGTTCTAATTAAATCACTTTGGTGACCTGTTCTGAACACCGTGCGATCGTTCTACATCATGAAACATGTGTGTATTATTAATTGTTTGAATATAAAAAAAAGAATTGGCCGATTGCAAGTTCTAATAAACCACTGCTGGTGACCTTTTCAAGGTAACCTTACCTAGCTCTGATTAATTATTTACGCACATTTTTTTTAGCATGCAATTATTTATACACACATTTTAATTGTTAGTCATTTACTATCTTATAAAAAGACAGAAAAAATAATTATTTTTCTGTTTACCTATAGAAATGTGCGCCATCCACATTTATATTAACTGTAAAGGAGCCCGCAAGGCATTAGCTGATCTGTTTAGAATAATATATACTTTGTTGTTAAATGGGTTGGTAGTGTGAGTATGTACTTATGTTACTTAAAAATATAATTTGAACACACGAGAAAAATAAGAATACAATATGTAATGGGAATGGATAGTAATGTACACTATTACCTGTAAAGTGAATGGTTTGCTTTCGAAGAATAATGTGAATTGATATGTATATGTATATATTATTGAATTGTAATGTGAACAGATATTAATGTCTACTATAACTTTATTTTCTTAAGCCACATCCAAATATATAGAATAACAAAATTTGGAAGTAAAACTTGCCACTTGAATTCTGTTTGGAGCGGATTTTTTCACATTAACATCCTTCTACATTCTTTTTTTTTTTTTTGTTCTTTGTGTTATCCTCTACTCCTCACAGGTGGGGTCCTACGGAAGGCATTCTAATGTTTAAATCAAAAAAATAGATATAAAAAGAACGAAAAAATAACAACTTAGTTTTATAAATGGGTTAAAATTCATTGTTATTCCTCGTTCTTGTTCTCGTTCTTTATCAAACCTCGTCGTTGGATATTTCCTTGATTCACGTGGGGAAATTTTCCCAACAGTTTCAAGTAGAAAGATTTTTTTTTTCCCCTTTGAAAGTCAAGCAGAGAGATTCCAAGGTAAACTTTGAACTTACATTTAAATTTTGAAAGAAAATAACTTCAATCCTTAAAAAAGAAATAACTATAAGAGATTATTAGGAAAAATAAATAAATAAATAAACCCGTAAAAATAGGAACACTAGATATTATTTTTTTAATCTGCTTTTTAATTTCAACGTCATGCAATCCGAGAAAAATAATTGTATCGTATCATTTTTAATTTGTTGCCATTCCAATTCTGCTTTCTAAACCAAGAATTGCCGTTGGTCCACGGAGTAGTAAATTAGTAGCAAAACCAAAGTTTTCTTTTTCAATCAAATTTATACAATTATTTTTTTAAAGGAAATATAAAAAAGAAAAGAAAATATCCATGTCTCTATCCCCTTTGGTCTGAGAGCAATCTCAGGGGACCGAAGGAGCACTTTATGTTAATTTCTCTCAGTTATTTAGCTAAGACCGTATCATTTGCACTCACCAACCTCATGTTACAACTCACCAATTCAGTGTTACTACAGTAAAAGTTGGAGTGGGGACTTATGGGACGAGTCAATTAACAAAATGATTCAAACACTTTCTTAAAATTTATCAAAAAATTTTTATTAGCAAAATGACCTCGTATAACAGGAACGACCAGAAACGATCGTGGTTGCTTTTATGTTAAAGTGAAAGAAGATTATTTTGCTAATTTCAATTTTTGATGTTGGCAAATATTCCCTTACGCGGAGGGGGGAAGGGGGTGGGGGGAGGCGTTGGGTTTCGAACTTGGGTTTCAAATTTTGGTGAAGGAAAGGAAGATGCTTAATAAAAGCATCTTAATTACTAGACCACAACCTTCCGTAGTATTCCCATTGCTTGTTAAGAATTGAGACCCCACCAAAAACGTTGACAACAGCATTCTTGTTTTCTTTTACTTGGCTGTTTTCTTCTGTTGTTTAATGCAAAACTCAAAATGCTGACTATTAATTTAACAGTCCGATTAAAGTGGAATCTGTTTGCAATTTCACGACTTTCCGTGAAAATATGTTAAAAAGTTTTTCATTTTGTATTTATACTAGTTGGAAAATGCACGAAGATAGTCAAACAAAGCAAAAAATAAAAAATAAAAAGTGTAATTTTTTATAAAATTATCATGTGATGTGTATTAGATATACCGTGTGATGCCCATTGAAATGTTATAAGAGATAAAAATATATATATAATATATATAATGGGAGAAAATAAAAGGCATTAGAAGGAAAAAGTTAAAAAAAAAAAAAAAAAAAGGAGAAAAACAATAAAAACAAAAATTGAGGACACCTGACGGAAACGAAAGGAGGATGATTTGGTTTTTAAGATTTTTAGATGGAAAAAAAAAAAGAAAAAAGAAAAAAGTGAGAGATAGATATATATAGATAGATAGATAGATATAGAAAGATATATATATATATATATATCCAATTATTTTTTTAAAATAGATATATCTATATATCCAATTATAAAGATATATATATATATATATATATATATATATAAACATACACACACTCGGTCAACAAGATTCTTTTGGATTTGAACTTGCTTTTTGGCACTCTCTAATTACTAGTATCTTAAGAATCTCAAAAAAAAAAAAAAAAAAAAAAAAAATCTTTATCGCTTTGCTAGCTTTGGCATTTAATTCTTTGCAGTCCACACCATCCTCAAAAAGCGGCAGATTCTCTCTCTTTTCCCCCACTTTAATATATGTTCACACAGTATATGAGAAAACTTTTAAAATTTAAATTATTTGATCTTATTTTTCTTATTTTACATAAATCCAGTTTTTCCCTTCAGTTCAAGATTTCAAAGTGCCTTCGTCAAGATTTCAAAGTCGGCTTGTAATTTTGATAGCCAGAAATTGAGAAAAGCCATGAATATTGCTAATGAAAGTGGGGTTGATGTGAAGTATGAGGTTAGTGTTGTGTGTGTATATACGTGTATCTATATATATATATATATAAATATTTCAGAAATATATGTTTCTTTCTTTGTTAATTTGATTCTTTAACAATTTGTCATCAAATCTTTCAATAAACAGGGGAGGTATAAGGCAATTCTGGTTTGTTGGGTTCTTGGGCTGGGTTCTCTTATTGCTTGGAACAGTATGCTCACCATTGGAGATTACTACTATGCACTTTTCCCGGTAATTTTTTGTGTCATACTTTTTTTTTTTTTTTTTCTTTTTTTGAACCATACTCAATTTATTCCAATTGATTGAACTGGTGAATTTTGCAGCATTACCATCCTTCCCGGGTGCTGACCATCGTTTATCAACCGTTCGCCGTTGGGTGTATGGCGATAATGGCCTATCACGAGGCGAAGATCGATACTCGGACAAGGAATATCTTTGGATACAGTCTCTTCTTCATAAGCACCTTCCTCCTCATTGTTGTAAGCACTTTTTCAACTCTTATAACTTACTTTGTATGTTCATCTTGTTTCCATTTTGTGTCTGTCTCGCACTTTGTTGGTTGAATTTGGCTTCGCTTTCCGATTACCGCTCTCCGAACAGGTTGACTTGGTGAGTCATGGAAAAGGAGGAGTTGCACCTTATGTTGGAATTTGCATTCTTGTTGCTTTCTTTGGAATTGCAGATGCACATGTTCAAGGTGGAATGGTTGGAGACCTTTCTTTTATGCTTCCTGAATTCATTCAGGTTTGACACTTATTTTTGTTTTTGTTTTTTTTTAAATATGTTTTTAGTAGTCTTATATTTGTCATCCTAATTTAGTTTTTGGGGGGTTTTTTTTAGTCCTTTATGGCTGGCTTGGCTGGATCGGGTGTTCTAACCTCAGTTCTAAGGCTAGTGACAAAAGCGGCCTTTGATCATACCGATCATGGTCTTCGCAAGGGCACTTGTAAGTGAATATATATATATAGTTTTTTTTTTTTTGCTTATCATAGCCATAATTAATTTTGGTAATGCAAAGTCATTTTTAAGCTACTACTTGTGATTTGTGTTTTTTGCAGTGTTGTTCCTAGCCATCTCTGCCTTCTTCGAGTTCATTTGCATCTTTCTCTACGCCTATGTCTTCCCTAAATTGCCAATTGTGAAACACTTCCGCAAGAAGGCAGCCTTAGAAGGATCGAAAACCGTGGCGTCTGATCTCGCTGTAGTTGGGGTAGAGACACAATCAGACCAACCGGTACTTTTACTATTCTCTTGAACCCTATCTTTTTGCTATGAAACGCAACAATTATGATGATATTCCTTTAAAAACTTGTGTGACAGATTAAAAGGATGAGCAAAAAGCAACTTATCCTAGAAAACATCGATTACGTGCTTGGCTTGTATCTGATCTATGTGGTAACATTGTCCATCTTTCCTGGTTTTTTGTATGAAAACACCGGAAATCACAAGTTGGGCACTTGGTAATTAAGTCCTCTTTGTCCATGACTAAAAACATTGTTCTTCCAAGTTCAAACAAATCTTAATATTCGTGCTGGTACTAATGAATAGGTATCCACTAGTTTTGGTGGCCATGTATAATGCGCTGGATTTTGTTGGGAGATACACTCCTCTTGTGAAGCGTCTGAATCTGGAATCGAGAAAGGGCCTTTTCATTTCAATCATCACTCGTTTCTTGTTTATCCCGGCTTTCTACTTCACAGCAAAATATGCTGACAAAGGATGGATGATCATGCTCATCTCCCTCTTGGGACTAACCAATGGTCATCTCACTGTTTGTGTACTCACTGCAGCACCAAAAAGTTACAAGGTATGTGATCATTAAATTTTCGCTACGTTTTGTCACCGCTCTTCGTAAAAATGTATTGAATTTGGTTTTAAATTTCTATTGACATGTAAGTTTAAGTTATGTTTTTGTAGAAATAGGCCGTTCATACATGTTTTATTTCTCCAAATTTTCGCAGGGACCTGAGCAAAATGCATTGGGTAATATCCTTGTGGTGTTCCTGTTGGGAGGTATCTTTTCTGGAGTTTCTCTTGGTTGGTTGTGGATCATAGGGAATGACAAGTTTTAAGGACAAGATCCTATGTTTTTTTTTTTTTTCTTTGGAGTTTAATTAAAGGTGTACGTAATTTTTCGAGGTAATTTCGTTTATTGTTTTATATTTCTTAAAGAACAAAGAATTATAAAGTTGTTTGGATACAAAACTTTAAGTTGAGAAATGTGACCATATATAAAATTTTTTGTACCGTCCCTCAACAAATCCACGTCATAAGGAGGACTTTTCTGTAATTCGTAAAAAATTAGATCGGTACTTTTGTTATTTCTAACATTCACATAGAAAGGAGGGGATATTTTGTTTTAAAAAAAAATATGCAGATCTAACCCAAAAGAATGAGAACCATTCTTTTTTTTTTTTTTTTTTTTGGATATAGATGAGAAGCACATTCAAAAACATGCTTGCGCATCACGATCTTCACTGCTTATTTGTTTTGTCAGATCGTGCACTGCTTCTATGTATATTTTTCTGGAAAGTTGGAAAAGAAAAAGTTAAAAAATAGAGAATAATAATGATGATGATATTGTAGTACAACATTTTCCAGTACAAATAGTAAAGTAAACCACTAGTAGTACAAAACTCGTTCGGTAAGGCAATTAATATTAAAGATAAGTCAAGAGGAGAGCAGCTGAAAATGTTGAAATATTCCGCAAGTTCAATTGTACTACACAAACACGAGCTCAAAATTCCATGTACGACAACATAATTGTATGAACAATTTGTTCTACGACAACAACATATATATAAATATATACACACATACATAAATATATGTGTATGTATATATAAACATTTGGATCTCAGGGCTGTTGAACAGGCAGGCAAAGGATCCAAATTACGGAAGGTCCCAGATAAGTGAAACGTCATTGAGTGCAGCGTTGATGAAAGTTCATCTTTCGAAATATATATTTAAAAAAATAAAATTAATTTTAATCTTTATGGGGAGTTTTCGTCAGCGCTGCATTCAATTATGTTTCTATCCAGTTGGGACAGAGCTATTTCATCACCTTCTTCAATTTCTGAATTCTGAAACACCAGATCTTGCAAATTGGTATGGAAAATACTCTCTTTTGTGGGTTTTTTTTTATATAACTATTTTTTGAATGTTTTATAGGTTTTACCCTTTTCTTTTCATGTCTCTTGGTTCATTTTTTTTTTTAAACTCCTATATACTCTCGGATCCCAGATGACCATTTATATGATTCTGCAAATTCTAGCAGGCAAAAAACCTAGACAAGGAAATTAATTTGCAATTAAAAAAGTTCTTACAGTTAAATGACTTGTCGTCATGGATGATCTAAATCAAAAGAACATCTTTTATTTTTCAGTCTCTACTTTTACTATTATTACTCCTGTGAAAGTGGGATGAGGAATTTAAACTCTATACTTTATATTGAAATATCTCTGCAACTATCTCTCTACTCTTGTGTCAACATGGTCATTCTTCAATTTATGTATCAGTTATTTTCATGTAAACAATTTGAACATGAAAACCATATGGATGATCCATTGTATTTAGGTTTTGATGTTACGTCACACCCAATTTTTCAACTTTTGTTATAACGTAAGAGTTCAAATTCCAAATCGATCCTAAATATAAATAGATAAAAAGAGGAATACTACTTGCAGATGATGTTATTGTAAGATCCAAACCGTTTATTTTTGTGAGTTTCGTTATGAGATCCACATAATTATCAATCCAAATCGTGCACTAACATGATACAAAAAATTAATATTAGACTAAATGTGACAATAAATGTGTGCTTGTATATATATATATATATATATGGGAGAGGCTGTGGTAGAGTCACTCCCAGAATAACTACCGGTAGAGCTTTTTTTAAACCGTTAAGATTTAATTGAACGAGTAAAATATTGTTAGTGTACCATACTTCTCATACACCTTACCTCATATTACTATTCTCACCCCCAAGTCTTCTCCGTCGCCGGCGACCTTCCCGACCCCGGCAACCCATCCTCGGCCCCCTTCACCACCGGCCCAAGCCCCAACCGCCCACCACCCAGCCTTGGCCCCCGGCACGCCCCGCCAGCCCTCCCCCGTCCCCCCCCCGACCATAGCCCCCCCCGGTGCCCCCCACCTCAAGTCCCCCCTCCCCCGGCACCCCCACCTCAGGCCAGCCTCCCCCGGCCCCCCCTGCGCCCCCCACCCCTTCTCTCTCTTCCCCTCTCTTTCGGCCCCCGGCCCCCCCACCCCCGACGAGGACCCCTCACCCCCCTCTCTCTCTTCTTGCGTCAGGGGTATGGAGGGGGGCCGCGGGCTGGGAAGAGAGAAAAAGGGGAAGAGAGAGAGGGGGGTGGGGGGAAGTCGGGGGAAGGGTGGAGGTGCCGGGGGAGAGGGGACCTGGGGTGGGGGGGGGTGCTAGTGGCCGAGGAGTGAGGGGCCGGGGCTGAGTGGGGGGCGGCCGGGGTAGGGGCCAATGGTGGGGGGGCCGGGGTGGGTCATCGGCGTCGGAGCAGTTGTCGGGGTAGGTCGCGGGCGACGGAGAAGACTTGGGGATGAGAAGGGTAATATGAGGTAAGGTGTATGATAAGTATGATACACTAACAACATTTCAACCGTTCGATTAAATCTCAATGGCTAAAAAAAAAGCTCTACCGGTAGTTACTCTAGAAGAGGCTCTATCATAGCCTCTCCCTATATATATATATGTATGTATATATATAGGGGAAAGTACCTAAATTGCACAAATTTAAAAATTATTACACTAATATGATACAAAAAATTAATATTAGATTAACATGACATAAAATTAAACTAAAGTAATCTAAAATTTGTTTCATATCAGTGAAGAATGAAGAATTTGTGTCATGTCAGTTAATAGATAAAAAAATATGATTATTTAGGTAATTTTCTCTCATATATATATATATATATATATATATATATCTCATTCAGCCAGAACCACAATAGTGGCAATACACTAGATGCCCATGTATTTGGGCTCCTTGGCCCAGATTCCTTTGCATTTGGTCCGCTTAACTTTTGACTTAAATCTATTTGTCTTTTATTTATTTATTTATTGATTTATTTATTGTTTAATGACAAACACAATATGATGTAGGGGATAAAAGATGTAAAATCTAGATATAAGAGACAGAATTAAGAAGAGAATAAAGCCATTAGAGAACTCATGAGAATGAAATTAGAAATGCAATATTCATCAATCAATCACTTGAGAATAAAACTATTAGAGAACTCAAGAGAATGAAACTAAAAACGCAATATTCATTAATCAATCACGTTGTCTTAATATAATCACAATCACTAAGTTATTTTATATAAATATTGAATAACAAAAACTAAACTCAACTTAATTTTGTGTATTTTAAATATCCTAACAGATAAACATGACTTAAAATTTAAAATTAAATTAAATATCAAAAAGAAAAATATTCTAATAGATAATTATGCAATTTAATTTCGAACATTTTAATCTGAGTTCTTCTCTTAATAACCAACAACTAAAAAGTGAATACTTCCTTCCAAATTTAAAACGATGATTATTGATAATCAACAATCACGATAATGAAATTAAAAAATAAACAGAACGAAAACGACGAATAAAATAGCTACAAGTAACAGCCAAAAAAATAACGACAGTAACTAGTGTAAAAACGACAAGAAAACAATAAACACGATAACTTGAATGGCCATAACTATATAGAAGATGACTGCAGTTATAAACAACGAAAAATAGGTCTACGACCCAAAAACATAAAATAAAGTTTAAAAAAAACAGAAGGAAACAACTCTGACGTACAAAACGACAATCAGGATGATAAACCCCAACAAAAAAAATAATGAAACGACTGCCAATTAAGAAATAACACCAAAGATATAAAAGATAACAACTGAGAAATGACCATAATAAAATTTATAGTTAACGATGCCACAGGAATAACCAAACACCACAGCAAAGCAACAATATTGAAATTGCGAGAAAGTAAAAGGGGACACTAACTTTAGAAACGACAGTCACATTAGTAAACGACTATTTCATTAGTAAACGACAACCGAATCTAACAACGAAAATAACGAACCAACGACAAAGAAATAATTGGCGAATGAAATAGCAAGAAAATAATAAATTAGAAGGAAACGGACACGACAATATGAAAAACGAAAATCACGATAATAACTAATAAGTGAACCAAATAAAACAGCCAAAATCAAGAAAGGACAGCAAAGTTAAAACGAAACTTTTCCTTAAAAATTAATGACACCAAAGTAATATACAACTACAACTGAAAATTATTAATGAAATTTGGAGAAAATAATAAACGACGATAATATCAAAAAACGACAACAACAGTGGTAAACGACGAAAATAAAACGAAGAGAAAAAACAAAGACAACAGAGTAACAACGACAAATGACAATATAAAACAAGCAAAAATAACAGTTGTAAAGAGTGAGAAAATGATGATAATTGATAAATATACTAAGATAGGATCAATTAAGAAAATTTTTATAAAATAAATTCACAAACAAACAAGCCGCTTTTTATTTATTTTTTGTTTCTAAAACAAATAGATATTCATTTTTTCCCCCAATAAATTGCCTTCGGAAATCTGATTTCTCTATTACATCTGGATAATTATTGACTTTTTCCGATGATAGGGTTGAAGAGAACATACTTAAACACCATTCAAAAAAGAGAAAAAGAATATACTTAAATACTATACTAATCGATGGGGGTGAGAATATACGATCATTCCATACACGCATATCAGATTTTTAATTTTGTGGTCAACTCTGCCTTGCAACGTGCATGAGATCACCTTTCTGGTTGTAATATCTTAGACGGTACTAAAATAGTAAAATGTTATCTTCTAAAGGAAGACCCCCAAAAAAAAAAATGTTACTAAATATATTTTGAATTCTTGATCTTAACAATAAGCAGAATTTCCTCTAAAATAAAAACATAAGGCAGAATTACCACTAGGAAGAGCTATCTGTGAGCTTAGGCTGCTCAACACTGTATTACGCGCTCTTTTCAAGAATGCCACAAATTCATGTCTTGGATTGAATTGTATTTAAAAAACAAAAAACAAATCAAAAATTGTCATGCCATGCCAGTTCAATAGTACCAAATATATCCTCAAGTCATTAGCCAATGAGCATAGGGATACCTGTCCGGTAATCATCGTGATACTAATCGATAATCGGCATTGTCTACTATGATATCGTTTGGTTATCAACCAGTAACTATATTGAGTAGTAGTCGATAATCACCGGAACTGCCAGTATCCACCGGATTTCATTTTTGTAAAGCTGGCCCTATCTGTGGCATTTTATAAGATAATTTTTATTTTGGGCAGAAATCGATCTCTTACCAATTTTTGTGGCATACCTCGTCATTTTCTCCTTGCACTGCAAGCAACATGTTCATTTGTGGGCCAAATCGAGCACTCATGGCCCAATTAAATGGGCCGCGTTGGGCTTAAGCGTTGAGCACGGTTGGGGCCAACAACATCATGCTGACATTCTAGGCACCACATATATGGCACCTAAACTTAGAATTAATTTTACCTTTCTTTAATTTACTCATAATCAATTTTTTTCCTCCTAATTTCTACAAATAAATGGAGCAAATATAAAATAAATCAAGCATTATATATGTGGATTTACATGTCAATATGATTTTTTCGTCGAACCGTTCAGTATAGAAGTAAGTTTGACAATTATGCTAAAATGGATTAGCATGATTTAGCACATTGAATGGTACGATAAGAAACGTAAGGACATGAGCCAATAGATCACACCATGCCATTAGTAAGGACCCGGGGATCGTGACAAACATGCCATGAGCACGGCCTGTTTGATAGCTCTTGTGCTAGTTTAAGCATACAATCACTTGAATATATTAATTTAAGTTAATCATAAATTTGTTTAAACTTAACATAAAAACATGAATCGAATTCCAATCCTAGCTGTAATTATTGAATTATGAACAACCATGTTTTCTTGTATTTATTTCCAGAGTAGTTTTTAAAAGAAAATTGAAAAGTGCTTTAGATTTTTTTTTCTATAAATTAAAAAAAAAAAAAAAAAACTGAAGTGTTCAATTTTAAGGCCGAACACTTGATTATAAGAATTTTTTTCTTTCTTTTTTTTTTTTTTTTTTTTTTTAAATTTGGAGACGAGGGATTTGAACTCGATACCTTTTGGTTGAGTGAGGTACGTAATTACTATTAGATAGAAATTTTTCTTTTTTGTTTTTTTTTTCTTTTAATTTGAAGCTGAAAAATTCGAACTCTACACTTTTAGATAATGGAGTTAGTGATATTATTGCTATGCCTACAGCCACGGAATTTTCCCTTTCTATTGATCCCTACATTTCGAGGAGGGGAAAAAAATCTTAATTGTGGTGTTCAAAACTTGAGGTATCAATAGAAAACGACCTCCTTATTATTTGTCAATTTTAGGCAAGGTTCCTTATAACACCTTCAGATTTGCAAATTCGATTTCCTCCATTAATTAATTTAGTAAATGTAGAAAATCTTTGTCAACCTTACCATGGAACCTAATACCGCGACTGAAAATCCTCCTAATTAGTTTATAGAAATTCCACTCTTGTCTATTTAGTACATAAAAGCTGCATAAATATATAGCACCTGAATATTCCATTCCTTTTTCATTCTCCCAAAATAAATAAAAAATTAAAAAAAAAAACTCAATTTGTTGGATATTCATTTACGTTTTTTTTAATTATTTTATTTTTGTCAAATTAGAGATCATATAATAAATAAAGTTAATTTTTGTTTTCGAAAAGATCCATACACATACAATAATTTTAGGACAGACAAATATAGTGATGGCATTCATTTTCTTGGACCAAAGAGGTTTCTTAATTCACAGTTACAGTTCAGCGGTTAATGTATCTATAGCATAAGTATCCTTTTAACATAATATATATATATATATATATATATATATATATATATATAGAAATATAAGCGTTCATGCAGTTAACTTTAAGCAAGACCTTCTAAAAACTACCCCAATATGCACAGAATATGCTAATTGTATATATGTATTGAGAGTTTTTGAAGAAACCTCTCTGGCCGGTTTTCATTCAAAATATTCGTCTTTCAAGATTTGTTGCCTTGTCGTTGCAAAATTCTGAGTCTTTCTAGTTTTCTTTCCCTCCACTCAACTTCATCTCTTGGAATTACTTACGTCAAGCAATAGTTTATATTATAACAATCGTGCACAACAATTAGGCTGGTTTTTCGTTAATAATTTTTTTTAAAAAAATTAACACGTCTTCTCTTATCGTTCCCTTGAATGTTTCTCATTTAGTCATATTTGCATGCTCATGATAATCTCCTTCTTGTACATGTAGATATGTATATATACGTAATTGTATATAATTGCTTGTTATACGTTGAACTCTTGTAAAAATAAATTTCTTGTTTCATTTCTTCAAATCTCTTCATGGTGTAATATATATATCTATACATATATAAAAGAGTGAATAAGTTTGCACTGTTCATCCTTGGTAGTCAAAGACGGTGCGTTTGGTGCTTTTTTTTTTTTTTTTTTTTTTTTTTTTTTCCTTCCTTCCTCACAGCAACGTTTAGTTGCTTCTTCCTCACAGCAAAGTTTTTTTTTTTTTTTTTTTTTTTTGCCTTTTCCTCTTTCCTTCCTCACAGCAACGTTTATGTGCTTTTTTACTGTTCATTTTGGTAGTTAAAAATGCACCGTTTAGGTTTTTATTTTTTATTTTTTGCTGCTTGCTGTCCTTCCTCACAGCACCGCACCGTTTAGGTGTTTTTTTTTTTTAGTTTTTTGTTCTTCCTCACAGCAACGCATCGTTTATGTGTTTTTTTTTTTTTTTAAGTTTTTTGTCATTCCTTACAGCCACTGCAGCTGACATTTACTTTTTGCCACTTACGTGTTATGCTCTTACATGAGTTCTGAAACTTGAACTTAAAAAAGACCATTTAATTCAAATTACAGTTTGACCATATTTTAACTACACATTTATTATTTTTTTAATTTATTATTTTTTAAGTGCAGAACGTCTAAAAAGAAAAAGAAAAAAACAATAGAGTTTTTTCATAAATATATAATAGGCTAGCAATAACTTTTTTTGCAGGCATGTTGATAGGAAAGCAATTTGCAATTTTTTTTTTTGAACTTCAACCTGCATATTGATATTCACTTTTATTTTTCTTTTTTTTATTTGTGAATGTATATTTATATTCAAGTTAAATGAAGCCCATTTATATTAAAATTACATCAATCTTAATTATGAAAAATCCCAACTAATATTATTTAACTAAAAAATATCTCAATTTCTCATGTTAGTTGATTTTTCCGTTTAGGTGTTTTTTTTTTATTTTTAGTTTTTTGTCCTTCCTTACAGCCACTGCAGCTGACATTTGCTTTTTGCCTCTTACGTGTTGTGCTCTTGTAAGAGTTCTGAAACTTAAACTTAAAATAAGACCATTTAATTCAAATTACAGTTTTGTCATATTGTAACTACACATTTATTATTTTTTTAAGTGTAAAACGTCTAAAAAGATATTAAAAAAAAAAGGACTAGAGTTTTTTCATAAATATATAATAGGCAAGCAATAACTTTTTTTTGTAGACATGTTGATAGGAAAGCAATTTGCAAAATTTTTTTTTAACTTCAACCTGCATATTGATATTCACTTTTTTTTTTTTTTTTTTGTGAATGTATATTTATATTCAAGTTAAATGAAGCACGTTTTTATAAAAATTACATCAATCTTAAATATGAAAAATTCCAACAAATATTATTTAACTAAAAAATATCTCAATTTCTCATGTTAGTTGATTTTTCTTCTTCTTTTTTTAAAGTTTTTTTTAATACATCATAATCTTAAATACATAGTAAATTGTAGATTTTTTTTTTTTTTCATAAGGTTTACCATTTTTTTATGAACTTTGTGTTTAAGCTTTCTTTTCTTTTGGGCTATATGCACATCAGTCCTTAACTTTATTTTTTAGATAATGATCATTTGATCTATTATTAATTTTTCAAATCAATTCTTAAATTATTGATTTAGTTGCAATTCTTTGTAAAACTTAAAACGTTCTGTAATCCTACATATATAAAATAATTGATAAAAGTTAATGGTTATTTTTTGTAGTAAAAAACGCACCGTTTTTTGGTGTTGTTTTTGTTTTTGGCTGCCGTGTAGCTAACATGGGAGGAAAGGGAAGGGGAGAGAGAGAGAGACTTGGGTTTTGAAACTTTTTGAGGTTTTTTTGACTGTTGTTGTAATATCCGGAAAACTCATAATCTTAATTCCTAAATTAATTAGGAATAAAGCCATGAATTTTCTGTATTAAGATCATTTTTTAAAAAAAATGTTATTGAAATTTTAGACTATAGTGTTATGAATGATTAATATGAAGTTATGTTATGCTAGAAGAAATTAATTGGCAATTTTTGAAGTTTCCATCAATTATGTAGTCACATAAAAAAAAAAAACGGAGGACGTGATTTATAATTTTAATAATCACGTCAAATGCACGAATTTTTGAATTGGACATGAATCAAGATGTAAATGTTTAACTATTCATGATAATAATACCATGAATAGAAAATTTTTATGTTACAGTATATTTGTTAATATGTTTGAGTACTTTTTCATATTATGCGATTAATGTGAAAAATTAAGAAAAGTCCATTAAAAAAAATAGTAGCAAGTGTGATCTCATGCAAAGTGATTTTTTTTTTGAATTTTGTTGAACTTATCAAGTTCACGAGTTAATATAAAGAATGACACTATAAATAAGTATTTTGAGATAATTTACTGATGACAGAATATAATTCTGAACTGTAAAATTGATTCAGAAAAGTTTTACAGCTGATCAAGTGAATTAGTCGTACAAGAGAAAAAAGATTATATTCTCGACATGAATTATGAACAAACTTAAAATTTCAGTCGAGTCTATTGTCTTGAACGATTTAATTGATATGTAAAATTTATAAGTCAAAAGTCATCATTCAAAAGGTACACACAACAAATGTGTATCTGTATATAGATATATATTTTACGAGTTATTGTAATCAAGGGTGCCCAAAATATTTCTTTGGCAAATGGATGACAGGAAGTATGTGTATATCTATGTGTATATATATATATATATATAGATATATGGTTCATAAGAGGAGAAAAGAAACTATAAATATACATATATTAACAAGTGTGGTCAGTCCACACGTGACTGTGGGTAAAGAAAAAAAAAAAAAAAAAAAAAAGAAGAAATGGTAAATGGACTTCTCACCGTATATATGATATATATCTTATAAAGTATGGGTTTAAGGTGATAAAGATGAGGATAAGAATAAATCAGAAAAGAGGAGGATAAACATAAAAACCACCTCCTTCTCTCTCTCTCTTCTTTTTCACTCTTTTCTCTCTGTCACGCACGTTGGTGCCTTGCAAGAAATCCCAACTCCGGCCAACCACCTTCGCACGTGCCGGTGATCCATGCAACCCATCACCCGAGCATCCAATATCCGGAGTTTGGCGGCCTTACTCGCCGCCGTTCGTCGGAAAAATGGTTTGAAAGTTTCGTTCACATAGCTTTCAAGCAAGATTTCGGTGTAATCCGACCTCTATTTTACGAGCCGTTGGTTTCGTTGAGTTCCACTTGTTGAGGGGAACAAAACCCAGTCCATCACCACTTTAATCGTTGCCGGAAATTTTCCCGATCCACCGCCATCTTCAAGTTCGTTTTCTTACATTTTCGAGAAAACCGAACGCCGTTTGAAGAAATCGACACCAGAAATGGGTTCCTCTTGTCGAGATCTTCGAAGTGGTGCCCATTTCTGTCCTTTTTGCCGCCGTGGTCAACGTCGGTCAACAGTGGTCAACGCCGGTCAACACCGGTCAATGTTGACAAATTTTAAAAGATCGCCCTTCCGATCTATTTTCGATGTTCCGGACATGTTTGCGACTTCGGATTTGCGAGATGGAATCTCGAAGGTTAAGGATGGCGACTAAAAGTTCAGCGGCTCGAAATCAAAAGCTGTTTTGAGCGCCAACTAGGAATCGTTTTACGCACCCGAACGTCATCGAACGATCTCGGTAGTAATCTTGACTACTTTAAGTCATTTATTGGATTGATTATGTGCCTATTTATGTACTTCGAATTGAATATCGAAATGAATATATATAAATATATATATTTGATCAATTTAATCAAGTAAAGTTAGATTAGAACGAGATATGTTTTATGTTAATACGATAAATTTGTTATGGATGGCACATCTTGCAGTTATGGTGTGCCGAAGCTTTTTATAAACTGATTTAGGTTTAATTTTTGGTTATTAAGAAAAATGAGCTGTTATGCTGACGGATTTTTTTATTAAATTCAACTATAATTGGTGATTGAACTTATAATTAGTTTTACAAGTTATGCTATCGGAACAATGTTATAATCTAGAGTTCATGTCTTGATTTTAAGTGGAAATGATATATGGAGTAATATCTTTTATGGTGTTTATTTTTCTCACCAATAAGTTTCGTATATTTATATGCCTTGTTGCATATGATATGGGAGCAGTAATAATGGACACTCCTCCACATTATATTCTCCACTAATTGATAAGATGTATTATAAAGTGATATTCATAAGAATGCGTTGTTACATGGCTTAATGTTATGATGTTTTAAATGAGGGGAAAGTCATTGTTTTCCCAGTTTCATTCTTGACTCTGAAGTCGAGTCTTGACATCTGTAGTTGTTCTATAATTTTCAAGTTTAAATGTAACAGAATCATGACCTTAAACTAATCTTTGAACCATTTTAAATGGGGAATGAGTTTTAAGAATTATGAACGAGTATAAAAAAAAAGAAGAAAAGGTGGTTTAATCACAAATATGATAAGACCACATTCTAATTGTCGGGTGTCGATTTTAATTAGGACACAACACTGGCATTAGCGAGGTTGATGATTAGTCGAGGATAAACGCTAAATGCGGAATCCAGGTAAGTACAAACCTCACCTACAGCATGAAATTTGTTTGTCGATATGAGCACATCTGTGAACAATAGATGTGTGCATGTTTAGAATACTATGCTTGTGATTGATCATGAAGAATGATGCTTTTATGCAATGTGATTATATAGTTGTTTGATATGCTTTAGTGAGCATATGTTTTTATGCCTTAATATGTTTGAATTGATGACGATGTCTCTATATCGTGTGAAACTGCAATATCTGCTCGTGAGTTACGAACATAATTTCACGCTCATCCTAAGGAAGAGATTAAAGAAAGTGAAAGATAAGTTCAAGAAAGTGTCATACCACTATAGGGCCCAGGATAAGAAGATAACAAGCATAATTTAATTATGCATAAAATGTAATGCATTATTATATTCATCATGAGATTTGAATGTATGTTCATGGTATCAGAATCATAATTACATGCTCATCTTAAGAAAGGAAGAGACTAATGAAAGTGAAAGATAAGTTCAAGTAAAGTGTCGTACCAACCTCCCGTAGATCGTGGAGGATCATGTATGTTTCTAAAATTCTAAAACTTTTCGTAGATCGTGAACGGTTATGTATATGATTCCCAGAATTGTTAGGGACCTTGCAAACCCTAGCTTTCTGTGGTTACGCACAATGGGTACGTACACATATGGGGCCCAAAGTAAAAAGTTAAGTAAGAATAAGTATGAAACAAGAAAATAAGAAACAAGAAACAAGCATAATTGTACGATTCATAAAATATCATGCATTATTATATGCATTTTGGTTATGTGAGATTTATGTTTGTACTTACTGAGCGAAAGCTCATTAACATTTGTTCATGCTGTAGGCAACACGGTGATTCGATGGACTGGTGAGCTGTGTCGAGACAATGGAGGCTTGGGTTATAGATACCGCCATCAAAATGTAAATTCTGTAATAAGTAATTCTTTTAAATTATGATAAGCTTTAAAAGATTTGTATTCTTTTAGAATAATTATTTTCAAGTAATTGGGTTTTAAGGAACCCATATGAAATGGATGCTGAGTTAAATTTTAACCAAGCAAGGTTAAGAAAGTTTAATATTTTAAAATGTATTTCTATTCTTTTGGTTATACGTATTTGAACGATGAGAAGACCTCTGTTTGACCAAGTAGTTTGGTTTACAAGAAACCAAACTTAAGATATACCTATACTAAATTTTTAGTTATGAAAGTTTGACATGTTGATATTTTAAACTTTAGATTCAGTTTTTACTATTTAATTTATCAAGTTTAGATCTCTAAAAAAAAAAAAAAGAAAGAGAAATATGTGTTTGTAAGCTGTAAGTCTTTTTGAAAAAGTTGTATGGTGTGTTGATTGAATATTTAAGAAAATTAAAATGATCAGACTTCATGTAATCTATGAAATATTTAAGTTATAAAAAAAAAAATTCCTCTGAAATTTTGAGGATCAAATTTAAGGTCAAAGTAAGTAATTATGTTTATGAAGTTAATTAGCGGCCGCGATTAGGTCGGGTCCTTACAGTTGTGCAGCTAACACACAGGGAAGGGAGGGAGAGAGAGTGTGTGTGTGTGTGGGGGGCGGGGGGGGGGGGGTGGAGTTGTTGGGTTTTGGGTTCTTTTTCCGGCTGACACAGTCGGAAGAGAGGGGGAGAGAGAGAAAGAGAGATAGAGAGAAAGGTTAGTGGGATAGGGGATTTTTTTTGAATATTTTTTTTTTCTTTTGCTCGAGGGGAGAGAGAGAGAGAGAAGAGTACGAAGTGTGAGAGAGGAGAAGAAAAAAAAGATTTTTTTGTATTAATATTTATTTTATATGTATTTTTAAATAAATATATAGTAATTAATTTAAATAATATCCGAAATTTTTTGAAAGTGACAGTTTGATCTTATTTTAAAAGTAACTCTTTTAAAAAATTAGTTATAATTTTTATTGATTTTTTAGAAAAATATAAAAATTGAGATTAAAAAATATAGATTAGTTAAATTTTAGTTGAAAAGCGAAACGAAACATATATCTATAAATATATAAAAACGTCAATATGTAGTATTGTTCATAAGCTTCAACCAAAACGAGTGTTTTGGTTGAAACACCCGTTTCATTCTTTTTTTTTTAATTTATATTTTTTCGGCTTTTTAACCACTATTTTAAGGATTATTGTTGTTATTCGTTCCACGTGTTGGCTAAAAGTCTTCTTGAAGAAATGTGTCATTCCTTACTTTAGATGTTTTGGTGGATCCCACATGAACTTTGAAAATAGGTTTTCTCTCTCTTTCTTTCCTTTTTTTTTCCTACTTTTTTTTCCCTATTCTTAGGCGTGGAACCTGTCATTAGTGAGAGACTTTTCTTTTTCATTTTTCATTTTATTTTCTTACCTTCCGAAAACAAAATATATTCTTACATTAATAAAATAGTAGATAAAATAGGAGATTGGAGATTGGAATTGTTTTATCATCAAAAGAGAGAGAGAGAACATTTTCTTTGTATTCCATGCACACACACACGGATATATATATATATACATATATATATATATATTGCTTTAGAATATTGAGTTTCCTCTTTTGTTTTTGAAAGTTTCGTTTAAACAACAGGAAAAAGAGTTATTGCCTTCAGGTTTCAAAATAAAGTTAATAGAATTCTTTCATTTTGGAATTTCATTTTTTACTTTTATGTCATTTTGCTATTATTTTCGGGCATACTCATGTTAAATTTGTGTTTGGATCAAGTTTTCTTGTTTAGAAATTTCCTATTTTTGTCTACTTTTAGAATGATCATCCGTCCTACTGTAGTTGTAGGAGCTCATTATGTAGGAAATAGGCATATATCCAATATTGCTTGGGATAACGCCTACTATAACTTGCCTTGTGAGAACTCAGGTTTAGGAATGTATTAGCATTTCATCTATACTTATTTTTACTGCAAAACTTTGAACAAGTAAGTATAAATGTTGCCGATAGCATATTGTTCTATAGACAAAAATATTTATAAAAATAAACTATTTTGCTTTTTTTAAACTTTGTTTGCAGATGTATGTGTGTATGTGACTCTATATATAAATTAAAATGTGTGTAAAATATTTATATTGACTCTTTTTTTTATTTACCTTTTACTTCATTATCATATTTTCAAAACGTTTTTTATTTTCCTTTTCCAATCATTTTCTTCTAATTGCAATGTTTTATTTTTATACAGCCAACAATGGGATTAAAACCTTTTTTGAGATAAGCAACTCTATATATTTTGAAAAAATAAAACAAAAAACAAACGAGTTGTATGTTATTATTTTATTTATTAGAATATTTGATTTTGTTATTATTATGTATTTTATGATTGTATCATAAAGTTTAACTCTTTAACTTTGTTTATTAATCTGTATTTTTTTATAATCTCTAGAAAATATTTCTTCATATTAAACATTATGAAAATTTTCATCACGATTCAACATGTGCAACGCACGTACCAAAACTAGTATATATAGAAAGAAGAATTAAAAGATGTTAGCCTTTAGAAATTTTCTTTGGAGGTGCCAAAGACATACAACAACAACCATATTATTACCAAAAAACCAAGTTCATGATCATTTCCTGCAGAGAAATTTTCACAAGGAGCCTGTCCCGGTGGCGTGGGAAAAGCCCGAAATTGGGTGGACAAAGCTGAATTTCGACGGATCTTCCAAAGGAAGAGCAGGAAGGGCAAGCATTGGAGGGGTGTTCAGGAACCACAAGGCCGAATTCTTACTCGGATACGCTGAGTCCATCGGAAGGGCCAGCAGCACCATAGCGGAGCTCGCCACGCTACGGAGAGGCCTAGAGTTGGTTCTCGAGAACGGGTGGAGCGATGTGTGGCTTGAAGGAGATGCGAAGACGTTGGTGGAGATTATAGTGCAGAGAAGAAAGGTGAAATGTGAGGAAGTTCAGAAGCACGTGAGTCATATAAACTCCATAATTCCAGAGCTCAACAGTTGCATTATGTCTCATGTGTATAGGGAAGGGAATAGAACTGCTGACAAATTGGCTCAAATGGGACACCGCTTCGAGAAGCCTCAACTTTGGTGGTTCAACCCTCCTGATGAAGTCTTGCCCTTTGTACTTGAAGATGCAGAGGGTAAGATCATTTTCCGCAGAAGATGGGAAAAAAAAAAAAAAGTTTCATTAACATATATAACTTGTAATGTATATATATAGCTAGCTAGTTATTCAATCTAGGTGTAACCCCCCCCCCCCCGCCCCTTTAAATGACAAGCAAGAATGATCATTGATATCATCTCGATCGATATCAATCAATGAAGCAAAAACGAGTGTAATCCGATTTTCTTTGGATAATATTCTTAGTTTCTCAATCACGACCATTTTTTGCAAAAACCGTCGTGATAGGTCATTTCACGAAAAAAAAAAAAAAAGTTTACCCAATTCATGCAATTCACGGGTGGCAAATACCGTGTGTTATCCATTGTACAGCACAGATTAAAATAATAGCTAATCTTCAATTGATTTTGTGTCACAATGTACAACAATTAATACAAAAACATACACTACATTACAAAACTTAATCCTCACCCAAACAATTTAAATCAATCTAAAACTCAAAGCGAACCCAAATACATAAAAAATCACACAATATAATCAAACGGGTATTTTGTCAAGCATGTAATATGCAAAAATATCACAAACACATTCAAAACTTTTTTCAAGAAAACAATCACCCAAAATCACAAATGCAATCAACAATAACCCAAAATCACGTTTACAATCAACTAAATGAACTTCCATAATATGTGTGGTGCAAGAGAGAGCAAGAGAGAAAGAGACTTACCAAGTACACAGTCGTGGGTGTGGTTGGCTTCGTAGCGGGGTAGTCGGCGGAGGATGGGTTTCGAGCAAGAGATTGGAGGGAGGATTTGCGGTGGCGAGTAGAGGCGAGAGGGAGAGGGAGAGGCGCGAGAGAGAATTAGTGGTGGAGTCGCGGGCGGCGGAGATGAGAGGTGACAGAGAAAGGGAGAGGCCCGAGAGAAAATGGAGGCGAGGTAGGAGAGAAAATGGAAGGAAGGGTCATGGCGGAGGAGATGAGTTTCGAAGGAGAGTTTGAAGAGACAATAGTGAAAGAGGTGTGAGAGTGAAAATGTGGAGGGAATGAAGTTTTTTTTTTTTTTAATAAGTGACGGATTCAGGCTACATTTAGAAAAAAAAAATTTTAAAAATGCACCACATACAAAACCGTCGTGGTATGTCGTAGTTTTTTTTATTATTATTTAAAAAAAAACCATCGTGGTATGTGGTAGTTTTTTTTTATTATTATTTTTTAAAAAAAAGTGATGGATTCACGTGAAATTTTGAAAAAATAATTTTTTTTTTTAAAATGCAAGACATACCATGACGGTTTTTGAAAATCATCGTGGAAGCGCTTGGCAACCACGATGGTTTTCGGAAATCTTATTCCGCGCCGTGTTTTTAGCGTACTTTCCACGACTGTTTTTTAAAAACGATCGTGAAAGCTCTGTCGTGCAATCTTCATTTTGTAGTAGTGTCACTATATATGATATTAGGTTGACAGGAGTGATTAGATATATATTTCCTAATTTTGCAAATATCCACGCCGCTTAAACTTGGACACATGCAACATCCAACAACGATTCTTGTTGAAACATAACACAACTTATGCAGTTTGGTTTGATTTTTTAACCTTTAACTGAAAATTTATTTTTTATTGCCACCAAACCAACAACATTTTCCAACTTTTCTTTGGTAGTGTATACATGTTTTCTCTAATGTTATACAACATTTACATTACTGATGATCCTACTATTACATTCAACAGTAAAGTCTCGATTCTCAATAATTTCAACATTATGAATATGAAGGTTTGTATGAATTCATCATTAATTCCAAAATCCATCACTACATATACATTCAAAACTAGGATGTTAGTCATTACTATAAAACCAAATCCGTATTAAAAAATTGTAAACGTTATTCTTAAATTTATTTATTTATTTTTTAAATGAGGCCACATAAGCATGCCTTTGTTTTTTGAACTATAAAAATTTGAAAAACAGCATACTGATCAGGTCCTTCATATAAAAACACCCCGTCAATATGAAAAATATATTTAGAGAAACAAAATGAGAAAGAAAGCAAGTGCTATACAAACACCCAGACCACTTTAAAGCAACCAAAAACAAACGAACTGGAAAAACTATAGGTAGAAAAACAAAATAATAATAATAAAGGGTCCTTACAATAAAAGGGATACTATTATAAACACCTGTTCAATATATAACAATAAATCAACAACAATAAAGACAGAACGGACGACTTTGGTGCAAAAAAAATTTTAAACAGAGAAACCTACCAAAATCACAAACAATAATAAAATCAAAACTGAAACAAATACACATATAGATATTGAATTAGAGAAATCACAAACAAGATCAAAATATCCACACTCTGTAAACCAAGAAAATATCAATACGATGAGTAATAATAAAAAAACTTACCTGGACGAAATTCACTAGCAAAGTAACGAAATCAATGAGGACGAAAAAACTGATAAACCCAGATGAAGGAAAAAATGAGCGTGGTTTCAGAAATCTAAAGATGAAACGAGCGTGTTTGTCGAAATAACTGTCAATCTCAAAATATGATGTGAATTTCAAAAATGAAAAACATGTTTGCATGAAAATAGGGATTTAGTTTAGTTCCAAAAGCAAAATCAAAGGTTTTAAAAAAAATTTTTGCAAGGGTAATGGTGGTTTGAAAATATACTAAATTTCCAAAATCGTTTAAATATGCAAATAAATTGATTCATAAACATTTTTTAAAAGAGGTATTAAAAAATTATCATTTCGAATAGAGAAAATTACTTAAATAACCACATTTTTCTTTCATCTATTGATTAACATAACACAAACTCTCAATTCTTGACCAACATGATACAAATTTTTAGTTAATTTTAATTTAATTTTATATTATATTAATCTAAAATTAATTTTTATGTCATGTTATTCATGTTTTTTTCTTTAGAATAAAGGGGGTGTTTGGTGTGTAAGTTTGAGTTAAGATTTGTAAGTTTAAATAGTAAATTTTTTTGAATTTTTTTGAATTTTCAGAAAAGGCAAACAATTTTTTGAAGAAAAAGATAAAAAACATGATGAAAAAAATACAGTTTAGTTTAAATTAAACTTTTTGTCAAAGAAGGCCTTTAGTATCTTTGGACCAGCATTCAATTTTGGTGTAGCCTGGTCTGCATGTGGGTTTGGGCCGAGCTTAATGTTTTTTTTTTTTTCCTTCCTTTTTTAAAGATACCAGCTGGCAAGAGGCTTTGAGCAACGACTATGTCATACAGCTCGGTTCATTGTCATATTGTCTAGGATTCTCTCTCTCTCTCTCTTTTTTTATTTTTTGGTTGAAATAACTAATTAGAATACGGTCAATGTTGATATTTCATCCTATGTGCGTGTCTTAGGCCTTGTTTGATCATGAGTTTAGTTTAAACTAAACTGTACTTTTTTCATCATATTTTTTGTCTTTTTCCTCAAAAAGTTATTTGTCTTTTCTGAAAATTCAAAAAAATTCAAAAAAATTTTCTCAATTTAAACTTACAAATCTTAACTCAAACTTACACACCAAACACTCCCTTATATATGCTTGTGTTTGTGTTTAATTATGTCACTATGTGTTTGTCTAGGGTTGTGATATGATATATGTGTGTGGGAGCTGTTGTCACATAGTTATGGATTTAAGTGAAAAAAGTCAAAAATTCTAGTCGCACGAAAATGAATCTTAAATATTCCAAACTCATCTTTTTATTATTACTAGTTGAAATGTACAAGCAAACACGTGCAAAATAGACCAACAAAGCATAGTAAAACAAAACCAAAAAAAAAATTTATTTTTATTATTTTTTAATTTAAAATTGTCATGTAGTGAGTTTAAAATTCATGAGAAATAGATAAATAAAACAAAAAATATATATAATTAGTTTTTTTAATTTTAAAAAAAATCAATTTTTTATTTAAAAATGTTACGTGACATGCTTAGGAACCGTCGTGTGGCGGGATGGGAAGCAAGGACGAAATGCACTATTTCATCCTTTTAAATAAGGTTAATAGATTTCCTTATGAAGTATCTAAGTTATCCCGTGCAAAAAAAAAATGACAAAAAATAATTGTGGACCTAGTCTATTAGTAATTTTATACATGACTCTATATTAAAATAAAGAGTTCGAATTCTCGCATACAAATTAAAAAAAATCAACAAAAATAAATTAAATTAAAACGCTTGTTTCAACCAAAACAAGCGTTTGGTTAAAAAGAAGTGAGTTTTGGTTCAAAAGAAGTCAATAATAAAAGGCCTTTCAGTCTTCTTATATGTAGGGGCACAGTTATAATTTTTCTTGTCAAACAAGGATATACAACTAAAATTTTAAAACAAATTTAAGGGCAAAAATCAATATTTCAGAAGTCGTGTGTGGCATGCCCCCACTCATAACATTGTCATGGCTCAATTTCAATCACAATATACAAAGCAAGTTTCATTCTTGCAAAATCAAAAAACCAATTCGTTTCTCTTTGCACTGAATAAACTATCAACTTTAAACAATAGTCCATACTTACATCTTAAGACATGAAATCTTTTCATTCATGTCAGAGAGGAGGGGAAAAAAAAAACATAGGATCTTGTCCTTAAAACTTGTCATTCCCTATGATCCACAACCAACCAAGAGAAACTCCAGAAAAGATGCCTCCCAACAAGAACACCACAAGGATATTACCCAATGCATTTTGCTCGGGTCCCTGCGAAAATTTGGAGAAATAAAACATGCATGAACAACCTAATTTCTACAAAAACATCACTTAAAATTACATGCCAATAGAAATTTAAAACCAAATTCAATACATTTTTACGAAGAGCGGTGACAAAACGTAGCGAAAATTTAATGATCACATACCTTGTAACCTTTAGGTGCTGCAGTGAGCACACAAACAATGAGATGATCATTGGTTAGTCCCAAGAGGGAGATGAGCATGATCATCCATCCTTTGTCAGCATATTTTGCTGTGAAGTAGAAAGCTGGGATAAACAAGAAACGAGTGATGATCGAAATGAAAAGGCCCTTTCTCGATTCTAGATTCAGACGCTTCGCAAGAGGAGTGTATCTCCCAACAAAATTCAGCGCATTGTACATGGCCATCAAAACTAGTGGATACCTATTCATTAGTACCAGCACGAATATTAAGATTTGTTTGAACTTGGAAGAACAATTTTTTTAGTCATGGACAAAGAGGACTTAATTACCAAGTGCCCAACTTGTGATTTCTGGTGTTTTCATACAAAAAACCAGGAAAGATGGACAATGTTACCACATAGATCATATACAAGCCAAGCACATAATCGATGTTCTTTAGGATAAGTTGCATTTTGCTCTTCCTTTCAATCTGTCACACAAGTTTTTAACGGAATATCTTCATAATTGTTGTGTTTCATAGCGAAAAGATAGGGTTCAAAAGAATAGTAGAAGTACCGGTTGGTCTGATTGTGTCTCTAACCCAACTGCAGCGAGATCAGACGCCACGGTTTTCGATCCTTCCAAGGCTGCCTTCTTGCAGAAATGTTTCACAATTGGCAATTTAGGGAAGACATAGGTGTGGAGAAAGATGCAAATGAACTCGAAGAAGACAGAGATGGCTAGGAACAACATTGCAAAAAACACAAAACACAAATCACAAGTTGTAGCTTAAAAATGACTTTGCATCACCAAAATTAATTACGGCTATGATAAGCAAAATATATATATATATATATATATATTTATATATATTCACTTACAAGTGCCCTTGCGAAGACCATAAAGGACTAAAAAAAACCCAAAAACTAAATTAGGATGACAAATATAAGACTACTAAAAACATATTTAAAAAAATAAAAAAGGGACAAAAAAACAAAAAGAAGTGTCAAACCTGAATGAATTCAGAAAGCATTAAAGAAAGGTCTCCACCCATTCCACCTTGAACATGTGCATCTGCAATTCCAAAGAAAGCAACAAGAATGCAAATTCCAACATAAGGTGCAACTCCTCCTTTTCCATAACTCACCAAGTCAACCTGTTCGGAGAGCGGGAATCGGAAAGCGAAGCCAAATTCAACCAACAAAATGCGAGACAAACACAAAATGGAAACAAGATGAACATACAAGTAAGTTAAAAGAGTTAAAAAAGTGCTTACAACAATGAGCAGGAAGGTACTTATGAAGAAGAGACTGTATCCAAAGATATTCTTTGTCCGAGTATCGATCTTCGCCTCGTGATAGGCCATTATCGCCATACACCCGACGGCGAATGGTTGATAAACAATGGTCAGCAGCTGGGAAGGATGGTAATGCTACAAAATTCACCAGTTCAATCAATTGGAATAAATTGAGTATGGTTCAAAAAAAGACAAAAAAAAAAAAGTGTGACACAAAAAATGCCTTATACCTCCAATGGTGAGAATAGTGTTCCAAGCAACAAGAGAACCCAGCCCAAGAACCGAACAAACCAGTATTGCCTTATACCTCCCCTGCTTATTGAAAGATTTGATGACAAAATGTTAAAAGAATCAAATTAGCAAAGAAAGAAACATACATTTCTGAAATACATATATATATATATACACACACACACGTATATATACACACACAACACTAACCTCATGCTTTCATTAGCAATATTCATGGCTTTTCTCAATTTCCGGCTATCAAAATTACAAGCCGACTTTGAAATCTTGATGAAGGCACTTTGAAATCTTGAACTGAAGGGAAAAATATAAGAATAAAAGAAACAACAGAGCACCTGGATTTATGAAAAATAAGATTAAATAATTTAAATTTTGAAAGTTTAAAAAGAAAGGCAAAATGCCTAGGAAATGCAAGTTAAATGATAAAACCGTATACCGTGTGAACATATATTAAAGTGGGGGAAAAGAGAGAGAACCTACCGCTTTTTAAGAAAGCAGAATCGGAATGGCAACAAATTAAAAATGATACGATACGAAACATTGTTTTACGGTTAATTTCCTCAGATTGCGTGACGTTGAAATTAAAAAGCAGATTAAAAAAATAATATATGCGGTTCCTATTTTTACAGGTTTATTTATTTATTTTCCTAATAATCTCTTATAGTCATTTCTTTTTTAAGGATTGAGGTTTTTTTCTTTCAAAATTTAAATGTTAGTTCAAAGTTTACCTTGGAATCTCTCTGCTTGACTTTCAAAGGGGCAAAAAAAAAAAAAAAAAAATCTTTCTACTTGAAACTGTTGGAAAAATTTCCCCACGTGAATCAAGGAAATATCCAACGACGAGGTTTGATAAAGAACGAGAACGAGAACGAGGAATAACAATGAATTTTAACCCATTTATAAAACTAAAGTCTTGTTTGGCAAAAAGTTTAGTTTAAACTAAACTGTACTTTTTTCATCATGTTTTTTGTCTTTTTCCCCAAAAAGTTATTTGTCGTTTCTGAAAATTCAAAAAAATCAAAAAAATTTACTATTTAAACTTACAAATCTTAACTCAAACTTACACACCAAACACCCCCTAAGTTGTTATTTTTTTCGTTCTTTATATATCTATTTGTTTGATTTAAACATTAGAATGCCTTCTGTAGGACCCCAACTATGAGGAGTAGAGGATAACACGAAGAACAAAAAAAAAAAAGGAATGTAGAAGGATGTTAATGTGAAAAAATCCGCTCCAAACAGAATTTCATTATTCAAGTGGCAAGTTTTAGTTCCAAATATTGTTATTCTATATATTTGGATGTGGCTTAAGAAAATAAAGTTATTGTAGACATTAATATCTGTTCACATTACAATTCAATACATATATACATATACATGTCAATTCACATTATTCTTCGAAAGCAAACCAGTCACTTTACATGTAATAGTGTACATTACTATCCATTCCCATTACATATTGTATTCTTATTTTTCTCGTGTGTTCAAATTATATTTTTAAGTAACATAAGTACATACTCACACTACCAACCCATTTTACAACGAAATATATGTTATTCTAAACAGATCAGCTAATGCCTTGCAGGCTCCTTTACAGTTAACATAAAATGTGGATGGCGCACATTTATATAGGTAAACAGAAAAATAATTATTTTTTCTTTCTTTTTACAAGATAGTAACTGACTAACAATTAAAACGTGTGTATAAATAATTGCATGCTAAAAAAAACGTGCGTAAATAATTAATCAGAGCTAGTTAACGTTACCTTGAAAAGGTCACCAGCAGTGGGTTATTAGAACTTGTAATCGGCCAATTCTTTTTTTTATATTCAAACAATTAATAATACACACATGTTTCACGATGCAGAACGATCGCAAAGTGTTCTGAACGAGGTCACCAAAGCGATTTTATTAGAACTTGCGAGTCGGTTAATTGTATTCACAGTTTCACATAATTAAGAATACACACATGTTTCACGAGACAGAACTATCGCAAAGTGTTTAGGAGGAGAAATTAAGTATATTTATAAATGGATCTCACTAGTGGATCTGAATTAGTGACAACGAAATATTTCGGGTTTTGTTCTTCTCTCTTATCTCTCTCTTTTTTTAAGGTTAAAAAAAAAGATTGGAAAATGGGTCACTCTCATCAAGTAGTAGATCCATTTGTGGCACGAAAGTAGTCAAAAAAGTAGTAGATCAATTGACCGTTAAAAAGAGGACTTTTTTGTAATCCGCAAAAATTAGATCGGTACTTTTATCATTTCTAACATTCACATAGGAAAGGAGGGGATATTTTGTTTTAAAAAAAAATTATGCAGATCTAATCCAAAAAGAGTGAGAACCATTTTTTTTTTTTTTAAATATAGATGAGAAGCACATTCAAAAACATGCTTGCGAATCATGATCTTCGCTGCTTATTTGTTTTGTCAGATCGTGCACTGCTTCTATGTATATTTTCCTGGAAAGTTGGAAAAGAAAAGGTGTTTAAAAATAGAGAATAATGATGACGATGATATTGTAGTACAACATTTTCCAGTACAAGTAGTAAAGTAAACCACTAGTAGTACAAAACTCGTTCGGTAAGGCAATTAGTATTAAAGACAAGTCAAGAGGAGAGCAGCTGAAAATGTTGAAAAATCCCGCAAGTTCAGTTGTACTACACAAACACGAGCTCAAAATTCCATGTACGACAACATAATTGTATGAACAATTTGTTCTACGACAATAACATATATATTTATACACATACATAAATATATGTGTATGTATATATAAACACTTGGATCTCAGGGCTGTTGAACAGGCAGGCAAAGGATCCAAATTACCGAAGGTCCCAGATAAGTGAAACGTCATTGAGTGCAGCGTTGATGAAAGTTCATCTTTTGAAATATATATTTAAAAAAATAAAATTAATTTTAATCTTTATGGGGAGTTTTCGTCAGCGCTGCCCTCAATTATGTTTCTATCCGGTTGGGACAGAGCTATTTCATCTCCTTCTTCAATTTCTGAATTTTGAAACACCCAGATCTTGCAAATTGGTATGGAAAATACTCTCTTTTGTGGGGTTTTTTTTTTTTTTTTTTTTTTTTATAACTATTTTTTGAATGTTTCATATGTTTTACCCTTTTCTTTTTCATGTCTCTTAGTTCTTTTTTTTTTTTTTTTTTAACTCCTATATACTCTCGGATCCCAGATGACCATTTATATGATTTTGCAAATTCTAGCAGGCATAAAACCTAGACGAGGAAATTAATTTGTAGTTAAAAAGTTCTTACAGTTAAACGACTTGTCGTCATGGAAAATCTAAATCAAAAGAACATCTTTTATTTTTCAGTCTCTACTTTCACTATTATTACTCTTGAGAAAGTGGGATTAGGAATTTAAACTCTATACCTTATAATGGAATATCTCTGCAACTACCTCTCTACTCTTGTGTCAACATGGTCATTCTTCAATTTATGTATCAGTTATTTTCATGTAAACAATTTGAACATGAAAACCATATGGATAATCCATTGTATTTAGGTTTTGATGTTACGTCAGACCCAATTTTTCAACTTTTGTTGTAACGTAAGAGTTCAAATTTCAAATCGATCCTAAATATAAATAAAATAAAAAGAGGAATACTACTTGCAAATGATGCTATTGTAAGATCCAAACCGTTTATTTTTGTGAGTTTCGTTATGAGATCCACATAATTAACAATTCAAATCGTGCACTAACATGACACAAAAAATTAATATTAGACTAAATATAACAATAAATGTGTGTTTGTATATATATATATGCATATATATATATATAGGGGAAAATACCTAAATGACACAAATTTAAAAATTATTACAATAACATGATACAAAAAATTAATATTAGACTAACATGATATAAAACTAAACTAAAGTAATCTAAAATTTGTATCATATTAGTGAAGAATGATGAATTTATGTCATGTTAGTTAATAAAAAAAAATGTGGTTATTTAGGTAATATATATATCTTACATTAAGCCAGAACCACAATAGTGGCAATACACTGGATGCCCATGTATTTGGGCTCCTTGGCCCAGATTCCTTTGCATTTGGTCCGCTTAACTTTTGACTTAAATCTATTTGTCTTTTATTGATTTATTTATTGTTCAATGACAGTCACGATATGATGTAGGGGATAAAAGATGTAAAATCTAGATATAAGAGACAGAATTAAGAAGAGAATAAAGCCATTAGAGAACTCAAAAGTATGAAATTAAAAATGCAATATTCATCAATCAATCATTGAGAATAAAACTATTAGAGAACTCAAGAGAATGAAACTAAAAACGCAATATTCATTAATCAATCACGTTGTCTTAATATAATCACAATCACTAAGTTATTTTATATAAATATTGAATAACAAAAACTAAACTCAACTTAATTTGTGTATTTTAAATATCCTAACAGATAAAATGACTTAAAATTTAAAATTAAATTAAATATCAAAAAGAAAAATATTCTAATAGATAATTATGCAATTTAATTTCGAACATTTTAATTTGAGTTCTTCTCTCAATAACCAACAACTAAAAAGTGAATACTTCCTTCCAAATTTAAAACGATGATTATTGATAACCAACAATCACGATAATGAAAAATAAAAATAAACAAAACGAAAACGATGAATAAAGTAGCTACAAGTAACGGCCAAGAAATAACGACAGTAACTAGTGTGAAAACGACAAGAAAACAATAAACACAACAACTTGAATGGCTACAACTATATAGAAGATGACTGCAGATATAAACGACGAAAAATAGGTCTACGACCCAAACACATAAAATAAAGTTAAAAAAAAAATAATAATGAAACGACTGCAAATTAAGAAATAACACCAAAGATATAAAAGATAACAACTGAGAAATGATCATAAAAAAATTTCTAGTTAACGATGCCACAGGAATAACCAGACACCACAGCAAAGCAACAATATTGAAATTGCGAGAAAGTAAAAGGGACACTAACTTTAGAAACGACAGTCACATTAGTAAACGACTATTTCATTATTAAACGACAATAACCTTAGTAAACGACAACCGAGTCTAACAACGAAAATAACGAAACAACGACAAAGAAATAATTGGCGAATGAAATAGCAAGAAAATAGTAAATTAGAAGGAAACGGACATGACAATATGAAAAACGAAAATCACGATAATGACTAAAAAGTGAACCAAATAAAACAGGCAAAATCAAGAAAGGACAGCAAAGTTAAAACGAAACCTTCCTTTAAAAAATAAAAAAAAAAAATCAGCGACACCAAAGTAATATACAACTACAGCTGAAAATTATTAATGAAATTTGGAGAAAATAATAAACGACGATAATATCAAAAAACGACAACAAAAGTGGTAAACGACGAAAATAAAACGAAGAGAAAAAACAAAGACAACAGAGTAACAACGACAAATGACAATATAAAACAAGCAACAATAACAGTTGTAAAGAGTGAGAAAATGATGATAATTGATAAAGATACTAAGATAGGATCAATTAAGAAAAATTTTATAAAATAAATTCACAAACAAACTAGCCGCTTTTTATTTATTTTTTTGTTTCTGAAAAACAAACAAGCCACTTAGTGCACAGATAGATATTCATTTTTGCCCCCAATAAATTGCCTTCTGAAATCTGATTTCTCTATTACATCTGAATAATTATTGACTTTTTTCCATGATAGGGTTGAAGAGAACATACTTAAACACCATTCAAAAAAGAGAAAAAGAATATACTTAAACACTATACTAATCGATGGGGGTGAGAATATACGATCATTTCATACACACATCTCAGATTTTTAATTTTGTGGTCAACTCTACCTTGCAACGTGCATGTGATCACCTTTCTAGTTGTAATATCTTAGACAGTACTAAAATAGTAAAATGTCATATTCTAAAACAAGAACCCCCAAAAAAAAAAAATTCAATAAATTTATTTTGAATTCATGATCTTAACAATAAGCAGAATTTCCTCTAAAATAAAAACATAAGGCAGAATTACCACTAGGTAAAGCTATTAATGAGATTAGGCGGCTCAACACTGTATTACGCGCTCTTTACATGGATGCCACATATTCATGCCTTGGATTGAATTGTGTAAAAAAAAAAAAAAAAAAAATCTGAAATTGTCATGCTATGGCAGTTCAATAGTACAAAATATATCCTCAAGTCATTAGCTAATAACCATAGTGATACCTATCCGGTAATTATTGTAATATTAATCGATAATCGGCATTGTCTACTGTGATGCCGTTTGGTTATCAACTGGTAACTATAGTTAGTAGTAGTCGATAATCACCGGAACTGACAGTAAGCTGGCCCAATCTGTGGCATTTTGTAAGATAACTTTTTATTTTGGGCAGAAATCGATCTCTTGCCAATTTTTGTGGCATACCTCGTCATTTTCTTCTTGTTCTGCATACAGTATGTTCATTTGTGGGCCAAATCGAGCACTGATGGCCCAATTAAATGGGCCGTGTTGGGTTTAATTGTTGAGCACGGTAGGGGCCAACAACATCATGCTGACAATCTAGGCACCACATATGTGGCACCTAAACTAAAAGTTAATTTTTACCTTTCTTAATTTACTTATAATCAATTTTTTTTCTCCTAATTTCTACAAATAAATGGAGCAAATATAAAATAAATGAAGCATTATATATGGGGATTTACATGTCAATATGATTTTTTTCGTCGAGCCGTTCAGTATAGAAGTAAGTTTGACAATTATGCTAAAATGGATTAGCATCATTTAGCACATTGAATGGTACGATAAGAAACGTAACGACAAGAGCCAAATAGATCACACCATGCCATTAGTAAGGACCCGTGGATCGTGACAAACACGCCATGAGCACGACCTGTTTGATAGCTCTTGTGCTAGTTTAAGCATACAATCACTTGAATATTAATTTAAGTAACATAAAAACATGAATCGAATTCCAATCCAAGCTGTAATTATTGAATTCTGAACAACCATGTTTTCTTGTATTTATTTCCAGAGTAGTTTTTAAAACAAAATTGAAAAGTGCTTTAGATTTTTTTTTCTATAAATTAAAAAAAAAAAAACTGAAGGGTTCAATTCTAAAGTCGAACAATTGATTATAAATTTTTTTTCTTTTTTTTTTTTGAATTTTGGGACGAGGGATTTGAACTCAATACATTTTGATAAGTGAGGCACGTAATCACTATTAGGTAGAAATTTTTCTTTTTTCTTTTTTCTTTTTAATTTGAAGGTGGGAGATTCGAACTCTACACTTTTAGATAATGGAGTTAGTGATATTACTGCTACGCTGCAGCCACGTAATTTTCCCTTTCTATTGATCCCTACATTTCGAGGAGGGGAAAAAAAATCTTAATTGAGGTGTTCAAAACTTGAGGTATCAATAGAAAACGACCTCCTTATTATTTGTCAATTTTAGGCAAGGTTCCTTATAATACCTTCAGATTTGCAAATTAGATTTCATCCATTAATTAATTTAGTAAATGGAGAAAAAGCTTTATCAACCTTACCATGGAACCTAATACTGCGCCTGAAAATCCTCCTAATTAGTTTATAGAAAATCCACTCTTGCCTATTTACTACATAAAAGCTGCATAAATAAAGCACATGAATTTTCCATTCCTTTTTCTTTCTCCCAAAAAAAAAAAAAACTCAATTTGTTGAATATTCATTTATTTTTTTTAATTATTTTCTTTTTGTCAAATTAGAGATCAGATAATAAATACAGTTAATTTTTGTTTTCGAAAAGATCCATACACATACAGTAATTTTAGGACAGACAAATATAGTGATGGCATTCATTTTCTTGGACCAAAGAGGTTTCTTAATTTACAGTTACAATTCAGCGGTTAACGTATATATAGGATAAGTATCCTTTTAATATATAATATATATATATATATATATATATATATAGAAATATAAGCGTTCATGCTGTTAACTTCAAGCAAGACCTTCTAAAAACTACCCCAATATGCACAGAATATGCTAATTGTATATATGTATTGAGAGTTTTTGAAGAAACCTCTCTGGCCGGTTTTCATTCAAAATATTCGTCTTTCAAGATATGTTGCCTTGTCGTTGCAAAATTCTGAGTCTTTCTAGTTTTCTTTCCCTCCACTCAACTTCATCTCTTGGAATTACTTACGTCAAGCAATAGTTTATATTATAACAATCGTGCACAACAATTAGGCTGGTTTTTCGTTAATAATTTTACATCTTTTTTTTTTTTAATTAACTAACACGTCTAATCTTGTTGTTACCTTGAATGTTTCTCATTTAGTCATATTTGCATGCTCACGATAATCTCCTTCCTATACACGTAGATATGTATATACACGTAATTGTATATAATTGCTTGTTATACGTTGAACTCTTGAAAAAAAAAATTTCTTGTTTCATTTCTTCAAATCTCTTCATGGTGTAATATATATATATATATATATAAAGAAGAATTAAAAGATGTTAGCCTTTAGAAATTTTCTTTGGAGGTGCCAAAGACATACAACAACAACCATATTATTACCAAAAAACCAAGTTCATGATCATTTCTTGCTGAGAAATTTTCACAAGGAGCCTGTCCCCGTGGCTTGGGAAAAGCCCGAAATTGGGTGGACAAAGCTGAATTTCGACGGATCTTCCAAAGGAAGAGCAGGAAGGGCAAGCATTGGAGGGGTGTTCAGGAACCACAAGGCCGAATTCTTACTCGGATACGCCGAGTCCATCGGAAGGGCCAGCAGCACCGTAGCGGAGCTCGCCGCGCTACGGAGAGGCCTAGAGTTGGTTCTGGAGAACGGGTGGAGCGATGTGTGGCTTGAAGGAGATGCGAAGACGTTGGTGGAGATTATAGTGCAGAGAAGAAAGGTGAAATGTGAGGAAGCTCAGAAGCACGTGAGTCACATAAACTCCATAATTCCAGAGCTCAACAGTTGCATTATGTCTCATGTGTATAGGGAAGGGAATAGAACTGCTGACAAATTGGCTCAAATGGGACACCGCTTAGAGAAGCCTCAACTTTGGTGGTTCAACCCTCCTGATGAAGTCTTGCCCTTTGTACTTGAAGATGCAGAGGGTAAGATTATTTTCCGCAGAAGATAGGGGGCCAAAAAAAACAAAAAAAAGTTTCATTAACATTTAACTTGTAATGTATATATATAGCTAGCTAGTTATTCAATCCCCCCTCCCCTTTTTTTTTTAAATGACAAGAAAGAATGATCATTGATATCATCTCAATCAATGTCAATTAATGAAGCAAAAAGAACCTAATCCGATTTTATTTGGATAATAGTCTCAGTTTCTCACAAATTATATATTTTGGATCTAATATTTATAACATATCAATCAAGTATGATATTCTATATTAGGGCTACCGAGTATCGAATCTGGAGACATCTTGAAAAGATAAAAAGTGAAAGATAAACTTGTTATTACACCAATTTATTAATAGTCTTAAGGTATCATATAGTGCTTGATTTGAAGCTTTTAAGTTTTTTCATTGGCATCTTAGCTGTAATAGTAATTTTACTGTATGTACTGTATAGAAGGTAAAAAAGGGGTTAGGGACTCGTGAAAAGTTTTGCATGAAAAGGCCAAATATATATGCATATGGACATTATTTTTTCAGAAGGTCAAATATATATATATATATATATATGTTGGTGAATAAGCCAAAGACTTTTTTTTTTTTTTTTTTGGCTTACTGAAAGGCAAATATATTACGTTAGAGATATCATGATCCGACTAGAAAGCAAACGGATAGCTATTACGTATATTATTGCTAATTATATACAGTCCGGCATGCAATATTTTATTCAAGTCGACAGAGAATCTTCACAAGCCATCATTACAATGCCTTCAAACCGACCGATCTTTATTTCAATTCCAAAAATTTTATAAAAAAAATTTCCTCAAAGTCATAAAAAGTAACTAGCTAGAGCTAGCTAGATCTGCATTGGACGTAGACTAGCTAGCCGAGTAAAATGAGATATGTCTCAAAAGTTTTTATCATTTTTTAACAGCAGTAAATTTGTCTGATTACTCAAAGCCACAAACTAACCATATAACATGAGATATATATATATATATATCTATATATAAACAGTAAGTTATTTAGTGGTGTCAGATTCCGATAGAAGAGAAGTTGTATCATAATAATGAGAAGTTATATTAAAGTAAATCTTATTTTTCTTCAATATCATTTATTTTTCGATCCAACAATCTTAAAAAGGGAACTACCGTTATTGTCCGATAAAAATAAAGTCCCAAAAAAGAGAACCGACCTATATACTATATATATAGGTAGCCAAACTAAGGTTTCTCTTGATTAGAAACACCTAAAAATCTGATAAATTTGACAGCAAAAAAAAGGGAAAGGAGAATTGTATTAAGAACGGGATAAGCAAAAAAAAAAAAAAAAAAAAAAAGGCTATTTTATTATAAAACGTAACGTCATGATTGTTTAAAGGGGATTTTCGTGGAAAAGTGTTGTGCCTGTTGCAATATCATATATTCCAGCTTGTTGGTCACTTTAGAAGGCCATTAATTTTTAAGACCAAATTAAAAGCAAGTAACTATATATATGCACCATTGGGACCATATAAGATTAACATATATGCATGTGTATATATATAAGCTTCTTCTTCTGTCTAAAGTTCAGTTCAGCCTTAGAAGTAACAAAATTAAGCCTCATGAGTTGCTCAAAAAGTGTCACTATCACAGAGCTTACTATAGTTCTGCACAACACCACACTACTTCAGATTTAAAACCATTTTTCCTACAACGCATGACTCTCAAGATCCAGCCTCGACCATTTTGGTCTATAGCACTAGGGAATTAGGCCACTCGGGTGGGGGTGCGGCGTTACAAGGAGATTGTGAGTTCGATCCGACGAAAAATTGTGAAGATCCATCATTCAATACTACAAATGTCTCGTGGACCATGATTATACAGACAATTCAGCTGTAGATCAATCCCTCGTCTATGACAGTGCTTTGTGCTTTTATTGCTATTCGTGGAATATAAATGATCGAAATGAGTAAATGAAGAAAAGACGTTTCTCTGATTTTTTTTAATTTTGACCACATTTTTTCATTTTAAAAGAATAAAAAAATTCTTTCACATCCAGTAGAATCACCTGCATGGAAAAATATCAAATTAAAAAAAAAAAGTAAATATTTCATTATTGAGAAATATGAAGATCAACATCAATCAGATATTCCTTACAGTTTGTGCCCACACCAGATCAAAATTCCAAATATCAGACTATATACTCCTAAACAACAGGTACTTTTTTTTTTTTTTAATTTCTACCAATCCAAAGCCATTATCCAAACATATTTATATGTAGATTAAAAAAAAATAAAAAATCTCCTTCCAGTTTCGAAAACGGTCTTTGGTTTTGGATAAAAGCTGCAAAATAAATATATTACTCTGATCGTATCTTGATGATCAATGATCACAGTCCTGATTCCTGATCTTCGCTCGTGATCATCTTGAGGATTTTAGGGAACAAAATGGACTCCTTTTCCTACTATAATTACGGAATGTGCCATCTCTTTGCTCGCTTCCCCACTGTTTCTCCCAATTAATAACGACTGCCAAGTGCAAAGCCCTTTCAACGTTTCCTCTGCCCCCTCTCACCTGCTTGTTTCCCGAGAAAAGTTTTCATCTTTTCCCGGAAAGTCGATTTCTTTTTCCCCTTTTTCTTGGTTCCCCCCCCCCCCCCCCCCCCTTTCTGGAAGACTGTGATGAACGAAGACGAAGCGTTACCGGACCATCTGCGGTGTAACCGGACGGACGGACGGCAATGGCGGTGCAAGCGGAGAGTGATGGACAACCTGAAGCTCTGCGAGATTCACTATCTCCAAGGACGGCACCGTCAGTACAAGGAGAAGGTCCCGGAGTCGCTGAAGCTTCAGAGGACGACGACGAAGAAGAAAGCGGCGATGGGAGATCAGAGCCGCCGCAGCGTCAAAATTAGGGCAAAGAAAGCGGAAATTCTGGCGAAGCTGATGAAGAGGAAGCGATCGGGCGAGTCGCTGAGGAAGATGAAGCGGTTGAAGAAGGGAAATGCGGAGTTGGAGCTGATAAGGATGGTGCTGAAGCGCGAGGTTGAGAAGAACACCGAGAGGAGCAAGAAGAAAAAAGAGGAGGAGGACCTCGTCGTCGAAGAAGAAGAAGAAAGCGAGGAGGAACTCACCAGAGACCTTCCCAATGGCCTAATGGCGATCTCTTCGTCCTCGTCCCCTTCGCCGGCGCCGCGCTCCGGCAATGTAGGTTCCAATTCGCCTTGCCGTGTCAAGGCCGGCGTCGATTTCCGTGCCGTTCCGCATCGTCGATTCCGGTCGAAGAACAGTGAGGCAATTCCTATTGGTAAATTGCAGGTGACTTGTGGATAGCTTTTCTGAGACTGCTTTGATTTCTCTCTTTACGTTTGAGTGTTCAGTGATTTGATTTCTCTTCATTTGGTTACTATGAAGCTTTTGCCCTATTCGCGAAGTGGGGCAAAGTTAAGTAAAGATAAGAGGAAGAAGTGCCATTGGTGTCGCAGAAGTAGTTTGCGGATTCTAATCAAGTGTTCGAGTTGCCAAAAACACTTCTTTTGTTTGGATTGCATCAAAGACAGGTTCTTTTCATTCAATTCCTAATCTAGTTTTGTTCTTCTGTTTGGAAGCATTGAAAATTGTTTTCTTGGCCACGTTGAACATTTCCTCTCTGTAATTTGATAAATTTAGCATTTAGAACAAATATCTTAAGAAAGTACAAAGCTTGAACCTGAATTAAGAACTAACAGCAAAAGTCAAGACACATTTTAGTTTGTACTTTTTCCATTTTTGTGAGAGCATTGCTTATCTCCTTGTTCTTGTATATTTCTTGTCTGAAAATATGTTTTATGGGGAATTTTCTATATTGAACAAATCAAGCACTTTTGATATTGCAATTCTATGTTCTGCTGTTTCTTCTACTCTTGGTCATTTTTTCGTGGTAATGTATTTTTCTGAAGCAAGTGGTTTTATAATAATATCGTAGCTCATTGTTTCGACTTCTTGGACTGTTTATATTGGATGAGATGTTTATAATGATGATGTTCTGTGAATTAGGTACTTTAATATACAAGAAGAAGTCAAGGAGGCCTGTCCAGTTTGTCGCAAAACTTGTACTTGTAAGGACTGCCTGGAATATCCGTCTAAAGACGCTGAAAGTAAGGTCTGACATTACTATTGGAAGATTCGTTAAATAGAACATCTTTTAAATTTGATAAAATAGTGCTGCTTAACTTTTTTTATTTATACGTTGCTTCTCAGGATTTTTTGGGGGAGAAACATAAGGGTGAAGTAATATTATATGTCCATTACTTGATCTGTATGCTTCTTCCCTTGTTGAAACAAATAAATCGAGACCAGAATGATGAACTAGAAATAGAGGCTAGAATTAAAGGTAGAGTGGTGATTCCCCTTGTTAGTCTTCTGGGCATTAAATTTTAGATTAATACCAGATGAGTTATTCGTGTGTCTTTGCATGGAACAGGACAAGAACCCTCCGATCTTCAAATAAAGCAGGCTGAAACATGCAGCAATGAGAGTCAGTGCTGGTGTGTTTTCTGCTTCTGATAATCTGATTTCAATAATGTAATTTACATTTTTCTTCACTGGTTTTCTGTTCTTTGACATTACTTTTGGAGCAGCAATAGATGCAAAGCTTTTATACTGGATCTCCATAGAACCTGCCCGAATTGTTCCTATAATCTTTGTTTAAGTTGTTGTCGGGATTTACATCAAGGGAGCTTTGGTGAAGACACTGATACACCTATTTCAATGTACTCTAACAAGAAGAAAACTCGTACATGTCGTAATACGAGACAGTTAGAAAAGAAGTCAATAATAACCAAGAGAAACTCCAGTAAGGATATGGATTCTTTCGTGTCACTACCTCACTGGAAAGCTCATAATGATAATGGAGATGCATCTTGCCCACCCGTAGACTTTGGTGGTTGTGGTGAGAGCCTCCTTGAATTGAGATGTCTTTTCCCCTTAAGTTGGACAAGAGAGCTGGAAGTAAATGCCGAAGAGATAGTTTGTAGCTACGAATTTCCGGACACTTCGGACATAAATTCATGCTGCTCTTTATGTCTTGGCACAAACCAGAAAGCTAAAGGAATAAAGCAGTTGCAAGAAGCAGCCGTAAGAGAAGACTCGAGTGATAACTTTTTGTATTACCCCACACTTCTGGGAATTCATGGTGATAACTTTGAACACTTTCAGAAACACTGGCTCAAAGGCCATCCCGTCATAGTACGCAATGTACTTCAGACTACTTCACATTTGAGTTGGGATCCAGTGTTAATGTTCTGCACTTATCTTGAGAGAAGCATTTCCAGATATGAAGATAACAGGGATTTATGTGAAGTCGCCAATCGCTTGGATTGGTGTGAGGTTAGTCCCGTCCAAAGCTTTTAGAGCTTAGGATGATAATATGGAATTTAAAGTTGTTGATTTCTGCCCCTACGGCTAAAGTTCTCATTTACTATTCATACAGGTTGAAATCGGTATCAGGCAGTGCTTTATGGGTTCTTTGAAGGGAGAAACGCATAGAAATACGTGGAGTGAGACTCTGAAATTAAAGGGTTGGCTGTCTTCCCAGTTGTTTCAACAACAGTTTCCGGCTCATTATGCTGAAATAATCCATACCTTACCACTTCAAGAGTACATGAATCCAGCATCTGGTCTTCTAAATCTCGCTGCAAGGTTTCCACAGGAAATCCCAAAGTCTGACTTGGGCCCATGTCTATACATTTCGTATGGCTATGCCGAGCAACTTGTGCAGGCTGATTCCGTCATAAAACTATGTTATGACTCCTGTGATATGGTACATTCATTCATTCCTCTGCAGTAATGTCAAATATTATAATCTCTTGATCATTTTTATTTGCCTCTTTCAACATCTAACAATGTCTAAGATCCTATGATAACCGGTCATGTTTAGGTTGTTCCTCTATCTAAAATCAAATTACCACATTATTTAGATGTAAGCCTTTTATCCAGCTATTGGGGTTGGATTCTGAGAAACAAAAACTGTAAAAGTTCTTCCAAACCACCGTTTCGTCTTTCAATGTCATTGCTATTTAGCTCTTCAATATTTGTTGGTACTCAAGTTGTTTTACGAGATCATCAACTGTACATGACTTGGGAATATAAGTGATTTATGTCTTCTTCTTTTTATTTGTTTTTCCCCAGGTTAATATTCTGGCTCAGACTTCGGATGTCCCTATCTCTGCAGAACAGCTTTCTAAAGTAAGGAAGTTACTGAAAAAGCACAAGGCTCAAAATAAAAGATTGTCTTCCAAGGTTACATCTGATGAAAACTTGGTAAATAAAGTCAACAGAAAATCATCATCGAATGGTGAGAAAGTTGAAGACACAGGACAACGGGATATAATTGGCGAAGAAATGCATTTACGCAAGAAAGTAGCTAGAGTATCCTGTTCTTCTGCTGCCACCAATGGTTCATCTGATGGAAACCTCAAGCAGTGTAATATGTCACGTGACCTGGAATCTGATTCAGAGTCAGATTCAGATTCAGATTCTGGTTCCGATTGCGGGACTGTACATGAGTTGGAAACGCCAGAAGATAAGAAAAGTTCTGGGGCTCGAATTGAAAGCTCCAATCATGTTGCTAAAAAGCCCTTAGCCACGTCTTCTCATGCCCACTGGGATGTTTTTCGCAGACAAGATGTTCCTAAGCTTATAGAGTATCTCAGAAGGCATTCTAATGAGTTCACTTGTATGCGTGACTTTCAGAAGCATGTAAGTCCGGAACATAACGTTTTGCCTGTTAGCAGGTTGAAGTAAACACTGGTAACTAGTTTACTTGCATGTCTTCTGTAGGTTGTTCATCCAATATTTGATCAGAGTTTCTTTCTTGATACGACTCACAAAACACGGCTTAAGGAGGAGTTTGGTAAGTAGTCTGTGGTTTTCGTCATTTGCAGCGATCAGAAATAACAGAAACTAAACCACCCCACACTTTATTGTACAGAGATTGAACCTTGGACTTTTGAGCAGCGAGTAGGAGAAGCTGTCATAATTCCTGCGGGATGTCCCTACCAGATTAGGAGTACTAAGGTCTGATATGCGAAACTTAGAACACCATAATTTTTTTTGCTTGACTAACACTTGACACAACATTTCAAATGTGACTTTTCGGTTCCCTTTTCTTAGTGTTTTCAGTCTTAACTGTTCTCTCCTAGTTCATGTAGTTAACTATCATTTTCCGTTGTTTTAGAACATGTAAAAATAGTTTTCTACCTTTTTTTTTTTTTTAAACTTAAAATATCCATGTTAAAAAAAAAAAAAAAAGTCATACTACAATACTCTGAGTTGAATATTTTGAATGACGATTAAAATAACTGTTTTAAAAATTGTCATAATTTATTTCGATATATGCAGTCCTGTGTTCATGTGGTGTTGAACTTCATGTCTCCCGAGCACGTTAATGAGTGTGTCCAGTTGACTGATGAAATCCGTCTTCTTCCTGAGGACCATAAAGCAAAAGTGGACAAACTAGAGGTGAACCTCTTAGAAATCTTTATATATATATATATATATACTTTTTTTTTCCTGTTTATGCATGACATGGACAAGTAAGTAAAAAGAATTCTTACGAACCCAGGTGAAGAAAATGGCCCTTCATAGCATGAGTACCGCCATCAAAGAAATTCGCGAGCTTACATGTACAACGTAAGTTCCCAACTGAGATGCATGTTAATAGGTCCCCATGAAATGCATTTGTGTTGACTGAAAGTCTCTCCTTGTGCCATATCAAGATTTAGCACGTCACTTTTGAGGATAAAGAAAAGATGTGAAAACAGTACTGCCTCATTGCAGAGTTGTTTATTATGCTGTATAGATTTGATTTTTAGGTGCCCAAAAATTAGTTAATATTTGTCTGTACACTTTCGTAAAGGATGGAGACAGTTCTTGAGATTGTGACACATCAGATCGAATTTGGAATAATATTAGAAAGTCGTTTTTTCTTCTAATACTTGAAGACATATTATTGAGTTTGTGACATTAGTTCCAAGTATGAGAAAGGATAGTTTTCACACAAATCACCTCATGATGATCTTACTGATTAAAAAAAAAAAACCTTCTCGTCTGTGTTGGACGTTTGCATGTATTGCCTGTTCTTGGCTGCTAAAGAAATTCTGTTAATATGGTTGTGTTAGAGAGTACAGAGAAGTAGTCAATCCACTTATTGGAGACCGGAAATTGCCTGAGCACTAAACATATCACTTGAAGGGTAATAGTTAGATGATCAACACCGTAGTTTTCAGAATCACCTAAAACCTCAAACAATGCTGAAAGACATTAGTGATGTTGAACTCCACACACTAACAGAGATGCCCCAAAGCATTATCCTAAAACCTCCCATAATGATTATAATTGTTGTCTAGACTAGTTGTGATGATACGTCATGGCAAATTAACACTTTTTAGCTGTTAAAATTGACTGGTGTTAAGCACCTCTTTGCCATTAAAGTTTATACGCCAAGTAAGACTAAATGCGAGTTTAATTAAAAAAATAAAAAATAAATAAAATAGTAGTCAGACCAATTGTGTTCCTCAAAAACTTTTTATTTATTTTTCTTTAAAGTGAAATGAAATGTAGAGACTCTCTGCATTCCTTGCTTAAGATGATCTTCAATCCAATATTTTCAGTAGTTCAAGCAAAAAGTGAAAAATGAAAGTGTTTTTCACTGAATTTGTTTTAGAAGTGATTAGAAAACCTGACGATCTACTTTTGGACACTCCTTGGACAAACGGACCACATGCCGTTTCATTTAAAAAAAAGAAGTTTGCCTTTTAATAATGCCGTATTTGAGCTTTGGGTAATTACTGCATAACAATTGCTATATATATATATATATATATAAATAAAAATAATATTTAATGTACAATGATTAAGGGACGACCACCTATCGTCGACTAATTTCAGAGACGTGAAACGTCATGCTTACTACATAGACATTCCTGAAAACTAAAAAGAGAGTTGCTTGTCAGTGAAATTTCCGAATTCTAATTTACTAAATATGCAAACAAGCCAGTTGCTCCAAAAATATAACGAAAAGTGCACCCTTAAATCCAATGTTAGCAGAATACATTCGTCTATTGATAAAATGGAACTGTACAAAACAAGTTTTTTTGGCGGGAAAAAAAATGAAAGAATAGAGTCACCGCTTTTATTTTCTCTGTTCTCTTTTCATGTTTCTGCTCGAGATATGTGACGCTCTCGAAGACTCAACAACATGCTTCCTGGAAAATGACTAGGTAAATACAGAAGGATTTTCCACTTCAATTTTAACATGTAGCTGAACATTTTCACCCAAAAAAAAAAAAAGAAAGCCCCAAGAAGACGCTTAAGTTTAGCTCCTTAGGACCAGTATATTCTTGGTTTAGCTAGCACTAGGCAGTGTCAAAATTGTTTTTTAACAAATATCAACAGACTGACATCTTCTCATGGGGCCATCAACCCCTCGATTGTGTATGAAAGAGACTTTGCCCAGTCTGCTTTCAGTAGCAGCGTTTGCAGTGTGTGCATCACGTCGTAACCCGGATCAAGTTTACGTTGCCAACCCTGCAACGGAGAAAAATATCACATAAGATCATCACAAATATACCACGTCGAAACACAAAATATATTCCATAAGCTAAAATTGTTCAAGGGAATTGGAATAAGAATAACTCGATCGTTTCTCTAACAACAACAGTTATGCACATGGTTTAAGGAATGGTAAAATAAGCAAGGCAAATAAACCAGCTATTTCTAATAGGGTTCATTTTTTCACGTTACGTTAAGGCAGGTCATAATTCATTCTATTTGTTTTTCAAACAATATTCATTCTATTAGGCTTTATATATACATATATATATATATATTTATAATTTACCTCCAAAACCAAAGTTGTCACCATCACGGTACATACATTTCCGTCTATGTTGACTCTATGACGCCTTACTTTCTCGAGCAATTCCTGCATGCACTCGGCAGGATGTACTAGATCCCCCTCTGGAGTACCCCAAAAATCGAATGCTTCCTCCACTTCCTGTGAACACAACGTACTTAGAATCAGAGAATAGAAAGATATCGAAATTCTTAGAATAAGGCAGCGTGTAAACCAGTTTTACTGTTTTAGGATATTAAGATTGTTGATAAGTACTTTATTTAGACTAACGATAATAAAACCTGTGACATGCATTGGGCTAGATAAAACGTACAACAAATATTACATTTCGATACAATCTAACTGATCAACATTTACATGTGGATTGATTAAATTTCAAAAACCATTGCAAGTTTTATTACCATCTTTATAGACATTTTTCAAAAGTCGATTATATCATATGTGTGCTAATATACACATGTATATCCATGCGGAATATGCCATTATAATGTTTAATGGGAAACTTCATTTTGTATCAATCCAAAACCTGCACTTTCAACTAATCCCAATCAATACCCCCAATAAACTCTCAAGCAGAACATTTACCTCAATGAAAGCCTTTGGATTTGGGCAGTTCTGTTGCTTAGATAACCTAAGTGCGCACTCAGCAGCAGTGCGGCCATCTCGACGAGCAACAGCCTTGAAAAATTCTACCAAATTTACTCGGTCACTTCCAGAGAGTTCAGCAGTCATGCCTACATCAAGGAAAACGACATGAGGCTTTGATTTGAAAAGCCGTTTCCGAGTAGACTTGCCCTGCGCCACCCGAACAAGGATATTTCCAGGATGCATGTCTGCATGTATAAAGTTGTCTACCTGAAAGAAAGTTCTCATATATTAAAAGACAAAAGTATATTAAAGTAAAGCTAAGAAATAACTGATTACTGGAATAGGACTGGCGAACCATGGTAATAAAGATTATATGTTATGTAACAACACAACATGCAACGACAACCAAGTATGTCTAATGCACATCATTATCCGATATACAAAAATTAATAAGAACAAACCTTCTCTCTTCTATGCAAAATACAGGAGCCTTTCTGTATTTACTATGCTAAATATTACCCTTTTAGGAGTTTTTTTGTTTTAACACGTGAAGCTGGACAAAGTTTAACATGAATCTGTTGTCCGATCACTTTCACATAGAAATACATACTTGTAAATTCATAAATTCAGTAATAAAACGACCACCACGCATAGACATTCTTAGACGATAGAAGTAATATCTGAAGCATGTACGGGATACGTTACCAGGAGCATCTTCAAGAGTGCATGCGTGCCAATGTGAGCAAGTGCTGATTTAAGTCGAGTATGGCCTTCAAGCTCATCCACATAGTGAGACACACTTTCACCTTGCTCAAAAGTTTCCACCAAAACAGCAGGATGCACGAGAGGATACACAGGCTTAGGGAACGAAACATCCTTCCATCGCCTAAAATTATAAATAAAGCGGCTCAAGTGGGCAGCTTCTCTTGCAAGGTCAACTTGAGACATCATAAAAACTGCAAACTGCTGCACACTTTCGTCCAATCTTAACCAGTTTAGTGTAGGAATGAACTTTGAAGCTTTTGCCACAAAATTGATTATCATGAAATCTCTCCTTATTGATTCACCAACACCAGGATGTCTGACCTTCACAGCAACTACCATGGGCTTCACCTGTTGACCAGGGTAGCGGAATCTCAACGAAGCTCTGTGCACTTGGGCAATACTGCCAGAGGCAACAGGCATCTCCTCAAAATTCTCAAAAATTTCCGAAATCTTGCGGCCAAATGCTCTTTCAATGGTTTTCTTTGTGTAAGCAAAGCTGTGTTCAGGAGCTTTGGTATGAAGCTCTGAAAGCTTGGTACATAAATCTCTAGGGAAAAGATCTGGTCGTGTAGCAGCCCATTGGCCCCATTTGATGAATGCTGGACCTGCTTTTTCCAAGGTACGATGAATAATCTGAAGCCAAAGTTTCCTGAACCGTGGTCCAAAACTATCTGCGAACGGTGCCATCATTATGCTAGGTGCGAACAAAACTGTTAAATGGATAGCTCTCAAGAACAATATAAGACCCTCTAATATTGACCATACTAATGATGTCATTAAAGCATGCCCATCTTGGGCACGCATATATAGACTATTCTGAGATGGGTAATGTTCTGTGTCGGTAAACGATCTCTGTGCCCATGCTACCTGTCCAAACGTGAAAGCAAAAATACCAGGAACAATGAGGTGAGAGCGCATTGCGGCCAAGCTGACTGCTTGAGCGATCCTACTTATGGGGGAAAAAGTACATGGATTGGAATAACACTTTTGAGAAAGCCTTTTCCAAACAATTTGAGCATGATGTGTAACTGAAGTGCTCGCAGAGAACACGGAGAAATTCCTGGAGATGCTAGTCCTTCCAAAACACTTTGTGGCACTATACAATGAGAGCGAAGTATGAGCTCCACTCGAAAACACATAATGCCTGTAACGGGGCAGATGTAGCCCTAATGCAAAAGCTCCATACTTCCCAGCTTCCGTATATTTGCGGCTGGGGCCTTTAAGAACAGAATGTGCAAATCTCCTAATATATCCAGACGTTAAAAATCTGCAATTTGAAAATCAAATCAAATCAAATCAACACGATTCCTTCTCAATCACTGAACTCTTTAAAACATGATAAGCATCTCTCAAAACCTCCGACTCCAATGGATACACACCCATTTCTCATCAGCAGAAAATAAAATCACCCCAAAAAAAAAAAACGAAATTGAAATGTTTCGCGTGATCCAAAATTATCTTTGTTTGATTGCCCAACAAGAAAATTCTTCACAAACAACGGAAAATAGTAATCTGAGAAAGATCATGATTATTCATAACTCAATGTGGATCAGAAACATTTTTAGGAAGAGAAGCTCATTAAATTCTAGCGTAGCAGTATAACCAATTCCCAACTAATTCTAAAAAAAAAAAAAAAAGAATTATTTCCAAATTTACCTCAAATCCTAATTCAATCAGAGTCCGAGAATCTGGGAAATTTAATTATTAAAAAGAAAAAAGAAAAAAAAGCTCCACCGACCTAGACATGGCGTCTGAATCCGGGGAGAGTTGAATTTGACTATGGTGCGCAGGTGGAGAAAAGTTGTGGCAAGCATTTTCTTGAGAAGAAATCAGAAATTGCCACCATTGAAGGACATGCCTCGAGCTCTGGGTTTGGTTGGGAATTTGCAATCTTTAGGGTTTAGACGAAAATCTTCAAAGCGGCGCGAGAAACAAGCGGGTTCTTCGTCTTGGGCTGACCCGTTTTAAAGTGATTGATTGGGTCTTCATTGGGCCCACTGTTGCTGAGGCGGTGCTTCTTTCCCGTGGGCCTCACGCTACCCTAGCATTTATATACGGAAAACGATTTAAGAGGGAATAAATAATAAATAAAGCGCGTTTACTACGCATGAAAGAGAATATGAATGATCTTTTTTCTTTCTTCTTTCTTCTTCTTCTTCTTTTTTTTTTTTTTTTTGTAAAATGAGAAATAAGCATTTAGCTTCCGTTTAGATAGCTGGTTGAAGTTAAAATTTTTAAGTTAGAGTTGGTTAACTTTTCAAAAAATAGTTATAATTTTTATTGACTTTTCAAGAAAAAACAAAAATCTAGCAAAAAAAAAAAATACAGTTTAATTGGAATTAAATTAAAACAACAAACAAGTCCTTAGTGCGTCTCACTCAATATAAAGAATGAGAAAAGAGAATGTTAATTTTTTTTTAGATGGAGAGAATGTTAATTCTACATCCTCTATATTGATCTAACTTCTAAATTTACTTTTACACTCTTAATAAATTAACAAGTGTTAATGATTATTTAATTGTATAGAAATATACTTTAATAATTATATTAATAAGATTAACATTTTTAACTTTAATGAATATTAGAAAGAAAATTAAATTGTTTTTTACTACATCATCTAATAAATAAATAAATATTTTTACTTTCCTCTCCATTTTAATTAACTTTCTCACTATATTTTTTTTTACTTATTATTATTTAGATGGGTGAAATAAAAGTATTACAACGATGCTTTATTTGAAAGAAAAGTATTACTTGTTATTTGTGAAGAAGAAGAAGAAGAAGAAGTGGTAGGTCAATTATTTTTTGATATTGCAATCTTTTAAAAGTCGGCAGGTCAACTATGATACAAGCCAACCAAGTCAATCTTAGCCCAACAGATGTGAAAAAAAAAAAAAAAAAAAAAAAAAAAAACAAATTATATTTTTTTCCCTCTGAATTTCATGTCTTGTCATAAAATACCATCTAAACTTCAATATGTAATATTCTTTCTCCCATTAACTTTGAAAAATTTACGAATCCCCCCTACCCCCAATCAAATTTTTGACTAAAAAAATACACATGACACTCATTGGAAGCATCGGTTGTGGATATTAAATTAGAAATGCTTATAATTGACTTTAAAGAATAAATATTGAGGGCTGATTGTCATTTATTTCCCCATAATTCTTTCTTATAGATAACTTTATAATTTCACATGTAATAAGAGTAACAAATGTCTGAAATGCTGTCAGCGTGTGTTATTTCATAATTTTGATACTTAATACTCTCAATTCTTGGTTCCAATGAGTATTATGTGTATTTTTTTCGTCAAATGTAATTGAGGAAAATTCTCAAATTTTTTCAAAGTTCAGACGAAAGAATGTTACAAATTGAAATTCGAAGCAATATTTTGTGATAAGGTCCAAAATTTAAAAAAAAAAAAAAAAGTTTATTTTGCCCAAAAAAAATTATAATAAAATTTTTGAACCAATCTAAGACTATAAACATCTCATTAGAATATAAAGCATGCGTGACCAAAACAATAAATAATAATAATAATAGTAATATCAAAACTAAATATGTGTTTGGAGGTCCGGCTTTGATCCAAAATTTACGATTTCATTTTTATATTTTTCTAAACAGTCAACCTTAGTTTTATTATTTACACAGTTTCATAACTCAAACTTTAAAAGTCCATAATTTTGTATATACAAGTCTAAATGAGACCTTCAGCAAAAAAAAAAAAAAAAAGGTCTAAATTAGATTTTTTTTTTTAAAAAATTGCATAGAAATTCAAGACGAATGAAATAAGCTCCATATTAATTTTTTTTTTTCCGAATACATTTTAAGTTTTTACACCTTTTAACTCTAACAATTCAAACACCTCACCAAATACACAATTCAATTCAAACTCAAATTCTACATATAATACATAATTCAATTCAAATCCAAATTCTACATCCAGACCTTAGTATCAAACGCATGCTAACTAAAGTTTCCCAACCCATTTTTTTCTTTTTCTGAAAAATCAACAAAAAATTTTACTAATTTTTGAAAAGGTAAATAATTTCAATCGAAATATGTCAATTTAAGCTAATGCACCAAACACAAACTAAATCTTCTAGTTCAAATCCAAGCTACGGCTTTTTACATGCTACCACACCACACGTGTGTATATCTATACTCCAAAATCAATTTTCTACAAATAAAGAATATAAAAAAGATTAATTACCAGCCAAAGTCAATTCAAGATGGACTAACAAATTATTAAATCGTTCACAGTTCTTACCGTTCCTCGGCCATGTGATAAAGGTAGCTTTAAAAAATTTTGCCATTACGAAAAAGCAGACACAACCCCGCCCCCGCCGCCCCCCCCCCCCCCCCCCCCCCCACACAAAGAAAAAAAAACAAAAAAAACAAAAGTTGTAAATGAACAGTGCATGGTTGGTGATGCATTGTCAAATTTGTGCACCTCAAAAGAATATTCAAGATAACCCCCACCAAACCATCTCCATTAATTAATATCACTGATTAACAACAAATTACATATCGCCAACACTAATTATACCACTAATCAAAAACAACAAGTGTGGTGTAACCTCATAAAAGAGGTTCCACGATATATCTAAAGGAAAACAACAACAATAACAGACAGATCACCTAGTATTTCCTATTTTGGTAACACACACACACACACACATATATATATATAGATATAGATATATATATATATATATATAAAGTAGGTAGCGGTACATATAATCAACGCTTTCTAGTTGCAGGTTCCTTCTGAGAATTAAAGTAAACAGCAGCAACAGGAAGCCCAAGGTCGTATTGAGCAGCAAATCGGCGAGTGCTAAAGTTGCTGCGAACCTCTGGTGATGGGACAGACCCCGCCAGCCTTGTTCCACTTCTCTGCCTAAACAGCACCAACACGTACCTGTGTATGCCTGTTGGAGGTTTTGGTCCCATATATGCCACCACTTCTTTTCCTGCATGTATAATACCATTCCATGTCGACCTACTTATACTACTGTATCATCAATTTATATACTATATGTATATGTATAGGTTATATCTCCTCACCACCTTTTATTGAAGTTCTATGTTGAATGCTTTTAAGATTACCGGTTGAAAATCACGCATACATACTAAAATTGTTGGATATCTATTTTATAGATATAAATATTAAAGTTTTCAATGACATAATATACTTTGACACATATATTGTGCTATCACAACCAAAAAAAAAGTAAATACATATTTCAAAAATTATTTTTGTAGGGGCAAATTTGATTGAGAAAATAAATCTATCAAAAAAAATTTTATGGAAACAAAAAATAAGAGAATAAAAAAGACAAATAATTTAGAAAAAGTTAAAAGGAAAAGAGAGAGAAATCAAAACGTAGGTTTTTTTTTTTTTTTTTTAAGATCATCCCAAAATGATAAATTAATTTAATCAAATTTATTTAAATACTGTTTTTAGGAAATTTCACTTTTTTAGATAGATGTTCTATATATATATATATATTGTCCAAATGCATTTCACATTAAATCAGAAGGCAATATATGACTAACCTTTGGTGGCATCTAATCCTTCTGGAATATCTACAACTATCCTGAAAGAACCAAATGGTACAACTTAACTAGAACTTCAAAACATGCAACCATAATTACTCTACTAGGTTCATTTTGAATAAATTGAGGAAAGTTATATTATATTATATTATATATATATGCGTATATATATATATATATACCAATGGAGCCACTCTCTTAGTGTTGGTTCACTAGGACTCGGAGCATCGGGATCAACCATCACCTACATGCATGATTAAAATTGTGGCACAACGCATACAATTATAATTTATAATATAACAACACGAACACTAAAAGGGTATTTCTTAAAATTCTCAATCAAACAACAGAAAAAAAAAAAAAAAAATTTGGCTTGGGCGGGGGGGGGGGGTGGGTTCGAAAACATACAAGTGTGTAGAGATTGGAGGGGTTAGGAGGGCCAAGAATCTGAGCCTTGGGGTGATCGGCGGTGGCGGAGGGCTTGATCTCACAGCCATTACTGACCTGTTTGGCGCCATAACGGACGGTGAACTCGACGGCCGGACTAAACATGTCGACAACATCTCCGATCACTCTTCCGACCACGAGGGGCTCTAGAGACCGAGCCATAAAGTACCACTGATAAAAATTTTGATTACGAGCGAGTCTTTTTTGAGTTGAGAGTGGTAGATGTTTTGAATTGAAGCTTTTTTTTGGGTGTTTGTTGGGAGAGTCAAAAAGTCTAGAGGGTGGCGTGGGATATATATTAATGGTATTCGCCACGTTGCATAAGTGATCTGACGGTGACACGTAGCCTGTCCACGATGAAGGTGCCTATGAGACACGTGTTCCTCTCGTTTCTTCGTCGTTTACGAAGTTTGCCCATTTCTGGCCCCAACGGACTTTTTGATGTGGACGGGCCTTTCTCCTCTCCATTTTACTAAATTACCCTCTTTCATTTTCCCTTTTTTTTTTTTTAATTGTTTTTATTTTTTTTTTTTTTTTTTTAGGTAGATAAATATTTGAAATGTGAATACATGATGTGATCGAAAGGGAAAAAGAATAGAGGTGTCCAAATTACATTACGATTGAAAAGAAATGGGGGTAAAAAGACCTTGGTTATGGAACGAGGGGATAAAATAAAAGAAGGTTTAGCTAGTTTTAGAAATGATTAGAAAAACCACTTTTTTTAATAGGAAATCCATGTAGTGTTTTTTTTTTTTTCAATTAAAACCGAGAAAACTCAAACTCAACATCTTAAAACATATTATACTTGTAGAATACAAAAATATAATTTTAAGTATCACGTATTCTTTATCAATATGAAATTAGCTTTTTACATTGTAATTTAGAATAAAGAAAAAGAGATAAAAAAAACCCTGTTGAATTAGGTGAAACTTTGAATTGGAGAAGAGGGAAATGCATTAATATCGGAATTAATCACCCTCATGCTCTTGGGGGAAAAAAGAAAGAAAGAAAGAAAGAAAACCATCATTAGCACTAGGGATCAGATGGTCTTTTAGTGGGACAAGCCGATAAAAGACTCGTAAGAATTTTAAAGTTGACTCACCTGAGAAACAACTATTGAGTCTACTTTACACCTGCTTCCCCTTTACCTACTCCCACTCCATTCAAGAATTGTGTTCTATTGGTTACTCAAAATGATGTGGTAACTACAACGGATTCAATTATTCCAATATTATCATGTATTTCACGATAATATAGTTTACTAACTTAAATAATAATTGATTTTGACTTAAAACTTGATTAAGTGGCCCAATTGAATTGTAAAGACGCCATCTGCCTATAACAAATGAGTGATGTCTACATACATAAATACATATATATAAATATTTGAATAAATTGTGGTGATAGAAATTAGTAGATGTACCAAGACATCCCGACTAGGTCGGCACCCTTATATTACCCTCATCACTTTTCCATCTCTCTAAATATTATTAAATACAGGAAAAAAAAAACTAGATTGCGACCAAAAAAGGAAAGAGAATCAAGACACCTATCAAGGAATTTAGAAGTCGTCGGAAGGTAGTTTTATTGTATCGAACCGGAACTCTTTCCTTAAAAGTAGTCTTTAAATATGTCTCGTTAAAACCCCTCTAGTCAAAACCCAGTGAGAAAAAAACTAAAAGGGAAAAGGGGTACATATTTACTTTAAAGTCGACTAGTTATAAAATCTATAATAGGGAAGTTCTGCCAAATCTCTATGGAGCAGAGAAGAACAAGTAGTTGGAGCATTGAACCACCATGCATCTTTGACAATGTGAACTGCACATAAAGCCAGGTTATCTACAACTTAATTCCCTTCTTTAAAGATATGAGATGCATGGTATGTGATTTGATTAAGATAGTTGATAGCCTTATTCCATATAGATAAAAATCTCTATAGGACTTAATTGCTTTTAGTTTGAAGTAAATCCACAACATAAATAGAGTTACATTCAAACCAAATATAGTCCCAATCAAATCTTATAGCATAATCAATGTTTGTGATAATTCCCATTAGCTCTACTTCAAAAGCAAAGAGAATAACTAGAGGCTTAGCGAAGCATCCTTTTCAAAAACCTTTATAATTTTTGAAAATACTGCCACATCCAACAAGCCCAAGAGAACCACTAGTTGCACCTCTGTATTTACTTTGATCCAACCTGGTGGAGGATTATTCCATGGGACTTCTATAATACTAGGTGCCTTGGGGATTTTTATCCGCAATTTGAAAGTTTTAATAATCGTTATATTAGAGATGTGTTTTTCATGGTGCTCATATCTATTGAATCGGCTTCTTGAATACAATTTCAAATCAAAATAATCGCTTTCTAAACATTAGAAACTTTATTCTAAAAAATCATCTCATTTCTAGTCTTCCAAATCCAAATCGTCCAAAAAGTAGATATTACCCCCCACAATCCAGAGATTATAAACCTGTTTGCTCATGTTGCAGTTCAATGTCGATAGAATCAGCTGTTAAATTCCTGTTTTATCAAGACGAGCATAAAATGTGGATTCCAATTTAGCCCAGATAGTTCTTGTGAAATCACAACCCACGAAAAGATGATCTTTATCTTCCTCAGTAGCTAAACAGAAATGGCAGCATGATGGTAGGTAAAAACCTTTCTTGTGCAAGAAATTTCCAGTCACCAAGCAACCGTGAATAGCCTTCCAAGCAGCCATCGATCTCCTTGGCTGAATTAAGCTTCTCCAAATTTTTTCACCCCAATTTACAGTAGCTCTCCTCGGCCGTATATGATCCAAAAAATCGCTAGTTTTAGGAATGCCTTCTAAACAATGCCTCCAACGAACAACATCAGTAGAGCCCTCTGCAATGATCACTTCTTCAATATCTGCTACTATACATGGAAAAGACTGCCAAAATGTGTTAGGTAATACACTTTTATTATCAACAATAAAATCACCAACCTTTGATTCAAGAGGAATGTTATTTGGGATTTGGATTTGAGAAAGAATTGGATAACCAATCCAATTATCTTTCCAGAAGTTGAGCTTTGATCGTTCTCCTACAATCCAAATGCATTCTTCCTGTAGCATAACAAAATGATTTCTGATGGCAGCCCATATCTCTTTCTCATGAAATCACAAGCAAGAGAGTTATCAGTCATGATTCTCCATGCAAACTTCTTCAAAAGCGCTGCATTAGTAGCTTCTAAAGATTTAATGCCAAGGCTCCCTTCTTTTTTCGGATGGCAAATCTGCACCCATGCAATAGTGCCTAGCTTAGTTTTTTCAACGCTTCCAGACCAAATAAAATTTCGCATTGCTTTGCTAATTTTCTTAAGCAAATTTGACGGCCACTTATAAATCATAAACTATGATTAAGTGAGCTAGCAATCACAGTGTTTATCAAAGTGAGACGACCAACCATGGATAAAGTTTCTCCCTTTTAATTAGCAAATTTGGAAATTATCTTATCAGCTACAGATTGGAGAAGCGCCTTTTCAGGAGTTCCTTTGAAAAACGGGACACCAAGATATTTAAATGACAATTCACCACACCTCATAGAAAGTCTTCTGATCATATAGCTAGCCTGATGATTAGAAATTGCTTTATCAAAAAAGATATCTAATTTATCAACATTAATTACCTGTCCCGAAAGTCTCTCATAGCATTTGAAAATTCCATCCAGACATTTTACATTATTTTTCATGGCCCTACAAAACATCAATATATTATCAGCAAAAAGAAGGTGAATTGGAATAATACCTCTTCTATGAGCCGTGATAGGCATAAGTCTTCCTTCGTCGAGCTTTCATTGAATCAGACGACTAATAAAATCCTCTGCAATTCAAAAGAGTAAAAGAGACAGAGGATCTCCTTGACGAACCTCTCTATTACATTAGAAATATCCCTCAGGAGTGCCATTAATTAAAATTGACAATCTAGCAGAAATTTTTTTTTTTTTTCTTGGTCCAACAGCAAAAGCAGGCAGAGAAACCAAAAGCTTGGAGAACATAAATATATCTATATTTATGAGAGAGAGTGAGAGAGAGAAAGTAAAAACCTTTGGAGTACCTTAAGTCTGAATATGTTGATTGATGTCTTAATCAATGTCAATGATATTTAGTAAGCGTGCAATCTACATTGTTTATTAAGCACTTATTTTTAAGGAGTTTAAGAATTGGAAACTGTGATCTTGAGATAAATTGGAAAAGTTCAACAACATGCAATAAAAGATAATCGCTAATCCATAAAGTAAAAGTGCCTATAAACTTCGGATTTGAAAGGGTAAAGGTTTTAAGATGCATAGGTGAATCCAATCTTAGTCTGGTTTTGTTTGTCTTTTATGAATGGTTATTTTTATTTTTTATTTGGTTTGTTATTGAGACTGGTTTCTAATTTTCTCTATTTTTATTCTTTTAAATAAATTTGAGTGGAGGTTTTAGTTCTTCCTCTCCACTTTAAGAGAGAGAGAGAGAGAGAGTCTAAGAATGTTCAAAGTGTGGCATGAAATCTCTTGGACAGAAAACATGAAGATTTGTGAATTAAAAAGCTAGTAAAAGAGTGAAAAGAGAAGGTACCAAGACTTAAAATAGTACGGTTTTAATTTACTTTCTCTTGTATGTATAATGGAGCATTGTATGATGATCTTAACTTTTTATACATACATAAAACTTAATGCTATTCTTAAATAGTTTTTATCATTTCCAACTATTTTCAAAATTTATTATAAATAAGTCTTCTACAATCTCAAATAAGTTATTCTTCATTTGTTGTAATGAAATCTTTTGTCCCTAAGTTATTTTTCATTAGTTTTATTTGGAAATCTTTGTCCCAAAATATGAAATGTTTTAAACTTTGATGTGCTAGTGAATTTTTAGTTGTTAATAGACAAACATTTGCTAACTAAATATCATATTCATATAGTCAAATCTTTTTATTTCCAATGCTTTGAAAAGCATTAAATGTTGAAAAATTTGAGTAAGTTAAGACCGAAATAATGTATGGTGTCTTCGCGATCGGAAGCATAGTTAACCAGATGAAGGGTTGGATCGAGTTTCTATGTAGTGGCTAGATTTTGAGTTGTTGTAAACCTCTATGTAACAAATTTTTTTTTTTTTTACTCATTTGATGAAGTTGCAATTTAGTCCTTAATTTTTTGTTTGGTTAAAAGTTTCATAAACTCTTTGATGTATGCTTCATAAGAAGGAAAGCAAACAAGAGGGAAAAAAATGGAAGTGAAAGAAAATAAGAAGGAGAGAAAAAACTTTAATTTTTTTTTTCTTTTATGTTGTTTGGTATCATACGGAGGAAAGAAGTTAAAAAAAACCTTTTGTTGTTTGGTATTGCAATTGAAAGTAAACTAAAAAAAAAAAGTATTATTTATGTAATTATTATTTTACCTATAATTTCTTTTGCCTTTAATAATTTTCATTAATAGATGAGAATAGTTTAGTAATTTTTTTTAGTTTCACTTTTTGGCGAAGTTTTACCTCCACTTTCCTCTCAAATTTGGAGAGATTAAATTATATAATTTGATAAGGCTTTTAATCATTCATATTTTCCTTTCCGCTCAAAAATACTCCAACCAATCACCATAAATTTTTTATTTTTCATCCTAAAATCCTCCAGCTTCTTCCTTCCCTCACTTTTCATCCCTACCAAACATAGCATAAATGATGCAAACTATTTAGGGAGCTTTTATTAAATGAAATATATATATATATATATATATATATTTATTGGAGACTAAGTGTCCATTTGGAGTTAAAATTTTTAAGTTGAAATTGGTTGACCTTTTAAACTCTAGTTATAATTTTTGTTGACTTTTCAGAAAAGATAAAAATTCAACAACAAAAAATACAGTTTAGTTAGAGTTAAATTAATGTGCTAAACAAAGCATTAGTCCTAATTTCGTTAAAAATTTAGAAACCAAATAGGTAGTTCACCTTTTTCTTGGTAGATAGTTTTTGGGCCCGTTGCAAACTGTATGTAATAGCCTTTTTTGGGTTTCCATAACTGTTACTCTACGTGATCTAGTCTCATATATATATATATATATATATATAGCTTTAAGAAAATTTTGAGAGTATTTTTGGGAGAAATAAATAAATAACCATTTTACATAAAGAAATAATAATCTTTAAATATTTAAAATAAATAACAGTAAATAATAAATTTATCAATACTAGATAAATGATTTATCTATTTCCTGTAAATATGCTATTTACTCAATAAATTAATTATTTACTTCAAATGTTTTAAATTTTATGATTTATTTTAATTATTTTTTGTAAAAATTCTATTTACTTGTTTCAAAAAAATATATATTTACTATAACTTTCAAAAATAAAAAAGCGAAGAAATTAGGCCCTATAAATATTTCAGTGAACAAAAGCCCATTGTCGTATGCCATTAAACTTTTCTCTTGGGCCTCCACCTCTACAATGGGAGCTCTATACCCTAAAGAAATTGCACAAAACAAAAACGCCTACGATAACGTGAGAAAAAATCACGTCACCTCAGCATATTTAAATACTAATTCACCACGTCCCTAATAATGTCATACTAAGTGATTATCGATATCATGTAGTATCTACGAAATTAATCTTTACATCATTGTGGCAATTTCGTAGACACAATTTTTTCTCACAAATATATAGAATTAAGTTTTTAAAATTATCATTCCTATCATTATATGACATATTTTATAACAGCTTCTACTTTCGCGACATAAGTCAATTCATTCCTTTTTTTTATGGCCACGTGACAAAATTAGCTCTATGGAGAGGGGGATTGTTGACAAACCCGCACAATGGAAAATCCCTTCAACGGAGAAAATCACCACACCAAGATCTTCCCCACGTGGAGGAGATACCAGAGATCGGCCAATAAGGGAAGAGGCCGCGGGAAGGGGAACAGGGCGGCGGAGCCGTGGTGGTCTGCACGGAAGTTAGAAGAGAGAGAATGAGAAAGAGAGATTACTGAGAAAAACCATATTTTTCTTTTTCTTTGTTTTGTTTTGTTTTTTTGTGTTTATACAAGGCAATCGTTAATTCCAGCTGCTAATTAGTTGGCCTTGGATTTTGTAGTACATATAAGCGATCAAAGTCTTGCAAGTTGTAGCTGCCGAGGGTTTTGACTTTTACCCATTTAATAAGTTGAGAGTACTCTCGTTTGAAATGGACTTGGAGATTTACATTAATGAGCTTCACATAATTTTTCTTCTCTATGAATATAAACTCTCTAGCTAGTCTAAAGTCCTTTTTGACCAAAAAAAAAAAAAAGGTTTTGCTAGCTTGTTGGCTTATCTGCTGAGTTATATATAGCGCGAGAAAATCTTAAAACCTTGGCTTTGACCATTGCATATGCTCACAGTAAAACCAAATCAAATTATAAAATAAATAAGCAGCTGATCAAGCGGCTTTCTTTCTTTAAAAGTTTTCATAAATTAATGTTTTTCCCCAAAATTCTCATTTTTTTTTCTTTTTATAAAAAGAGAGCTAAAGCATCAGAAATTTGTACATCTTAAAAAAAAAAAAAAAAAAAAAAAAAAAAAAAGGGCATGTTTTGGAAGATTTTCTTACCAAACCTTCCTAGCTACGTTAAAGACTCACTTCCTTTTGTTTGGTCTATTAGGCAATTGGTTGTAATTCTACCTCTCTAAAGGATCAATCCGTTTAATAGTATTCTCTTTGAAATTTATCGTTAATTGAATCATGAACTCTTTTAGAAATTTTATATATCTATATATATAAAAAAAAAAAAAAAAATCTTGCTGTCATATTAATATTGCGTTTCTTTAATCCATATATGGATATTTTGTTATTCTTCTAACTAATTTGCCTCTTAGTACGATGTTTTTGTTAATATATTGCATGCAAGTGTATATCGCACTGATGCATGCCATGAGTTCTTTAAGGATTTGTTTGGTATGCAAGATTGGATAATATTAGAGGATTAGATTGGAATATATAAAAATGATAGGGTTGAATTTTTATTCATACTATCATATATGTTCGGTGTTGAAAGGTTATGCTGAGATTAGACTAAAAAAAAAAAAAAAAAGACATTTTAATGAAATATCAAACTTTACAGAAAATATAAATTAAAAGTCAATTTCTAAATTTAATTTTAAACTTTGTAACAAATATTCGAACCTCTACATATCCAATTGTTAGATTTAATTTTTTTTTTTAATTTTAAGTAAATGTCAATCTCCTTTTTCAAGTATTGTGCATGTATCATCCTTATCTTTATAAAGACAAAAGGATAATATATGGACAAATGCAAAAAATAAAATAATCAAATAAAAAGACATTGAAATCAGAATGGTGACTTTTGCCAAGAAATATGCTCCTAATCCTGTCCTTTCATAGGGAATAGCCAAATCCCGATTTCAAAGGGATTCAATCATGAACTAATTAATCAATAAGATAGGAAGCTAAAATTTAGTCTTATCCAGTCCTTCCCTATCTTGGGCACCAAACAAGGCTGAATAATTAGATATTGTGAAAGTAAGAAGACATTAATGCATGGAAGTTACTAGGATGGAATACATGTTTGTATGTTAATTAAGACTAATTCAATCTTATATTTAAATATAATAATGCCTCTCAAGGATTCATTATTGACATTATTACTCATATTGATTTAGGGTAATTTTCTTGGTATTTAATTGTTTATATATATAGATTTCTTGCATTACTAGGATCTAGTCGCACTAGAGTGATCGAATAATTGGTATTGTTGTACCTAATCACAACATGCTAAGCATCATATGACAATATGAGCCCCAAAAACACCTTACGAGGTTAACTATTGGATTACTGCACTTACTTGCCTAATTAGGGAAAGTCTCAAGGTACGCCGCCAACTTTTCTAGTGTTTCCAAGTAACACAAATATATAACCATAAAAATTGATATGTCAAACTTTAATTAATTATGCAATCTCTTTCTTTCTTTCTTTCTTCTTCTTCTTCTTCTTTTTTTTTTTTTTTTTTGTTCAAGGAATCTTTATGTGATCTGTTAATTAGTGTGGTGTGGTCGTTAATGACTAATTTTTGACACTTCAATTATAAATTAATCAATTTTTTTAACCGTGAGAGGGGAACTGATTTAAAAAAAACAAAAACAAAAACAAAAACAAAAAAACAAAACAAAACAAACAAACAAACAAAACATGGCTTTAACTTGAACAAAAACATGTATGAACTCAAAGTTTATCACCCTCCATTGTAACTATAGCATGGAACATCTGTTAAGGTTACAAGGCGGTTTTCTGTCGGCTTTTAACCACCCAAAGTTTAAAAAAACCAACCTTGAATTAGCAATATTATTATTAAAATAGATTGCGCAGCAAAAATAGACAAATAACAAGTTTACTATTTTTAAAAATATAATAGTACGCACGTCCTTAATTTTCAAATGATCTGAAGAAGAAACTTGCCTCCAAATTTCGATTCCTAAGTCAATTCGGAGGCATCACTTTTCAATGAAGAATTGTCGGGATCAAACCCCACTTGGCCATTATCTAGTTCCGCTTTAGTGTTACACGTTTTTCTCCAACATATACATATATACATATTTGCATATATGTAAATACATATATGTATAGATATAGTATGTGAAAACAAAACCAAAAAAAAAAACATGGAAATGGGAATAATAATATAGAAAGTCTTGAACGAGAAGATTAAAAAAGAAAAAGGATCAAAAGGCTTGTGCATGAAAAGACAGAAACGCACTTTAAAAGTTTACTTATTCAAAACAACGTCTAAGAGTTTTTTCTTTGGGCGGTCGAGAAAGAAAATGATATATATATATATATATATATATATATATATGTGGAGAAGAGAAAGGTCTGTCGACCTTTGTGTTATGGTCGGTAATTAATTAGCTTCTATTTCAAAGGAGTAGCCGCACTATTTATACCCAAAATTTGTCTTCTATTATTTTTCACTCAAAATCAAATACATTGCGCGTTCGGACACGTATAAGAATCCAAATTTGATCTTTTTTGTACATGATTGCAAGCTTTTTTGTAGCTACATGTTCATATATATATAATTACAATAAGACCAATTTGCATGAGAGTGATATTCCAAAGAAATTTTATATAATCAAAATATTGAAGCGTATTAAGAATATCAATTCTAATTTTAATTTTTAATATTAATTCACGTGATGGTAAACCGTTGTTTTTTATAATAGATATAATCAATTGATATAACAATCTTTCAAATATTTATTAATAAAAAATGACAATTCGTATGTCATATAAGTTGATATTTAAAAATTGAGAATATAATTCACGTCTTTAATATTTTATATATATATATATATATATATACCTTTTCCAGTTATAAAAAAGAAATAATTTGTTTGACGTTTAAATGACGTATGGCTTACTTAATTGAAGATCAATTTGACCGAGAAAGTCGGCTAGAACAGGATAGACCTTCTAATCGGCCGAGCAGAAGAAAGTGAACTCCTGTACTTTAGGTTCTCTCTCTCTCTCTCGTTTGGCGATCTTTTGACGCTTCGTATCTGTGGTTGTCGTTGGTTTTAGTTCTCACATTATTAGTTGACCTTATTCATATCTCATGATCATGGAAAAATACATTACCCACATTCTAAAAAGAAGCATTCATATATACATATATTTATATGTGTGTGTGTTCTAGTTATATATCACATTTATATGTGTTCAGTCTATTATTAATGGTTAATCAGAAATATATACCAGGCCTTAACTAATTAGAAGATTATTCCCATTTTCTTTTCCTTAACTTTTTAAAATTGGTAAATATGCAATAAATTTAGATGAAAACAAATTCAACAACTGGTAGTGGAGACAAAACTAGTTCAAAGGGCAACGAGTTTAATGTGACAGAAATTTTAATTTTTGCATGTGCAGACTGCCGAGAGACAGAGAGTGCGTGTATATTAGAGTCTAGAGACGTGTTGAGAAGGATCACAATTCCTAAGGCATGGACACCGGCATACATACATATATACACACACATAGTGATATATATATATATATATATATATATATATAATCAGATATAAGAACACTATATAAAAAAATGAACATGGAGGGGGACCCGCCATGGGAGACAGCAAAATTTTGTATTCTTTCATTTACGTCCAAACCGAAATTATATATGTTGAGTGTGAGCTAGTTAGCCGATGATTTACGGATCATGATTGCATCAAAAAAAAAAAAAAAAAAGAATATGTATTAAAGTGCACATTTGTGCCGTTCATTTCATATCATGCACTAGCCGAAATTTGAAACTGACCTTTGAATTAATTGCTTCCAATTTTGGTTTTGGTGTAGCTAGTTGAATTCGAGTCAAAGTTTTTTTTTTTTTTTTAAACCTATTATTGCTGGCTAAGTCCTATGCTTTTATGTCTAATCTGAGAATTTATAAGAGTCTAACAAATATTCCCCACTCACTATTTTCCACTAATATTATCCGACTTCCTATGCTTTAATCTTTTCTTAATGATCAAGAGATAAAGCAATTGATATTAAAGAAAGCTAAAACATCTCAATTAAATTGGCATTTTATAACAAACTCCTCCAACCCCAAATCTAATTAATATGTGCTTTTTTTAATATCCGAATACTTAAGGCAAGAGCTATGTACATGTGCAAAAACAAAACTATGTCATCCTTCAATACACATTTAAGCACGACAATGCAAGACATAGAAATCATATTTGGTAAAGAGTAGACAATATTAAGAATCTTAATCCTACATTATAAACAAATACAAACACGTAAGATTATAATAGTTCACCTCAATGTGAAATTACGTTGTTTTCATTCAACCTTTGTAGTAATTTACTATAATGACTAAAAAGTTTACATGAGAAACTCGCATACCATCAAACTCTCTTGTGTTTTTTTTTTTTTTTCTTTTTCCAGCTATCATAAGAGTTGCACTAGCCTGCTATAGACATCAATTCTAATCACAACTTTCGAATACCAACTCATGAGATGGTGATGTTATCACATTTTCATTAACATATATATATATATTAGTTTTAATTGATGTCACAATCCTTTATATACTTAGCAATAAAGGAATGAGAAAAGATACACCACAGTAAGTTGATATTAAAATTGAAGTTTATAAAAATGTATTAATTAACTATTCCTATCATAATAAACCCTAAATGATGACACCTCCTATTTATATGTATAAACAAATTAGGGTGCCCTCGATCCATATATTATTTTTAATTGATGTCACAATCCTTCGAGTATATGTATACATATATACACACAGATATATATATATATATATATTCATAGATATAGCAATGTCAAAAGTGCCAAAGACAAAAGAGGGATCGATGAAGAGGACCGCATTTCCTCATATGGCACTAACATTTCAAAACTAGTACTCCACTTTCTTTTCTTATCATCAACTAATGGACAATTAACTTAATCATTACTGCTTAAAAGCCCGTAATCACAGATCAATTATTGGTTCCTGAAATAATCGCCGATCTAGGTCCTTTTAGTCAAAAAAGCTCGAAACCCAACTCGATAAGAATTAAGAACCCAAATGAGAGGTTTCCGTTGCTTTCACAACCGGGCCGTCCGAGTGGTCAACAGGCTCCAAAACTCGTTTTTGGGCCCCACCCATGTATTATTGAGTCCACGTGTCCGGGATGATGACGTCATCGACATTAGGTTCTTTGGGTTGACAATGCGAGGCAATTAATGACAAGGATAAAGGAGACAAAACAAAGCACAAGACCCATGCCATGATTTTTAATATAAAGCAAAACATTTTTGCCTTTTTTTATTTTTATTTTTTTAAAGTGGTCCCCGTAACATTGGTCACCGCTCGTCTCTCGACACGTATGTAACATTTTCGTCAAACTCACATTACATTGATAAATAATCCCTCCATGCAAAATTATTACTTTTTTAGTACGTGAAAGCGACAATTAGCCTTACATTTAGAGGGACAGGTGCCGGTTCTCCGACATCCGGCAGCTCTCGCCGGAACCTTTGTATTCAGGTCGCGATGTATGAGAGCTCTGTCTATATGTATTGTTCTTTATTCAAAGTGTCGTGCATTAAATCTTAGCAATATCACATTAAAATATAATAATTTTTAATGTCTTATCATAAAATTCTCGTAATTTTACATATATCATTTTGTATGCCATAAGTTAAAATTTTATTTTCTAAACTTTAACACTTAGAAATCAAACCTAATACCACTTGGTGAAGACTAGAAATTGAAAATTTTTGTCAAGTTATTTACCCAAAAAAAAAAAAAAAAAGAGTCAAGTTTTCAGTAGTTTTTGTCTTTGTTATGCTTAATATATTTAGGAAGGATTAATGTTTTGTTCACTGACGATAACGATAAATATGCTTAGTTTATTTGGGGAAGACTAACATTTATTAAATTTGTGCACTTGTTGTGAGTAAGTATAAAACAGCATAATTTATAATTGTCAGAGTTATTTATGGTAATTTGCTTTTCTTATTCAGTTCTATATGATTTTATTCATATATCAGAAGATGCTTTTATATAGTTTATTCACGTGTATCTTATCATTGACGTGTATATATAATCAATTATGTAAAATAAGTATATAACAACATACTGATGATAAGAAAATAAAAGGACAAAAGGTGCATGATATATATATATTTTATCAATAATGGAAATTTCCCATTAAAAAAAACAAAGGAGCTAGCTAAGCTAGATCTATTTCTTCCCGATACAGTAAGCTTAAGAATATAAAAACAAATAAATTATTAGACAAATTTAACACGCATCAATGATACCACCAAATCCAAGACCTAGAAACTTTGAAATAAAGAAAAAGAAAAAGAAAAAAAAAAGGTTCTGGTCTCTTGGATTATAGTTTAATCTTGATGAGTTTTCCTTACATGAACTCACTAACATCCAAGATGTCTGAGATTTGAAAGTTCAACATTTCACTGCAATAGCTAATTTCACGTTCGTCCTCGGTACTGCCACCATTTAAGTACGTGGCCGTGGTCGTGGTCGAGTTCGAGTTCAACGCCGGCGTCGGGCTTGACGAAGGAGTCGAAAAAACCGACGTCGTTGTCGTCGTGGGGAAGCCGAAGTTCTGGTTGGACGAATTAGGACCCATGACACTGTAATTATGACTTGGTAACAAAGGACCATAGTCTTCATAAGGATGGAAACTTGAGGGATGAGGCAATCCAGAATTACAACTTTGCCACTCGCTCATTTGGGAGCTTGGAGAGCTGAAACTCGTGAGGCTTGGTAAGTCAACGTTGTTGGGCTCCAACGTGGGACAGGCTTGGATTCTTGATGATCAAGTGGGGGTTGAAAAAACGGGTTGGTCTGGATTTGGGGGTTGTTTATAGTACGATAATAAAGTTGGTCTTGTTCTTGAGCATTTTGAAGGAACAAGTTGTTTAGGTTTCGGTGAGAATTATTAGAGGAAGACATGAGAGAAGTGGCTAGCTTTAGGAGTTCTGGGTTTAGTATTTGAGGTTGTTGGACTCCGCCGAGAAACCTCGTCATGTTGTTGGGTGAGTTGTTGTAGAGAGAAGAGCTGAGGATGGAGGAGAGGTCCAGGAGATCCAGGCGTGGACTGTGCGTCACCGGATCGATTCCCATCCGGAGAAGCCTCTTTCTGATGTGGGTATTCCAGTAGTTCTTGATTTCGTTGTCGGTTCTCCCCGGCAACCGAGCCGCAATTGCCGACCACCTTAAAAATGTGCCAAAAAGGGAAATATAATTGTGTCATTATTTAGCATATTGTTGTCTAGTTAAGAGTAAATCTTAGAGAGGCAAAGAGTTGGTTGGAGAGTAGTTAATTACTTGTTGCCCAATATGCTGTGAAGCTGAATAATAGTCTCTTCCTCTTCGAAGGAAAACCGTCCTCTCTTGATGTCTGGCCGGAGATAGTTTGTCCATCGAAGTCGGCAGCTCTTTCCACACCTTTGCAATCCTAGACAACATACACAAAAGAGGAAAAGAAATTTAAAAAAAATAAATAAATTCACCATATAAATTAATGCAAAACAAGTGCATGAAAATGAAAGCCAAATAATTAAGGTTCACAACTACTGTACCTGCATTCTTGGGAAGTGTCCTCCAATTGCCATAGCCATGTTTCTGAATAAAATCGACAAGTTTCTGGTCCTCCTCCGGAGTCCAAGGTCCTTTCTTGAGACCGTTTTTGTCACAACATGGTGCTCTTCCCATGGTGTTAAAATTTTTGTTGCTACGTATAATCTTTTTGCCCGAGCTAGCCAGGAAATTAAAACTATAAATTTGCTAAATGGGTAATGTATATATGAAGGAAGAGAGAACAGAGAGATTTGGATAAACAGAGTTAAGAGAGACAGGGAGGAGAAAGAGATGTTAGGGTCCGTATGAGGACGTACTTGGTATAAATAGCAAGAGAAACAATGAGAAGTCAAAAGGATTCGGTGCCGTCCTCTGTTAATCACTTTGCCGACGTGTCCATTTTCGTTTCAGAAAATTATGTACCCTCCTCTATTTTTGTTATTACTGCCCCAATATATATATATATATATATATATATATTAAATTATATCCTAAGCTCCAATAATATCTCTCTCTCTTTGGGTTTTAATCTCTCCCATGTATTCCATAGAGTGGAGAAGTTTTTAGCCATAGTTTTCCGGCGGGAGCGTGTCACTCCTGGCTTTCTGGATTCATATTAGCTAGCTGTCACCAATGCGGGTTAGTGCCACGTGCCCCTTTGAACTTTTTAGCTTTCTTTTTTAATAAAATTTATTAAATAATATTATAGATTTCAAGAAACTTTTTTAGCCTTTGTTTTCTTTCTTTTCTTTGAATCCCCTATTGCTTCGATCACAACTGCTTCACGGCGTTTACTTTATGCACATGAGTGAAAATGACTAATTTGTCCCCCACAAGATGACCATCCACGTTGCTAACTTTTTGTGGTCACGGTTGTATGCTGGGCGGGCTAATTTAGTATTTATGCCCAGCTTGTGACATTTTGAGTCTTAGGGTTCGTTTGGTATTTGAATTAAGTTTGAGATGAAATGTAATTTTTAAGTTTGAGTTGACTTGACTTTTTAAAAAGTAATTATAAATTTTATTGACTTTTTAGAAAAAGATAAAAATTGAGATGAAAAATTTGAATCGAGTTTAAGTTAAACTCATTCACCAAACATAGATTTAGTAATTGTACGGAAGATGGTTTTTATTTTTTATTTTTTGTATATTTATATTTATAAATTAAAAAAAAAAAAAGGAAGAAGAAAGAGAATTGGTCAAACAAGTAGTAAAGCAAATAATATTAATAAATGCAGAGAAATTGATGATCATGCGGAGAAAAGAGGAGCATTAAATGGAAGATAGGCAATAATAGAGTTCGGTGTTTGCCGAAATATAGGAGCATTTATTGTTGTATATGCACATAATGAGAGTTCTCTCTTTTCTCCCTTAATAATAAACTTTTTAGGATAAAGTTTTGAACTTAAAAAAAATTCTGAAAAAAAAAAACGAAAAGATAAGATATGTGGGGTGTTCATGATAACTTGTTGAGTTGTTGTTCATGATTTGCTTCTTAGAATTGTTGTACGGTTACTATAGGAAATATTTTGCAGAGCTTTTTAAAAATATTTTTGGCTCTTTATATTTAAAAACAACTTCTGAAAATATTTAAATGATCTATCAAAAGAGTTTTTAATCTCTAGAAAAACTTCCTATCCAAACTAAAAAATATATATTCCAAAAAAAAGTTGTTTTGAATAAACTTGAAAAACTTGAATCAAGTTTTATTTTAAATATTATAAATTTTATTTTAAAATTGTTATTTATTTTACTTTAAAATTTTTTTTAAAAATGTTGTTCTCAAATATTTATTGAAAAATTATAGCTTTTATTTTTCTTGCTCTACTGATTAAAAGCAAAAACAAAAGCTCTTTGGATGGGTTCATAATGTGCTCCACAACTTATCAGAGATCATAACTTTTTTTTTTTTTTAATTTTCTTCATCCAAAAAAAAAAAAAAACAAGAGAGAAATAGGTGGAAGAAAACATTTTATATATTGCTTAAATTGGCAGATGCAAATTGCAAGTTTTAGTCCGCATGAAAACAACAAAAGCAAGTAAAAAGGAGTTTGATTATTAATTTGTCGCATTATAGAAGGCTACGACTCTGAGCAACACGAGATCGCCCCACAACTTATCCAACTATCAATCGTACTCAATTTCTTTTCTTTTTCCTTTTTTTTTTTTTTTTGGGTCTATTGGAGGTCTAATGATTTTTTTTCCCTCTTGATTTTTTTTTTTTTTTTTGAAAGTTTCCCTGTTAATTTTCACAGTTTCTATGTTTAGAAGTTATTTCAGCCAGGAAATGGGGAAGCTCACTTGAGAGGTTAAGATCTATTAATATCCTAAGTTTATATATGGAAGTAACTTATTATCAAATTTCAATTCTATTTTTGAAAATGCAGTTAGCTGTTTCGTATAATTAGCTTCCTGAAATACACAGCTTAAGATAAGCGATATTGCAAGATCAAAATAGGTTGTAATTTTGATTTATTTTAGCTTACATAGTTCATAAAAATTTAACCACAACAATGTTTTTGTCTACCTATTTATTAATCATTTAGGAAAAAAAATATTGTAGCTAGAAACAATACTTTTGTCCTACCTGTAGAGTGGATTTTTTGTTTTCTTTATCCTTTTAAGTAGAATTAAATTTTTAATGATCAGATTTATGAGTATTCACATTATAATCACACGTACATATGATATTAAAGTGCCGAAAAAAAGGTACCCATTATGGTGAGTCCCACATCGACGGGGAGTGAGGAATTCAAGTAGCTTATAAAAATCACGAGTTCTCTTCCAGCCAGCAATTACGTGAAAATTCTAACTTAGTGGGGTCCGCAAGGTTTCCTCCTCTTAAAGACCCTTGTGGTCGAACTGCCTTATGAGTTTTGTTGTGCTTGCTTGATGTATATTGAAGAAAAAAGTGCTCATGCTTAAAGATCTGACCATGAAAATATAATCCGACGGTTTAAAAAAAAAAAAAACATGTTTAAATGGTGGGGCAAAAATATCATTCGTACACCAAGATTTTCCATTATTTACTTTATAACCACTTCTCTTAGAATTAATTTTTGTTTTCTTATGAAAGAGAAGGATATATATTTATATCTATATAATATGTCATAATCTTTGAATCAGTACATTTGACCCTTGATCCACTGTCGAGCAAAACATCAATAACTCCACTTCATTGACTTTATGGCATGTGGTTGCTAATACTAATACCATGAACAATAATAGTATTTGTCTTTGTTCTTTTCTTTTCAGTGAAATAGAACATCAACGTAATTAAGTAAATATAACCTCCAATCGTCTTTTTTTTTTTCCCCTTTGTTTTTCACATATATAGTAAATTTAATTAAAAAAAATTCTAAACATACCTAAAACGCATTTTCATCTCCTTATCATACTGTATAAACATCTATCTATATGTGTGTGTATTAATATATATATATATATATATATATATTAAGAGGCCCACAAGCCAAGGATTTTATAGTTTGGTGCAACTATTTATAGCTTCCACATCGATTTCACAGCGTCTGCAGAATATGGCTCTTTGTGAGTGTTTGTTTTGTCAAAGAAGCTCCAAAACCTGATCACCAAATATTGCTCCTAACCACTCACCATTTTTCTAACTTATCATTATCGTCTTCGTATCTTACCTCAAACAACAGCATATACATGATTTAATTATTTCATCAACGTGATTTCGCTGGTTGACCAATCATATAGGTAATGTCCCCACCCTATATATCTTGGCGGGACAACTATTTATATATGCTTGGTTATAGCATGTACACATATGCATACTCTACAAATCAAATTTATTTGACCAAAAAAAAAAAAAACAATCCTCGAGTATTTTGCATTATTTTATTTGGTTGGCTGCTGGTTCGACAAACAAATGGAAACAGTTGATTGGCAAATTAAATTTTAAGTTCAACTTTTGGACCATTATTGTAATCCTGGTTTAATTACCTAGATTTGGCGACATCCAGTAGGAGAAATTAAGGAAGCAAGTTACAATATCACTTCTTCAACAGTCACACGGAATTATTTTTTATTGGGCGACGATGAATATATAACCAACTATATCAATAAGGTAACATTTTGATCATGATGCCTTTTATTAAAAATTATCATAATTAATCAAGCTATAGAGAAAACCAATGCAGTTGTAAAACTTTTTTTGACGAATCAGGTAGAGAAAGCACAACAAGTGTATTCATGTTCGTCAATTCAAGAAAGCATCGTATCAACAAGCATCATAATAACTCTGCTTCCACCTCAAATAGAGCTAGAGATGTTGAAGATTTTCAAACACTAAGAACGACAAGTCAGAAGTGAAACTCGATAATTATACACTAGCTCAGAAAGAAATTGAGATTGTGATTTCAAGGTCTTAGGATAATTTTGAGGAACTTAACAAAATTATTCGAATAGATAAATCACTAACCCGGAAAAGGAAAACACCTCTAAACTTCATATTTAAATAAAAGGGTTTCAAGATATATAGATGAATCTAATTTTAATTTGGATTTGTTTACCTTTTATGAATGATTGGTTCTTTTTATTTTGTTTTTTGTTTGGTTTTGCCATTAAAAGTGGATTACGATTTCTCCAAGTTTTGTTTTCCCTGTTTCAACTTCCTTTTGTTTTCTCTCTTTTTAATTAGTTTGAGTTGAGACTTTAGACTTTCCTTATCTCCATTTATTATTTTTGAAAAAATATATCACGAACCAGAGGAAAATTAAAGAAAGTAATTAATACATACATGTGTATATATTTGTATATGGGACTTCCGACTTTCAGAAGCTGGTGATGTAGACTGAAAACAGTATGAGAACTCAACAATACTTATGACCAACTTAAATAATGGATCAAGCCGCCCTTTTAAGTATGAAAAGTGTTTTAGATTGTCAGTGATGTTCAACATCACATTAGTAGAGAAATAGATCACATTAGTGGGTCTCATATTGTGAAACTCACCCTTTATTAATGAGTGGTATTTGATGTTTCCTAGTATTGTTGTTTAAGTATTCAGTATAACGCTGAAAAATGCTAATTAACTTTTATAACATGAATGGAATAATAACGGAATAATAACGAGTCTATGGTGAAAGTTTAATCTAATAAGACTTTTATAACATGAATGGAATAATAACGAGCTTAAAAAAAATAATATCAAAGTGTGACGACGGACCCATTTTTCCTTTTCTTTTTCCTATATAATATATTGAATCCTAATTATACTGTTTCGCGGAGTTTATCAAGTAAAAATAAAGTCTCTCGTAACTCGATAAACCTCATAATTAATTGAAAGTAAAATGTGTATATAATATGTACGTATACGAGTGTACATAAGTATTATATTTTCATGCATGACGATCACCTATATTCTACGAACCATGAACATCTGTTGCTACCGTAAAATTCTGTGTGCTTATTATAATTAGAATTTAAACTTTGATTAATGACTTCATTAATTATTTTGATAAGCTTGGAGCTTGACTCTATGAACGTGTCCCCATGCAACACGTTAGCTAAGTTAAAAAAGTGGGACCACCACATTGAAATCCATGACAACTTTATCGGACCATCAACAGCCTACCACGTCAGGCAATCTGACGCCTTATATTGTCAGCTGAGGTCTACTGATCAAAAAAAAAAAAAAAAAAAAAAAACCAAACCAAACAAACAAACAAAAGTCTTTACATTCTTGACGTATGAGATTTCATTTACCTAAGCCCCGTTCGAAAGTCCGTCTCACACCTTTGTTTTTGAGATTCGTTTTCAAATGCTCCTACTCCATTATCTACAGTATAAATTTGCATTTTTTTTCTCCCTTTTTCATGAAATTCAATACATAATTTTCTTAGTTGAAGTTTAAAATAATATATTAATTCTTTTTTTTGTTAAATGCTTACAATAACGAGAAGAAAGAAATAAGATCTTTGTTATCCATCAAAATCTGACAAATTTTAAATTTTTACACTAATCAAATATCACAATCTATTTTTAGTTCACATTTTAATCAAATACACATTTGGAAACATTAACTCCTATTTAATAAAAAAAAAATCTATAAAAATCCAACTCCAACATATTATCTAAATGGCCCCCAACTGTTAATAAATTCTTTTTTGTGTTTTGCATCGCTCGCTCGAAAGTAAAGTCTTTTTATGATAAGATATCATATTCATGGTGTATGTTGACGCCAAAAATCTTTGACACAACCTCAGATGGGATCATATGATGTGATCCGTCTTATATCGTCGTGCTCCGCCTAGTCGCCTACAAAAGATAAGCACCTTAGAGTAAGGGGACACCAGTGGGGTGTCTGTTAAGGGCACTCCGATGCTTAAGTCAGTATAGGGCACTGATGAGCAAGCGAAGAAGTAGAGTTTAGGCAAGGCAAAATAGACCATACCTGAGTTAGTGATGCACTCCTCTATTTATAGGCGTTTCCCACGGGTTTGGGTCCTCGGGTGACCCTGATGGGTTATGTTTCGAGTGGCCCTGACGTGTAGACATGCTCTGGGTATACGGATACTTGACCTCTACTAGACGGATGCCACATGCCTTACCATTTGGGTGATAGGGGGACACAGGTGCAGGTCATTAGTGTTGACGCAGGCGGTCAGTATTGTGTCAGTTCAGTCAGGTGGTGAAGAGTGGGACCAGAGTAGGGACAAAGACAAGTACAGTAACAGATACCAAATGTCAGCTGTCAGGTGGTGTGGAGTAGTGGGTGTGGCACGGCCCGTACGGTACGGTTGTCAACCAGTATGGAACGACATGACAGGGGCAGTCTGGGCCGACCATCCCGCAAGGGACTTAGCTGTGGTCGGGAAAGTGTTGCTCAGGCTAGTATATTGGAACCTGATGGTGATTTGCTCAAGGTTCCCAAATGAGAGGTAGTTCAGGGATCAGCAGCTTAACGAAGGTGTCAGTGTACCAGCCCGATGGCCCCAGAAGGGACTCCCTTTACAATCGTGACCCAACTTCTGTGGTCTAGTCGGGTGATCGAATCTTCTCCATTAGCGTGGGTAATAGATCATACTGGTTCTCACGTGCCTCGTTTCCCCTATGAATAGGTGGTCTTCAGCACATGAACAATTACACCATTAACCAAGTATGTTTTCAATTATTAGATTTAGGATTCGTTTGTGTTTGAGATGAGTTTGAAATAAGATGAAATTTTTAAGTTTGAGTTGAGTTGACTTTTTAAAAATTAGTTATAAATTTTGTTGACTTTTCAGAAAAAAAACAAAAATTAAGATGAAAATTTTGAATTGAGTTTGACTTAAACTCATTCACCAAATATTGGCTTAGTTCAAATCCTATTACAAGTAAAAGCATATAGGTACATACAGTTTCTTATGCTAATCTAACGGCTAAAAAAATGGAGTTATAGTACTAATGTCCTTTTTTATTTATAATTTTGCTAAAGAATAATGTTTTTTTTTTTTCAAAAAAATAATAATAATAATCATACCATAGAAATCTTCTTAAATATATGTATATATAAAATTAAGAAACGAGATCGACAAGTTGATCAATGGGCAATTTGGGTAAGCTCAAAACCATTTTATATGAAAACTTTTTGGAAGTGCCACCTGTCACTCTGGAGTGATTTCTGGTGATATAAAACGATGAACCTGTTACTATATTCGAATTAAATAAAATCTAAAAAGAATCTATGCGTGTCTTAATTTCTATTTTTAATTGCTAAATACACCTCATTCTCGACAGCTGTCAACCATATGCACTGTGTTTCCTTAAATATTTTTATGTTCTTTTTCTAATTTGGTCATTGACAATCAAAGTAAAATACATGACGTAACTAACAAGCGTCAAATCATGTGAAGATACGGTGAAAAGTGTCCCTTCACTTCGGTGATCCATAGAAATTACACACACACACACACATATGTAATATATATATATATATATATATATATATAATTGTATATATGGTCAAATGTTCCACTAGATCATCCTTGATTTTCTTAAGAATAAAATTTTACTTCAAACCCGTAAGTCAGTCTCACTTTTTTTTTTCCCCTTTATTTTCTCATTCTTTTTTTCCCCCGTTTGAATGCCTTTCTCACCTCCTAACAAGTAAAAAGAGTTTCACATACAACAAATGAAGGTCTCTTTAGTACTAGTTATGTTTTTCTTCAGTTAAATTAATTACCAAGTTTTGCTAATCTGTATCATAATCAATATTGGAAACGACCATAATCTTTCCCTTAAAAAAAAAGACCATAATCTTGGGCTAATGTCTCCATGCTCAGCATCAAGGCGACAACGATTCATTTAATTAATCTAATTAAATTGACTATCAATTATTCATTGATAATTAAAGGATTATAATTAATTAAACCATATGCTTACATCTTATATACTAAAACGGGCAATTACTTGTCCAAATCTAGGGTTTGCTTGGGCATGCAGCACCCAAAGTGGTTACGCCTACGTGTTTGTGTTGACTAATCAAAAATGCATTGCGGTTTGGTAGATTATCTAATTATTATGATGTTAGTTTAATTTTTGTTCCAAGCTGTTAAATAAGTTTAACAAACATTGAATAATGAGACAGATTTCTTCGTTATCTCAATACCCCCTTTATTTTTTGTTGCCAAATATACATGTGCGTGTGTGTGTGTGTGTGTGTATTATAATTTAATGCTATTTTTAGATACGAGATCCATAGCTTGTACGTGGATGAGATACCATCGGTACTATTATGTAAGCATTAAGCACTCTCATGCACCACATTTTCCAACTTTTGTACAATTTATATTTCTTATATACTTCTGGGTCCATATTCGGTCGACTAATTATTATTTTTTGTAACTTAGTTGTTATTATAATTATTAGTTTCACTATAGTACTGTGAAATATAATACATTAATACAGAAGAAGAAACACCTGGCACATAAAATGTCTGGAACAATCCGATTTGCAAGGGTGTGTTACACGTATGGCATGAAGTTGGGTTTTATCATTTATGGTTTGTATCGAATGCTTATCAAGTGAAGCCTTCATTCACGAGATCCGGATATGTGTCCAAAAATGATTGGTTATTGTAAAAACAGTATTGTTCTACCTTTTATACCATTTTAGTCCCAAAAGTGATGCTAAATTATGTGAAATTTATAGAAACAACAACAAAATTAACGATAATACATACATATATATATATATATATATCTCCCCCATGTGAAGGCACATAAATCATATTAGGGAACAAGCTTTTGAATTCCAAGCGAAGCTACTTCATCATCTAGACCAACCTAATTGAAAATCCACTCTGAAATTTTTCATTCACACCAATTCCTTGGATCCAGCATAATTTAACATGAAATTTTTTTTTTCTTGCATGACGTTAAGTTATCATAAATTTATGAAACGTTAAACGAATTACATTATCAGCCTCCATGCATAAGGCTAGTAAATATTCAATTTACAACTATTCATATAATTTGAAAAATGCTTGGTGGTACTACTGGTGCTAAACACCGTCACCAAATAGAATGCGACCCTAGATGTGGGCCCATGTCCTGTGACCCATCTTTCATTACAAATGGTGCCTTTTAGCTGGCCATCAACCAATATAGATAATCAAAATTTCATGTAAAAAGAGACTAACATGGGTTGGTTATAATGAAATTTTTTAAAAACCATTTTCTTTTGCTTTTGTTATTAATTCCATCTTTGTTTCTAGAAGAAATAATAATGAAATAAATAATGAGGAACGTAGATGAAGTAGCACATCTACCGTCAAACCGTTGAACCACGAGAGATGAGCCCTATGATCTGATTGTGTAGGTTTCCATTGGTAACAAGGACACCACCCGAGGGATAAATGATCCTCCGTCCTCCTTCATCAGCCGCGAGGTCGATTTGTGTCCCTTTCCAGTCAGTCACCTAATACCATGGGTTAATCTCTTTGATTAAGACAATTTAATTTACAGATCTAGGATCCATATATTGAAAGATAATCATCGATATAACAGCGCAACTGCCATACATAGTTCTGATGTATGGTTCCTATTAAAACATACAAATAGTACATATTTATATGTCAAAATGAGCTGATCCAACAGCAACGAGATTCCAACGATAGTTGAAAAATCATCCAAACATGACTCTTTATGGTTTGGTATAAGGTCGAGAGCTGAGAGAAGCGACAGTAAGGACTTATTGTTCATTGTTATTAAACCATAACGAACGAGGTACGTCAACTATTAAAGATGGGAAAGTGGAAGCTCAGATATAGTTTTAGAAGTATGGTACAATACACATATTATCCACACTAGATTATCAAGAATTGCCTTCTACGAAATTATAGTAACACGCTTCACTGAAGAATACGCGTGTGTAAAATGTCTTGTTCAATAATAGCTATATCCATAAAAACAAAGAAATCAAAGTTCCTGCCACCAAATGCGACGGAACGAACACCAGCATTTTCTCTCTCTTTCATCACCTTTTTGTCATTTTCTTCTTTTTGGGGTATAACGTCTTTGGATTAATTTTATCTAGTGGAGGTGTCACGTAAATGAATAGGACGGATTCCTTGTGATGACATCTATGCCATCACATATTTGTCCCACGTCCATTTTTTCTTTCTTTCGTCTGTTACTCTTGTAAGCGTATTGAATTAGTGAGATGTGATGGCTCTAGTTAGCATTTGGGAATTTTTAATGCACACATAATTATTTATCAAAACACCCCTAGTAGTCCGGAATGTAGTCCAAATTAACAATACTGCTGCTTATATTAGACACTTTTAAGGTGCTACACGAGAAAATAGAAGTTCACTCTGATTTCTGTATTAGATTTGATCAGTTCAACTTCTTTCTTTTCGTACTTGTTACCATGTTGCTTATCAGAAAGATCGTTTGTCATTAAGAATATCACAACTTTAAGAGGCAAAAATGGAGGTACAAAACGGAAATACTTCAAATGGAAATATGCAAAGCGGGAGAGATATACCTTTCCACCAGCTTCATGCACGCAAATCATGCCAACAGCATGATCCCAAGCCTGTTGTGGTGATAAACTGAATTAACATTGCTGTAGTTTCAAATTCACTGGTTGACTAGAATACTAGGAAAAAGATACCTTGATAGTTGTTTGAACTTTTGCCCGAAGAATGAAAACTGAAGCCCTACCGGAAGCCACCATTAGATACTTGCACAAGCTGCATACATCAAACATAAAGGACAAGGCTTGTCCAAGTTAGTGATCCAATTGAACAATAATTTGCATAAATTATCATCACGCTTAAAAGACAGATAGAGATCGAAGACCAGACACAAACATTTGGACGGATATTTTGAAAGAAAAAAGGAAAAAGTTTTCTTTACCAGAAAGAGTTATTTAGACAGAAGGATTTATAATGTTCACAAGATGTATCTAAAAAATCTCTAAAGTATTTTCTGTATATATTAGTATACTGCAAATGGCCTAGGCATTGCCTACAAGGCTACACTCATTGACCAGTTCAATAGATAAGGAAATATGAGTCCTAGCAGAGGGGAAAAAGAAAAAGATGAGGCATACATTTAAGATTCTCAGTTTTTTTTTTTTTTCTTCCTCTGAAGATTCTCAGTTCGTCAGTAAAATAAATACGCAACAACGCTAACAATCAATTATATACCATATCTAAGGTGCATATAAGGGGGAGATCATGTCCCATTAATGGAAGATAGTCAACCTTCCACAACATGTTGGCAAAAGAAGAATTTGTTTGTCCCCAATATCATCAGCATTAGTTGTTGCAGTGTACAAAGCAGACAGTGGCAAAAAATCCCATGTCTGACTATCTGGAATACAAAAGCGCGCTTCGTCGAATAAGGAATACTGATCAACAAAGCATCTGGTCCAACTAGAAGGCAAATTAACTTTGCCATCGAAAGCAAGAGGCAAATGCTTCGTCCACGTGCCACAGCCAGCATGAGCAACCATAACGATCCCTGTATTGGAAGAATCATTCTTCCAGTTAGGGCAGCCCATAACACCTAAGACAATATCTCCATCGACTACAAGAGCCAAACCTACCTGAAAATTACACAGTTCCTCAGAAAATGAAGAAAAACAAGAAACAAAGATTTTGTAACTGTAGAACTAACCTAGCAAAAGCAATTATTTTAGCTTAGGCATGCCTAAGCATAATCGCACAACCCGACAATTGTATGGCCAACCATCTGCATTGTACAGACACTCCAAAGAAGAGTTATACGTTGGTGCTGCTAAACTTTCAGCAGATATTGGACCAATTAAAAGCTCCTAAATTAGTAACGCGTACCACGTATAAGGCTTCACTTCCTTTTAGAAATCCTCGTGTCCCATCAATCGGATCTAATACCTACATTGACAATCTAGGATTAGGTATCGAAAGTATAAACATAATCATAATGCTAAAAGAACATTTCAAGTAGAAAAGAGCCTGCTATAAAGTAGTACGGAAGAATCTGTGCATCTCTAGAAATTTCCTGTCCTACTGTCCATAATGAACACTTGGAACCTTGAAAACACCTTAAAAAGTATGCAACTAGTATCAATGGTTCCCATTACCATACACAATGTATATACACTTTCTTCCACAAATATATAAAGAACAACCTTAACATTCCCTTTTACTCAAACTAAAATAAACGCTTAGTTATACCAACCCAATATGTGGCTGGTTCGGCTCCGAAAGTAAATGCATCTTTTCCACCTCTGTCAATTGCTTGCAGCACATCAGATTCTGTACATGATCTATGCGCAACGCTGGAATTACCAGTTACAGCATTTACAACTAAATCAGCTAGATTATTGGAACGTACGGAAGCGGAGTCCTCTTCGGCCACCAGCGGAATTGAAGGGAACAGGCTACCAAGCTCTGTAACAAAAGACCAGAAGCTACAGTAGTTACACTACTTGTGAAGTTTCACTCCAGTAGATATTCATTAGAAGTAAAGAAGCATTTCACTTGCAGGTCTAGAATTCACAAAATGCTAATGGCAATTGGCAAATCTCATGGCCTCGTCTAGATTAACTTGTGCTAATTACCAAAATTATTGAAAAACTTTGATGTTGCACAAAAGAAAATAATCAAAACCGGTGATTTATACTAAAGAAATTCTTGGATCAACTGCTATATAGAAATAAAAATCAACCTTAACATCTCTATATGAATTAGAACTTAATTCTATTTGCCAAGAAAATGAAAATTTAATGTAATGTGCAACTAATGACTGATTTAATTACCCAAACTGACCAGAGCCTGAACCCCAAAATCCGCGACCGTGACCGGAGTCTGGTCATTCTTCTCGATTATACGGCCATCACTTGAAGACAAGGACGATTTTACCTGACAAATCACCAACACACAAGTATCATTTTTCAACATTTTCTCGGCAACCAAACAGAAAGAATGAGAGAGAATAAAGAGAATACGCTACGTCGAGACAAAGACGACAAGCTCTTTCGACGACTTCCATGGCTGCCTGGAGCTCTCGATGATACCTGGCTTTGTGGCCGGGAAACGGAAGATTGGACCTGAAATTGAAGCCATGAATGGAGTAGAGCATAACAGAAGAAACCGGGAAGCCGGAATGGGGAAGGGGGAGATCGAGAGAAACCTGACTGTGAAGAATCGTCTGTGGAGAGTAGCAGGGGAAGAGGAGGAGGAGCGAGTGAATCGAACGGTGGAGAAGTGAGAGGCGGAGGTGAGGAGACCCATGGCAGGAATCAGGATGGTGATGGGTGGGGATTCGACGGCGCTGACTTTTTGGAGCTGAAGAGTGGACGTAGTTACCCTGAGATCGGCCGTTGGAGGTACAGCGCGGCCTCCTGTCGGAGTTTGACCTGTTACCTGACTTGTGCTGTCGTTCAGTCGTTAAGTACCTACTTCTTCACGTGTTCTTTTTGAGATTTTGAGTCAGTTAAACGACAAGTAGTTTTATATGTAGAGTTTGCTATCTTATCTTTAGACGACATGCCGTTGATTGTTTACTCGTTTTATCAGTTGACGACTTGCAGTTTGATTTTAAAAAAAGTTTCTTGTTCATCTCGGTATGTGTCATGCCGTTCCAGGGTGTATGTCATGGAGTTTATAATCTTGAAGCTGTTGCCGATTATCAACTAAGCGACATGTCGTTTGACATCTAGAAAATGGTAGTTGTTTATTTAGTAAAAATGACTAGGCAGCGCTCTTGGAACGACATGTTGTTATCCCAAACGATTTCGCTGCAAATAGCTTTTTATTTACAAGTTGTTGCTGTCGTTTGACTTGAAACTACGTATGTCGTTTACGTCAATAAAAACGATCGGACAAAGAATTGATAAGTTTTATGTTCGACTAAATAAACGAGGTGTAGTTTTATGTTGAAGTCGTCGTCGTTTGTGTAATTAAAAGTAACATTTTTGTTAAGTTTGAAACGGCTGTCGTCGTTTTGTCACACTTAAAAACAACGTGATGGTCAATCATGAGCCAAAATTTTCTTTTCGTTTATGTATCGATAAATTACATGTCGGTGTTAGGAAGAATTTTGCTGTTCAAGTCAAATGAACGACATGTAGTTTTTGTGTGAAAGTTGTAATCCTCATATCAAACTAACGTCATGTCGTTACAGAACTTGTCGATTGCCCTTTAAGTTTTAATCAAATGTTGTCGTTTGTTTGGGTGGAAATCACGCGACAGTCATGGATCAAAAGCTTCTTGTCGTTTATGTCCTGATAAATTACATGCCGGGCTGGAGGTACGTGAGACCGGCACAGAGGCTCCTATTAGTTTTGCTCCTATTACAAAAACTTTTTACAATTTTGTCCCTTAATTGCACCCCCAAAAATTCTTTATTTAACATTCAATGTAAGACACAGTTTGATTTTTTCTTACGCATCACCAATTTGGGTCTCTGTTTAAACTCTGCTATTTGTTGTTGTTGCATGGGAACAAGACCTGTAAGACAACCATCCCAGCCAGAGAACCAGCCAAGAAAACCCAGATGATCACGCTCTGATCACGCGGCCATGATTTTCTTATGTTAAAACATGTTTGAGTGAACCAGTAGAATGTTATTGGACAACAGAAGCAAGAAAAAGAAAAGAATCTGAACTGTGTCAAACTGCAGGGCCAAACTCAAAGTAATCTCAAAAGCTGAGAACCAGTCATGGTTATCGATACATGGTGGTAACTGCCAAGAATAAACCAAAGGAAGCTCGTCGTGAATTCGCTTGTTTCACCTCAAACTCAAAATTTCACATCTGTTGTCCATGTTCCTTGCACACTAGGGTGATGGGTTACATGCCTAGTCCTCAGCTTCACCACCTTTCTTCCCAACGAATTTCTTAGCCTTGTTGCATGTTGAAGAATCACTTCTGGGTCCATATTCTTCACGCATATCACCCGTTCGCTTCTGTTCTCTGCGAATATGGCATATGAAACCGTCATTATAATTCTGAAGACTTTTTTAATGCGCTCACAAATAGCTCATATTTATACTCATATGTGTGTGTGAGTTTAAGAGAAAGAAAGAGTCTCACTATATAAGCCTTTCAGAAGCGGGTGCTGACCACGAATGAGCTCAGTAACCACCTCTAGCTGAGGATTCTTCTCTCTAAACACTGGCAGCTGTGACTCCATAAATGCCCTAGAATTTTCAATGTTAACCAATACATTCAAAACCAAACACAAAAAGCTTAGAGATGGGGAGAAAGAAGAAAAGAGGAGAGTTCTGACCAAATCCACATAGGGGCATCGCCGAGATGACATATAGCATGACTACCAAAATGCTTAAAGTTGACAGCAAGTGATTAGTATTAACCGCAAGTTTTAGCACCATCGATTAGAATTAACGATTTGTAACATAACTGATATGACTATCCAACCAAATATATTTTTCATGACACAGAAAATGAACAAGGCGTGAACAAAGATTAAAGAAGAAGAAGAAGAAAAAAAAAAAAAAGGCCTCTTTTTCTCATGATTATCATCCCATTACCCTATACATCTACACATATCAACATTTGGAAACTACAGATAAATTTCAGAGATTCATCTTTCTTCTCATGAACCTTGCAGAGGATAATTCAGTAAATTGCACAGCCTTTCAAAGCTATGATGATTTAAAAAGAAGATACCTGATACCCCTACTACTTCCTCCCCAGTCACAGTGATTCACTATCAGTTTTTGAAGTTGCCACACTCCTCTCAGAGCCATCTGTGATCTGTCAAGTAAAAGAAAACAGTAAATAAATAAATAAACATGTTTAAAGAGCTAGTGAAAATATTTGAATTAAGTGAGCAAAATACCTCAAAGAAACACACAGAAATCCTAAACCCTAACTATATCGGCATTATAAAAAATAAAAAATAAAAAAAAAATAAAAAAATAAAAAAAGACATTTTCATGAATATGTCATTTCTGAAAGCACTCATCACGAGCAAGCAGAGTCTGCTTAAGGGTAAGGCCATTTTTAGTCCAAAAAATTTGAGTTGGATTTTGGTTTTAGTTAAATGTATTTCATTAGTTTTCAGAACTAACAAGAATATTATCAAGAAAAATCTCAATAGGCTCATATCTAAGTACTGAGAATTTCGGGATTATAAGAGTGGGAATTTTTTTTTTTTTTTTTTTTTTGCCCCCACAAAAAAAAAGAAATGACAAAAGAGATCTAATCAAACTTGGAATTGAGATCAAGAAGAAAACACCAATTGGATAGGGAAATTTCAGAGCAAGGAACCAACCTCAAAATTTGAAGGTGTCTAAAATTTATCGTCGTTCCAAAAAGTTTCGCCGCAGAAATTGGCCTTCCACTCTGTTCGAAGCTCGCTGGTGAAGCCAAGAAGAGAAAAGCTTTGAGTTTTGCTTCCGTGAAGAGATAGATACAGAGAGAGAGAGGCTTTGTTCGGCGGCTGGAGAAAGAAGAAGAGAAGTCCGTTTTTCGGAGGACTGGAGTGGAAGCGACATGTCGTTTTTCCACCAAGGAGTTACGTCAACGACAAGTCGTTGTATTATGTACAAGCAATTGCACGACTTGTAGCTTCTTTTACCTCAGTAAACAACGACAAGTAGTTTCACTGAAAAATGTTATTGGTCATTTTCGGTAAATACGAACCTGATGGCTGATTGAGAACCTAGTTCATGCTGAACTTATGATCAAGCTAAAAACGACGTGCTTTTTTGTCATAATATAATAAACGATGTCGTTTACTCCAGTAAAAACGACCGGGCGCTCATGGGTAAACAAGTCCGTTGTTGTATATATATTATTAAAAAAAAGTAAAAAGGAAAAATGAAGAATAAGTCCAAACTCACCCCTAAAAAAATGAAGAGCAATTCCAAACTCATGGGTGCCATCGGGCTCCATTGCTAGGTTAAATATACTTTAATAAAACTCATTTAAAAAAGCTAGCTTAAATAAAATGGGTATCAAATCTATACAAACACCGTAATAGCTCAATAATTAGTGATGTAGGACTCAACGCTCGTTGGTCAAAGAATTTGTGATTGGTAACGTCCAAGGACATGTCGTTTGATTGAACATTTTCAAAACTTCCGTTGTTATTTTTGCTAAGATCAAACTTCTGTTTTTTGTTTCAGTAAAAAAAAAAAATAAAATAAAAATCCGATGGTCATCTATTGACCACATGGTATTCCTCGAGGATTTTACCGAAGTTGTTTCCATTTATGCGAAATAAACGACTTGTCGTTTGGATTTTGGAAATTTTGTTCTCATTGGTTTAAGTTAAAACGCCAAAGCAGTGAAAACACTATGAACAAAAAGGTTTGCTGTAGTTTTTTTTTTTTTAAATCCAAATTAACAGACGTTTTTTTTTGGCTAGGATTTGTTGTTAAAGTCAGAAGAATGACATGTAATTTTATGTCAAAATATAGCCGTTTATTAAGGTCGCTTTACTGACAAGTATTTAACCAAAAAAAAAAAAAAAGCTCCAAAAAAATATATATCAGAAAATTAAACGAAGAAGTAATTTTGGAAAACTACGTAAAACGAATACATTATAAGTAACCATTAAGCAAACGAAAAAGGAGAAAAATAAAAAACAACAACCTTTCTTATTCAAGACAAAATACTCATATTTGATTTTTTTTTTTTTTTTTGGAAGGTCTCATATTTGATATGTAATATCCCAAGCAAATTAAAAAAAATGAACTATATATTATTGCATAAATTCGCAATAAATTTAAACTTTAAACTTTAAAAATTAAATGTAACTTTGGTCCAAACTTAGTTCATCAAGGAAAAAAAAATCCAAGACATAAATAGATAAATAAGGATAAAAAAATTTTAGACCGTAATTTTAGTTCAAACTTTTAGACATCATTTGGTTTGTTAGTTGAAAATTAAATTTTTAAGTTACAGTTGATTGACTTTTTTAAAATTAGTTATAATTTTTGTTGATTTTTCTGAAAAATAAAATAAAAATTAAGATGAAAATTTTAAATTTCAATTGAAATACCAAACAAAAGTTTAGCTTACTTTGCCTCCCTTTTGCCACATATTACATGTCGTTGTCATGTAATATTGTGTTGTTCAAGTCAAAAAAACGACTTGTAGTTTTTATGTGGAAGTTATTTTTGTTATGTCGAACTAACGACATGTCTTTCACATTTGGAGAGATGGTTGTCGTTGATTTTAGGTATTAACCCAACTCACCAAAAAATATATATAAAAAAGTATAAAAGACCCAGCACTTATGGGTCGAAAAGTGTGTTGTCGTTTATATTCAGCCAAACGACATGATGTTTTCGGGTTGGATTTGCTATTGAAGTTAGAAGAAACGGCATGTAGTTTAAGCTAAGTTGATTATTTTGAGGGAGTAGTTTATGTCCGAGTTGTTGCCGTTTACATGGGTTCTTATTTGTGCAAAAAGCCAAAACAAAAACAAAAACAAAAACAAAAAAAACAAAAAAGAAAAGAAAAAAAGAAACCTTTGGGGGGAAAAGATCGAGCGAAAAGTAACCACAGAAATTAATAATATATCCGTGAGCTAAATAGTCGTCGAGACTAAATTTCTATTTTAGTATAAATCAAATCTATTAAAAAGAAAAAAGATGACTGAATGAGAAGATAAGGATAAACCCTTTCTTTTTTCTTGAGCGCAAAAAAAAAAAAAAAAAAAAAAAAAAAGCTGTAAGACGGATAAATTTAAAGACCCAAATTTCTAAATACTTATCAATCCAAAAATCAATTAGAGGAAAAAATTAGTTAAACGGGCAGCCAAAAATATCTGTGAGACGAGTCATGAAGGCAATCAATGACGCAAACTCGAGAAGAATCCAGCAGGAAGGAAGCTTCCAAAAATCCTACGTAAGGCCATACCGTTGTTCTTATCCAAACCCCCACTCATAACTTGACACGTGTTCCTTGATCCCCTAACCAGGTCCCACTGCCCCTCGTTTTGAACAATTCCGCTGCAAAATCAGATCCATTAGCCCCCTCCCTCAGCCGTCAGTTACCTATTCCTCCGCTCTTGCAGTCCACCATATATATATATATATAGAGAGAGAGAGACAATTGTATTAGCGATATTCTTATCCCAAACGAAGAATTGGAAAAATTACTTGGTGTGAATTGTGATGAGTTTGAGATATGCAAGCAGAGTGATGTACCAGGCAGGGAAAAGAGCGGTGCAGGAGATCAAAGACCAGGTTTCCAACGTGAAGGCTCTCAGAGATTCCGCTTCGTCTCCTTCTTCTTCTTCTTCTTCATCATCTTCTTCTTGTTCGAAGCAGGTGAGGCGTTTCTCTGGATCGACTGAATATTCTGGCAGTTCTTCTATCAAGGACGACTGGCGTAAACAGGCCGAGGAGTCTCTCAGGACCGTCATGTTCTTGAGCTGTTGGGGTCCTAACTAATACATCATATCTATATATATATATTCGTATATATGTATTTATGTATGTATATTTATCATAGATCAAGTTGAATGTACAGTCGATTAGATTTATCCTAATCAAGGGACTTGTATGTAAATTACAAACTTTAGCTGTGCATACTTTTGTCCACATGTGTATATATATACATACAAGCGGAAGATAATTTGATCTCTCTCTTTTATGTGTTCAACATGTGATGCTCATTCAGTCATGGTCGTGTTGTTGAATGATGAAGTTTGATGAGAGAGAGAAAAGATTAAAGTTGTAAAAAATAGTTTAAAAAACTTTGTTAGCGTGAATTCTGTTAATTCCTTTGATCTTCAAAAAGAAAATCTCTTGGTTCATTATCAATATCGTAGCTTTAAGGCCAAAAAAAGAAAAACAAAAAAACAAAAAAACAAAAAAAAAAAAGCTTGTTGATAAAGATGGTGCTCAAATTGGTAGTAGAGATTTTAATATGAAAGTGTGTTGAACAAGCAAAGAACTGCACATGGTCCGCTTGAAGTTTTTGTGAAAATTGCTTGCATTGATGTCTCAACTTGGTTCTTAGAAAGTACCACATCCTTATCTTTCTGGTTCTCTTTTTTAAATATAGGATAAAGAACTACAGATTTGGCCCTTTTTTAGGGTCTCTATAATATCGTTTGAAAATTCTCACCTTAATACGAAAGACTAGCAATCTTTGTGCCCGCGAATGAAATTTGTTCCGAGAATTCAAGAAAAAATATCAAGCAAAAGCAGTTCAAATTTTTTACTTTCACTAGTTGTAGTAACGAGGAGGACTTGTGGCCCTGTAAATTTGTAATTGACCCGACTGAGAATTTTTAACATCCTTGCCACTAGGTAAAAATCAAAGATAAAGGTTTGTTTTTTGCAGCGAGAAAATTTACCCTAACCAGAGATAATGTTACTTTTCATCCCTAGATTCTCCACCACACATCAAACATACACTTTTCAAACACAAACCCGATAAGCCTCTACCGATCCTTTTCTTGTCATCCCTAGCACCGTCCATCAACGCCAAAAAAAAAAAAAAAAAAATGTTATCGCTGAAACCTTGCAAGACCAATTTCCAATCATCAATTTTCTCTACCCCTTCGGAGCTTCAACGAATAAAACAGACACAAAAGAGAATTCGACTAAACAACGCAGTACAGAGGAGAAAACTGATTGGCATAAGAGGATGTAGCAGTGGCACTGCAGGGGAAGGAGAACAGAAGAACGAAAGGCGTAATTTCCTGACTCTTGAAGAGGCAGGGCTAGTGGAAATGTCTGGCCTCAGCACTCACGAGCGATTTCTTTGCCGTTTAACGGTATATATCTCTATATATGTCTATAGCTGTTTTTTTTTTCTCTCTCTCTCTATAATTCTTATGCTGTGAATTTATAGATATATATATATATATATAAAGGTGTATTATGGTAACTGCAGATATCGTCCTTGAATCTGCTAAGAGTGATAGCAGAGCAAGAAGGATGTCCGATTGAGGAGCTAAATGCCGGGAGAGTATGCGACTGGTTTGTCAAAGATAAGCTCAAACGAGAACAGAACATCGATTCTGCTGTCCTTCAATGGGATGATTCCGAGTTTCAATTTTGATCTCTCCCTCTTTCTGGGATTAGTTAAAGAAAGAGAGAGATAAAATAAATAAATAAATAAACATTGTTTACAACTCTACTAATTTGTAAGGCAATTAATTTATCTGTATATTATCTTTGTTTCAATGAGGCGATCCTTTTTCTTTTTTTTTTTCTTTTGGTTTCCTTTCTATTTTTCCACTTGATTTTTATTTTTATTTTTATTTTTATTTATTATTATTATCATTATTTTTTAAGTAAGTCCAGCTTGATTTTGTTTTGACGTGTTTTGCACATAGAGTTCTGGAAAGCAACTAAAGTCCGTTTGAAATATCAACTGGAGGGGAAGTTTTGGAATTTTTTTTTTCTTTTATAAGATAAGAAATGTGTTGGTTAAATATATTTGAAAATGAGTTATGATACTAAAAACTTTAGATGTGTTTAGAAAAAAAAAATCGCCATGGATTTTATTTTAGTAATCTCATCATTGTGAGTATTTGGATATAAAAATTATCTCATTTTAATTTAAAATTAAAAAGTTATAGACTTTTAAATTATTATTATTATTGTTATTATTATTATTTTTTTTTTTTGTAAATGGAAGAGGAAAAAAAAAAGATGTGGATTTCTCTCCAAAGAGAGAGATGTGAATTAGAAATGAGATGATCAAACAAACGAATTTTGGGAAAAACAATGAAAAAATTTAGGTTATAATCATAAATTAAAATGCCCACGACATTATTGACATTTCGTTACACTATGCTATAACTCTTGTATTCGATTAGATAATATATTATTTTTATTTTTATTATTTAATTAGTTCAACTAATTTTTTTTAATTGGTAGTGTGAGGATTCGAATTTTATATCTATATCAAAAGTCATGTGGAATAACCACTAGTTAGACTATACCTGCAACTACTAATTTGTTCAAATAAATTAATATTGATTGTTTTAAAATTTTATAAAGTTTGAGCAAAAATCATAAATTTTTCTATTACTATCTATTTTTTTCTAGGGTATCTTTTCAATATTGACATTATCGTCGATAATATCCATAAATTAAAACATCGATAATTATATCGACATCAATATTTTCATCCTTAATTATAATAATGGAGGTTCAAAACACGCCCCTAATCATCAATTAGGACTCAAGAGTCAGACTCACCACTTTTTTAAGAATTTAAAAATTAAAAAAAAATTATAATAAAAAAAAAAAAAGAGAGAGAATCACACCACTTAACATTGACTTGACTTAGCAACAGAAAAAAAAAAATAAAAATAAAATCACACCACTTAACATTGACTTGACTTAGCAACAGAAAAAATAAAAATAAAAATAAAATCACACCACTTAACATTAGCAAAAAAACAACAACAACAATAATCCAGAGTTCAATTTTGTTGTGTTGCTACTTGTGTAAGAAACAAAATACAAAGTGATGAGAAACCGTGTGCAATCACGTTTGTGGGATTGAACTTTTTTCCCCCCACTACAATAGTGTGATTTTAACAATTTTTTTTTATAAAAAAAAAAAAAAAAAAAGTACAAATTAAAATATGTGCCATCGTGTAAATTAAGCATGTTATTTGGACATTTAATAGATGAAAGATGATCTTTTAAATATATATGACTGTTACATTTAAGTTTATTACTAATACAGACATATACGTTTATGCGCATAACTCTCTTATTAAACCATATATTCATACTAGAATTATGGCATTTGTCACGTTCTTATATTTAAATGCATAAATCAATATGTTCACCTGTTTTCTCATTGCACAAAATAATATTTAATTGCGGTCGTGGTCCATTTTGTATTTTAAATTTGCCCAAAGTCTCACCTTTACCTCCAATCTAGCCTTTGATTGCTTGCTCCTCCCAAATAATAATGATGATAATAATTAAAAAAAAAAAAAAAAAAGAAGGATAATAATACACGACATATTACTTATCAATATAAGGTGGGCCCCAAAGTTTAGATGTGTTTTCCATCAGAATGGAGGGGGATGAGAATGCCCTTTTTTTTTTTTTTTCTTTCTTTCTTTCTTTTTCTTCTTCCTGGTAAGCGGCGACCAATTCCAGTCCGTTAGTAATGCTCAAATGTCATTGCATTCACATTGATCCTATGAGTGCGTGACAAATTTTTAAATGGAAAGGTTTTATATTTGGGTGATGTATTATTGGTTTATTCATTAATGGTGATCGTAAAATTTAGATTAAGTAATATAGTTACACAAAAAAAAACTACGAATTTATAGTCTAAATAATTAATTATGGACGTAGTATTTATATTATTAATACATATATATATTTAACAATAAAAATTAGATTTTCTTTTATTGTAAAGACCATCTTATGTAAATCATATAATTGAGATTAATAATCTCGAAAATAGAAACATCCTACTGTAGATTCTCTCATTAAAAATAAAGATAAATTATTACACAACTTGAGTGTTTAAAAAAAAAACAATTTAATTATGCATTTAGTGTACCATTTTGGATCAAAAGTTTCCATATCAGTTTTTGTCTTTTGTTGAAAAATAACAAAAATTATAACTACTACTTTAAAAGTCAATAAACTCCAACTTGATTAACTTATTATTTATGCATAAACTAATTGAATTGAATTGGATACAATACATCAATTAAAAACTTACGTCTTATTAAATAAAAAAACCATATCAATTGATTACTGTAATATATTGTTGTTGTTATTAGTAGTATTATTAATATTATTATTATTATGCTTGAGTTAGAAAAAATCTAATTCTTAATCTTATAATAAATTCAAACATGAAATTATTTGTTAAATTATATCTGCAATCACATCATTATTGTTAGATTATATTTATAATAGCGTAAAAAATTAGAATAATATGAAATGAAAGAGAAAAAAAAAAAAAAAGATAATTAGTCTTTTAAAAGTCAACCAGCTCCAACCTGATTAACTTATCATTTATGCATAAACTAATTGAATTCGATACAATATAACAATTAAAAACTTATGTCATTAAATTAAAAAAACAATATTAATTGATTAATATAATATATTATTATTATTTCTTTTTATGCTTGAGGTGGAAAAATTCAAACTCTTCATCTTATAATAGAGTCAGACATGAAATTATTATTAGATTATAACTGCAATAACGTCATTATCACTAGATTATATTTGCAACAGTGTTGCAAATTAGAATAATATGAAATGAAAGAAAATAAAAGATATACAAGGGAAATCTAAACTAATGCAAAACTTGTAGCTACTTGGAGAGTCGTACATCGGCGTGGAGTGAGAATCTTGATTGATTTATAAATACCTATAAGTTTTATTTTAGTTAGTATTTACTTGAAAATTATCATTTAATAAGGTATAGTTATGTATCTACTTGATTCATCCTCTGAAAGATTTTTGTGAGTGATCTGTCTTATGAAAATTTATTTATATGTGCTTGTTATGTTTATCATAAAAAATAAAAAATAAAAAATAAAAAATAAGTGGTTGATCCGCCCTACGAAAATTTAATTATATGTGCTTGTTATGTTTCTCATTAAATTATATATATATATATATATATAGAGCCAAGTCAACTCAACAGAATAGTCCAACGTCAACGGGTTGTCCTTTCCTATCCCCATTGTTCATTTGTTTGTTTGATGTCAAACAGACGCGACACGGCAGCAAAACCCAAAAAAAGAAAACTATAAAAATAAAAGAAAAATGAAAAAAAAAAAAAAAAAAAAAAAGGAAAAGGAGGTGGAAAAAAGAGGGAATCGTCTGTAAAATGACGTCGTTTCTCTTTATGAAATGGAAAAGTAAACATTTATTTATTAAAAGAAAAAAAAAGAAAAAAGGTGGTCGGATGTGAACGCAACTGGTCAAATACAATTAAATCCATCCCCTGAGTTCCGACTACACCAGAGAGGAGACCCCGCACTCCCGAAACGCAGCTTCCTAAAAAGCAAGCAACCCACCCCTCCAACAACCCACAACCACAACAACAAAAAGCTAGAATTCTGACGCGGAGAGTTTGAAAACGACGCAGTTTCAGCTGCCAAATGCTCTGAGATTTTTGGTTTTGGAGGATCTGGGAAGATGGCCATAGCTGACCGGAAGTCTTCGTCGTCGTCGGACGGCGGCAAACTCTGGGGATTCTTCAAGAGGCCGTTTCGCCAATCGGCGGCCAACACGGCCACTTTCTCCACCTCTTCTTCCTCCCAAATCGCTCACCACCATACCACCTCGCATGTCGACGGTCCCCATCCTCACAGCTCCAGCTCCGTCTCCTCCGTCGCCAGGTCGCTGCTTCCGACCAGGCGTCGCCTCAAGCTCGATCCCTCCAACAAGCTCTACTTCCCTTGTATGTCTTTTCTTTTCTTTACTTCTTTTCTTTGGCTTTCAAAAGTCTCTGAATTTATCCCTCTTTTTTGGTAAATATTTTTCTTTTGGTGAAACGCGCGATCTAATTGGTTTTGGGGCTTGATCTATTTTGGAATTTTTTGATTACTTAATTAATGTGCTTCTGAGCTGATTTTGTTGCCTTAATTGGACAAATTAGAAGAAGAAGAAGAAGAAGAATTGACATGCGACTCTGTTGCAAGAATAAATTGTCGATTAAGCTGTTTGGAAATTAGGATTTGTTTAAAGATTTAACTTTTTCCCCCTAATTATGTTGATACCCAAATATAGAAAGTTCGATTATAATTCTTTCGTTCCTTATATATATATATATATATATATATATATATTAATTAATTTCATGGGAATTTTGCAGTCCTTGACTTAGTTACTCGAGAAATGCAAATGCACTTGAGATAGTGCTAAAAATCCAACTATATTTTCTTTTTGAAATTTTCCTTATTTGTAGTCAATATTTTAGAGTTTGATATGTGAAAATGGCTTTGTAGTGAGAGAAAATTTGACATCCTCCAATCGCATTTCTAGGAAGCTTAATGATCGAATTCTCAATAGCTTTACAAAAGGAACATGTTAAGAACTCTGTTTGTGTGTGATGCTCTCACTTGTGTGGAATCAAAAAAAATTTCTTTTAATAGTTTTTGTCTGTATTCTGTGATTTCTGTTATTCCTGTGTAATTTTTTTTTTTAAATTTATTTTTCTTTTGAAGGTGAACCCGGTAAGCAGGTCCGGAGTGCGATTAGAATTAAAAACACAAGCAAATCCCATGTAGCATTCAAGGTACCGACTCAATTTGAGGATTTGCATTTCTTTTTCTTATTTCCTTGGAATTTTCTTTGCATTAACATGTCTTCAAATCAAGACATAAATTAGTGTTCTATTTCTTATCACTTTTTTGCTATGGAACGATGCCTATATTTAGTTGAAATTGAGACAGCTTTTCTGATTTAAATCTCTGATAGTGTTTTGTTTTCTTGCTTTAGTTTCAAACTACTGCACCGAAAAGTTGTTTCATGCGTCCTCCTGGGGCTATTCTTTCTCCCGGCGAGAGTATCATAGCAACTGGTAATATTCTCTGTATGATTTTGGTTCCTCTTTTATAATTCAAAATATAACTATAACTGTCTTCATCTTTTTGTCCAATTGATTTTTTAAGTTTTTCGATGTTTCTTTTTAAAAAGTTAACCTTCTTTCTAAATGGATTACAGTGTTCAAGTTTGTAGAGCTTCCAGAGAATAATGAAAAACTGGTAGATCAAAAGAGCAAGGTCAAGTTTAAAATCATGAGCTTGAAGGTGAAAGGACCAATGGAATATGTACCTGAGCTGGTGCGTTGCAAATATTCTTCCTGTTACTAACGTTCATCATGTTGTTACACTTGGTGATATTATCCGCTTTTTTAAATTTGAAGGATCTATGTAACGGATATGCATAGAGTACTTCCCTTCTCTTTGATATGCAATTCGCACTTGATGGATATGCATTTCCGTGTGAGTCTTGGGCTTATGGATTCCCTCCTCTAATCCCCTCAATATCAGGAGAGATTAAAATTGGGGTTCTTTGAAGGGTTTGAAGTTCCTCACCCAATCCATTCCCTCCTCTTCTCTCCTATCAAACAACCATAGGTCCCAAAATTTGAACAACAATCCTCTCACTCCCTTGCTCATTCAACTTTTCTCTCTTAACAAATCAGCACCAATTGTTGTTGTATCTTGCCTATAAAGAAGTTGTAGTTATTTCTGATGGGAGTTTAAACCATTGAAGTTCAATCTCATTCAAGTTTTTGGTTGCTCCTCTGTGACACGAGACTTTTCGTTTCTCTTCAAGTCATTTGCATTCAGTTTCCTCTTCCCGATTTGACTTGTATTATCTCGTGTGTAAAATCTTTTTGTAATTTGCTTCTGTGGATGTAATCTAAGATGTTCTTTACTTTCTCGTTGATTAAATTTTCTTGCACATTCTTTTAAGCATCTGAGATATTCTTTGTTGGGTGCAGTTCGATGAGCAGAAGGAACAAGTTGCAATAGAACAGATATTGCGTGTTGTTTTTCTAGATCCAGAGCGTCCAAGTCCGGTATGAATTTTTGTACACTTTCTTTTGCAAGAGTCAAAATCATAAAACATGCTTGAAATGCGTACCAAAGAGTGCTGATTTTTTGTTTCTTCTAGGCTCTGGAAAAGTTTGAAGCGCCAGCTAGATGAAGCTGATGCAGCACTCGAGGCTCGCAAGAAACCGCCGGAAGATGCGGGTCCAAAGATTATTGGGGAAGGGCTCGTAATAGATGAATGGGTAAGTCTTGTACACTATAATTTCTTCCTTGTGAAATAAATAAACTCTTTTATGAAATTCATGTGTTTCCATCTTATTTTGATGTACAGAAAGAGCGGAGGGAAAGATATCTTGCTCGACAGCAGGTCGAAGGAGTGGACTCGGTGTAAAGGTGGTGCTTCTTTCCTTGCGGTTGTTTTTTTTTTTTAATCTGTGATTGGATGAGAGTCTATCTACTGCTTAGAATCAATATCTATCATTCTATATTTTCTTGTAACATGAAGAATGTTGTACCGAGAAAAATCACTAGGACTTTTACATTATATTTCGGTGTAAAAAGAAAAACAAAGGAAAAAAAAGGAAAAAATAAAAAAAATTGAACTAGAGAATCTCCTGTAAGCGGGGTACTCTTGGCTTGTTATACTTGCCTGTAGATAAAGTGATTTTGTTCCTTTTCTTTCTTTTTTTTTTTTTTTTTCAGAAAAATAAAACTGGTCTTATGAGATGTAAATGACTAAAATTGTTGTGTCAGTTTCTCTCAAGTGTTCCTATTAAGTATTGGTAAAATGCAGTTCTATTTTGGCTAATTTTGGATTCTTCAGGTTTGGACTTCGTGTTTTTTTTTTCCCCTTCTCTTATATCCTTTTCCCCATGATTAACTGATTGATTATGTTTGTTACCACCGTAACTTTGCCAACTTATGTTTTTTTACATTTGCCTTGCAAAAACAATTTAGTGTTGAGGGATTTTCCAAGGGTCGAAATTAGAATACATCTTCCACACGCGCGCGCGCACAAAAAAAAAAAAAAAAAAAAAATGGCATGCCGCTGATTTTTGGAGGAGACAAGTTTGGTGGATTGTCTCTTTGAAAGGAAAGACATCTCCCAATGCCACATCGACACCACCTACGTTTGTAATAAATAATATATATTATTGGTCAATGCAACATTAGTGATCGAGATTCATTCGATGTGCACATAATGTACTGGGTCACATTAATTAGTATTTGATAAAGAATCGAGATCTAATGTCACAAATTTTCTGTTTTGGACCATTGACTGTTTCCTCAATAATATCATGATATATTATTTGAATTTAAGAATTTAGTTACATGAATAATGCTAAACATTAAAAATTTTTGAACAAAATGATAAGTTGTCAAAAGTTTATTGAGGGGATAATCTTTAAGACAGAAATATGGGATAACAAATCTGAATTTCTTGATAAATGTAAAATATTTAAAACGGAACATATTTCAGCTCTCTATATATTTGTACTTTTTTTTTTTTTCTGTGAATTAAGAACTATTAATAATGATTGTGTTGAGTCTAATTATTATTTTGATATAGAGTTTATCACACAGATCAATCTAGTTATCGTTTTAGAGTATAGAGAGAAGTTGAGAAAAAGACGAAGGTAGGTGTGATATTTTTTCTTATGTCGAAGTATTTTATAGTTAACATGATTCTCACATTGAGGATGGCTGATTTATATGCTTATTTGATTGTTTTCGGCGATTCTATTGCTCTTAATAGAAATAAATTAATTAATTAAGGCCATTTATTCTTTAAACTAGGAACTTCAAAGATAAGCAAATCTGTGACACTATACCACATTTATCTTTGACACTAAACCACGTCACCGAGTACCAATGAATATTATCTATTTGACAAGACACCAAAGAAGGTACATTAAATGCAAACAGCTGTAAATATTGCGTGCATTTTTTTTGCTAGGTGCTACTGCTAGCACACAAAAAAAAAAAAAAAAAAAAAAAAAAAAAAGGGAAAACAACCATACCCCGCCACCAGTAAAGCCAGAATCCATGGTCTAATTCCACTGGTTTTGGCTTTTGGGATTATCCAAAACTCAGAAACCGCTTTTGGCAGCCAACTGATTGAGTCTCCCAAAATCCATATATATATACATACACCGATATACAAACTTGGAAGGAGTCTTAGTCTCATCCCAATTGGAACCCAATTACTAGGAGTAAGAGAGAATCATGACTCAGAGAATGAGTTGCTCAAGCAGAGGCATGAATGTGGCGACAAATACAATGAAAGGCCAAGGAGATTACAGGTCCTCCTCCAAATGGAGTTATTGTGTCTCAACTGTGCATAACGGCGGACACAGAAAGTACTTCTCAGGCAGTGGAGGTGAAGCTGATTCAACAACTAGTCCTCCTTCTAGTAATGGACTTGGCCGAACTGACAGTAGAAAGCAAGCGGCGGCTGAGGAGTCGCTTCTCAAAGTTATGTACTTTAATTGTTGGACACAAAGCTAAACGCTTTTATTACATTACTTTTGACTGTAAAAGTTTTTTTTTGGCTGCCTCATCAGCTATGTCAATTGTATAGGATTATCTCAGTTATTTGTCGAGCAAAATTCTAGTTAACCTTTTTGCTTCATAGAAATGTTGTTTTATTATAATATTGCACCTTTGTAATTTCTTCTCTCACTCTTTATACCAGCCATTACAACATGTTTGAATTTGAGCTGAGTTTGGATAACTTTTACAATGGACCGAATCTATGATTCGGTTTTAAGGGGAATAAAAAGAAGAACATTTTTTTTTAACTTTGAGACTGAGAGCATTTTAACTCTTCACCTTATGATGGAATTAGATATGCTTGCAATTAAAAAAAAAATTTATCCCAATTAAAAATTTCAATTTATTGAGTAATTTACTATATATATATATTTAGCTTAGCGTGGGAGATTAAAACCCTATTTTATATAAGATTTGGAATTGTTTTTATGTTATGTATGTCTATAACCATTTTTGAGTAATTTATTTAAAATTCGCAAAAATTGGCCATGTACTAAAGTGGATATGCTAAATCTGGTCCCGCACTACACTGTACGAGTTTTTCACATCAAAACTTTAGTTTAATTAAGTTGCAACTTGTTATCTATTTATCTACCTTTTGTGTTATCACATTTGTAAGTGTAAATATATAACCGGTTCTAGTTATATTATATAAATTCCCAATGTCCACCAAGTTATCCAAGCGAGGAAGAAGCATAATTACGTACTTTTTGCATCAAAGTAACTTTTTTATGGCTTGCTGAGATTGGACTCGATCCTTGCTGATGTAGATTGTGTACTTTGGTCTCCTCGCTTGTCTCGCAGCCTGGAGTTGACGTTTTACAACAAATAAAGGATCCTCCTACCTACGTTTCTAAAACATTTAGATATAATAATAATAATAATAATATATAACTGACAGTTTCTGATACAAACCTGATTTTATTAAAGCAGAATCCTGCTATACCCTACCATAAAATTGCCAAATGAAAAATGAAAAAGCCATGTGGCCAAACATGTCTATAGCTAATGTTATAATTGATTTTGCTTGTTGAAGAAAACATGGGTTTGGACAATTTAGATGCAGCAGTACTGCTTTCTTCTTATTTTCCCTCCTGTAGAAACAATATAACAATAGTATTGTAATTGACCAACTCATAAATTCCACTTATATGTATATATCGATATACTAATTAACTTCCAAAACTAAACGTGTAAAGTATTAAAATCTTTACATTGTTTATATCAATCGCATGTTATAGAATAACTAATTATAATCCGTCTGTGAATTTACCGTTACATCCACACAATTGGTCATATCAACCCCTCCTTCCCCAAGAAAGCAGTGGGACCAAAATAATAATAATAATAATAATAATTGTCATTGTAAATTGTAAATTGTGGCAGAAATGTGATAAATTGAGAATCAACAGCTAAGCTGCATAGAAATGCCGGCATTATTTCTCTTGTTAATATTATCGGACTTCTTGGACAAACATTGCAGGTCTTTAAACCAAATTGCCACTATAAATATAGGAGGGATTCAAGGAGTGCAAAACACACAGAAGGAAGAGTTAGATATAGTTTATAAACCATATTCAAGGAAGAAAAACAAAAAAAAAAAAAAAAAAAAAAAATTTATAGAAGAGGATGGCCAACTCTAACAACAAAACCAGTATCACTTTGTACTTGGTTTTGATGCTCTCTCTTCTCCTTACTTTCTCCATAGGGGAAAGCCGATTATTCGAGCGTAAGTTGGTTTAAGAATTAGAATGTGTGATTAATTAGGAAAAATTCATAATTAAACCAAGGAAAAAGGAGCACTAGATAACATTTTAAACGAATTATTTAATAGTGCATATATATATATATGTGTGTGTGTGTGTGTAATATATATACTCACGTTTATTTGTTTCTAAAATTTATTTGTTGAAATGAGCAGTTGGGTTTGCGAAGCCAGCAACAAGAGTCCCAAACTGTGACTCAGTCTATGGCGTGCAAAGCGGAGACACATGTTTTGAGGTGACACAAATGTTCAACTTGACAACCGACTTCTTCAACTCTGTGAACCCAAATCTTAACTGCACTGCCCTCTTCGTTGGTCAGTGGCTTTGTACTTCTGGCTCATTCTAACTGATGATCAGCTGTTCATCTCAACAACTACTCCTAAGAATCTACCAAGGTTGACTTATGATTATGCATGCACGAATAAGGAGAAACTCTCGTTTGTTCTCCAATAAGTTCGCAACATTACGTTATCGTTCAATTGTCTTTTTTTTTCCCTTTTTTTTTTGTTTTTTTTTTTTGTGTGAAAGTATTGTACTTTGGTGTTGTATTTTCCATAATTTATATATTAAAGTTTTGAGAACTCTCTCACTCTATGTGGATTTCAAAATTGAAGCTAATGAGAATAAGTTCAATAGAGCTTTTCTGAAAGAGTTGAAATTGGAAACACTTTCACTGGTCACGCAAATATGCTTTTAGTTATAAATTACATTGTTGAAAAACTGATCCAATAACTAAAAATAGCCGTACCTATCAATTGAGCAAATTTAGTACAATTATTTTAATTTTATTATTAGTTATACCGAAAGGAAATGCAAAAGATACTATCTACACAGGGTTGCAACATTATGAAGTTTCACTGAAATAATGTTGATAGATACTTGTATCAGGGTTGATACATTATGATGTCCGAAAATCATGCTTGGGTCGTGGTATGATTGTTTAAATCTCTAATGCACAAGAAACGTTAAAAATAAAACGCATGTAAGCTCTCTATGACTTGGTGACAGCTGGATTTGGTGTTAATTTCATTTTCTGGGACACACGTATTTTGAGAATTTGTAACATATTCTAAAATTAAAATCCCGGACTTCAAAATGGATAAAATTAATCAGGATTAAAACGCATGTGTTCTTCACGTGGTAATTGCCATTCATTTTTTAATGCTTTAGAGGGAATGACTATTGTATAGATTGATAATTCGATGATTGTTTTAGGATGTGTTAAGTGTAAGAAGTATATAATAGAATTAGACCTAGAACAAAAATGATCAACCAAGAGAACCTTCTCGAATCTCATTAACTATCTTTATTGAAGTAGTTGAAAAATATCTCTTTAAGTCCTCCGAGCCTGCATTGAACAGAACCGTTGGCCGTCTGTCAGGAAGGGAAAGTACTCTAGTGAAAACTATATTCTAGACCATATATAATATTGCTCTTTTTTTCTTTCTTTTTTTTTTTTTTTGAAATTATAATTGCTCAATGTTGATGCCGAAAACACCTCCTGCAGCAACACCCAATGTAACAGGGTTGTCCGGTCAGAACAGGTCAGTCACTCCGCCGTCGATCACCTGCAAAATGGAAGCACCTCAGAATGAAGGGGACACCGGTGCGGTGTCTGCCGCGGGCACTCCGATGCTTAAGTCAGCAAGGGAATTGATGAGCGTAGGGAGAGGCAGAGATTTGGCAGGGCAAAAATGACCATACCTGAGTTTGTGTGTTTTTCTCTATTTATAGGCGTCCTCCCCGGGTTCGGGTGCTCGGGGCGACCTGGTCGGGTCGGCTACCTAGGGCACCCGGTGGGTGGCTAAGGTTTTAGGCCTGCAGGGGCTATTGGCCCAATGGGCGTGCGCCACGTGGGGCCTGACTTAATGTAGGGGACAGAATGGTGGCTGTCGCCGGCGCCTGCAGGGGCAGATCCTCTTAAAGTAGGTGGCGGCGGGTGGCGATGTGATGTTCTGTAGAAGTAGGTGGGCGGGTGCCTGTAGCTGATGGGTGCTAGGACAGGGTTGGCGTCAGTCGCGAGGTGAGGTGGAATGTGGGCCCAAGTGACCTAGGCAAGTCAGGAATTCACCACTTGGATCGGGTGATCCGAGAACAATATTGTCCGAGTACACTGCCCATTCTTGCGAGGCTGTGGAATGTGGTCGGATGATATTTCTGTTCGGCCAACATCCGGCCACTAGACCCGTACCCAAGAAGGTGGGAAAATCGCAGAAGGTGATCGGAAGTGGTACTTCGTGGTCGGAGCAGATTACGACATCAACACTCAATTTTCTTATCGTACCTATTAATGTTCAGAGAAGAATACTACAACAAGATGAGATAATGTCGACCGTTCCGTTATCAATATTTAATTTTAAGGAAAAAGTTATATTATGTATGGATCTTAGAATTATTTGAAAATAATGGTGCTAATAAAAAAATGAATTCTTACAGTATTACTACCCATGAAGTGAGCAAAAACAATCAATAAAAAGCTATTATTATTAAACGATTATCACCACATCTTTTTAACAAGTAACAAAATCATATGGTAATTCCGAGACCTACGAATTATGAACATATAAGAACTTACATATGATCTTACGTGTAAATCTCTAACTGATTAAAAATATTAGAAATGACCATCATCATTGGTGATTTTTAAAAATAATATTATAAAGACGGTTATTGGATGTACAACAATCAAGTATTAGTTTTATCCTGCACAAGGAATGTCTGTCACCAGCCTATCTATATTATATGCTGGCCGGCCAAATTTGAAAGTCACAAAGATTTCTGCCAAGTTGGCCTATGTTATCCCAAAATTTTACAAAGTTATAAAAATAAGTATAGAATATTAGAGGAACAAGGAAATTACAACCGTTTCTCGGCACAATGTTTTTGTTTCTTTTTGCAACGCTTCATTATATATATACATGCAGAATATCTAGAGGGGCTGCATCATTAGCTGAAGAGAATCGAAGAATATTCAAGCAAAAAGAAGATAAGAGATTCGAAGATAAATATGGCAAAGACTAACGTCAACACCATCTTCTTTAACCTATATTTGCTTCTCTCCCTCGTTCTGATCATTGTGTCCATGGCTGATGCCAAACTATTTGAAAGTAAGTTTAGCTTCTACTCGTAGGGCCTCATACAGATAGTGCAGGTTTTTTACCATTAAGTTTTTTTTACCATTATTTCAATTCAGTTAAAATCACATCAAATATATATATATATATATATATATACATGCATACACAAAATGTATAATTTTATATATAGATATGTGTGTGTGCATTGTTAATGGTTAAGCAGCAGCGTTTGGGAATGCGAAGAAGCAGGCCACCGTGACGCCGACATGCGAATCGGTGTTCGGAGTTCGTGACGGAGACACTTGCTTTGCAGTATCACAAATGTTCAACCTGACTTCTGAGTTCTTCGACAGCCTCAACCCAAATCTCAACTGTACCAGGCTCTTCATTGGTGAGTGGCTTTGTGTCGACGGCACCGCATAGTGAAGAACCTCATTCATCAACAAAGCACAAGCCATTAAAATGACTTGAATCCCATGTCTTTTGTTATTGTTCTCCTTTATTTCCTTTTCTTCATATATATTTATGCATAAATAATAAATAAGTGTCCTATATTTACTACTTCATATTGAAGAACTATATGATTAGCATTTAGAGCTAATTATAAGTGGGGTATGTAAGAGTATGGCAATATTGATAATCACATCGTTCTTTTTGTTGGAATATGATTTTGTTTCCTTCAACTTTATGCTTTAAATGTCTCTTTGTGTTGTATATGTCTCTTGTAATACTTTGATATCTGGACTCTTTCACATGTATACTGGGTTGTTTGGAACACGGATTTGAAATGAAGTTTTTGATT